>JAQSUU010000452.1:600000-1200000 GCA_038087645.1 Saccharum hybrid cultivar R570 | reverse complement strand
AAGAGTAACACGTCACAAAAATTTCACTTCATTTGGAGTTATATATTTACAGTTATTAAAAATAACAAATCCAACTAGCATTCAAAACCTAGTTGCATAAATCTATTTTTACAGCTAAAACTTTAAACTAAAACATGCCATATTATAGATCCAATGCATAGAAAATTTCACAAGGATTCCAAAAAGTCCTCATTTGCTATTTTACGATTTTTCTATCATTTACTATGTATTTTCAAAGTTCAGCCATTTGAATGCAATACTAATTCCGAAAAAGAAAAAAAAACATTATGCAGAGTGAACACAAAACTTTCCACAAATCATGTAAGCCCCTATATGTAAATCCTTTGTCTCTAGCACTTTTACAAAGTGAACACAACAAAGAGTTTCTGCCTCGCTAGATGGTCCTTCTTCCTCACAGCGACGGAAAACAGCGAAGGGGATGGAGGAGGTCGGCTTGATTCCGGTGAGATAGCGGCCCAGGACGACGAAGGAGCAGATGGCAGCCAACAGCAGCGGCAGGAGGGAGGAGGAGAGGGGTGGCTGGTGTTGGAAGAGGAGGGGCGACTGTCACACCCATTTATCGACCAAATGGAATGCATACCCTTATGTGCGCCCAGAGATCAATCACACATAAGTACACAAATTTTAACAGAAGTATCATCACAAATGTTATTACATCACGATATTTAAACACATAGTCTTAACACAAATGTAGCGGAAGTATAAATAAAAATCTCTCGTGGTAGCTCCAGTCACAGGTACATTGACTGGTTGACAGCAAGACTAGTAATCTTCAGGGAAGTAGGCGTAGTAGTCACTATTACCTCCATCTGTTACCCATCCGGGATTTTTATCCAAGTAAAAGAAATAAACAAGCGTAAGTACATCTCGTACTCAACAAGTGTAACATGGGGTTCATGAGGCTCAAAAAGGCATATTCATTGGTTTATCAGCATGTAGCTTTTAGCATGATTTTAGCATAACGATAGCATCAAAATGTCTCAATATAAACATTAAACATATGATCCATGTGAAATGATTAACGAATAGCAAAAACATAATCATAAACAATTATTCAACTATTCCATAAGGGTCCAAGGCCACTCGTGACCGTGAGCACGGCTGTTATAACAGTTTTACACTCTGCAGAGGTTGTACACTTTCACTGTGAGTCATGTTGCCCATATGCCCGGGTTAATTACTCCCAAAACACTTCCAAGGTGAGCAGGCAGGGAAACACTATGAAGTCTTTCGAAGGTTCGTCTAACAAGTTAGGGTCATTAGATTTCACTCGGCAAACAGATGTAGAGCCCCCCTTCCTGATGGCACAATAACACGCAGCCTATACACATGAGGACAGAGGCCGCACTATACCCGATTCGTCAAGCCATTCTTACGCCATAAAGGAATACCTCTAACAAGCTAGAAAAGGTCCTTCTATATGACTAAAGCCAGAGCCATATAGCCCCCACAGTTGTACTGTAAATCCCGGATTGTCGCTTATAGATGAGTCCTTATGGAGAGCAATTAGAGCATCAAAAATAACCCCATGCTCTTAAACAGTAATAAAATCATCTTTTAATGTTTATTGCATATTCCATTAGTCAAATTACATGATCATAGTCCATGTTTAAGCACTAGCCAAAATACTCAATGCAATTTAATAGGTACCAAGGGAAAGGATCAATCGCTAAGTCATCCTTAACAAGGAATAAATGCATAATGATATTAATTGCATAAAGTGAATAGGACAACAAGGATAATCCCATGCTATACTTGCCTTGCTCAAACTGGTCCTGAAGATCTTGCTCGTAATAAAGCTCTTGATCTCCAACGAATTTCTCACCGTCTAAACTCGATCAACCATTATCAACAACACACATCCAGAGGCAATCATGCATAGACAAACAAGACTATAATTAGAACAATACACCAACAGTAAGAAAATAAAATAAAAAGTCTTTAAAATGAATCTACAACTTGCTAGGATCACACAGACGCAAAGATCACGAAAATCGGATCTAAAACGACAAAGTTATGAATTTCCAAAGATTTCCTATAGAAAAATAAATACTTTAATATAAACTTGAAAATAAATTATCTCAAACCTACTGTACAGTTCTATCATGATGTAGAGCTCGCAAATATGAATCTAACGCAATTTGAATGGATCAAATCGGAGTTAAAACGAAAATTCTACAACTAAAACAATCTGAATGGCAAAACTGTAAATATCAGAAAACGTATTTTTCTTTTTCCGAAACGAATTACGTTTTCAACTAATCAAAGCGTATTCCACCGTTTTACGTTTTGGACCGCGGGTTTCAAACTCAGAAACCTCAGGGGCTCTTTTACAAAAATACACGCGAATCGGTATCGTCTAATGTGATCCGTCCGATTCAAAATGAACGGACGAGATTGAATCGGGGAGAGAGAAAAAAAGAAAGCCGGCGGCCACAGTGAATCCGGCGGCGGCGCCATGGCCGGTTGAAGCCGAGCTCGCCGGAGCTTGCAAAGAAGACCATCCCGAGCACCAAACGCCGAACCGAAAGCACCAAAAGAAAGAGCACATCACCGCGACCGTACCCCGCGCGAAAACGAGACCGAGGAGCAACCGGAGGGCGGCGGCTAGCTCGGCAAGGCGGCGGTGGAGGCGGAGCTCCGACGGTGGCGCTCCCGGGGTGTCGAGGCTAGGGTTTTAGGGGCTTAATGAGGAGCGGGGAGGCACGGGGTCCCGTTTTTATAGTCCGGAGGCCTCGGTAAGTAAGGAAAGGGAGGGATTGGGAGATCGAGTCGGATCGGTTGAAGAAGGAAAGGTGAATCCCGCCGTCGTCGGGAGGAAGAAGAAAGGAAGGTGGAAGACAGCCGCTGACAGGCGGGTCCCACATGTCGGCGACTTCAAACCGAAAACGGGCGGACGGTGGTCAAGCGGCCGCGCGCGGTTGACAATGGGCCGACAGGCCGCGGCTGGGCTCGGCCCAAGAAGAATGAGGCCGACCGGGAGGGAGGGAAGGAACGGGCCGCGCTCGCTGGGCCGTGAGGAAAGCCGGCCCGAGAGCAGAGAGAGAATAAGAAATCCTTGTCCAATTTTTCAAATTCATTTTTCAAATGATTTTCAAATCAAATTTGAATTTAATTTAAACCACTCAATACAAAACTTCAAATGCAGCAGCATGAATGCTCAATCATGTTTCTACCCTTATATTTGATTTTAAATTTATAAAAATTATTCTTATTCTAAATTTGCATGCTTCACAAAAATAAATGTAAAAATCATATTTTTCCTATTTTTCTTCTTTTCAAATTTTTAGGGTGTTACAATTCTACCCCCCTTAAGATGAATCTCGTCCCGAGATTCGACCGATGCTTACTCAAATAGTTGCGGGTAGGTTTTTCTCAAATCCTCTTCTCGTTCCCAAGTAGCCTCTTCTGCTGTGTACCGATTCCATTGTACTTTGCACATTTTGATTGTTCTACTTCTTGTGACTCTGTCCGCAGTCTCCAAAATTTTAATCGGAAACTCCTCATATGTAAGATCCTCCTTAACAGTGAGTTCCTCTATCGGAATCTGTTCTTCTGGTACTCGTAAGCATTTCTTCAATTGAGACACATGGAACACATCATGTACACCTGCCAAACTTTCAGGTAATTCCAACTGATATGCCACTTCACCACGTCTTTCTATAATCTTGAAAGGTCCAATATATCTTGGTGCCAATTTACCCTTCATGTTGAACCTTCTCACACTCCTCATTGGCGATACTTTCAAATATACATAATCCCCTACCTCAAAAGTCAACTCCCTTCTGCGAGTATCAGCATAGCTTTTCTGTCTGGACTGTGCTATTTTTAGATTATCTCTAATCATTCTCACTTTCTTTTCAGCATCCTTTAATACATCAGGCCCATACACTTGACTCTCCCCTGTCTGATTCCAGAATAACGGGGTTCTACATTTTCGTCCATACAGAGCCTCAAACGGTGCCATTTGAAGACTCTTCTGATAACTATTGTTATAAGAGAACTCTGCATAAGGCAAACTCTTATCCCAACTAGTACCATATTGTAAAGCACAAGCTCTCAACATATCTTCCAATATCTGATTAATTCTCTCCGTTTGACCATCTGTCTGAGGATGATAAGCTGTACTAAAATTTAATTTGGTTCCCAATGATTCATGTATCTTTTGCCAATAATGAGATGTAAACTGAGTACCTCGATCAGACACAATCTTTTTAGGTACTCCATGTAGACTCACTATTCTTTCCATATACAACTCTGCCAACTTCGCACTGCTATATGTAGTCTTCACAGGCAGAAAATGAGCAACCTTAGTCAGACGATCCACTATCACCCAAATTGAATCATATCCTCTTTGAGTCCGTGGCAACCCAACTATAAAATCCATACCAACCTCTTCCCATTTCCACTCGGGTATCTGCATAGGCTGTAACAATCCTGCAGGTCTCTGATGTTCCGCTTTCACTCTTTGACAAGTATCACACAAAGCAACATACTCGGCAACATCTCTTTTTAAACCATACCACCAATATTTCTCTTTCAGATCCAAATACATCTTAGTACTCCCCGGATGTATGGAATAAGCTGACTCATGAGCTTCACGCAGAATTACCATTCTGATATCCTTATCTTCAGGCACACACAGCCTTTTTCCAAACCATAGCGTACCATTATCATCCTTACGGAATCCTGGAGATTTACCTTTCGCTATGTTTTCAGCTATCTCTCTCAACTTTTCATCCTTCTGCTGACCTTTACGGATCTCTTGCTCTAGAGTAGGCTCTAATACTAATTCCACTGCATTGATAGTAAAACCTAAGTTCAGATGCTTGCACTCGGCACACAATTCCTTTGGCATAGACATTACTTGTATTTCATTTGCATAACTTTTCCTACTAAGAGCATCAGCAACAACGTTGGCCTTTCCTGGATGATAATGCACCTCTAGATCATAGTCTTTTATCAACTCCAACCATCTACGCTGCCTCAAGTTCAGATCCGTTTGAGTAAAGATATACCTTAAACTCTTGTGATCAGTGTATATATCACTCTTGTGTCCAATCAAATAATGTCTCCATATCTTTAATGCATGAACTACTGCAGCTAATTCCAAATCATGAGTAGGGTAATTTAACTCATGCTTCCTCAACTGCCTTGATGCATATGCCACAACTCTACCTTCTTGCATCAGTACACATCCCAAACCCAATCGAGATGCATCACAATAAATAGAGAAAGGTTTACTCAGATCTGGCAAAACTAAGACGGGTGCAGTCGTCAATCTCTTCTTTAGCTCCTCAAAATTGGCCTGACACTTCTCTGACCACACAAACTTGGCATTCTTCTCCAATAATGCAGTCATTGGTTTTGCAAGCTTTGAAAATCCCTCTATAAATCTTCTATAATAACCAGCTAATCCCAAGAAGCTACGGATCTCACTCACATTGATGGGTGGTTTCCAATTCAATACATCTTTCACCTTACCAGGATCTACTGATATTCCTCCATTAGAGACAATGTGACCTAGAAAAGAAACTTCCTTCAACCAAAACTCACATTTACTCCTTTTTGCATATAGTTGATGTTCTCTGAGCTTCTGCAAGACCAACCTCAAATGTTCCGCATGTTCTTCCTCAGTCTTGGAAAATACTAGAATATCATCGATGAATACCACTACAAACTTATCCAGATATTCCATAAACACCTTATTCATTAAGTACATGAAGTATGCAGGGGCATTAGTTAAACCAAAAGACATCACTGTATACTCATACAACCCATACCGTGTGGTAAAAGCTGTCTTTGGTACATCACTAGCGCGAATCTTCAATTGATGATATCCAGAACGAAGATCAATCTTGGAAAATACACAAGCTCCTCTCAACTGATCAAACAGGTCATCAATCCTAGGCAATGGGTACTTGTTCTTAATAGTAACCTCATTAAGAGACCGATAATCTACACACATCCTCTGAGTTCCATCTTTCTTATCCACAAAAATTACTGGTGCTCCCCAAGGTGAAGAACTAGGACGAATAAAACCCTTATCCTGTAACTCCTTAATTTGTTTCTTAAGTTCTTCTAATTCATTTACTCCCATTCTATATGGACGCTTAGCTATAGGTGCAGTTCCAGGTAATAATTCAATAATAAATTCAATGTCACGGTCTGGTGGCATACCTGGCAATTCCTCTGGAAACACATCTGGAAACTCCTCCACAACTGGATCTTCCTGGTTGGCACCATCATTGAGCTGGTTCACTGTAGCAGTCTCTTGTTTTTGCACTTTTACTTCAACCTTGATTCTATCACCCTTTGGTGTTGTCAGTACAACTGATTTATCCTTACACTGAATCTCTGCTTGTTGTTGCATCATCCAATCCATTCCCAATATAAGATCAATCCCAGCTGTTCTCAATACTATAGGGCTAACTGTAAACTCTACCCCCCTTAAGTTGAGACTAATCGGAAGACAGCGATAAGATGCTGGCATGCTTCCACCAGGTGAGTTTACTAAGATAGGATTCTTCATGGCACATAAATGGATTCTATGTATTCTAACAAATGATTGCGATATGAAAGAATGAGATGCTCCAGAATCAAAAAGTACAGTGGCGGGAGTAGAGTGAACATCGAACGTACCAAGCATAACTTCTGGCTCCTCCACTGCAGTTTCCTGGGACAAGTGATTCACCCTTCCCGAGTTAAGTGCGGGCTTCTGGTGGCTGCTCTGTCTCTGGGGAGTCTGCTGGTTAGGCTTCTCCGGGCAGTTGTAAGACAAGTGACCTTCTTTTCCACACCGGAAACACTTGTTGGGGGTATTGGGAACACTGGTCTTCATAGGAGTGTTATTGGAAGAACCCTGACGCTGTGCTTGATTCCCATTCTGCTGCGGTGGACGTTGGTTGCTATTCTGTGGCTGGAATGGGGGACGTTGCGGAAACTGTCCACGAAATGGGACCTGACCACGATTCCACTGTCCAGAGGGAGGCCTCTGCTGAGTATTCTGCTGAAAACCAGTACGCAAACGGGTGTTGCTATTAGAGGCTTGTCCCTGTAACCTCTTCCTCTTTGCATCCATTTCCTTGCGCTTGCTATCCACCACGATAGCGCGGTTTACAAGCGTCTGAAAATTAGGGTAGGTATTGGACATCAACTGTAACTGTAGTCCATCATATAATCCCTTCAAGAAGCGGCGCTGCTTATCATTGTCATTGGCCACCTCATGTGGAGCATATCGTGACAATTGAGCAAACTTGTCACGGTACTCAGCTACAGTCATTGACCCTTGGGTCAGGTTCCTGAATTCCTCCGCCTTCAACTCTATCATTCCTTCAGGTATATGGTAAGCCCTGAAGTTCTCCCTAAACTCCTGCCAGGTGACTGCAGGAGCATTGGCAGGACGACCATACTCATATGACTCCCACCAATCCTGAGCTTCTCCCTGAAGTTGCCCAGAAGCAAACAACACCTTCTGTCGGTCATCACATTGGGCAATAGTGAGTTGTTTCTCCACAGCACGTAGCCAATCATCGGCCTCCAAAGGATCAGCAGCATGTGTAAACACTGGGGGACGACCCTTCAAAAACTCACCACGCTTATCACGTGGTTGAGCCCCAGCAACTGGCTGATTTTGCTGATTTTGCACTAGTTGCTGCATCAACTGCGTCTGTACCGCCAACAGTTGCTCAATAGTTGGTGGCGGTGGTGGTGGTGGATTTGGGGGAATGTTTCCACGACCTCTGCCTCTTCCTCTTCCGGCCATCTGCCATCCATAAACATGCAAACTTTAAGAATTCCATGATTTCAACCACTTATAAGATTAAGAAGGAGATCTGAAAATTTTCTGGACGAGTAGCGTTGTTGACAGTTCAGTATTTCAATCATATCACGAGTTACAGAAATCCAAAAGAGGCGTGCCTTATATGGTTGAAAAGCTTATAAAATTATCCACAATTTCTATTCAGACCTCAAGATCAGATTCTGTCGTTAAGTCTATGAAAAATAAGGCGTAACAGAAACTGTTCCAGATTCCAGACTGTGCAGAAACTTTAGCTTGTAAAAATTATATCTCTCGAACCAGATCAGATAAAAAGGTGATTCCAGTGGCATTTGAAAGATGCTTGAGTCTAGTTTCTCTCATAAAAATTTCATAAATGTTGCACGAACCGTTTTTAAACTATATCCGAAACATTGAAGACTGCTCCAGAAAACAGCAAGGACAGAAACGTGATAATATCAAACCCAACTATTATTCCTTGTCTATTAAACTTATTATTCTTAAGAATGGAACTTGTAGACATGCCTACAAGTCCCGACACTCAAACAAAGATCCAACTCACACATAAGCATAATAATAAAGCAACTAGCACACCAAGATTCAAACCACACGACAGACTCGACTGACGTCACTAAGAACGTTCTTATTACATAAAGGACTCCTACTTCCTAAGGAAGTGGCTCATGCTCTAATGTCTCATAAATCTTGGACATGCCTTGGTTTGCTCGGAGCTCATCAATGGTTGCCTGGCACCTCTTGATAGTCTTCCCTTGTGCCTTCACCATCTCTTCTAGCTGCAGCTTCCTATCCATCATATCATAGACAAAGTCCACCATCACCCGAGGTAGTGGCTCTAGCTGCACTGGATCTGTCATAGCCCATCCAAGTTCGGGGTGTGCACGAGGAAAGAAGCGATAAATGTCATGCTTCATAAGGTTAAAGCGAAGATAGCGTAGACCCATACATGCTTCAAAAGCAGCATCTTCAATGCTATCCTCTATAGTAGCTCGATGTCCCACGTGAGAGAACATCCTGTCCAGCTGATATGCTCCCTTGTCTTCCTTATGAGCAAAGATGCTTGCCCTTGCCTTCCAGTATGTGTCCTCCAGTGGATGAGTGTACTCCCAGCAGACGTACTCCACAGCTGGATGCCAATCAGCGAAGTAATCAGTGAGCATCCCCACCAGGCGAAGATGAGAGACAGCATTCCCTCCATTCCTGTGGTAGATCCTCACAGTCCATCCCATTGGAGCAGGTGGCATATCTTCAGGAGCTTCATATGATGGAGACGGGGGTTGTACTCCTCCATTAGCTTCCTCTTCATCTTCTTCAATCTTGATGATTTCTGGATCTTCTTCAGGCTCTTCCTGAGGAGGTGCTGGTGCTTGGACTGGTGTCACAGGAGTCTGCTCCTGTTCCTGAGGTTCTGGCTCTTGTGGCTCTTCAGTTACATGCAGAGCACGAGGTGGGTAGTATCCTCCAGAGCTAATGCGGGCAGTCTTACGGTCACGGGCCATCTACAGAATTTTTTTAGATGAAGTTAGAATAGAGGCAAAATTTCGTAATAGAATGTGACATAAGAAGCATAAAAATTTATCAAATAACAAGAGCAAGATAGTGAGCATAAAAATAGTGTAAAGATGATACTAAATCGACCATTCTTAGCTAGGCTTGCGTCCTACAGTCAACAAGAGCTCTGATACCAATTTGTCACACCCATTTATCGACCAAATGGAATGCATACCCTTATGTGCGCCCAGAGATCAATCACACATAAGTTCACAAATTTTAACAGAAGTATCATCACAAATGTTATTACATCACGATATTTAAACACATAGTCTTAACACAAATGTAGCGGAAGTATAAATAAAAATCTCTCGTGGTAGCTCCAGTCACAGGTACATTGACTGGTTGACAGCAAGACTAGTAATCTTCAGGGAAGTAGGCGTAGTAGTCACTATTACCTCCATCTGTTACCCATCCGGGATTTTTATCCAAGTAAAAGAAATAAACAAGCGTAAGTACATCTCGTACTCAACAAGTGTAACATGGGGTTCATGAGGCTCAAAAAGGCATATTCATTGGTTTATCAGCATGTAGCTTTTAGCATGATTTTAGCATAACGATAGCATCAAAATGTCTCAATATAAACATTAAACATATGATCCATGTGAAATGATTAACGAATAGCAAAAACATAATCATAAACAATTATTCAACTATTCCATAAGGGTCCAAGGCCACTCGTGACCGTGAGCACGGCTGTTATAACAGTTTTACACTCTGCAGAGGTTGTACACTTTCACTGTGAGTCATGTTGCCCATATGCCCGGGTTAATTACTCCCAAAACACTTCCAAGGTGAGCAGGCAGGGAAACACTATGAAGTCTTTCGAAGGTTCGTCTAACAAGTTAGGGTCATTAGATTTCACTCGGCAAACAGATGTAGAGCCCCCCTTCCTGATGGCACAATAACACGCAGCCTATACACATGAGGACAGAGGCCGCACTATACCCGATTCGTCAAGCCATTCTTACGCCATAAAGGAATACCTCTAACAAGCTAGAAAAGGTCCTTCTATATGACTAAAGCCAGAGCCATATAGCCCCCACAGTTGTACTGTAAATCCCAGATTGTCGCTTATAGATGAGTCCTTATGGAGAGCAATTAGAGCATCAAAAATAACCCCATGCTCTTAAACAGTAATAAAATCATCTTTTAATGTTTATTGCATATTCCATTAGTCAAATTACATGATCATAGTCCATGTTTAAGCACTAGCCAAAATACTCAATGCAATTTAATAGGTACCAAGGGAAAGGATCAATCGCTAAGTCATCCTTAACAAGGAATAAATGCATAATGATATTAATTGCATAAAGTGAATAGGACAACAAGGATAATCCCATGCTATACTTGCCTTGCTCAAACTGGTCCTGAAGATCTTGCTCGTAATAAAGCTCTTGATCTCCAACGAATTTCTCACCGTCTAAACTCGATCAACCATTATCAACAACACACATCCAGAGGCAATCATGCATAGACAAACAAGACTATAATTAGAACAATACACCAACAGTAAGAAAATAAAATAAAAAGTCTTTAAAATGAATCTACAACTTGCTAGGATCACACAGACGCAAAGATCACGAAAATCGGATCTAAAACGACAAAGTTATGAATTTCCAAAGATTTCCTATAGAAAAATAAATACTTTAATATAAACTTGAAAATAAATTATCTCAAACCTACTGTACAGTTCTATCATGATGTAGAGCTCACAAATATGAATCTAACGCAATTTGAATGGATCAAATCGGAGTTAAAACGAAAATTCTACAACTAAAACAATCTGAATGGCAAAACTGTAAATATCAGAAAACGTATTTTTCTTTTTCCGAAACGAATTACGTTTTCAACTAATCAAAGCGTATTCCACCGTTTTACGTTTTGGACCGCGGGTTTCAAACTCAGAAACCTCAGGGGCTCTTTTACAAAAATACACGCGAATCGGTATCGTCTAATGTGATCCGTCCGATTCAAAATGAACGGACGAGATTGAATCGGGGAGAGAGAAAAAAAGAAAGCCGGCGGCCACAGTGAATCCGGCGGCGGCGCCATGGCCGGTTGAAGCCGAGCTCGCCGGAGCTTGCAAAGAAGACCATCCCGAGCACCAAACGCCGAACCGAAAGCACCAAAAGAAAGAGCACATCACCGCGACCGTACCCCGCGCGAAAACGAGACCGAGGAGCAACCGGAGGGCGGCGGCTAGCTCGGCAAGGCGGCGGTGGAGGCGGAGCTCCGACGGTGGCGCTCCCGGGGTGTCGAGGCTAGGGTTTTAGGGGCTTAATGAGGAGCGGGGAGGCACGGGGTCCCGTTTTTATAGTCCGGAGGCCTCGGTAAGTAAGGAAAGGGAGGGATTGGGAGATCGAGTCGGATCGGTTGAAGAAGGAAAGGTGAATCCCGCCGTCGTCGGGAGGAAGAAGAAAGGAAGGTGGAAGACAGCCGCTGACAGGCGGGTCCCACATGTCGGCGACTTCAAACCGAAAACGGGCGGACGGTGGTCAAGCGGCCGCGCGCGGTTGACAATGGGCCGACAGGCCGCGGCTGGGCTCGGCCCAAGAAGAATGAGGCCGACCGGGAGGGAGGGAAGGAACGGGCCGCGCTCGCTGGGCCGTGAGGAAAGCCGGCCCGAGAGCAGAGAGAGAATAAGAAATCCTTGTCCAATTTTTCAAATTCATTTTTCAAATGATTTTCAAATCAAATTTGAATTTAATTTAAACCACTCAATACAAAACTTCAAATGCAGCAGCATGAATGCTCAATCATGTTTCTACCCTTATATTTGATTTTAAATTTATAAAAATTATTCTTATTCTAAATTTGCATGCTTCACAAAAATAAATGTAAAAATCATATTTTTCCTATTTTTCTTCTTTTCAAATTTTTAGGGTGTTACAGCGACGGCAACAGCGAGCTCCAGCCCGACTCGGCCATGGCTTCGGGCACGAGAGAGCGAGGGAGAAATAGACCGAGGAAAAGAGGAGAAGTGAGCGAGTGAAGGGTCGGGCTCGATCCCCTTTTTCTCCCCCTCGACACAGAGCAGCCCGGGGAGGTGGCGCTCATGCACGGGCACGGAGGCCACATGGCGCTCGGTCCTTTCAGATGTCGGCCACCAAGTTTCAGCACCTCCAAAACTGCCATCCAAAAGCGACGTATTTACGAGTCTGCCACCCTTCTAATCTCACCTCTATCTCTTAAACCAGATGACAATTCGACCAACAAATTATACCGCTGCGTAGGGCTATGAGAGTACTACAACATTGCTTATAGGAGCTCAGTCAAATTCCACTGGTTTGCGAGATATTAATTCCCACCATAGGGTTGCACAGGAGGAGTCAAAATTGCACTGTGATCAGCTTGACAGCACTTCGGGGTGGGATCGGGACGCGGTCCAAAAATAAAGTTTGTTGCATACAAACTAAACTCCAATTTTCATTAAAGGTCAAACTTCATATCTCGAACAAAAATAGTAGTTTCACTTCGGTCAACACCGCGTCGGAAGAAACCCTAGTTTTGAGGTTCGGGTCCGATTTGCGGCATCTTCTTGTCACTTGTTCCACATGAGCCTTTCATAAGTGTTGTTGTAGGGTTCAATTGGAGTTGTTTGGTCAAGGTTGCAAGACTTGGTTGATGACATATGTTCTCATTCTCTAAACAAAACAATCCAAGCAAGATATGACTCATTCCTTCAAAATTTCCAACTCTACTATGACTTATCATTTCATTTGACTTCTTGATTCCAAACTTCAAGAAACTTTTCTAGGGATCAATATAGATAGTTATTGAGGTGAGACATGTGAAGATACTTTGATAGCAACACCCAAGCATATATCTTTTAATTGAGCCTATATGTAAGCGAGGGTGCAATATCCAAGTTTAGGTTAGGGCTTATTTCCATAGGTTTGACTTTGACACTGTCATCTCCATTAATCTATCATGTTTGAGCTTAAACCCACTACTTAATTGGTGATAAACACCTGGGGTGTTACAGCCCTCCCCCCTTAAAAGAATCGTGTCCCGAGATTCGGAATGGAAGATCTTTTAAGGAAGAGAGACACGTTATCTAGTTCCCAACATCTGCTATAGCATTCAGCTAAAAGCTTCAACGTCGGTGAACAATTTGGTCAAAGGCACTTTTTGATACTTACTCTTTATGGTAAAATTTGTCTGAAGAATTTCCTTCGTTGACTTCCATGAAGCATTGTTACTTTGGGAGGAATCCAAGATAGCACATACTGCGTTCTCAGTGTACGGAGATCATTTGTTCCATGAGTGAACCACTCACAAGTATCTGACTCTTTAGTGAACACAGCATAGTCCGTATGAACTTTACATCAAACCAAAGTCTTCAGAAGTATACTCGTTGAAATGACTCTATATCCACACGGTTTTGAAAAGCAGTTCTCTACCAAAATGGCTTGAGTACAACCTTCCAAAAGGGTGAGATCATAGATGACAAACATTCTCTGAGGCTATAGGATACTGACTAACCAATAGACAGGGTCTAGGTTGGTCGTAAATGTTCAAACATTCCGATATCAACTAATGGAAAACTACTTGAGGTTCCATGTGTACAGTTCTCTTTCTCTGATGACAACACTGTATTATCTAAGTCTGTTGATGGGTTAGTGAATGTGATAGCTGACTCTGTCGGCTTCGTATTCCTGCCAACAGTTATTAATAAGATTCTTTTATCCAAAGACAACAGTTATCTGGGTTGAATCAGATGCAACCTCTTGGTAAAAACATGTATAAGGTACCAAGGTATGTCATCATTGGAAAATAATTCCCAAAGAAAGATGTAACGAGGCCTTAGGGACAACAAAAATTATAATATTTACTAAACCGCGGGAAGTAGTCTACCACCAAGCGGTTGAGTAAAATTTTCCTTTGTGACTTAGTTGCACTATAAGTTAAGTTGACTTGCAGCATAACAACTTTGTCAGGCCAACTTTCACCTTGAGGCTTCCTTTTTAGGATCAAACAGCAGCTCTAAGATGGGAAATCTGTTGTTTGACACTTTTCAAATTGCTTTTGATTCACGATGGCATACATTGATTTGCAGAAACCAAGGCTACTCGTACATTAGGGATACGAGAAAGCAAAAGCAAATGAAAGAGTGTAAACTAGTATCTGTGAGACCTCAAAAGGGCCATCCAACAGCAGATCTCGCCTATTAATTTACATAACAATTCGAGGATGCACACGCTTTGAACTTGCAGGTTACTTTTGCAGGGCAAAACGCATACTCTGCCTAGAGAACATTCCTACAAGGATAAGGAACCGCTTCCGAATATTCCTCGACACTTTGTCCAATAAAGTTATGGACAAACCGTTTGTGGTACCTATGGGCACAAAGATACAGATCAGAACTAGGGCATACTTTCTCTAATTCTTCACCTCAGCTGATTGAACACTTTGCACTATCTGTGTGATTGTCCAAGATGGAATTGACTTGGTCACAATGGCTGTGGAAGATAGAATATCAGAATATCATTCAAGTTGTTGGCTAGTTGATTAACTTCTTGTTGGTTATTGCTCTGTAAGACATAGCCTTCGTAGCTACCAAAGAGTCGTTACCTAGCTGGAGATTAACCTTCCTATTGGTAACCAATCAGTTGTCTCTCAACACTAAAAAGTTCCAAATCTTCACTCTTGACCACAACAACTGTGGTTGATGCAGAATAGGTGGTTGCCATCGAAGTTGGCAAATACGAAGTTATTCTAGAGATGGTTGATTTCGATTGTATGGTCATTATGCACCCAAGATTGCGACTTGGATAGCTCTGGTCATATGCACAATGCGACAATCGATTCTCATCCCACAGATAACTTATCCAAAAGTAAGTGTTGTGTGTCCTTTTTATCCAACAGAGCTGAGATACGTGGCTCCCTAGATGCTGGTTGTCAATACTTGGGCAACTAAGTAGAGTCACTTGACTACCACATATTGCAGTCTGTTAAAGTTTATGTCGGTGACCTGTTCTTCAAAGGTTATCCTCTTAGCAACTTCAGGAGGAAGCTCCACTACTTTCGGTCTAAGATATGGATCTTACGATATGATATGGAGAGATAACCAAGAAGGAACACAAGAAAATAGCACATCGTCTGTCGTTTGATAATGGATCATGACTAGAAACCGTGATACCAGCGCGTGCCAAGCAGCCAGCCATGTGTCTGCAGCCACAGGAGGCCCTTGGTTTCGTCGCGGCACCATCAGCGGCTACTCATAACACCATTACTAAACGCACAACGAAAGTGAAATTTCAAGTGGCACCAATGGACTGTAAGAGCAAGTGCCATACAAGGAGGGATAGCAAGCAAAGATAGTCACAAGGTTTAGAATCAACAGGGAAGCTATTCGCAGATCAAAACATAGCACAAGAGAACATAGCTCAATTGCCGAAGGTGACTAAGCACGAGATTTTTACTTGATTCAACTCACGCCTAGCGTTGATGAAAGTTAACTGGGTTGGTCAGTCGATAAGGGTCTTTACAAAAAGGGTTGGAAAACATCCACAGCTTATACAAACATGTCGGAGAACTAAACTTTGGGCTTTCGGTCAAGCAAAGGCATGGATACAAATATTCAAGGACTAACCACTAAGTCTACAGGCTCAGGCTCCTAAGATAGAGAACCTAATGGAAGACAACAACCATACAATTACGTATGTAAACTTTGTTCTAGGATAAAGCTATGTGACCCTCGTATGCTCACCGAGGACAAACGAGGTGACAACTAGAGCACTACCCAGATACAAACACACATACAACATCACAATCAAGCAGTCATTTGAGAAAATTCAAACGAATGGGCTTAAACAATCAATACAAAGCACAAGGCTCACCCAAAATAAGCATGAACTAACTACAAGTTTAGCTCAAAACAAACGCTAGCTAAGATGACTAACTTAAAATGTGCACAGAATCTAGACAGCAGCATAGTAACTACTTGTTTTAACTATAACTGAGATTGTAGACCTCCCATAAAGGTGATCCTAGACTTTATAGAAAGTTTAGGAAGATGACTACACTTTAGTTATTCATACCAATAGCTAATTCATAGATTAACATGGTCAAACATGCTGATGTTTCAGATCTGTACCATTATGGACAGAAAACTGACAAGAACTTCAAAAATGCAAAACTGGAGTTTTAGGGACACAACAAGGCTAAGCCTTAACTTTGTTTAAAGCTTATTAAGTTGTCTATAACTTTCTTATTATCATATTAAGATGATTCTATATCTAACAAGGCCAAACAAGACAAAGAAGACATCTCTGCCCAGATTTGGACAGATTCTGTCATTCCACTTTACAAGCTCATAAGTAGAGATTTAGACCACCCCAATTGGTGCTATAGGACAATTTGGAAATCTTAGAAAAAGTACTACACTTCTTCTATTATCTCCAAGACATGATTCCTTATGCACATAGGTCAAACAAACCAAACATACAGATCTGTTCTGAACATGAGCAGATTTTGACAACAACTTCTAAAATTTATAACTCCCAAACCATAAGACCGAGGGTCATAAAATTTTAGGACAATATAGAAAAGTAAGTTGGCTACAACTTTGGTATTCTCCATAACTACAGAAAACACCATTATGATCATGAAAGCATCACTACAACAGAAAATGTTCTAGCATCCAACATTCGACAAGCAAAACTAAACTTGCCTTTGTTCTACTTAACAAGAGAACACACAAACATGTTATTCTAGTAGCTCTAATTATTATTACCTTAGACCAACTAATTTAATTCATTAATAAGAATCACAATTACTTAGGTGAGGTCTAAAGCATCTGCAAACACTCGTATGACAACAAATTCACCCCTTGACTAAACTAGAGGGCATTTATAGGGTCAAGCAGGTAACCATAACTATTTTTAGCAAGGCTAAGCACATATTTTTCTCAAGCAACATGGAACAAGGCATTCTTGTTTGACTCCACACACAGAAGATAGTGTCACATCAATCACATGTTACTTGCTATAGAATAAGGGTGAGAGGAGCAGAGCTATGCATAAAGCAACAATCAAGATGATGCATGCGTTGCCCTATTCGTCCTCACAAGATTGTCAACCCAAGGTGGCGATCACGTTCTATGTCGGTGGCATTACACGCACTCTCTCGATATATAGCTAGTCGTCAGCTACATTCGACTTACGCATTCGTGGTTAGCGTACCTGCAGAAAAGTTTCATTGCAGCCCAACAATTCCCCAATATATGGCACACAATGAAAGCAGTAAGTAAAATTTTTAAGTACTCTCATATACATATACCCCTGTACATATACATGTAGCACCAAAACTACCCGAATCATTCGATCACCCACAATTAAGTACCTTCATATATACATGTGTGTAACATGTAAATAATCCAGTAACCAAAACTAGCTCTCCCCTAGACCGAGGGTTGTACGGTCATGCTCTCACAACTCACACTTACCTGAGCGTAGGTGCGACGTTGCATAAAAGTAAACTTAGCAACATATATGGCTATTTCATATATGAAGGCTACCTCTAATCTAACACACCGGGTAGCATAGTGTGGGAGAGTCATCACACATACATACCTTGGCCTGGGCGTAGATGCATAAATGAAAAACCCCCAAGTTAGTACTTATATAAGCCACCTAATAATCCTTATATGGGCGTAAGGAAATTGACCACTGGCATACTTAGGTATAAAATTTAGATTTGACAAACCTATATATAACTATAAGTTGATAAAACTGATTTTATAAAACAAAACATTTGTTTTAAATACACATATGACAAGTTTAATGTTGAATCTTGCTCCGATGCCAGCTGTAACAGAACCGTCCAAATTATAAGAGCACAAGTATAAAAACAATCACCGAAGTGATCAAATTCTCACACTTGAGCCCATATAACTCCGGTAGTCCAATGAAATCACGAGGGATTTCAAACCAACCAACATATAAGCCAAGATCGTAGTGATTCAACATAACAAGTCACATGTTACAACCATTTCACAAGTAATTCAATATACATCGGAGTTCAACATAGTTATTAATTTACATTGAAAAGTAGCGGAAGCAAAGTAATTTGAAACTAACATTAATCTTATTTCAAATACATGCCAGTACCACAGTCGACTTCCAACAAAAGAATTAGAGATAAGGTAAATAAGAAGGATCATGCCCGTGATCACACTCCGCCTCTACGGCAGGAGTCAACCAACTCTTGCAGCCGCCATGATACATCATAACCTACAACAAGTGGGGATAAAACCCTGAGTACAAGAAGGTACTCAGCTAGACTTACCCGTCAAAAACTAGAAATAAGGTGACACCAAGGATCATGCAAGGCTGATATAAAGTGGGCTGGCTTGACAACATTTTGCATAAAAGCTTAATATAGATGATCAATCATTAATGCTTAAGCATCAAGTTAATTATTATTAACCTATCATCTATATTAGAACCTGTACTAGAGCACTCACTTTATTAGGAGCAAACAATATTAACCATAGCAGGTATAAATTGAGGCAACCTTTTCATCGTGATCCAATTAACCATCAGTTCAATTTAATTGAATCTACGTTGCCGCTGCTCAAGTCAAGTGCTCACTAACCGGGAGCGACGGCGATTCGAATCGAATTCCTATCCAGCTGGAGGGGTATTTCTAACACTCACCGAGTCACGCCTGGCGAGGGCTGCTCAGGTCACCTTTGGTACAGTTCAGGAGCCACGGGTCCGAATGATGTCGCGACCCCAAGGGCGACACTCTGCCAGGTGATAGGGACTCTAACCCCCCCCTTGGTCTCACGCCAATGTCCCCAAGCACATCCTTTCTCTCCTCCAAGAAGCAACCTACCATTCGATTCCCGGCCTGAACTGTATTACTCGGATTCGCGGTCGGAACGGCTTATCCGGCCAACTAAGTGTTAGACTGCGTTCAACATGACTCAAGGACGTACAGCGAATCGGTCCTTAAACGACTCAGACGGGGATAGATTCACACCCAAGACCTCCATGCCTTGTTGCTTCACTATCGTCATCCCGCCCGGTCTCATTTCATTTTATTAACACATGGTTCCATTCCACGATAGCACATATAGCCAACCGTGCCATATATGAATATCCCTATATCTCGCAGGTGACAGGAAATCACCTGACTTCTACCGCTTAAAGCAGGGCTAAGCATCTATTCGATCCTAGTCTATGTAGGATTCAAGGATTCATATATCTGGACAAGGAATGATATAATGTAGCAAGGTTTTCAACCAACTCCTACCACTTAATGCAACAATACTTATAACATATATAGAATTAATTGCTTTGAAGGTAGGAGGCTTATAATGCTTCGGGGCTTGCCTGAGATCCGACACAAGTCAGTTTAGTTAGCTTGCACCGTCATAGTGACATCTCCGGTCCTAGCACTTGCATTCAGGGGTTCTTCCATCTTTTGGACAGCCCACCGTTACACCATCATCTGTCTCCATATCATGCGCTCCACGTCTGTACCTAGCGTACCTAGGATGAGATGCATAGATGCAGATGCATGAACATAAAGAATACACATGAAGGAATGCAACAAGCATACTAAACAAGCATATGTTACACTATACCCACATAAGCATGTCATACAACCAGCTAGCTATACATGATCAAGTACTTCATAATTTAGCAAAACATTTTAGGCATGCTACCTTAACTCTAGGTGTCCAAGATAACCATTTGCAATCATACAAACAAGAGCAAGTAGAAGCAAACAATTCTAGATACAAGTAGATTTGGACAGCAGCAAACAGTCACTTGTTTCAAACATAACTTAAGCTACAAACATCCCACAAGGATGATCTAAGACTTTATGAAAATCCATAGAAATTGTCTACAAGATTGATGTTTACATAAAAAGCTAATTACAAAGTTAAACAGGTCAAACATGTAGATGTTTCAGACCTATCCAGACATGGACATAAAACTGATTGCAACTTCAGAGAAGCATAACTGTAGTTACACAAATCCAAATGACTTGCAAGAAGACATTTTGGAAAGCTTATGAAATTATCTACATTTCATCTTTAATCATCTCAACCTGATTCCCAAGTTATCATGACCAAACATGCCAATCTTTAAAGTCTGCACAGAAGGTAATTAAAATCTGACAGTAGACTTATTAAGCATGCAACTCTTAAACTATCAGACCTGGGATCATGAAAATTTAACACAAGAAAGATAAGATAATTATCTACAACTTTTGTATTTACCAAAATCACAGTAAACATCATTTACACCATGAAACTAGTTGCACGAGTAACACCACACATGCAGCCCAACAGCAGTGGTAAAATTATAGACAGAAAACTGATAGAAACTTCAGAGAAGCATAAATGGAGTTCTAGACCTCCAACAAACATGATTCTCAACTTTATGGAAAGCTTATAAAGTTACCTACAACTTTCTTGTAATCATCTTAAGATGATTCTACAGTTAACATGGTCAATTAATTAAATAATTGCATCTCTGTCCAAAATATGGACAGAATCTGATATGCCACTTTAAACCGTTATAACTTGAGTTTCACAAATCCAATAATTATGGTTCTGGACTTTTTAGAAAGATTAACAAGTTGTGAACAATTTTGTTATAAACATCTAGAGCTAATTGTGCTACTAACTAGGTCACACATTATAAACAAGGCAACCCTGTCTGGGTTTGGACAGAAACAGCTACAGCACTTTAGACTACTATAGTTAAACATATACTTAACCAAAAATTGTGCTCTTTAGCTTTTTGAAAAGCTTAAGAAAATTACTACAAATCATTTATTGTCATCAAGGCATAATTCATAACTTAACTAAGCCAAACAATGCATATATGCAGAACTGTCCAGAATAGAAGCAAAGCAGCATATAGCATTTGTTATTTTTATAGCTCCTAAACTATCAAGCCTAAAATCTTGAAATTTTTACTAGACATCATACATCACAAGAGTAACACGTCACAAAAATTTCACTTCATTTGGAGTTATATATTTACAGTTATTAAAAATAACAGATCCAACTAGCATTCAAAACCTAGTTGCATAAATCTATTTTTACAGCTAAAACTTTAAACTAAAACATGCCATATTATAGATCCAATGCATAGAAAATTTCACAAGGATTCCAAAAAGTCCTCATTTGCTATTTTACGATTTTTCTATCATTTACTATGTATTTTCAAAGTTCAGCCATTTGAATGCAATACTAATTCCGAAAAAGAAAAAAAAAACATTATGCAGAGTGAACACAAAACTTTCCACAAATCATGTAAGCCCCTATATGTAAATTCTTTGTCTCTAGCACTTTTGCAAAGTGAACACAACAAAGAGTTTCTGCCTCGCTAGATGGTCCTTCTTCCTCACAGCGACGGAAAACAGCGAAGGGGATGGAGGAGGTCGGCTTGATTCCGGTGAGATAGCGGCCCAGGACGACGAAGGAGCAGATGGCAGCCAACAGCAGCGGCAGGAGGGAGGAGGAGAGGGGTGGCTGGTGTTGGAAGAGGAGGGGCGACGGCAACAGCGAGCTCCAGCCCGACTCGGCCATGGCTTCGGGCACGAGAGAGCGAGGGAGAAATAGACCGAGGAAAAGAGGAGAAGTGAGCGAGTGAAGGGTCGGGCTCGATCCCCTTTTTCTCCCCCTCGACACAGAGCAGCCCGGGGAGGTGGCGCTCATGCACGGGCACGGAGGCCACATGGCGCTCGGTCCTTTCAGATGTCGGCCACCAAGTTTCAGCACCTCCAAAACTGCCATCCAAAAGCGACGTATTTACGAGTCTGCCACCCTTCTAATCTCACCTCTATCTCTTAAACCAGATGACAATTCGACCAACAAATTATACCGCTGCGTAGGGCTATGAGAGTACTACAACATTGCTTATAGGAGCTCAGTCAAATTCCACTGGTTTGCGAGATATTAATTCCCACCATAGGGTTGCACAGGAGGAGTCAAAATTGCACTGTGATCAGCTTGACAGCACTTCGGGGTGGGATCGGGACGCGGTCCAAAAATAAAGTTTGTTGCATACAAACTAAACTCCAATTTTCATTAAAGGTCAAACTTCATATCTCGAACAAAAATAGTAGTTTCACTTCGGTCAACACCGCGTCGGAAGAAACCCTAGTTTTGAGGTTCGGGTCCGATTTGCGGCATCTTCTTGTCACTTGTTCCACATGAGCCTTTCATAAGTGTTGTTGTAGGGTTCAATTGGAGTTGTTTGGTCAAGGTTGCAAGACTTGGTTGATGACATATGTTCTCATTCTCTAAACAAAACAATCCAAGCAAGATATGACTCATTCCTTCAAAATTTCCAACTCTACTATGACTTATCATTTCATTTGACTTCTTGATTCCAAACTTCAAGAAACTTTTCTAGGGATCAATATAGATAGTTATTGAGGTGAGACATGTGAAGATACTTTGATAGCAACACCCAAGCATATATCTTTTAATTGAGCCTATATGTAAGCGAGGGTGCAATATCCAAGTTTAGGTTAGGGCTTATTTCCATAGGTTTGACTTTGACACTGTCATCTCCATTAATCTATCATGTTTGAGCTTAAACCCACTACTTAATTGGTGATAAACACCTGGGGTGTTACAGTCATGGTCGTGAATTCTCCATTTTAATTCAGGGCCTGTTTGGAACGCAAAAATGTAAAATAAAGGAATGAAAAAAAAGCACAGAATAACATAGAGTGAAAAGTAGAAAACTATAGGATATCAAAATACAGGAATAGAAAACTATATGATATCAAAATACAGAAAGAAACTTTGGGGTGTTTGGATTGCGGGAACAAGAATGTCGCATGTGCCCAAGAAGCAAAGTTTTAGGCTTCAAAACTTGAGAAAACATTGCAAAATAAGTTAATTTACTTATTTGTGCTATTGACTTGTGATGTTCTCGGCTCATTCAGACTCGTGAGCTCGCTTGAGCATACTTGTTAACATAACCAGCTAAAATTAGCATAGATCATCATCGTTAATAAAAATGTAGAAACAAGCGATAGTGCTAAGTCAGACCATCTTCAATTTAACTACTTTTCCAGGAAAAAATGTATTGATATTTAATATATCAAATAAGCATCATGAAATCCATTACTAGAATAAGTACCCGGAAATGTATTGGTATTTAATACCCTGATGACTGCACCGTTGGTGGACGCAGAAGGCGCCGCCGTGCACCCCGCGCGCAGGCTTGAGCCAGCCATGGATACAGCCATGTGTTGGAGCCTCGGTTGTTTAGTGCAGTGAGTATTAGGATAGCTAGAGATCTTTTGTGGGGTGTGCATATCTGTCAAATCTTGTAAGTCACTCCGGTTGTACTAAAACTTCTCTTCTTAATCAAAGAAACGCGCAAATCTTTTGCGTGATTGAGAAAAAAGAATAAGTACCCGGAAATGTATTGGTATTTAATAAGATATCAAATAACTGCATGCACCGGGTCAACCATGCATCTGGTCGAGGTCGATCGATCTAACAGTTGAATCGGTCTGATTAAGCTTAGCAACACGGGGAGCGATAGAGCCACACAATGCAAGCATCGTTGACTCCGTACCAAAGGTGAAGAGAGCCGCTACACCTCCTCCCGCCAACAGACGGGCCAAGACCATTTCCATTTGACTTTTGATGCCCATGACGAGCAAGCTAGCAGTCGTCAGGGATTTGATACTGACGTGGCATTCATATTCCTATATAAATATAATGATCCTCTCGAACTGGAGAAAGATAAAGAGGACTGAGAAAAGAATACTACGTACCATTTTAATTGCATCAGAGAAAGAAGCGAAAAGATAATCATGCCTGAACTGAATGAAATCAGCGAGGTTTCGACAGACAGACAGACAGAGCGGAAAGAAACCCAAAGACCTGGTAGAACAGGGGGTGTGCTTCACTAATGGTGACGTGGCAGGCTGAGCCTTGGCCATCGGAGGATCGGAAGGAGGAGGAGGTAAGCTCACCGGCGGTGGGTGGGCCCTGAAACGGCGGCCTTAGTCAGGTGGGGTCAGGTTGGCTTGGCAGCTTGCCTGCCTCTCCCCTGCTCACCAAGGTCATGTTTAGATCACCGAATCGGATCCGGATTTACTGTTGAATACTGTAGCATTTTTGTTTTTATTTGATAATAATTGTCCAAACATTGATTAATTAAGCTTAAAATATTCGTCAAGCAAAGTATAACAAAATTGTGCGATTAGTTTTTTATTTCATCTACATTTAGTACTCCATATATGTGCCAACATTTTGATGTGATGAGAAATCTTCTTTTTGCATAGTAAAATTTAGGGTGAATTTAGATATCTAAACAATGCCCAAGCTGTCTGTCTCACATGCTGTGCTGCTACTGTTACCTGTCTACTGTCTCTACAACTCTTGGTCCGCACTGACAGACCAGAGGTTGGGCAATAGCTTCACCAACAGTATTTTTTTCTTATAATAAATCAGTAAACAGTTCAGTTATGGTTTTTCAGCGAAGCGAATGGGCTCAAGAAAAAAAAAAGAGAGAAATGGGTTAACAATGCTATGGATAATACTACTTCAGGTGAAACCAAAGCTGTTCGAAACCAAGCCAGTGAGGACCTAACTGCCAGTAGAGTTACTCTTATGTATTCCATCCGTCCGCAAAAGAATGTAATTACGGGATGCGTGCCAGTCAAACTGACTCAAGTTTGACTAAGTTTATAGTAAATAGTATTAACATTTATGTTTTAAATAAATTTATTATGAAAATATATTCTATAACTAATCTAATGATACTTATTTTATATCATAAGTGTTAGTATTTTTTATATGAATTTAGTTAAAATTTGAACTGTTTTGACTTCTTGAAAAATGAGAATTACATTTTTTTTCATGGAGAGAGGGAGTAGCATGTCTGTGCCTGTTTTGTTCATACCGCGGGACCGACGGAGGAGTGATATCTTCAGAAGGAACAGAAACAGGAAACGGTTCTAGCTGTCATCTGCAATCAAGTTTCACCAGATAGCCAAAGAGGTGCCAGAGACGTACATCCCCTCATTTTCCCTTCTCATCAGTTTCGATTGCCAAAAAAAAAATCTTGAGCGCGTCTGGTGTTTTCGCTAGCTGTTTTTGCGTGTCTATATACTACTGAAACGATGTTTTTCTGAAGAGACATGGAGAGAGAGAGACAGAGGCCTGATTATCAGCGGTTGCCGGAAGGTAACACCAAGAAACAATGAAACAGGGATATCTCTCTCTATATATACATCACTACTATATGCATGCATGACGAAAATCGCATCGCGAATGATGAGGATGCATGGTAGACAGGCGTATGAGTTGGCTTGCGGCGCTGCATTCTACCAACCCAATGATGATCTGCATGTGGTTTAGGCCCTCCAGATCATGATTTCCTACTCCGTATCTTGTCAATCAAAAAATGATCAATGACAACCAGCCTCAGGGGTCAGGGGAATGGCTTTGCTATCAGTCTTGGATTCTCTTGTTCCAGAGCGCATGCGCGTCCTTCCGGTGAATTGTTTTTGTTTTTCCAAAGGAACGACAAACGGCGATTGGGTTTCAGTTTTGCCACCATTTGTCATTATTTCCTATCCTGTTAACCATATCAAATTCGGGAAATTCCCATTCCTGCTTCTGCTTGGTGGTTGCAGTTTTGTCCTAGCATTTCCAATTGGCGCTTTGGGTAATCATCACACTGCCATAGGGTGCTCCTAATGAAAATCTTGGTTGTGATGCTATACTATACTCCCCTTCCTCTTAATGAAATATGGCCTAAATGGGCGTTTTGTGTGCTAAACAATAAAACCAAGTCAAACCAAATGGATTGGGTCCTCTATGTCTTCTCGTCCCTTGCACTTGCAGTTAATTTGTCAAGTGTTCTCCCTCCCCAAAACCTTTACTGCAGTGATAAATAGATACTCCCACTCACCATTCTCATCGCTGTCAACTCCATTGGTGTGCCCTGCCTTTGAAGGCAAACTAGCTGCTAAAGCTCCCCAAGGCCACATGTATCTTTGGCATTTGGCTAAACTACCAGCGGATTACTTACCTGACACTTGCATTTGGTCAGTTACATCTGTCACGTACTACGACTGCAACTACTTTATTTATTATCATCTCTCTGTCGGTCCACCTGCAGTTTCAGTTCGGTGTAGATGTGTGGCGTGCAGTACAGTGCCACCTTGCCGAACCTGAGAGCCGGTTGCATCGCATTGCGTTGCATCTTCGGCAATCTGGTTTGGGTCATCTCATCTCCAACATGATGGAACGGAAATCCTCTTGCGATGTCATCTCCAAGTTGTGCGATCCCAATCATCGCAGATTCCTAGAGATTTCAGCTGCACAGATTTAGGCCCAAACACACCCAGAAGCTGACTCGACATGTCAGATGCAGAGGTTGAGGGTGACCAAACATCACTTTGCTGACGGGCGATGGTCTACCAGAAGAGAAGATTCAGAGTTTCAGTTGAGTTGTCACTGACATGCACAGCTGACCTGCGAATGGGATGCACTCCGGGTTGCTGCGAAAATTGACAGCTCACCTCATCAGACCTAGGAGATACATATTCTGACCGATTAATGCCACTTAAACCCTTCTGGTTCTGGTTGCTCACCAACTACCACCTAATGTCAACAAACAGGTGTGCAGCATCACTCTACGGGCCACCAGACACAAGAAAGCGATGTTCAGTTACCAGGGAGGCTGCAGCTTCCACAAACACATACACTCGGCCACTGCAGCTTCACCAAACACTAGCCATTGCAGCTTCACCAGTCACATACACAAACACTGTCCAGTGAACATTCGTAGACAGCAAAACCCAAGGCAATATAATCACAACGCACAGCACTGCAATATATAACCAAAATGCACGAGGTCCCATTACTTCTCAAAGTAGCTGTAGGCTGTAGCTTCTTTCATTGTTTTAAGCATTACATAAGCAGCGAAACCAGAAATAATCCTCTAGGTAATTAAGCAGACACAGTAAGACCCTCACAAGTACCACTTATTAGGACAGTACAAATACAAATGATAAGCAAGGGCAGATCAAGAATCACAACATATAGAAGCCATAATAAAACATGATAAGCGCAGCAGACCAAAAGCTTCTTCTGAAAAAGGGCGCCTTAGGCAGAAGGCTTCTCCGCCTTGAGGGGCTTCACCACCTCCCAGGTGAAGTCAGGGTCGTCCCTTCCAAAGTGTCCGTAGGCCGCCGTCTTGAGGTAGCGCCCATTGCCGCCTTTCTTGAGGTCAAGGTTGATGATGATCATGCCAGGCCTGAAGTCAAAGTTCTCCTTCACAATCTTGAGGATCTCCTTGTCGGGGATCGTGCCGGTGCCGTACGTGTCGACAAACACGGAGAGAGGCTCGGGCACACCGATGGCGTAGGAGACCTGGACGATGGCGCGGCGAGCAAGGCCGTTGGCGACAATGCTCTTGGCAGCCTGCCTTGCGACGTAGGCTCCACTGCGGTCGACCTTGGTTGGGTCCTTGCCAGAGAAAGCACCACCACCATGGGCTCCCCAGCCACCATAGGTGTCAATGATGATCTTCCGGCCAGTAAGACCAGCATCACCGTGAGGTCCACCAATGACAAAGCGACCAGATGGGTTAAGGTGGAAGATGGTCTTCTCGTCAAGGTACTGCTCAGGGATGACAGGCTTGATGACATGCTCCTTCAGGTCAGCAGCAATCTCATCATTGGTGACTGTCTCGTCGTGCTGGGTAGAGATGAGGACAGTGTGGACCCGAATGGGGACCATGGCACCACCCTCATTGCGGTACTCAACTGTCACCTGGGTCTTCCCATCAGGCCTGAGCCAGGGGCAGGTTCCATTCTTGCGGACCTCAGTGAGGCGAGCACCAAGCTTGGTGGCAAGGACATGGCTGAGAGGCATCAGCTCAGGGGTCTCATCAGTCGCATACCCAAACATGTGTCCCTGGTCACCAGCTCCAATCTCCTCGGGGCGCTTGGTGAAGTGGCCATGCACACCCTGAGCAATATCAGGAGACTGCTGCTCAATGTTCACGAGCACCTTGCAGTGGTCAGCGTCAAGCCCAACATCGGCTGACACGAAACCAATGTTGCGGCAGGTCTCCCTGACAATCTTCTCGTAGTCGACATTGGCCTTGGTGGTGATCTCACCAAAGACCATGACCATGTTGGTCTTGGTGCAGGTCTCGCAAGCAACCTTGCTGTCAGGGTCCTCAGCAAGGCAAGCGTCAAGAACGGCATCAGAGACCTGGTCACAGAGCTTGTCAGGGTGTCCCTCGTTCACAGACTCCGAGGTGAAGAGGAAGGTGTCAACTGCGGCCATCTTCTCCGATCTGCAGCAGACAATACAAATGATTAGTTACAGAAAATATGTAAACAAAATGGCTAAGGCAAAGTGAGAATTCTCATAACCAAACAAATTGCATGACCAACAAGATTGATGCACTCCTACATAAGGGCATAACTAAGCGATTTATGGAAATGTTTAGATAGCAACAATTAAGCAATTTATTGTTCACCAATATGGATTCGCAGGGCGCAAGCAAACACTGTACTCCTTTTGGGCAAAAATGCTTTGTCAGAAATTTTTCGTATTGCCTCATGCAACAAAAGACAACAATAAAAAGTGCTAGGCTACTAATCAAGCACAAAAAGGACATATTTGCTGGCACATAAGAAGACCACAATTTCAGGTTGAGAGATTCTTCACGCAGAGTCAACTAAGCCCCACTGACAAAAGTTTGGCGTTTCTGATCCACTCGCACGAGAATATACTCCGCATTTGTGCTTTAGTGGATAAGGCAAGAGTAATCTACCAAGCCTCGACCCAAATCAGCACAAGAATAACAAGTTGTGTAACAAGATTCTAGGAAGAAAACAACCACTCAAATTATATTCTTCCAATACATGTTGCAGGATGGAAAAGTAGTTTCTACTCCCTGTGTTCCAAATTACAAGTCGTTTTGGCTTTTCTAGGTACATAGCTTTTGCTATGAATCTAGACATAGCAAATATTTAGGTTCATAGCAAAAGCAATGTATTAGAAAAGCCAAAACAACTTATAAATTGGAACAGAGTATAAAGCAACATCATGAGCATAGTAAAAGCATAAGTTGGCAGCTAGCTTGTAAAAAGAAACTCCCACAAATCCTCTGTTCAGGTAGCAAAAAGAAACGTTGACAAATCCTACACACAGCCAGCCTATTAATAAGTTTTTAGAACATGTGGTTTATTGGCAGAGGGTCATTTTTCGCTAACAATTGCTGGCAAAAGATACTGAGGACCCCTACAATTTTAGCAGCAACCTTCACACAGGTACAACAAAGCATCCGAAACAATACTACAGAACATGGTAAAAGCAAGAACCAGTAGCTGTAAGTTTCTAGACAGCTTGCAGAAATAATAAATTTTCTGAAATCCCCTGAACCCCGTGCAGCTTGCCTAGCAAAAAGTGTGAAGCATAGCATGTGGTTCATTTATAGACTAATAAGACAAAATTAATTGACGATTCTTCTCCCCAACTATTTTAGAAGAATACAGATGCAATCAGCATTCGTATCATTTCAGTAGCAACCTCCTTTACAATCTACGGTAAACATAGCAGCCCTATGCAGTTCCTGCACACATGTTTCGCCGGCAGAAAATTCGAATTAGCACACGTATGTACATGTTGACCCGAAAGCTCAGATTTCTCCTAACAACACGGACGGTTTTCCAACGAGATCGTCTCGTCCAACCACGTGTGGAGCCTTGCCCTTCTTTCATTTCCCGTCTCGTGGAACGCGACAAGACAAGAACCATCACTACCACTCCGAACAGGTGCGTGTGAAAGAAGAGAGAAAAAAAATCCCTCCCTGACTATATCGTATTTATTAAGGGGAGAACAACATATCGGATTAATTTAAGGGAAAAACAAAACATTTCGCGGCACGAACGAACGAAACCAGGAAACCTATCATGGCAAGCCCCAACCTGGGCTTTGGCCTTCTTCGACGGCGGCAAGGAATGCGCGAGACGCGTGCCGGAGCCTACCGGCGTCTGACCGAGGGAGGAGCAGCTGCCCGCGAGACCAACCATTGCGGGCAGCGAATCCAGAGCCCGCTGCAACTAGAAACGCGTCTTGCTACAGACAAGAAAACAAACAAAACCCTACGGCGAAGCAGAGCAGGCACCGGCGCCGGCGCGGGGACAGGCGCCTCGAGGACCGAAGGAGAGGAGAAGGGTCGAGGGGATGGATGCTCACCTGCTGCGGCGGCGGCGCGGGGTGGTCGGGCGGATCCGAGTCCGGCGAGATCCGGTAGAGGCGGCGGGGAGTGGGATGGTAACAAGTTCCGGTTGAGGGGAGGGGGGCTCGTCTCGTCTCAGATCCGACCCGGCCGCAGCGCACGCCGTGCCGGGCCGCGCGCCGGCCCATTTATAGCCCCCGTCGGCAGCGGGCACGGCCGCAGCGGAGGCCCGCCGCCGTCGGATCGCATTTGGTCGGATCCGGCGGCCGAGGGGAGTGACGCTGTATGACGGGTGGGTTGGGTTGGGTGGGGGACAGCGACCCGAACCCACCAAACACCGCGGGCCTTCCTGCTGAGGCTGCCGCTGACTCGTGGGCCCGAGTCCGGGGGAGGCCGCGTGGTTCGGCCCGCCCCGCTCACCAACCGCCCGTGGGCCCCGCACCGCTCGCTGTGATGGGTGTGTGTGGTGCGTTGCGCTTCACGCACGCACACCAGTTGCAGTTGGCATGGCCGCACCACACCAGGCACCAGCAAGGCAGCACTATAGGTTAATGACGCTTGACCGAATTAAGTTTGGTCAATCTCACGTAATCATCTCGCCACTATGTTATAGGTTGTAGTAGGAGAGTAGCCTTGTAAACGAAACAAATGGATGATCACCAAAGTTAGCAGTAGTACCGAAGGCCTGTTTGGTTCCACCTCTAAAGTTTAGTGACTCCTAAAGTTTAGTGACCCTGTTTGGTTATAGTGACTAAAGACCACTAAAACAGCTGTCTCATGTATACTTTAGTTACTTTTAGCTACTCCTTGGTGACTAAAAGCCACTAAACTTTAGTGGGGTGTTTGGTATTTTAGTGACTAAAGGTGACTCACTAAACTTTAGGAGGGGTGAACCAAACAGGCCCTGAGTCATGCTGATCAGTGATCTGCTAATCTCAATCACTGCTCTCAAATTCATTCCCTCTTTGTAATTTCTTTTTGGTTTCTTATTATATTATTTGGTTTCAGTGTTCACTGGTCCTGTTGACTTGGTCAAGCTTGCCATTCACTAACAGCTAGCTAGGCTCGTTAGTGGTTAGCTGAAATGTGACCAGCTTTAATTTGCTTTGGCCTTGCTGGCGGCATGTCGGGTCAAACACCCATGTCAAAGCATATACGTATGGCTGACAGTGGCGGAGCTACAGGGTATGCCGGGTAAGCACCGGCATACCCTGAGAAGCTAGCAAGTACTTTCTCTGTCCTTAAATGTTTGTTTCTAGAAATCCGTGTTTCTCTCACAAACACGTTTTCTGGACGACTTAAAAACAAAGGGACGGAGAGAATATATAGTACGTACTAGTATATATGTAATTTGTAACTCATCAGCAGTCTCGCTCGTCCATAGCCTTTCCAGGCTTGTTCCAGCCCACGCGCACCTGACGCCTGACGTGGGCCACGCGGCCTGCGGGCACATGACGCGACCGGCCCTCAGCAGCCGGGACGCCTGACGCGCTTGGCTTCCAAACTACTGCAAATCCTTAGAAAATATCATCCAACGAAGTCAGATACAACACGCCTTAATAACGCCCTAGGGGTCAGAAGAATTGTACATGGACGCTCAGACTCATCCTAGTATACTGAAATCTATGGTGTTACATTATGAACTGATCAACCCAAAAAGAAACGCCGGCTAGGAGCCCTATGCCCGCGTAGCCGAGCGGCGGTGATCAGTTCACAATGTAACACCATAGATTTCAGGACACTAGGGTGGGTCTGAGCGTCTATGTACAATTCTTTTGACCTCTAGGACGCCGCTAAGGCATGTTGTATTAAACTTTTTATCTATCTTAATACAAAGACACGCAAACCTTTTGCATGATCGAGAAAAAACGAAGTCAGATAAGTAATAGTGTAAGTCTGTTACCATTTTATGCCTATATTTTAAACTGTTAGTATGCGTTTGAAACATGTATCTTGTAATTTGTGGATATTTTCAATTTAATCTTTGAATTTAATATCTATCATGTTATTTAGTGTCTATATACCAAATTACGTTGTAATTTTAAAAATTTTTACCGAATTATCAAATGGTTTTTACCGAATTGTAAGTGAAACTTTTTGAATGGCATACCTGACATAAAATCCTACATCCACCATTGATGGCTGAGGTACTGGGCATCCTCTCAAATGAGACTAGTAAAAAGTCACCACAAAAAAAAAGAAGAGAGAGAGACACTAGTAACACCCAGGGTTTCCTGCAGAATGGCATATGGCAAGAGCAGCTCAGCCCATATGCAATCGCTATCAGGCAATTGATGTTTGGATCCTCCCAGCTAAAAAAATATACTAAATTAAAACAGGATCGACTAATTAATAGATGAGTTAATTGTTAGCTAGACTCTTAGCTAATAACTACTCCCTCCATTTCAAATTACGAGACGTTTAACTTTTCTACGTACATTGTTTTTACTATGTATTTAGACATACACTATGTCTAAGTGCATAACAAAAGATATGAATCTAGAAAAGCTAAAACATCTTATAATTTCAAATTGAAGGATTATATCACTGGCTACACCAACCCAGCTAATAATTTGCCAAAATCATTTTTTCTTCTACCTGTGTAAGAGCTAAAGATGAAAGGAGTTATAGACAAAATCACAATGCATTCGCTTTTAGCTGCTGGATCCAAACAATACGACTAGTATTAGTTATTAACTATTACCCACCGAACTATTTACCTGGATATCCAGACATGACCTTAGTCTATACTATCTTCGCTTGTTTTGCATGCTCCTCTATCAAATCAATGGTTTCATTGAGGGTTCCAAATTTCGGGATTTTTAGCCCCAAATTTTGGTTAGAGGAAATTAAATAAATTGATTTTATGGTTCTCAAATTTCGAAAAAAAGGTCTTATGATTGATCCTTCCACCCTTTCTACTATGATATATGCTAATTTATGTCTTTTAGTTGACACAGATTCTATCCAACCTCTAAATACTAAACAATTTTTTTTCGCTCACCTCCAAAAACACTGAAATTCAATAAGTCTTCGCTGCTAATCGACTAATATCATTAAATTCTAGAATAAATTCAGATAAATGCGAATGCATGTGTTAAGTCGAGAACTTGACCTAGGTAGTTAAAACATCTTCAACCACAAAGAATCTGACCGAGATATGCTAAATTCTTCTAAATGTTAAGAGTCATATAACATATATTCTTGTTTTTTTTTTGCCAAACATTCTAATATGGTAATGACGATAACAACAATAAGTCAATAACAATACCAATAACAATCACATCGACTGATCGTGGCCATTTGATCTGCAAAAGATTGGGCAGGAAACGATTAGGCACGCCATCGAGAAACCATAGTTCTATCCATGTCGCACGGCTGGCCGTATTGTTGGACGACTCATCTCACTCTATATCAGCTAGCTAGGTCCCCTGTCTCATCGTCATCTGTATGGACACTCTATAGGCCCATACACTTGATCAATGCGACCATGCACGGAGGAGCCGAGGACGACGACGACGGCACAGACAGACGTCAAATCCATTTCCATGCACGGCCGTATCCATATTATCTATCCTCTTGATTTTTCTAGCCCAGTACTCAGTCTTCACTCTGTCCCTAAATATAGATTTATGGAGTTGTCTCAAGTCAAACTTTTTAAATTTTAACCGAATTTCTAGAAAAACCCATCAAGACTTACGACATCAAATTAGTATAATTAGATATGCCATAGAACATATTATGTCATAAATGTTATTACTCTTTTGCTATAAAGTTAGAACATATTATGTCATAAATGTTATTACTCTTTTTCTATAAAGTTAGTCAAACTTAAGATAATTTGACCTATACGGATTCTAGGAATTGATTTATTTAGGAAAGTACATAATAGTTCACCAAGACAACGTTCACGAAGCAAGGAAATAATTATCTCTTTCATTTGTCCTAAATCAATCTATATTAAGTTTGATCAAATTTGTATAAAAGAACAATAGTATTTTTTTACATCACATAAGCTCCATTAGAAACATTATGGAATGCATTTTTACAACTGACCTTTTTGGTGTGGTAGAAGTTAATATGTTTTCCTATAATGTTAGTCAAACATGAGGTGAGTTGACTTAGGATATATATGAAAATACACTATATTTTGTGACAGAGAGAATATTTATAGAAAGCAAAATATATCAAATGATTTTGTATCTCCCACGATTAGGGAATCGGCATGCATGTTTTTAAAGGAATTCCCCCTCCCGTCATTAGGGGATGCGGAAGAAGTATTTTCGTTTTTCTAGATTCTTTAATTTATTAAGTAATTAAAAAATCGAAAGGAATTGCTTCTGTATCTCCCGTGATTAGGAGAATCGGCATACATGTTTTTAATATCTTCCATGATTAGGAAAATCTGCATGCATGTTTTAAAAAGAATTTCCCCTCCCGTCATTAGGGGATGTGGAAGAAGTATTTTTGTTTTCTAGATTTTTTAATTTATTAAGTAATAAACAAAATTCAAAAAATTAACAGCTCAGATTTATTAGAGATATTACCTTTTACTACCTCTGTTCCAAATTATAAGTCGTTTTACCTTTTGTTTTACATAGAGCTTGCTATGTACTAGACATATGTTATATTTAGATGCATAACAAAATGGATGTACCAAAAAATTAAAACAACTTATAATTTGGAATGAAGGGAGCAGTAGGTAAACGGCTGCAGTGAACAGCCCCAATTATTTTTTGTGTCTCACCGCGTGGATCCATGATTTGGAGTTATTTTCTCCCCGCGTGGATTTGATCACTGACCAACTGTTTGGAGAGATTCGTCAGCGCTGCAACTGCAAGCAAGCAAACAACTGCCCCGTTACGCCCTCATGTTCTTGCTTAGCGTTAGTGCGCATGCTTTTCACGATGATAGTAATAATACGTGTAGTATATATCATATATATATGCCCCCAAATAATCAGTTCATAGGGGGAAAAAAGGTGTTCAGGACATTATTTAAAAAGGCCATCAGAAACGGGCCGGGCACAACTGATGCGTAACAAAAGCAATCGTATGCGTAAGCTAGGCAACTAGCTGGTGAAAGTGGCCAAGGTTTTCTCCAACCAATTTGTTGCTTGGACTAATGTTGCAAGTTGATGTATGCTGCTATAAATATATATGTATATACGAGCTTTACAGCCCATGGAGCTCACTGATTGAGCTTGTTAATCTAACAGACCGACCTGCACTTTGAGTTTGGTGAATCTCTCCTTTCGCCTGCCGTCGTCCCTCTTAATATTGCAGCAGGTGAATGACAGCGTAACGAGTCATCGCGCATTACAACTAACCTCCTCGCATCGCATGGCCTTGTATGATGGCGATGCTTTTATATATTTGCAGAGAACGACGACCAGTTGTTCTCTGCTGTGTGTGTGTGTCTAGGATACCCCGATACTTCACCCAGCGTGCGTATCTGTATCGCGATATGTATCGGATAACTCCGATATGGTATTGCGAAATATCATCAATACTTCTGATATTTTTTTGGTATATTCAATCCCGATATTTCGTCGATACTTCTGATTTTTTTGGTATATTTATATACTTGCTATATCGGCGTATCCTTGTTTTTGAAAAATGCCGTATCACACCGTATCGCCGTATTCGTATCCGTGTATCAGTATCCTGTATTGGTGCATCTGCTAGGGGTGTGTGTGTGTTTTATATAAAAAAACTCTGTTGTATAGTATCAGTTTATGAATTTGCTGGAGGATGGTCTTGTTATTTCTCAAAAAGAATCCAGGCCCAAATATCATTTGTAATCGCGGCCCCTTTTGTTTTCTGTTCACAGAAACTTGTGTATTTTTTGAAACTACATAAACTTGAGTTGACTGTTCCTTCGGCCGGGTTCTGTTCAATCCAGTTGCCTAGCTCAGAGCTAGCTTAGAATGGTCGTCGACGGTGCAGCTAGGTCGTCTATGAAATCCTCCTCCACGCGAAGGCCGACAAGTTGGTCGATCCGGCGACCGGTGGCGTGTACCATGTCGATGTAGGTTAATGGTTTGGTAGCAGGAGAGAGACTACGCACTACGCAGACGAGACTACCCACAGCAACTTCTTCACCTACCAAAACTACACCACCACCGCAGGTCCTTTTCTGCACCACCAACATGTGATGTGTATGTAACTCTTTACAAAGCTCTGCATTTTGTGCAGTAAACAGTCCAGAGCTTTTTCTGCATGATTGGTTTCATTTCGTAGAGAAGTCTAAGAACGAAGATGGTGACTTGATGCGGTGGTCACACCTCACAGGAGCACCTACTACTACTAGGCAAGGCACTCACCTACCCACCAATAAGCTTGGAGACATCAGCACTCACTCAAAAGAATGCAGAGATATAGATATCAGGAGGCCGGGGGATGCAGAGAGATTCTGAATCAGTCTCACCAACCACAAAAAATTCACCCCTGCGCTTTGTGCGTGCATAAATAAATCCATGCACAAAACAGACATCAGGAAACCTCAAGAAGGCCGGCTTTGTCTAGTCATCACTCAAGCTGACATCGACTCTCACAACTAATGCGCACAAATGAAAGTTTCTTTTTGCTAGCGAATACAAAGGGTTTCTTTTTAGGAGCAATGCACACATGCAACTTTCATGTTTTTTTTCTTCATATTTCTTCATTCACTGGCATCACCGAAACTGCTCCATATGGCTGGTCTCCAGCTAGCAACCTCATATGTACATATGATGCTTCAGAGAAGAACTGGCTTTGGTTTGTATCAAAGGCAAACAGTAAAGCTAAGGTCTCTCCTCCCCCCCCCCCCCCCCCCCCCCCCGGTGTTTGGATAGAGAATTGGTAACTCGTGTTGGCCCAGTGAGGACGACATATCTGGTCTTTGTGATGGCATAAGTACCATCAGTTAACATAAATCTCTAGCATTCTTGGTACCCTGACTTAAGTTTGTTTTTGATATGTTTATTTGTCAACAATTCTTGCCACATCCCTTCCTTCCTGCACAATTTAAAGAGCCATTTTCTTATCTAACCTTATTTTTGAAAATCTAAGTTCAGAATTCCAAACCATGAGTCTTCGGTTGATGATTTGTGTGGATTATAATTTTTTAAGGACAGTCCTTGGTAAAAGACAAGAGAATAAAATAGGCAAACTAGACAAATCCAAATTAATTAGCATTGCTCTCCTGCCAACAGACAAGTGTTTTCCTATCCACCCTCTTGTTTTTTCTCATTTCTTTACTTGATCATTTTTCGGTCTTTGTTATTTAATGGAACACCAAATAGCGAAAAGGATAGGAGCCAATTTCGCAACAAAATAAGTGAGAATATTGGGACTCGCTCTTTTTTTTTATCTGATTAAAGTTAAAGATTACAAAAGTATAAAATAATAATTTCATGTTCTTTGCTTGCTAAAAATCATAGTACATAAACATAACCATGTGATCTGCACAATATAGAATAGATAAGCTATCATCTTTCACATGTTCATCCTCCTCCTTAGCTCTAGCAATGCTAACATATCTTCCACTATTTTGAAAAGTCTAGGAGATAGTGGATCACATTATCTAAGACATTTTTTCATTTGAAAATCAGCCACCTAGAACCCAAAAAAAACAAAACTGAATCCACTTCCATTAGGTTGAGGAGAAACCTTCATTCTCATTCCCCGTTAGTTTTTTATTTCTTCTCTTTCTCTTTACTAGCTATCCTAGCTAGCTATGATTATTTTTAATGTATAGAGTATTTATGGTCGTGTGCATTCAACGTTTTGAGAAATTAATGCCAAAATTCTGAAAATAGAATTAAACATTTCAAATGTTTTACCTCAATACTTTGAAAGAATTGATTTAACATTTGCCAAGTTATATTTAAATCTTGCTGTCTGTTTTGCAATGCAATTTATATTGAAGTACGTTTGTGACGGAGCATTTTTTTAGAACGGTACACAGAGCGGAGCATTCGGTTCAGCTCGGCTCACACTTCGGCCATTCTTAGATTATCAGCAACACAGGCCACACAAGCTCACAAAATATTGGGTTGGGCTACCCATCTACCTTTGGGCTGATCGAACAGCAACGGCGGTTCCCTATTTCGCAAAAAAAAAGTCGTTCTTCTGTTTAAATCATTTTTCTTAATTTATTTAAGAATTTAACGACATTTTTTTTATAATAGACGACGTGTCCATTAACGATGAGGTTTATGTGTTTACTTGTGTTTATATATGGAAAAAGTCATATTGCTATAAGAAAATAGAACACGCTTCGCTTCATCATACTACTAAAAACCACATGTGTTGCTTTAGGACCGTACTTGTGTCGCTCGTGAGATGGTCGTGCTTGAAAGCGCTTGCTTGCTGCTTCAAATTGTACTGTTGTGTAGTGGCTAGCAATTTAGCTAGATCTCAGGTTAATGGAATCATATTGGTTCCTTTATATATATCTGAAAAAAACACACACAAATGCCAACATAACCAACGTTGAACAAGGTGGGTTCCAGGGTTCCAAAGGTCTATTGGTTTAGTGCATTTTCAAGAGACTCTATTTTTTTTCTTAATTTATGGAAAAAGAGATTTAGTAGAAAAATACCATCCAACAACCATTTTAATTGGATCTCCACATATAGAAATCCTCTATTCCACACAAGCTAAAGATGGAGAGCGAGAATGTCTCTCTAGAGTGGACACAAGATGTAGAAAAACTATTGGACGATACAAAGATATATAACACGGTTTTTACTCAAATAACTCTCTGAATGATATTTTAGAAAGTAAGTTGAGTACATGCAGGCGACCGGACAGTCCCTTTCTCTCTTACTTAGTGCTCACCATCGCCGCGTGCGACGCTCAGCACAGGTGAACTCAAGCCTTGGCACCAACCGCGCGCCTTGTGGGCAAGCCCGGCCCCAGCCATCGAGGCGTAGGCGAGCTTAGAGGCAGCTGCCGCAGCCCTCTTGGGCGCTCCTTGAGTTGAGCTCAGGCCCGACCGTGTCACATCCCAAAATTTCTGATTTTGGGTTGTGCATAGAAAACACTAACTAAAATAAATATTTGAATATTTGAATAGAACTTGTCATTAGTTTAGATTTCATATATTTTTATTAAAGAAAAATGGTGTTTTTCGATTATTTTAGAATTTACTTGACGGGCTTTGGTTGATGTGATGCTTGTTTTGGTGTTTATGAGTGCAAACGGTTTACGAGTACGATAGAGCGACATTTATCTCTCCTTGAGAAATTTTTCTGGCCTTTTTTCGAATTAAAATTCCAGTTTTCATGAACTTAATCTTTTTCTTTGATCGTTTCACCAATCTTTTCATGAGCTCCAAATACTTTATTTTGGTTCCTTATGTTTCATAATGTCTCTGAGAATTTTCCCTGAATTTTTAGAGTTTTTGGAGTATTTTTCATGGCTTAAATAATAATTTTAGACTTTTCTAGAATTATTTTATCCATGAAATTAATTAATTCCGAAAATAAATAAATGTCTCATTTTTTCCGATGTTCAAAGCCCAGGTGTAATAATCCTAATAAATCTCAAAGGCACATACATTTATTTACTAATGGGCTTTAATAATTAATTAGGCCTATTAGTAAAGATGGATGGTGCAACATCAATTAGTACCATATTGCTAGCTGATGTGAAGGTGGAGAGTTTTCCTCCCTATAAGTATGTACCTACCCTATGAGCAAAGCACACCAAAACTACCGTGGAGGAGCCCCTAGTTTGAAAAATCTCTCGTGTAGTAAATTATATATTTTTTTCTCCTTCTCGTGTCGCCTCTAGGCCGAGGCCCTTCAGATGGATGGAGGTAGAAGATGAAGTATTTGCGGTTCTACCACTGGTTCGTAATATCTTTGTCGTTTCTTCGTTTTAATTTCGTTTTGCTCTGTTTTAGTTGCGTTAGTTTTGTATAGTTGCGCTCTACGTAGTAGTGCTGATGTATATCGTGTCACCTAATTATGAATTTATTGATTTACGTGCAATATTTATTTAATACATTTTTAATTAAAAACAACCTAGTGTAGTAACTCGTTCTTGTGATTTTACGATCATGTCAACCGAAGCTACATGCTATCGGCGTAGACATGTTACATGCTAGTCATATATAAATTAAATATTAATTTAATTGATATGCAATTAGTTCTATGATTAAAAACAATCTAGGTTTGTAAATCCGTTCTTGTTGTGACAGTTTCGTAGCGTCGCGCTTTATACAGTAGCGATAGTTTTTGTGATGTTACTCAAGTATGAATTTATCTATTTAAATGCAACTTGATTAATATTTATTTAACAACTTTCTAACTAAAAGCAACATAGGGGTATAATTTCGTTCTGGTTGCTTCGTGACTATGCTGGCGTAAGAGACGTATTAGCAACGTTGGTTACCATGTCACGTTATGTGTTTACAAATTAAATTATATTTATTTGATTAATGTTTATGTCATGCTCTTTTAAATTAGAAGCGACTTAGGTTCATACATATAACATTCTTAAATAAATGTTAGGCCGGCAGCTAGGCCGAGCCATGCACTGGGCCAAGCCACAAGCTGGGCTGAGCCGCGTGCGGGGCCGAGCAGTGCCATCGGGCCGGACCAGTAGGGTGTGGAATTTGGTTTTCTTTTATTCAATTTAAATTATTTGTATTCAAACTTTGTTAATTCATACAAATTAATAGAAAAATCATAAAATAGAAAGTGTGGACTTTTTGGAATCCTCATGAACTATACTTTGCAGTAGTGTATTAAATGATGGCATGCTAGTTTATATTTTCTGGAGTTAATAATTACTTCTACTAAGTGCTTTATTTAATTATGTGAATTTGATAATTCCATATCTCACTGTGTGGTGATCCTTTTGCTGTGAAATTTTTGTGGGATGCTAAGAATGCTTTGGTGATACTTCAGTTAAATTTTCATGAATTTTAGATGTCATATGCTTTAATTATTAATTCTCCTTTGTATATGTTTTATATTGATTATCCCTTTGTTATTATGATATCTCCATATCTGCTGGTCAAAATGAGGTGAAATTTTTATGGTAGCCTCTTGTTAGCATGTAATTTCCTCTGTAATTTTATTAGGATTTTCTAGTTACATTTTATATGTGATGCCATTTATGCTTATGCACTCTAAATAAATAGAAAAGGGGGATTAGATAAATAATTATGCTAGTGCCATGACTTGATTTGATGTTAATTAAACATAATCTAACTGTTAGTAAAGTTGGGTAAGTCATTTGTGATGTTCCCAACATCACTTAATATTTAATTGTACAAATCTATCTTTTCTGGACAGATTTGGTGGTTAAGTAAGTTAACCTATGATAATGATGTTTTCATGCTTGGTGGACTATAACAAAGTTGTTAAGAACTTTATGAATTAGTTGCTGATAAAATTTGGTGACATTTGGACTTATAGTTTAGAAATGGCAGCTGTTCAAAGTTCGAGTCAGAATTGTTTTGCTCTCTGTTCTTTTAGAACAGATTTGGTACATGTGCTATTTTAACTTGGTAAATGATGAAATCATGCTTAGATGTTTATAAATGAAATGTAGACAAATTCATAAGCTTTCCAGAATGTCCTCTTTCAGGTCATTCGGATTGGTAGAACTCCAGTTGTGAGTTTTCTTAGCTACTGTTGATAATATATTGTAAATACTAAATTGCTGAAATCTTGTTATGTGTGTGTAGTCTTAACCTTGTGGCACTTAGTGGTTTCTTAGAGGTGTTCAAACGTGTTAATACCAGAGAGGAAATTTACACCTAAGCTTGAAGTGATTTGAATAGAGCACCACATAACTTGGTTTCGTGCTTACAACGTTGCAATGTCATTGCATTCATCTTCACATCATTCATGCACGTCCATAAATCATCATGTCATTTTTGGATGCATACATGAAATTCATTGGATGCATATACATGCAATAGGTGTGCCGAGAATCGTGTTACAAGCGAAGTTCCGCTGGGCGTGGAACCCGAGGTTGAAGTCTGTTCGAGAACTGGAGGTCTAGTCCGACGAAGCCGGAGAAGACGTGGGAATCGTTCTTGAAGCCGAACCTCGATCTCTCTTCTTTCGGTTAAGGCAAGCCCCGGAGCATTATAAGCCTCCTACTTTTAAAGCAATTATCTTTATATACATGTTATATGTATTGTTGCATTACGTGATAGGAGTTGGTTGAAAACCCTTGCTGCATTGATAACACTCCTTGTCCAGCAATTCGAACCTTGAATCCTATGTAGACAGGATCGTATCTATGCTTAGCCCTGCTAAATTAGACCGGTAGAAGTCGGGTGATTTCCTATCACCTGCGAGATATAGGGACTTATCAGGTCACGGTTGGCTATATTTGCTATCGTGGAAATGAACCATGTGTTAATAAAATAAAATGAGACCGGGCGAGATGACGATAGAGAAGCAATCAGACATGGAGGTCTTGGGTGTGGATCTATCCCCGTCTGTGTCGATTAAGGACCGAGACCTGGAGCCTTCTATGTCATTTTGAACGCATGCCTGACATTTAGTTGGCCGGCCTGAGGTTGCCGACCACGAAGCCTAGTAGCTCAACTCAGGCTGCGAAGTCGAAAAGTGAAAGTCGCCTCGGAAGGGAGCCAGAGGGTCCAAGGGCAGGTGAGTTAAAAGTCCTGAGCATCCTGGCCACTGGTATCCCCGAGAACGCGGCGCTGTTCGGGCCCACCCTGAGTTGTACCAAAGGTTATCTACGGCTGCCTTTAGCGGGGTTTGCCGGGTGAGTGTCAGGAATACCCCCTCAGCTGAGTTGGAATCGATTCGAGTCGCCGTCTCTCCCGGATAGTGAGAAACTTGACTGGTTATCTCCAGCGTAGATACACTAATTATTAATGATGGTTCGGAATTGATGATAATGATGATGATGGCCTTATTATACCTGCTATGGTTAATATTGTTTGCTCCTAATAAAGTGAGTGCTCTAGTACAGGTGCTAGGTTAATGATGATTAACTTGATGCTTAAGCATTAATGATTACTTTTCTGTAATAAGCTTTTCTGCAAACGAGTCAAGCTAGCCCACTTTATAAAGCCTTGCATAATCCTTGGTGTCACCGTTGTTTCTGGTTTTTGTCGGGTAAGTCTAGCTGAGTACCTTCTCGTACTCAGGGTTTATTCCCACCTGTTGCAGGTAGCAGATTCATACTTGTTGCTGCAAGTATTATCTTCGCCATGTGGGCGTGAAGACTAGACCATATGGGCATGGTCTCTGTAGTATCTCTTCTGGTATGCTTTTGCAGGATGTGACTATGTACTGGCAGTATTTGACTTCAATTGGTTTTAGAAATTATGTTGCTTCCGCTAATCTTTACTTTGATTTTGTAATAAAAATAATTGTACTCCGATGTATGAGATTACTTTTGAACTGTTATAACAAGTGTTGTGTTATGTTGAATCATTACGATCCGGTTGCTCTCGGTTTGGTTTGAAATCCCTCGCGATTTCGTGGACTACCGGAGTTATATGGGCTCAAGTTTGAGAATTTGATCGTTTCAGCGATTGTTTTTGAACTTGTGCTCTTATAATTTGGACGGTTCCGTTACACTATACATTATTCTCGTTTACATGATCATGAGGTTATTTGGGCTTACGTAGCTTGTTGCTACTCAAATGCTAAAAAGATGACTCACTAAAAGCTATTGCAGTAAACGCATGTCAAACCTTTTGAGCCTCATGAACCCCGTATTATATTTGTTGAGTTCGACATGGACTCACTCTTGATATTTCCCCACACTCCAGTGTGTAGTAAGGTGCTGCTTAGAAGAAGAATAAAGGTGTAGTGGAGTTTCTAGAAGTCTATAAGAAGTGCTTGGCATACGGAGCCCCCAGTCAGCCGTCCCTGTGACGTTGGAGCCTGAAGAAAAGATTAGTGACCGTTCCGCGACACTCTGATAGTTGTAAGTGTTAATATAGTAAGTATTCCGCTTTATATAAATATTGTTTTGATATTTTTATTCTGTTGTTGTACATGTGGACTTCCTGGGCACACATATGACGAGCCTAGTTTTGTTCTTTGCAAAACTAGGTGTGACAGGCCACTATCGCCCATGGCCGAGCTCAGACGCTAACCTCCACGGTCGCTTGACATGAGAATTATATATTAGCGCGAGGAAGGCAAAGATTGCACACCCGCTAGACACAAGGATGACGGGTGTGCCTCCTAAGTCCTACCTACGACCACAGGGAGGGGTGCACGGTGTGGTCGCTAGTGTGGGGAGGTCAGACGTGCATGCGGCTGCCGGGAGTGAGGTCACCAGTGCGCTGATGTGGACCCGAGTTGCCATCAAAACGTTGACCAAAGGGGAGGGTGAGCCAATCAAAATTCTTTTCTGACAGAATTTGGTCTATATCCAAAAATCAACCCGTAACATGCATGTCTCTCCTAATCACCTAGACCACACATGTCAACAAGTGTTAAGATGACCTTAGAGTTGATTAGAGACATTTCAAAAACATCGTTGAATCGCTGAAACAACACAAACAAGAAACGACACAAAAGGAAATTTATCTGAGAAACCTAGCTAGGTTTGTATTGAAACCCGACTTATACTATATGAACCTGGCTAATCCTATATTCAAATTCAGCTAAGCCTATTTCGGATTTCAGCCTACAAACTTTTGTAGAAAAGGTCACAACCTAGGCAAATGAACTCCAAAAACTATGAAACTTTGCACCCTTCTTCCCTGGAACATAGTGAAGATATCTCCAAGAGATCTTGACCAAAAGCTCCAAGATTGGCCAAGAATCTTGAATATTCTATATCAAATTAGGGTTTTCACAATTTTCTTGAGAAGAGGGATTTGATGGTGCTCATGGGAAATATGTTGGAGGCAAGGAATAAGCATGTCACCAAGACCTCATAGCACCTAAGAAGCATAACAAAACATCACAAAAATCTCAGTCCAAAAATCCTCAAGAAAAACTCAAAAAGAAGGTGAAAAGAGATGTTTTTTTGGGGTTTGGAACAAGATAGATTGATGCTGGGCTTCAAGCCATGATTTGGTTAAGTTCTAAGGGTCCCAAAAACTTACAAAAATGTGCAAAGGGATCAAAGTAGCATCAAGAAAATCTCTCAAAAATGACCACAAAAATCACCGAAAATGGGGAAACAAAGAAAGGAATAGACGATTTAGAAATTTGAGCAAACTTTTTTGTAGAATAATAGGGTCGAGCCCCGGTCTTTAACCATAGGCAAAGACAAATATCGTAGAGAGGTACACCATCTGGAGCGTTCAAGCGCTGAAGCCAAAAACTCAGAGAGATTACTTCAGGTTTTAACAGTCGAAGTGAAGAACTATGAAAACAAAGGCCTTTGTCTGAGTGAAGTAGCAGCTATCGGAGGATCCATCAGACACCTTGCAGAGGAGAACTGAAATTGGCTGCATCTTTCTAGCTGTTCCACATAGAACTAAAGATAGCTTCTAATCTTGAACCCACGTCACTTGCACAGCTGCCTTCTCTTACTTAGATTATCTATAGTTAAAAGCTTATTCTTTTTAAGGAGCCAAAGAAAGTAATGGACTCTAGGAGAGATGTTAATATCCCAAATTGCAGAGATATGAACTGGCTGGACACCTCTTAAATTAATTACTTTATATAGAGATTGAACTCAATAAACACCCATTGAGGTGAATTGCCAAACCAAAGAATCTTCTTCATCCTTGAAGATGATGGTAGAAGCAAGTTGGAAAACTTCATACCATAACTCTGGTGAACTTTCATCACCCATCCTTCTAAAAGTACATTTAAGGAATTTTCCATCCCAAAGACTAGCTACAGATCTATTTTTTTTTCCATTAACCACCCTATACGATCTCTAGTATTGAATGGCCAGACTAGAAGACCCAAGCTAATTATCTTCCCAAAAGCCAACTTTTTCACCATTTCCTATGACTCATCTATAACCCATCTTAGTAGCTTGAATAGACCGCATAAAACCTTGAAAGAAAGAAGCACCTACACTAGTCGATTGAAAGACATTGAAGTCCACTGGCTCTTTCTACAACTTATCTTTATCACTGTTATACCTATTTAACCAGGAGGCTAACAAACATAAATTTAAGTCTCTAAGATTAGGAATTCCTAGGTCCCCAAATTCTTTACTTACTGCTACTGAATCCTAATTAGCCAAATGGCATCTATGAGCATCATCCATATCATTCCAGAGACAATTACTTATCTGAGTATCAAGGATCTTAATATCCCATTTAGGGAATTTAATGAAGGACAAGTAAATAGGGATACTAGCTAAACAAGTTTTGATTAAAAGATCTCTAGTTGCTAAAGACAACAACTTCCCTCTCCACCTAGCAATTCTCTTAAAGATCTTATCTACTAATAGTTGAATATCCTCTTTAGAAAGCTTAGAGTGGTGGAGGGAAACAACTAAATATTTACCTACGGGACAGTTAAAAATACGAGCAGCTTGATAAACTATATCCTACTCTACATTCATGGTGATCAGTTCACTTTTATGAAAATAAACTCTCATTCCTGAGATTTGCTCAAACCACATAATAACATGCTTTCGATTCAATAGATGAGGTAACTCAACACTAAAAAATAAAATTGTGTTGTCAGCATATTCCTTCTACCCTAAAATCTTGAAGAACACCAACACTAGCAGCTCTATTTAACATTCTAGAAAACACATGCTCGTCGTTGAGCTACTCGCTCGCCGGTTCGGTTGACGACGGTGGTCGCATGTGCCATGCGGTACCGTTTCGCGATCCAGGCCGCCAACAGCAAGGTGCTGTTCAAGCCCAACGCACAGCTTGAAGCACATTGGACAGCATCGGGACCACTCACCACCACTGCTACCTAGGGCGCCGTCAGCACAGCCCCTCGTATTAAAATAGGAGCTATCCTCACCATTCACCGTGACCCCTATAGACCTGTAACAACTAACTGTGTAATCCATTCAATACATTTATTGGAAAACCTCTAGACTATAGAACTTCAAAAAAACTCCCAACTAACCCTATCAAAAGCCTTTTTCATAATCAAGCATGGGGTTGGGGTGCGTGGCACGAGGCATGAGGCGCACGTGGCGCAAGTTGGGTCTGGTGCGACCGTGCAAGGCGCGAGGTGCAGGGGCGCACGACGCGAGTCAGGGAGGCGTAGGGGCGCGCGGCGCGAGGCAGGTCCGTGCGACCGTGCGAGGCACGAGTTTTTTTTTCTTTTTTTTTTGAGGAAAGTGCGAGTCGCAAGGTGCAGTGGTGCACGCGCTAGGCCAGTCTGTTTCGTCCGGATGGACCGACGGACGTCCTAATAGGAGTTTTACTGTTTTTTTTATCTGGAAGAGGCCCAGCAGTAAAACCATCGAGGCTGCAAGTCTGCAGGATTTTTCGGCCATGCGGCCATAGAGATTGAATTCAGGACCTAGCCTCGCGTGTTGCTTGCTCACCACTACATATCAAAGTGACCAAATTAACTAATACATTCCTTTTCTACTCATCATGACTGAATATGGTAATCATATTTAAGACCCTAAACGAATTCAAATGTAATACATATATTTAGAGTAATTCAAAATTAACAATCTTAAAACAAATTTTTGGACTCTAAGGGCATGCTTGTCTGATCCCAAAATCAAGAGGATTGGGAGAGATTGACGGGGATCAAGTCCCCTACATATGATTGAATTCAGGACCCTAGCGCGTGCAGTGGTGCACGCGCTAGGCCAGTCTGTTTCGTCCGGATGGACCGACGGACGTCCTAATAGGAGTTTTACTGTTTTTTTTATCTGGAAGAGGCCCAGCAGTAAAACCATCGAGGCTGCAAGTCTGCAGGATTTTTCGGCCATGCGGCCATAGAGATTGAATTCAGGACCTAGCCTCGCGTGTTGCTTGCTCACCACTACATATCAAAGTGACCAAATTAACTAATACATTCCTTTTCTACTCATCATGACTGAATATGGTAATCATATTTAAGACCCTAAACGAATTCAAATGTAATACATATATTTAGAGTAATTCAAAATTAACAATCTTAAAACAAATTTTTGGACTCTAAGGGCATGCTTGTCTGATCCCAAAATCAAGAGGATTGGGAGAGATTGACGGGGATCAAGTCCCCTACATATGATTGAATTCAGGACCCTAGCGCGTGCAGTGGTGCACGCGCTAGGCCAGTCTGTTTCGTCCGGATGGACCGACGGACGTCCTAATAGGAGTTTTACTGTTTTTTTTATCTGGAAGAGGCCCAGCAGTAAAACCATCGAGGCTGCAAGTCTGCAGGATTTTTCGGCCATGCGGCCATAGAGATTGAATTCAGGACCTAGCCTCGCGTGTTGCTTGCTCACCACTACATATCAAAGTGACCAAATTAACTAATACATTCCTTTTCTACTCATCATGACTGAATATGGTAATCATATTTAAGACCCTAAACGAATTCAAATGTAATACATATATTTAGAGTAATTCAAAATTAACAATCTTAAAACAAATTTTTGGACTCTAAGGGCATGCTTGTCTGATCCCAAAATCAAGAGGATTGGGAGAGATTGACGGGGATCAAGTCCCCTACATATGATTGAATTCAGGACCCTAGCGCGTGCAGTGGTGCACGCGCTAGGCCAGTCTGTTTCGTCCGGATGGACCGACGGACGTCCTAATAGGAGTTTTACTGTTTTTTTTATCTGGAAGAGGCCCAGCAGTAAAACCATCGAGGCTGCAAGTCTGCAGGATTTTTCGGCCATGCGGCCATAGAGATTGAATTCAGGACCTAGCCTCGCGTGTTGCTTGCTCACCACTACATATCAAAGTGACCAAATTAACTAATACATTCCTTTTCTACTCATCATGACTGAATATGGTAATCATATTTAAGACCCTAAACGAATTCAAATGTAATACATATATTTAGAGTAATTCAAAATTAACAATCTTAAAACAAATTTTTGGACTCTAAGGGCATGCTTGTCTGATCCCAAAATCAAGAGGATTGGGAGAGATTGACGGGGATCAAGTCCCCTACATATGATTGAATTCAGGACCCTAGCGCGTGCAGTGGTGCACGCGCTAGGCCAGTCTGTTTCGTCCGGATGGACCGACGGACGTCCTAATAGGAGTTTTACTGTTTTTTTTATCTGGAAGAGGCCCAGCAGTAAAACCATCGAGGCTGCAAGTCTGCAGGATTTTTCGGCCATGCGGCCATAGAGATTGAATTCAGGACCTAGCCTCGCGTGTTGCTTGCTCACCACTACATATCAAAGTGACCAAATTAACTAATACATTCCTTTTCTACTCATCATGACTGAATATGGTAATCATATTTAAGACCCTAAACGAATTCAAATGTAATACATATATTTAGAGTAATTCAAAATTAACAATCTTAAAACAAAATTTTGGACTCTAAGGGCATGCTTGTCTGATCCCAAAATCAAGAGGATTGGGAGAGATTGACGGGGATCAAGTCCCCTACAAGTCAAAATCTTCCTCAATCCCCTCCAATCTCCTTAAATCCCTTTGATCTTGAGAATAAACACATAAAGCCCAAATGATTTGAAATGAAAAAAAGTTGTCAACAACAAGGTTGCATATGACTTCGAGTTCTATAACTTTGGCTAGGTCGTTTTTCCATCCAAGGTACTTTGAAAAATTCAAAAAAAAATTCAGAATTTGAAAACTTAAAATAGAATTTTTAGACACTAAATAATATCAAATAGAAAACTGGTCAAGTACAAAGTTACATATCTCTTCGAGTACTACAACAGTGTAGTAGGTCGTTTCTCAGTCTGAGCTTATTTGAAAATTTAAAATATTGAATTCCAAATTATGAAAACTTTAAACACAATTTTCAGGATGTAAATGATTTCAAACGGAAAGTCGTCGATTATAAAGTTGTGGATCTTTTTAAGTACTACAATTTTGATATAAAGAATGTCTTCATCAAACTTGATTTGTAAAGCTATAATTTGTGTTGTGCTATTTTGATGCGCCAAATTGCTAACCATCTCTAGAAATGAAAATCCTAGCCATTTTTAGAGGCAGTTCAGCACGCTAGTCGCCTCTAAAATAGCAAACATTTCTAGAGGCGGTCGGAAAGTCCAGTCGCATCTAAAAAATAATTTCTAGAGGCAGACCGGCTCAAAAACCATTTTAGAGGCAGATTTTGATAGAACCGCCTCTTCCCAAAAAGAGAGGTGCCTCCAAAAATAGTTTCTAAGTAGTGACGCCCGTAATAATAGCAAACCCTCAGCCGTCTTTAAAAATGGATTCGTACAGGTAGGCCAGCTCATAAACCATTTTGAGAGCAGGTAGATTTTGATAGAGCCGCTTCTACATAAAAAGGGACGCCTATAGGAACGGTTTTTATAGTAGTGGCAGCCCATAATAAAAACAAATGCTAAGTATAATATTGACTGCTAAATTTTAACATGGGTGGTATTGACTGCCCATATAGCGAGTGCTAAATTTCAACATGGTATCTTCTGTCAGTTACCATGTAGCAGCAGTGGTACAGGATTGCTACCGTTATACATGGCTATTGCAGATACGACATATGCTAGTTATTAGTACATGTGGGCAGCAAAATGATAAAGGGAGGCCGGACAAATATGGGGTAACATGACCATATCTTAATGTATATGTATATATAATATAAATATTTATGTAATCATATTGTTTTGCTGTAACAACAGACTAAAGTGAATCCTTTCGAAAAGAGGACACATAAACTTTTTTTTTTCATTTGAGCCTTACTTTGCACGTCTTCATAGCATAAAGTGGCATTCATTGTGAATTGAACTGAAAATTCTTCGTCAATATAGATTACTAACAATCTCTCAAAAACTCACCTTTCATTTTATTTCGAAGCCTTGACTTGAAAAGCTTCATTGCAGAAAATGCCCAGTCTGGTGTTGCAGGTGAAAGCGGAAGAGTAAGGACAAGTCGAGTTAACCTTAGAAATATAAAGAATAAATAGGAAATTAGCATACAAACAGAATTAGCAATTAGTAAGAAAATTAGGAATAGTATCAATTAAACAAACAAGTATTTAATTTGGAAATACAAACTATACTTACTTTGCTTTTTTTTAGCAACACAAAGTTTTCATTAATCAGTGACAGGAGTACAATCGGCAGTAGCTAGCCCCATCAACCAATCAGGGACATAGTCGAGCCAAAAAAGGGAGCGCTCCGTGACCGACACCATACTAGCACAGCAATCGGCCACCGAGTTGGCTTCCCTACACACCCATTTAACTCTAAAATCAATAAAACTCCTGCTTAACTCTGTGATGTCGAAACAGAGACCACCTATAACTGACCTCACACAGGAACTGTCCTCAAGTAAGGTTTGCAGACCTCGGCAATCAATCTCCAAAATGACGCGGTCATAGCCATTCTCCACCGCTAGTTCCAGGCCCTCCTTTGCCGCCATAGCTTCAGCAGTAAGGGCATCCGGCACATCATCCAGCCAGCGCTCCGCCGCTGCCTGTACCAGCCCCAAGTGGTCACGGATGACCACTCCCGCACGACCAGTGCAACTGCTGGAGTCGAATGCCGCATCGGTATTCACCTTGAGCCAACCTTCATCCGGCCGCTGCCACCGCGTTTGTCTCCCCGGCTTTGCCATGCGAGAGGGCATCTTCATATTGGACAGCTCCTCCAGCAGTGAGGATATATATCGAGCCATCGCCCCCGGTTCCCAGGCTTTGCGACCATGGCGGCAGCCATTCCGCCCCGTCCACAATGCCCAGGCACCACAAACTAGCATAGCAGCAGCATCTGTTGGGCAAGTCTCCTCATGGAGGACGTCCGTCGCCCATGTACAAGGATGGAGATCAGGAACCTTTACTCCCGTCAGCTTCTTGACCTCGTCCCAAAAACTTCATGCCATAGAACCACATGGTACACAGACTCATCTGGGTCCCCACACATCTCACAAAAACTTTCCTCGGCAACATGTCTTCTTTTCAGCTCCGGCAACGAATTATGTAACACCCGCCACCAGAAAACCCGAACCTTAGGAGGAACATTCATCTTCCAAACAGTAGTGTGAAAATGAAAATAATTACCACTAGTAGTGTGGGTTCACAAGCACGCAAGTGCGGTGATGGATGTGCCAGTCCAAATTTGTCGTTTATTACAGTGGAATAACTGCTAGCTAGATTTCCGCTTATAGTAACTAGTAGTGTGGGTTGACAAGGAAACACTTTTCCCTGATCTCTCCCTCATCGCCGGTGAGCACCTGGACTTTGCCCATCTTGACCATGGCCTTGGCGAACTTGACCTGCCACGCCTTCTCGACTGCGGCGTTGAAGTGGACGATCCCGGCCGTCCAAGGGTTATCGAGCAGTGTCTTGTCGGAGATGAACAGGCCCTTGTGCGCCAGCACGTTCTTGAAGTACTGGTTGTCGAAGGTGGCCGGCGTCACAGGGTCTTGCGGCACCACCGTGGGGTCCATCTGCTCATCTCTGGACGACCACGGGCACCGCATCTTGAGGTGCTCGGCGTAGGCGGGGTCGAGGGACGGGTCCGTCCGCCCCAGCTGCCCGCTGAAGTTGTAGAGCCGCTGCGTGAAGGAGGAGCAGTGGGAGCGGCCGATGGTGTGCGCGCCGGAGAGCGTGACCATGTCGTCGGCGGAGAGGCCCTTGCGCTTGAAGCTCGCGATGAGCTCGGCGACATCATCAGTCGGGGTGGGGACATTGTCGTCGAGCACCTCGCCCTCTCTGGACACGTGGCCGTCGCGGCGCCCCGAGGGGACCTTGTAGTCGATGCCGCCGGCGAGGTAGGCGCCGTCGCGGGCCGCGAACGCGACGACGTCGGCGCAGGAGACGGTGCGCGGGCAGTGCGCCTCGAGGACGGCCTTGGCGTCGTCGACGACGTCGAAGCCGCGCATGCTGGGGTTGTTGGCGACGGAGTCCTTCTCGGCCTTGTTTCCCGGCGTGGAGTTGATGAGGATGGAGCCGTCACAGCCCCGGACGAAGCAGTCGTGGAAGTGCATCCGGATCAGCCCCGCGCCCACGCCGGGGTCGCGGGCGACGCCGCGGCGGACGGCGTTGCGCACGATCTCCTCGGCCTGTGGGCACGACTGCTTGTAGAAGCCGACCTCCAGCGGCGCGTGGTGCGAGGCGTGCGCCGTCGTGGACGCCGCCACAACGAGGGCCGCCGCCCATGCAAAAGCCAGCCACGTCGACCTCATCGTCACCAAGCAAGACACCAACCGTGGATTGTTGGTGATTCAACTTTGTTCTCGACCGAGATGGTGATCGATCAAGAGAAGTTGTTGTCTGTTGAGGAGATGAAGATTTGTGCGGCTGCTGGATGTGTATTTATACTTGCAGTGCAAGGGTGGCTAGCTCTAGAAGAGTGCGTTATGTGTAGCAGCAGTTGGGGGATAGCGTGTGCATGGACGCATTGTGTTTGTGTACCCAATCAACATATGTAAGACCCAATCCTTCTTCCATGCATCAATGCATGGAACAGCTTTTACCTTGTTCAAATTAATATAATCCCACGAAATTAAGAGCCGTACCGCGTCAGTGGACTTAGTATATACGGCTGCTTGATTGACAAGTTATGAAATGGAGTGGAGAAAACTTAAACTTGTAAACAAAGGGATAGGTGTGCATGCATGGAGAAGCCACAAAAACTACTAATGGTGAATATAAGAGAGAGGGAAATGTGCCATCAATCACCATCTACCAAATGCTGCCCAGAGACTTTGGCTAATATATATCATAACCATTTGTTACCAGAGTTGTTTGGAGAAAATGATGCATCAAGGTTGCTTGTGGAAATTCGAAGACGAAGTAAACGTAATGGGAATTTATATTGACACGGTCAATCAGATGGGATGACTGGGATAATATGCTATGGCAATTGGCAACGTAGTTGAATGTTAGTGGCCTACCAGGTATAACGTGAATGTTGCTACTCTACTCTGATCCTGGTTAGGTAATCTTGATATTAATCTCTAAGCTTAGAAAACCAAGCACATAATGTTTTATATACTTTTGTCTTCAATCTTGTTTCTCTTGATTTTGGTTTTCTTGTTTGAATGTTGTACATATATAGTCATTCTTATTTGATTATGGTTCTGCAAACTTCAAAGTGTCATCATACTTGTGTTTTCGGCGCTTAAGTCACTCGTTGGCATATAATAGTAGACGTTAGTCAGTACATGTTTGGGCATTTGATTTTAACTAGCCCGTCAACCTGTGCTCCAGGCCTAAATTCTTATTATCTTACACAAGTATTATAGGTTTCATGGATAATTTAGTACACAAAACACGACAAACTAAATTGATTATCTTTATTTACTCTTTTTATATTCATTTTGTAACATAATACCAATTTAGACGCTCTATATAATCTCTATCGGGTTGCAACAGATTTACCAATTACTTCTTATGTGTTTTCATTCTTTGCACTGCATTGCTCCTCTATGGGATTTTAATATGTATTTATAGTTGAAATGTTAGTTTAAGTTATATCTACTCTTGTTACATTCTTTTTTTGTGACATCCACAAAACTATATTTTGTCTTCAAACTTTGATATTCTTAGTTGCTGCAACCTTTTCTACTCCAGAAGTTAAGTTCAAACTTTAGTGTATATCTTTGTTCAAAAGTTTGCTACGTAATGTCATAATAATAAACATCTATTCAGCTATATAGCCTTCTTCCCATGTGCACAGACTCCGCCATACCACGTTAGTGGACTTAGTATGACTGCTTGACAGGTTATGATACAGAGCAAACTTAAACTTGTAAATAAATGTATAGGTGTGCATGGGCAGAAGAACTACTAGTAAGGGCCTGGTTGGCAAGGCTTTTGCCTCAGCTTCACAAAGCTATTTTTGAGCTTCTCCTACCAAACAAGTCTAGATGAACAGCTTCTCCCCAAAAGCTGTTTTTCAACTCCTCTCATAGGACAAGAACTGAGATGAAGCTGAAAATACTAGTTTGTCCCAACTTCCTCTATGTTATCTTCCCTAAAAGTTGTTTTACCAAACATTTTTTTTAAACAACTTTAGCTTTACCAGTGAAGCTGCTTTTATAAAACTAAAGCTAAAAAATTGCTTCACCGGTGAAGGGCTGTACCAAACAATCCCCAAATATAAGAGAGAGGGGAATGTGCCATCTATCACCATCTATGAAATGCTGCCCAGACTTTGGCTAATATCATAATCATTTGTTAGCGGAGCTGTTTGAGGAAAGGATGCCTGAAGGGTTGCTTTTGGAAATACAAAGATGGAGTAGAAGTTTTTTTTTTCACGATCAGGGAATATAACCCATTTTTCATTAAGAAGAGTGAATTATACGACACAGCTATGAGAAAACCCTCATAGCACAGATTACAAACCACCAAGCTAGTGATGAGTGATCTGGAATAAACAACTTATAAGAACAAGAAAAAAGAAGAAAAGAAAGGAGTGACAACCCTCAAAACCCGAAACCCACTAGTACAAAAATCTTAATGGAGATGGGCAAAAATGCTTAATGGAGGCGGGCATGGCAAACGCCTCCAATCAAAGGTCACAGTTAATCGTGCCGGGGAATATGGCCCATTTTTCATTAAGAAGAGTGAATTATACGACACAGCTATGAGAAAACCCTCATAGCACAGATTACAAACCACCAAGCTAGTGATGAGTGATCTGGAATAAACAACTTATAAGAACAAGAAAAAAGAAGAAAAGAAAGGAGTGACAACCCTCAAAACCCGAAACCCACTAGTACAGAAATCTTAATGGAGACGGGCAAAAATGCTTAATGGAGGCGGGCATTGCAACCGCCTCCAATCAAAGGTCACAGTTAATCATGACTTTACGGAGGCGGTTGCCATGCCCGCCACGGTTAATCATTTAATGGAAGGCAACCGCCTCCATTAATGATGATTAACTGAGGCGGTTGCCTTAACTTGCCCGCCTCCATCAAAGTTTTAACAGAGGCGGTCGCTATAATGCCCATTAAAACTTTAACTTGCCCGCCACAGATAAAGTTTTAATGGAGGCTAGGCTGGCTGGGCATAACAGAGGCGGGCAAAAAAGGTGTTCGCCTCCGATCAAAAAAGCCCACCGCCACCTAAAAGAAATCCTGTACTAGTGACCTACCAACTGAGAATGCAAAAAAGATGCAACAATGCAATGGTCGCCTACAACAAGACAATGCCATGGTGGCGAAGTATCCACCCCAAGCAGCAACGGTGGCAAAGCATCCGCCAACGACACGGCGACCAAGTATCTGCCAAGTTGCAGTGTGGTAACGAATTCGCCCGGGATTCCACCGACGGCCAAGCATCCGCTGGGGAAGAAGCAAACAGCGATAGCGGCAAAGCATCCGCTATGGAAGCCAGACGACGGCAAAGTCGATTGCTGCAGGAGAAACCATTGCGAGTAGAATATGGGCACATACAGTCTCAGCGAGGAACTCCACCATAAGCTGACGGAACGTAAGGGGTACAGATGTCGGCAAGCACATGGGGGATGAGCCTAAGGGATTCTTCAGCGACGCCTTCAGGAAGGAGGTGATGCCCAAGGTGACCAACTTGGACGTCATCGCCGCTGGCCTTACAGGTTGTAAGGCTGGGCTTATGCCTAGAATCCGACGCCATTGGCAGAAAGCATGGGGTTCAACAACGACACCCCCATGGAGGTATGTGACGAGTAGAAGTTATGGGAAATAATATTGACACCTTCAATGAGATGGGATGATCGGGGATTATATGCTATATATGGCAACATAGATTGATGTTACTCCCTCGTTCTAAATTGTAAGTTGCTTAGGGTTTCGTAGTATTTATCTTTTTTACGCACCAAGGTAAACTCAGTTTTATGGATACATTTATTAGTAAACACAAATACACAATACAACTAATCAAATATTATACTTATTTACTCTTTCTATGGAATGCAATAAACTCTCTATCTGCTTAAATGCCTAGTCTTGTTTATGCATGCTTTGTCTTCCACCGTACGTATGCATATAGTTAGTGGAGGTATATATATATATATATATATATATATATATATATATATATATATATATATATATATATATATATATATACACGGCAGCGCTATTCTACACCCTAGGTGTAGAATAGCTATTCTACGCCGAGACACAGCCAGCCCCATCCGGCAGACTCCATGAACCAGCCCAACCACCTGACACGATTCGCACCCACTGACCCACCGACGGAAATAATATCGCCCGCACCATCTATCTCGTGCGGTGATCCCTCGCCCGATGCAAGACGGCCCGACCGGCCTGGCCGTCGCGCACCCCCGCAAAGCTCCGCACCCTACCGCGCTTTAGCCAGCGATGAACGCTCGGGCGCGCCGGTTGCCGGCGATTTCCTGCCGCCGGGAAGCCGTGCGATGACGGCAACTCACCTCCGGATGCAGCGCTCCCAGGCGCAGCCAATCGGGGCGATCCCAAAGGGGATTGGCGCCCCAACGAGGCCAGCGGCGGCCAGACGGCCATGCCGGTTCGGGGCACGGCGGTGCGCACGAACGCGGCGGCAGGCGGCGATTCGAGCAGAGTGGATGCGTATAATTCTTCCTGCCAGCACCGCCCTCGGCAGCGATCGCCAGCCGCTAGCGCTGCCTCCCAGCCTGCCAGCACCGCCCTCAGAGACCACACGAGGCATGGTCCACTCTTCTATGATTCTATCCATCTGAATGACTCGTCTCATCTCTTGTCATCTTGTGTTAACGCAGTGTTGACCACTATTTTTCTATTCGGTTTGCTGTAGTGGCCATGATATTTCCAATCGTCATCAGCCACCAGAAACACAAGCAACAGCGGCTGGCTGTGTTTAGATCCAAATTTTGGAGTGTCAAAATACATTGTAGCATTTTGTTTGTATTTGGTAATAATTGTCCAACCATTGATTAATTAGGCTCAAAACGTTCGTCTCGCAAAGTACAACCAAACTGTGCAATTAGTTTTTGATTTTATTCACATTTAGTACTCTATATATATGTATCGCAAGTTTGATGTGACGGAGAATCTTTTTTTTGCATAGTGCACTTTTCAATGGATCTAAACACTGTTCTTTGGCCGTGTTGTTTCTGAATTAGTATTAGGAACAAATAGTACCAGCAACTACTTGTAGAAAATACCCCCGGTTGGTCGAGTCTTTTACTAGCGTCATAGTGCTAGCTAGTAGTAAATACTTGAAGATATACTGACATTTAAAGATGCTAGCAACTACTGAACATAGTACCAGCAATTACTTAAAGATATTGACGCATACGTACTGGCAACTACTACCAGAGTCCTGCCAAATACTTAAAGACACTAGCAACTGCTTAAAAATACTGACTACTACTGAAGCTAGGCGTGTCTACCAACTACTGACAAAATACTTGAAAATACTGACAACTACTTAAAGGTACTAGAAACTTATAGTACCTGACTGTACGAAGCTACTGACAAAACTGACAAAATACTTGACATACTGACAAATACTTGAAGATACTGACGACTACTTAAAGGTATTAGCAAGATACTGACGACTACTTAAAGGTATTAGCAACTACTGAAGTTATAGTACCGGTTGTACTATGCTACTGACACAATACTTGAAGATATTATCTAATACTTAAAGGTAATAGCAACTACTAAAATTATGGTATCGGCTGTACCAAGCTATAAAAAACTAATAAAATACTTGAAGATACTGAGAAACTACTTAAATATACTGACAACAACTTAAAGGTACTAGCAAGTAATGAAGTACCGGCTGTGCTAAGGTACTGACAAAAATACTTGAAGATACTAACAAAATACTTGAACATATGACAACTACCTAAAGGTACTAGTAACTACTGAAGTTATAGTATCGGTTGTACTAAGCTGCTGACAAAATACCTAAATATACTGACAAAAATACTAGAAGATATTGACAAATACTCGATGAATTTGTCATGCGCTTGGCGGCTGTACCAAGGGTTTAGGAACACATAGATGTCCGCACGGTGGGCTAGGACGGGTGTCGCTGCAGTGCATTGGGTACCTTGCGTGAAGTTTGAAAGATACAAGACAGGGAATACTGAAGCAAACATATCAACGTGTACTAAATGAAAAACACTGAGTAATACTAAAAGAAAACTAAGAAGTACTGAAGACTACTGAAGTCATAGTACTAATAAAAGATACTGATAAGAAAAATACTAAAGACTACTGAAGTCATAGCACTGATAAAACATACTTAAAAAAATACTGAAGACTACTGAAGTCCTAGTACCAATAAAAGATACTTATAGAAAAATACTGAACGATTATACTAAAAAATACTGAAGCAACATACAAACAAATACTGAATGAAAACACTGAGTAGTACTAAAAAGAAAAACTAAGAAATACTGAAGATGACTAAAGTCGTAGTCCTAATAAAAGATACTTATAGAAAAATACAGAAGGAAATACTGAATATTGACATGTACTCAGATGCTAGAGAGTATTGTCATTATTTTTTTTTCTTCGGTACCTCTATTGTACTTGTGAGTTTTTAATACGCATGCATGCAAAAAAAAAAAATCAATGGGCTAAGTCACATGCACCAAGCAGCACCAAAATCAATGGGCTACGCCACTAGCTGTCTCTAGCGTAGCGACCTGAGTGTCCCTCCGCATGTGTATACGCTGCATGTCTCTCCCCATATGGTACTGTACGCTGCATGTCCCTCGCGCATGAGTGCAAGCGGACGCACGGTGTGGGGCACGCCGCGAGGGGTCGGGACGGGACTCGGGCGCGCGGGGTGCGGACCCTCGATGTGGGGCGCGCCGGGAGGGGTCGGGCGCGCGGGGTGCGGATCCGAGGCTGGCGCGTCGTGGAAGCTGGTTGGGTTGGGTACTTGGGTTCGTGGGTTGGTTGGGCTGGTCCATGGTGTAGAATAGCACGGACCCTCGTTTATGGTGTAGAATATATATATATATATAATTTGAGAGTCAAGTTTATGATTCAAGCACGGACCCTCGTTTTTTTTACTTCATAGTCCATATAGAGAAAATCATTACTGTGTGCTCTCTCCATTCCTAATTATAAGATGTTTTGGCTTTCCTAGATTCATAGCTTTTGCTATACATTTAGATATACATTATGTTTAAAAACATAACAGTAAAATTAATGTATCTACAGAAAAACAAAACATCTCATAATTTAGGACGTAAGGAGTTTTTTTAGAAAGTACGTAGGTAGTATTAAATATTGATTTTTTTAGGGGTGCCTGATGAGTTATAATTTTGGGCCCTAGAACGGCCCGTTTCATGGCACGGGCCGCACGCCAGACGTTATGATAGCCGGATTCGAAGGATCTCTTGGACGTCACCCGGCCTGAAGTATCGCTCCAGTAACTGCTCACGCCAGACGCCACTCACTTGGGTCCTGATCTGGCACGTCCTTCTTTCCCGTGAAGTCCTCTGACACCAATTCGAGAGTCGCACCACATGCGAATTTTCTCCCCTGTGCCAACACGCCATCCTTGCCAGCGAAAAGATGAGAAGGGGCCTTTCCGCCTTTGTGTGGTCGGTGTTCCAGGCTCCTGCGATTTTTTTTAGCCTGGACTCCTACGATATAAGGTGCACTATCTGAACTCTACGCAACTCACTCATACCACACGCACAGACACTCCTAGATCTACAGCCTATATACCACCAGCGTCCTTTTGAAGATCACCGAAGCCGCACCGAACTTCGTAGACAACGGGCACGTCGTAGTTCTATTGTAGCGCCACGCCAGTTATCCATTACCTAAAATAAAACTGGGGAAAACCCCATGCGAAACCCGCGTCCAGCAGGCCTCGAAGGAGGGCGGTGAGCGCCATCACCGAGCAGCTCAACCACCAAGCTAACAGCTCGTTCGCAGGCTCCTGCGATTTGGATTGGACGTCCGGCTGGCAGCAGCGATTCGTGTCGCGGCCCAAGGGGGCTTGTAGGGACTACGGCGGCAGCGCGAGCAATCGCTGAAGACAGCAGAGCACACTAGATGGGCTGGTTGGAGTGCCATAGCTCGTCACACTAGAAGTCAAAGTGGTACTATAATTACTCCTACATTAGTAGCATATGTAGAAAAAAAGAGAAGTGAAAACAAGGCCTTGTTTAGATGACTAACTCGGGGGTGACCAATTCTGTATAGTGCCACCCTCGAGCACTGTAGCACTTTTGTTTTTTGGTAATAATTGTTCAAATGTTGATTAATTAGGTTTAAAATGTTCGTCTCGTAAAGTACAACAAAACTGTGTAATTAGTTTTCGATTTCATCTACATTTAGTACTCCATATATGTGCCGGTATTTTGATGTGATGGAGAATCTTCTTTTTGCAAAGTGAAATTTAGGGATAAATTCTGGAATCTAAACAAGGCCCAACTGAATGACAAACGTGTTAAGGTCATGTGGAGAGATCAATATATAGTTGTGCATTCCTAGGGTGTGCAGAGCGCAACTTGTTCATTCGACCTGTGAAGTGTGAAAGGTCTTGATGGCTAGAGGGGGGTGAATAGCCTTTTAAAATTTTCTATAAAGACAAGCTAAACAAGTTTATCAATACAACAAATAGCGAGATGCGAGTTTTGCTTAGCCTACGGGGTGTTTGTAAGCCACCTATCCAATTCACAATTCTAGTATAAAGGCACTCAACCGCACAAGTTAAACTGAGAAGGTAACTACAACTACAACTAGCAAGCTACACAAAAGAGCTACTCTAGCAAAGCTAACTAGCTAGCAAAGATAACTAAAAAAGTAATGCGGAGTTGAGTTAGGAGAGGTTCACCGAGGGGCGAAGTATTGAGCCAACCAATATGATCAACAATGAATACCAAGACAACCGAACACCGGGATCAATCAATCACAATATAAAAGTGATGACACGAAGATTTATCCCGAGGTTCACGTGCTTGCCGGCACGCTAGTCCCCGTTGTGTCCCTCTTCACCACGTGGTTCGGTGGCTAATCGGTCTCACACCGAGCCTCTCAAAAGGCACCACAAAAACCTACCAAATGGCAAAAGGTTGCAATGACACGAGCAATTTACTAATGTTGCCTTTGGCGCTTTGCCGAGGTAGGCACAAACCCCTCACAATCACCGGAGGTGGCCAAGAACAATCATCAACTCTTGCCAACGCCTCCAAGCTGCTCCAAACCGTCTAGGTGGTGGCAACCACCAAGAGAAATAAGAATCCCACAGCAAATCAACCACCAAGTGCCAACTAGATGCTATCTCACAATGCAAATGCACTTGGATCACTCAATCTCACTTCGAATATGCAAAGAAGCAAGAGAGATGAGTAGGAGGGGAGTTGCTTAGCTCAAAGTGCTCACAAGTATGTCAAATGTCCAAGAGTAAGAGCCTTGAACCGACCAACGAGTATTTATAGACGTACCCCTTCGAATAGAGCCGTTAGGAACGAGATCCAGTTGAAGTCGCGCTGACCGGACACGCTGGTCCGATTGACCGGACGCGCCGATCGCGCAACGGCTCTTTCGCGAAGCACCGACCGGACGCGCTGGTCGCAACGACCGGACGCGCCGGAATCGACCGGACGCGCCGGTCCCGTAACTGACCGAACGCGCTGGTCAAGTCTGAGTCGCGCTCCAATGAAACAGTGACCGGACGTGCTGGAGAACTGACCGGACGCCATAGTGCTCGCGTCCGGTTGGAGTCCAGTAAGCTCCCTCGATGACCGGATGCGTCCGCTCAACCATGACCGGACGCACCGCGCGTCCGATCGACAAACTGAAACTCGCGTAGACGCTGAACGCTGACCGGACGCGTCCGGTCAAACAGAGACCGCGTCCGGTCCAGCGTCCGGTCACTCCTGTGACCTCCATTCGCCTCTGTTTCTTTTCCGACTTCCGGCGTAGTGGAAAATAGTCGTTTCAACTCCTCGAAAACGCCTGAATCCCGCCTCGCAAGCTCGGCGGGAGGGAGAGAGGACCCCAAACCCTCTCTACCGCTCAAACTCCAACGCCATCGCAAATGTGCTAACACCACCAAGTGATCATGTCATGTGCGAGTGTGTTAGCATTTTCACAATCATTTATCGAGGCGTTATTAGTTCTATCCAAATGCATATGATCATGAAATGCACACCTAGAGGCACTTAGGAGTTCAATAGCCGTGTCATTCCCCTCTTTATAGTACGACTATCTATCCTATAATGTAACCACACCCACTAGGTGTCTTGGTTACTAAAACACAACCCTTAAGCATATACCTTTGCCTTGATCACGTAGGGTTGCGTCCAAATCCAAGTGTGGCCATCATGATCACCATGTCCATCTTGCCACCAACCTTGGAACGTACTAATCCTCATATGCTACATACAACTTAGGCATAGGATTAGTACTTAGGCATTGTCACTAATTACCAACACCAAACATAGGACTTTTAATCTCCCCCTTGTTGGTAATTGGTGACAACCCTTTCACAAAGATGTTATGATAAAAATTTTATTGAACCCATGTCACATTGTCCAAGTATATTACCATGTGTAAGAATTATGGACATGTGATCATGAATTCAAATTAATAGCAATGGCTCCCCCTACATGTATGCTATATGTTTGGATTTTGGAAACATACATGTTTAGATAGGTAAATGTAGGAGCATTGACTACCAATAGGTGCTAAGTGTTTTAGATTATAGACCTTTGAAGCGTGATACCATCGGAGTTGCGATAAACACCATCTTAGCACCTTGTGTAGTTAGATACCACTTGGAAAAGCATAAACAAAACTAGAAACCTCGTGAGATCAACATTATAAGCAAGATTCTAGTACCACTTTAAAAACATGAAGCAAGAGAAATCTAACTACTTCCTATTCATGCTAGTACTTCAATACACCATTCAATTGTATACTAGCAAAACACCACACAAGCAAAGTATCGGAGAAAAAGAAATGCATAACTATGCATCATACATATGAAGTGCGCTAGAAAATGCAACATTCATGTTTAAGAGCTTGCTCCCCCTACTTGTGTGCTCAAAATTTTAGTTGATCCCCTTCTTTTATCAAATCTCCCCTTTAGGTTTTCTCCCCTTTTAGAATCTATCTTGTGAACAACATTTTCTCCCCCTTTGAGTTCTATCTTCGTGAACAATATTTTCTCCCCCTTTGGCACCAATGACCACAAGGGACCAATTTTAGATAGAATATCATGTTGAATTATGGGGTGAGGATCAAGTTTGTGATTCAACCTAGATTGCTTGCATAAATAAAATGTTTCAGTTTGATCCAAGGGCAAGCTTCTTCACACCTCACTAGAAGGGTTATCATGTACCATGTTGAAGCAAATATTTAGACAAGTGATATAGATTAAACACTTAGGATCACAAGCTACTTAAACAAGTTATATGCTACCACTAGATCATACAAGTCATGGAAACAATAGTGGCACCATATAGACTTCAAATTCATTTGATTTTCATGAATGAGCTTAGAACATAAGAAATCATGACTAGGTGCACTAAACATGTCCTTAGTATAGTATGTATGACATGTCAATCAATTGTACCTTGGGGCTCGAAGAAGAGGCATGTCATATATGTGGTGCATCAACTCATGTTGGAGAAGTCAATTATGTCAACTCATTCTTTAGCTTGTGAAATCTCTTCTCATCAAGTGGCTTGGTGAATAGATCGGCTAATTGATCTTCGGTGCCCACACTCTCAATAACAATGTCACCCTTTTATTGATGATCTCTAATAAAATGATGACGAACATCAATATGCTTTGTTCTTTGATGTTGAACCGGATTGTTGGTTAGCTTCACGACACTTTTATTATCACATAGCAATGGCACATTCTTGAAATTGATTCCAAAATCCTTCAATGTTGCCTTCATCCACAAGATTTGTGCACAACAACTACCCACGGCGATGTATTCGGCCTCGGCGGTAGATAGTGCAATACTATTTTGCTTCTTGGATGACCATGAGACAAGTGATCTTCTCAATAATTGACAAGTCCCGGAGGTGCTCTTTCTCTCAACTTTGTCACCGGCATAGTCGGAATCCGAATATCCAACTAGCTCAAAACTTGCACCCTTAGGATACCACAATCCAACATCTTGTGTATGCTTTAAGTACCTCATTATTCTCTTTGTTGCCTTCAAATGACTTTCTCTTGGTGAGGCTTGAAATCTTGCACACATGCATACACTAAACATCACATCGGGCCTTGATGCCGTCACATAGAGTAGACTACCAATCATTGATCTATAAAGCTTTTGATCCACCATGTTGCCACTCTTGTCACTATCCAAGCTTCCACTAGTGCCCATTGGAGTTGTAATGCCCTTTGAATCTTCCATGCCAAACTTCTTGAGCATATCTTTGATATACTTGGTTTGGCTCACAAATGTTCCTTCCTTCATTTGTTTGATTTGAAGTCCAAGAAAGAAACTAAGTTCACCAATCATTGACATTTCAAATTCCTTTGCCATCATTTTCCCAAACTCATCACAGTAATCTTGATTGGTTGAACCAAAGATGATATCATCAACATATATTTGCAACACAAACAAGTTTTTTCCAATCTTCTTGGTGAATAGTGTTGTATCAACTTTGCCCATGACAAATCCTTTAGATAGCAAGTAGTCCCTCAATCTTTCATACCATGCTCTAGGTGCTTGCTTCAATTCATACAAAGCCTTCCTTAACTTGTAGACATGGTTGGGTTTCTTATCATCTTCAAAACCGGGAGGTTGCTCCACATACACCTCCTCTTGAATGTACCCGTTGAGAAATGCACTCTTCACATCCATTTGATATAGCTTGATATTATGAGCACAAGCATAGGCAAGTAAGATCCTGATTGCTTCCAATCTTGCAACCGGGGCATATGTTTCACCAAAGTCAAGACCCTCTATTTGTGTGTAACCTTGAGCCACTAGTCTTGCTTTGTTCCTTACTACTATTCCATCTTGATCTTGCTTGTTGCGAAAGACCCATTTTGTTTCAATGACATTGTGATCCTTAGGCCTCTCAACTAGTTCCCATACTTCGTTTCTCTTGAAGTTGTTGAGCTCTTCATGCATTGCATTTACCCAATCCGGATCTCTCAATGCTTTATCAATGTCCTTGGGTTCTTCCATTGACACAAAAGAAGAGTGAGCACAAAATGATGCCAATCTTGATCTAGTTTGAACTCCCCTTTGTATGTCACCAATGATGGAATCCAATGGATGGTCTCTTGCAATGTTAGTTGGTTGAAGCACTTGGACTTGATTGCTTGGATGTTGATGTTGATCATGAGTTGGAGATGATGAACTAGACACTTGTTGATCTTGTTGCACTTGAGATGATGTACTAGCTTGATTTTGCATTAGAGACCCACTAGCTTGCGTAATTAGACTTTGGAGCACTTGATCTTTGTTGTCATCCACATCAATCACTTGCTTCGGCCTAATATCACCAATATCCATTTCTTTCATAGCATTGGTCAATTGAGTTCCTCTCACATCATCCAAGTTATTTTTCTCATCTTGAGAGCCATTTGTTTCATCAAACTCAACATCATGAACTTCCTCAAGTAAACCACTAGCCAAATTCCAAACTCTATAAGCTTTGCTAGTAGTGGAGTAACCAAGTAAAAATCCTTCATCACATTTCTTCTCAAACTTGCTCAATCTAGTGCCCTTCTTCAAGATGTAGCATTTGCAACCAAATACCTGAAAGTATGCAATATTGGGCTTTCTTCCATTTAAGATCTCATATGGTGTTTTCTCTAAGAATTTGTGGCAATAGAGACGGTTGCTATAGAAGCAGGCCATGTTGATTGCTTCGGCCCAAAATGAATGACTCACATTATACTCATTTAACATTGATCTTGCCATATCAATCAAAGTTATATTCTTCCTCTCAACTAGGCCATTGGATTGAGGTGTATACTTGGCCGAAAATTGATGCTTGATTCCAAGCTCATCACATAGCTCATCAACTCTTGTGTTTCTAAACTCACTTCCATTGTCACTTCTAACTTTCTTGATTGTGGTCTCAAACTCATTTTGCACTCTCTTGATGAACTTCTTGAATATGTCAAATACATCACTCTTGTCCACAAGAAAGAATACCCATGTGTATCTAGTGAAATCATCCACAATCACAAAGCCATACTTGTTGCCACCAATGCTTGTGTATGTAGTTGGCCCAAATAGATCCATGTGCAACAACTCAAATGCCCTGAAAGTACTCATAATGCTCTTCAATGGATGAGTGTTGCCCACTTGCTTTCTGGCTTGACATGCACTACATAGCTTATCCTTCTCAAATGTGACATCCTTCAAGCCTCTAACTAAGTCATGCTTCACTAACTTATTCAATTGCTTCATACCAACATGACCAAGTCTTCTATGCCATAACCAACCCATACTTGATTTTGTGAGCAAGCTTGTTGAAAGTTGAGTGTCACTAGCATTGAAATCAATCAAGTATAGATTCTCATATCTAAAGCCCTTGAAGATCAAGTTGGAGCCATCAACACTAACTATCTCCACATCATCAACACCAAATATGCACTTGAATCCAAGATCACACAATTGAGCAACCGAGAGAAGATTGAAGTTCAACTTTTCAACTAAGAGCACATTGGAAATGCTATGATCATTTGAGATTGCAATCCTTCCAAGAGCCTTCACATCACCCTTGCTATTGTCACCAAATGTGATACTATTAATGCCACTATTATTTGATTTAAGAGAGTTGAACATTCTTGAATCACCGGTCATATGTTGAGAGCACCCACTATCAAGCACGCAATGCCTTCCTCTGGCCTTGTAATTTACCTACAAAATAAATTAATGTTTCTTAGGTACACATACTTGTTTGGGTCCTTGGAGGTTAGTAACTAAGCTCTTTGGTACCCAAATGGCCTTCTTCTTTGGACCCACAATTGGTGTACCAACAAACCTAGCATGCACACCTTTCTCACCCTTGGTAAGCACATAACAAGAATCAAAAGGAATGTAATCCATTTTAGCATGAAACTTGTTGTTGTTCTTGTTCATTTTATTACAATTAATCTCTAGATGCCGAACTTGCTTGCATCTATTGCAATAACGACCATTGCTCTTCACAAAGCGAGGCTTTAGAGTAGCAAAGGCTGCCTTGCCCTTCTTGGGAGTATAGCCCAAACCCTCTTTGTTAAGAGAGAACCTTTGACTACCCAAGCATTTTAGCAAGCGGGCATCCCCACCATAGGCATTGCCTAATGCGCGGGTGAGATCATCCACCTCTCTCTTGAGAGTCTTATTCTTAACCATAAGTGATGAATCACAAGTAGTAGAGGTAGAGTTGGTTGTGGTGGACGATGATGAGCTACATGAAGCATTAGTAGGACCAACAAATAAAGAATCATCAATAATATCACATGTTAGTCCAATATCACAAGTGACAATCACTTGCTTCTCCTTAGCTTCCTTCATGAGCTTCTCCAACTTGAGGTCCTTCTCCTTGATGAGCTCAAGTAGAGTGGAGTGGGCTTCCTTAAGTCTAGTGTGAGCAACTTAAAGGTCCTCGTGGTCTTCCTTTAGACACTCACGAGAGACCTCTAGCTCATCAAAGGATTTCCTAAGAGCTTTGAGCTCTTGTTCAATTCCTTTGCACTCCTTACTCTTTTTTAGAGCAACAAGCTCCTCCATCAGGGCATCATTTTCATTGCTCTTGGCAATGAGTTCTTATTCCAAGATTTTGTATTTCTTGGTGGTCCTCTTGTAGCCCTTGCTCATTTGATCTATTATGCCCAATAGATCATCCTTGGAGTAGTCCTCATCCTCCTCATCATCACTCCTACAACCATCACTAGCACAAGAATCATCATCACTATCATCATATTTTACCTTGGTAGGCTTGGCCATAAGGTATGTCGATGTAGTGTCGAAGATGGATGACTTGTTGGAGAGGGCGATGCTTGCAATGGCTCGCCGAGTGGTCCTCTCATCATCACTAGAGCTTTCATCATCATCACTATCGGAGTTGTCACTATCCCAAGTGACCACATAACCACCACCCTTCTTCTTCTTGTTGATAGTAAAGCTCTTCTTATCTTTCTTCTCCTTCTTGTTCTTCTTCAACTTCAACTCCCCATCATGATATCTTTTGTCTTCATAGGGGCACTTTGCCACTACATGATCGGGGCTATTGCAATTGTAGCAAAGCACTTCCTTTGCCTTCATGAAGTCCCTTCTCTTCCTTGCCCCATATCCTTTCTTATTCATGAACCTTCCCATCTTATGCACTAGGAGGGCCATGGTCTCATCATCGAATGTATCATCATCATCACTCTCCACCTTGCTCTTGCCCTTAGAAGATGAAGCCTTGAATGCAATGGGCTTTTCTTGCTTGACCTTGGTCTCCTTCTTCTCTTCTACCTCATCTTCATCATCATTGTATTGGGCATCGGTTATTATATCTCCAAGCACATCGGTTGGTTTGACCTTGTCCAATCCCTCTCTAAAGATCATTCTTCTCAAGGTGGCAAACTTCTTGGGTAAGCACATCAAGAACTTGTGTGAGAAGTCCTTATCCTCAACCTTCTCTCCAAGCCCCTTGAGATCATTGACAATGACTTGGAGCCTATAGAACATATCCAGGATGGATTCATCATCCTTCATCTTGAAAGTGGAGAACTTGTCCTTGAGCATATATAGCTTGGCACTTTTTACCGTTGAAGTGCCTTCATATGTTTCTTTAAGCCTTATCCAAAGCTCATTTGCCTTTTCAAGATCTTTGATTTGCTCAAATACTTTGTCATCAATGGCACGGTAGATTGTGTCAAGTGCCGCCGTGTTGCATTGTTTGTTGATGCGGTCATTTAGAGTGAGATTTTCTTCATCAAGAATGATGTATCCTTCTTTGGTCACATCCCAAACCTTCTCATGTATATTGCCTAGATATTGATTCATCTTCCTTTTCCAATGATCAAAGGAAGAGACGCCATCAAAGAATGGAGGCTTGTCATTAACATGATTGAACATAACTTGAGCCATCTTGCACCGAGGTTGTTAAGCCTTGCAAACGGTGACCACGGCTCCGATACCACTTGAAAGGTCTTGATGGCTAGAGAGGGGTGAATAGCCTTTTAAAATTTTCTATAAAGACAAGCTAAACAAGTCCGGTCACTCCTGTGACCTCCGTTCGCCTCCGTTTCTTTTCCGACTTCCGGCGTAGTGGAAAATAGTCGTTTCAACTCCTCAAAAACGCCTGAATCCCGCCTCGCAAGCTCGGCGAGAGGGAGAGAGGACCCCAAACCCTCTCTACCGCTCAAACTCCAACGCCATCGCAAATGTGCTAACACTACCAAGTGATCATGTCATGTGCGAGTGTGTTAGCATTTTCACAATCATTTATCGAGGCGTTATTAGTTCTATCCAAATGCATATGATCATGAAATGCACACCTAGAGACACTTAGGAGTTCAATAGCCGCGTCATTCCCCTCTTTATAGTACGGTTATCTATCCTATAATGTAACCACACCCACTAGGTGTCTTGGTTACTAAAACACAACCCTTAAGCATATACCTTTGCCTTGATCACGTAGGGTTGCGTCCAAATCCAAGTGTGGCCATCATGATCACCATGTCCATCTTGCCACCAACCTTGGAATGTATTAATCCTCATATGCTACATACAACTTAGGCACAGGATTAGTACTTAGGCATTGTCACTAATTACCAACACCAAACATAGGACTTTCAAAGTGGCCACTGACATATGACGACCTCATGTTAGTGACCATGCCACGGTGGCAGTAATGTGAGATGATTTCAATGCAATTGCCTTGGTCGGAAATTCCTTTCGGAAGGCTAGAGTCCCTCTCCTCTTGTGATTCCGATTGCGACTCGGACTGTGACGGGCCCATTCCATCATGAATGCGTGCCAAGATTTTAGGGGCTATAATCTTTAGGGATGAAGGAAAGGAAAGAACAAATCGTACCAAAAGCATAAGAAGATACTAATGCAGATACGGCACCAGCAGATGTGCCCTAGCCCCCCTCGCCGTAAAAGCTCTCCTCTCCTCATCAGTCTCGCCTCCAAGTAGATTATAAGAAGGGCTAGCGCTTGAACGTCCCGACACTGCTCCCGCACGTTATCCTGCACCGCATCCCACGACCTGAGTCTGCATCCTATCTAGCGTCAGTGCCCGCGTGTCTAGACGCCGCACCTGCGCCCCGCACCCCAACAGCCCATCCCATGCCCCGCGCCCATCCCCAGGCCCCACGTGGGACCTAGTCACCTGCCCCGCTTGCGGATGCACGCTGCGGAGGCGTCTGCCAGCCTCAGGCACCCACACGGTGACCCACGGTGATGCCCCAGTAGCAATAGCAGGCGGCTACGGTAGGCCACTGTCTGCCAGCCACCGGCACCATTGCAACATATGCTCTCTCAGATCAACTTTTGAAACATTCAGATAAAACAGTTGCAACATACATCTGAAACAAATGAAACGCTTGAAACATATGCTTGAAACACCATGTATATCCATTGCAACACATGCAACATCGAGATTGATCTACTTTTGCAACGTCCAGATGAAACACTTGCAACATAAGTCTGAAACATCTGAAACACTTGAAACATACGTTTGAAACATGCATATAGAGCCATAGCAACATACTAGTATGCAACATCCAGATAAAAATGTTTGCAACATAAGTCTGAAACACCTGAAACACTTAAAACATAGGCTTGCAACGTGCGTATATTGTCATTGCAACATATGCAACATCTCAGATATACTTTTGCAACATGTAGACGAAACACTTGAAACATGAGTCTGAAACGCTTAAAACACTTGAAACACGATGTCGCTGGCGGCAACGGCCTACCTGGTGGGAAACTGCAGTAGGCAGCAAGCTCGGGTCCGAGGACATCGAGAGCGCATGCCTCCCCTTTCGTGCTGACAGGCGAGGTGGATGGGGGCGCGAGCGCAGGCCTCCCGTGCCTCCCCTTCCGTGACGCGCGAAGTGGATGGGGCGTGGCTCAGAATGGTGTCACAAGAGAGAAAAATCTCAGCAGACAGAGATGGGGAGTAAGGAGCAGGGGATAGATGATGCCTTGCGAAGCGTGGGTGGGAAGGCATAGAGAGAGGGAGGGAGCGATGGGGTGACGGAGCCTAAAAATATCTTGCATCCGGAATGTTCTCCAGCGAACGAAAAAAACCCACCAGCGTGCCGGTGGGCCCCGTCTCCGAACACACCTTACAAACATGGACTGCGCAAAGTATCTCGGCCCGCTCACCGGCTCACCGTATCATTATTGTTATAATAAATATTGATGGCTTGGTAGACGTCTGAAATGAAGCCTCCAAGGAATATAAATTGATGGAACGAATATCTGATCTTCCGTCAAATGGAGGTAACTATCAATTTTCTATAATATTGACACACACGATTCGATTTCTGATTTCAAAGACACGAATCTGTAATTGCAGCACCATGTCTTCTCTCGTTATCAACCATGCACTACCCGGATGACCTTGCCATGAAGGCTAATTTGTGCATGCAAATCAAAGAACACTAGCAAAAATAAGAATGAATGAAATTTAACATATTGCAAATAAGATTAAGCTCACAAGTTGTAGTCTCACAAACCGATGAATGATGGAACTATTCAATGATATATTAATATAAATAAAACATAAACTCTGATTTGGATGATGGCTATGAAATATAAATGGATAGGAGGCACCAAGGACCCCCTAGACATGTCCTAATGGACACAATATACGGCCCAAAGGTCCAAAAGACGGTGACACATTATCCTACCAAATTCTATATACATCTACTTATTTCAACAAATTGTGCTCAAAAGTAAGGAATTTTTACATGGGACCGGTGCTATTAGAAAGCTTATTTCCTTAGCTCTATGTGCATATGTGGATCATCGTAAATGGAGTTCGTATGCGACCTGGATATGACTTTAGTGCGGGTTGCCCTTAGAGTCCTAGGTAGTCCCAAACTTGATATGGAATGAGCTCACCCGGAGATTTAATTGTCGCGTTCACCCTCTAGTAATTGGCCCTTGTATAGCAACTTTGAGGAGTATAGGGTGTATTGAAAGGAGTGACGTCATGATTCTCTTCTTAACAGGAAACCGTTCTTGGTTTGACTCAATAATGAGTCGATGTGTATGAAGGCCCATCTTGTTCAAGTCACATAGCGGTATTGGTATATGCATATGGGAGCAGGAGTAACAGCAGCTAGCGTGCAAGAGGCTCAGTCTAGTTGTAGATATATAGTACTAGTACTCTTACAGCAGCTATAGGGTCGTTGGATTTGGATCTGAAGCCAACCGCAGCTACTACTGACGAACTGAACATGACGCTGGAATGGATGGATTAATGGATTTACGCCCTGAATCCAAGGATCCAGGCTTTGATCTATCAGGGGGCACTGCAGCAGCACCACTCTTCCCGGCCTCTCAATTCTTGGCGCCAATTACCATCAGTTGGTCTAGCACTCCGGCGGCACCCCTCAGGTCCGGGGTTCGACTCCCAGTGGGAGCGAATTTCGGCTGAGGGTAAAAAACCTCCCTCGCTAGTCCCGTGTGCCAAAGCACTAGTGTGACGGCCCGTTTCCGGCCTGCGGCGACGGTCTGCGGACCGGCCCAGGTGACGGGGCCCGCGGTCTCCCGTCCTAGTGTCAAGGCGGGGCCAGGGTTCGGGGGTTTCTCGGTCCGGGCTACTGAGAAGCTTCTTCTTAAGTGGAATACCGTGGGGAGGTCTCTCCCCTGCCGGGCGAGTTTTTAATTACCTGACGGACGTCGTCGTCCTCTTCTGGTCGTGTCTCAGTTCTGATGTCACTGCCACCATGTATTTCTTTTTAATTTTCTCTTACCACCGATGGATCGGAAGCGCGCGAAGGCGAAGGCGCGAAGCACGGCACAGATCTGCAGGACACTGCGTGGCGCTCTGCACTCTGCAGGTTGTAATTAGACAAGACAAGATTCGTCGTCCGCTCGTTTAATTAGTTGGTCAAAACTACAGGCCTCGCCGCTTCGAATGCCATGTTCCAGATGACACACTGGCTGCGCGTGGATGGTGGCCATGTTATTCCTCTCCTCCTCCATAGCTAGCTACGTATAGACAGTACCTAGCTACGTTCTTCACCTCACCACTGACTGACTGAGTGTATATATATATTCTCTGCACATAAATACATATATAGTACATACATATGCTCGATCGATCCATCGATCTGTATATATATAAAAGGTTCCTCGATCCTTCTTCCTTGCTACTCCACCTTGCAGCTACTGCTTCCATCTGTCAGTATACAGTGTAGTCCGCTGACAAGCTACCCAGCTAGCTTGTGAGCTAGCTGTGGGCCGCCGGTGCTCTCGTCTCTATCCGTAGCGTAGTCAGTGCAGTGGTAGCCGGGAGGATGAGCGCCGGCACCAGAGCTGATGAGGTCGTCGTCCATGTACGGCAGCTCGTCGTAGTGGCTGTCGCCGTGATGGTGACATGCTTCTACTCCTCGGAGGCGAAGCTGCAGGTGGGGTACTACAACGCTACCTGCCCCGCCGCCGAGAGCCTCATCGAGACCATCGTCCACGCCGCCGTCCGCAAGGACGCCGGCAACGGGCCCGGCCTCATCCGCCTCTTCTTCCATGACTGCTTCGTCAGGGTACGTACATCCATCCATCCACAATGCTGCTGCTGCTGCTGCTAATGGCACTGCCATTGCCGGAAAGGCAAGTAAACTAAACAATGCACGCACGCACGCACTCCATTTCAGGGATGCGACGCGTCGGTGCTGCTGGACGACCCGACGGGCACCCCAGGCAATAGGACGGTGGAGAAGACGTCGCCGCCCAACTTCCCGAGCCTCCGCGGGTTCAGCGTCATCAACCGCGCCAAGCGCGTGGTGGAGCGTCGGTGCCCGGGCACGGTCTCCTGCGCCGACATCGTGGCCTTCGCGGCGCGCGACGCGGCGCGGATCATGGGCGGGATCCGCTTCGCCATACCCTCCGGCCGCCTCGACGGGCGCGTCTCCAACGCCTCCGAGGCGACGGCCAACCTGCCCCCCGCGTCGTTCAGCCTGACCCAGCTCCTGGCGCGCTTCGCGTCCAAGAACCTCACCGCCGACGACCTCGTCACGCTGTCGGGGGCGCACTCCATCGGCCGCTCCCACTGCTCCTCCTTCGCGCCCACTCGGCTCTACCCGCAGCTGGACGCGACGCTGAACGTCACGCTAGGGTCGCGGCTGCGCGCCAAGTGCCCCGCCGCTACCGGCAGGAAGGACCGGGTGGTGGACCTCGATTTCAAGACGCCGCTGCAGCTGGACAACCAGTACTACCGCAACGTGGTGACGCACGAGGTGGTGTTCGGGTCGGACCAGGCGCTCGGAGACCGCAACGACACCGCCGCGCTCGTCGCGCTCTACGCCGCTAACCGCACCCTCTGGTCGCAGAGGTTCGCGGCCGCCATGGTGAAGATGGGTAGCATCGAGGTGCTCACCGGACCGCCCGGCGAGGTCAGGCTCAAGTGCAACAAGGTCAACTGATCAGATCGGGTTCAGTTTCAGCGAGCATGCAGAGGGAATCGCGCATCGCGTCAGAGGACTCCATCGATCAGGAATTGGTCAATTTTCAGATAGCTTAAGTCAGCCAGAGGCACTATCATCCATCCATCCATCCATCCAATCCATCAGTCTGCTCTGCATTATTATTCATTCATGTGTGTACTTAATTGTACATGATCACATTACTGTACTTACCAATTGCATATCCATGCGCGAATGACTGTAAACTGTAACATACGAGACAGAGAGAGAGAGATGGTAGATAATTTCATTATTCGGCATAGTACAAGCTAAGGATGATGTTCAGAAGTGTTGTTGAATATACAATTCATGGCCAGACATGCATGTATCTGTCGGTTATATACATTAATATATTAGCATTCACAATTAATTTATCCAAGCTTCATTTACTTTAACTAGGATCGGTCCAATCATGCATCATCAGGCAGTGAGATCTCGTTGCATAATTGCATTGCATTGCGTGTGTGAAAGCTAGCTAAGGTAGCAAGCAGAATCGCTCTCAGCTCGGCTGGAGAAACTGTGCAACACAAGCACATGAGGGAGAGGGGGGAGCAACAATGCAATTTGCCTGCAAAGGGCATTTGCCTGGCAAGCACACCTACGAGTTAGATGGCTCATCAGGAGGGTCGCCGGCGTGTAGCACGCATGTTCCTTGTCTTCCTGCTTGTCCCCCACTCCCTCGCTAGCGTCTACTAGTGGTCTTTACACGTCGATCCATTCTCGCACGAGGCGCCGGCCAGGAAGGAGAAGGAACGAGCCGAACATGCGTGCATGTGCAGGTCATATGGGCCTCGATCGATATGATCTGCAGTTAGAGTGTCAGCGCCTGCTCTTCCGTCCTGTTTGGCATCTCCCTATGGCGTCAATTATCAAGTGCATATAGTACATAATACACGGAGGATCCAGGGAGGGACCGCCATGGCTACAGCTTCTTGCTGCCTGTTCGGCATGAGCTACCTACAGGGCTACAGCTTGGAGATGATCGATCGAGACGACCCTGATCCCTGACTGCCCCCCTGCAGATTATTGGCCTAGAACTCATGTGGCAACCTCTGGAACGGCGAGAAGCTTCCCCTGTGCTGCGTTTACAATTGCCATAGTACTACATGGCACCAATGACAGGACTGAAAGTGAGGTGGTTAGCCGGCCTCGGGATCGGCGCCGGGGAATGGAGTAAAACTGTCAGTCAGTCGCTATTCACTAAGGCCTCGTTTAGATGAGAGAATTGGGGAGAAAAACACTGTATCAGAATTCCTGTAGCATTTCGTTTGTATTTGGTAAAAATTATCCAAATTTTGACTAATTAGGCTTAAAATGTTCGTCTCGCAAAGTACAACAAAACTGTGCAATTAGTTTTTGATTTCATCAACATTTAGTACTCCATGCATTTGCCGACATTTTGATGTGACGGGGAATCTTCTTTTTGCATAGTGAAATTTGGGGGAGAATTGGGGAACTGAACATGGCCTAATGCTCACTCACTGTGCCAGCGGTTGACTTGGATAGAATACTTCCACGACCTACCTACTAACCGTGCCCTGCATACATTTCTCTACTGCAAGTCTGCAACCAAGTCGACGGATCTCCTCTGTGTTATATTTAATCATCGTTACTTGATCCACGTTCTTAGTTAATTAATTAGACTGTGGGGCGACATGGGGCGAAGGTTCTCTTTCTCCGCTCTGGCAAAGTGGCAATGGCAGGCAGCCGAAACTTCACCATGGGCAGGGACCAGGGGCAGGGAGCCTAGAAAAGGTGGCCTGGGCTGGCCGGGATGGGCACACGAATCTTCTGCTCCGTCAGAGGCGCAGTGCTCTTCTTGGACCCTTGTGCCTTCTGAGCCTCGCGTGGCCTTCTTTCTGGACCAAGAATAATGTGGTGCACTTTGGATCCTTGTGGCCCGACATGGCACGCGCACATGATTGACACAATCATGCACATGCTTCTAACTGTTCTAGATAGATGCTTCCCTTTCCTCTTTTCTTTTCTTCTTTATTCTTCTTCTTCTTTCCGCCACCTTGAGTAATCATATCTCTAGCTTTGGAGTACATGCATATTTCTTCAGATGGATGTTTATGATTATACACTACCTTCAGTGGGCCAAATAATTCACCCAATGTTTGCTTGTATTAGGACTTGACATTTTTGGATAATGCCACAGTTTTCCAAACATAGCTTTGATATCACTGTTCTTCTCATTGGTGATGTATATTTGTAGATAGATCCTGGTAAAGTCATGGCATTGCAAAAGTACTAGTTGTTGAATATGATATATCGATCTCATGTAGAGGCGGACCCACCTATATATAGGACGAGGTAGAGCGGCCGACTTAGCTCCCCTCCGCGAGTACCATCCTACCGTACCCATGGTCAGCGACCTCCCGATTTCCCGAGACCCGAGCGGCGAGCAGGCGGCAGAAGTGTCGGACCGTCCAAGGTTGAAGACGATCTGTGGCTAGGCTGCTGGGGTTGACCATGTTGAGGGCTTGGGGTTTTATGTGCTTCGGGCACACCACGGAGTAGGTCGTCTGGCCAGATGTAGGGTCGAGATGGCGGACTAGAGGGGGGGGTGAATAGTCCTTTCTAAAATTAATCGCGTCTGCAAACCGAAACGAATGCGGAATTAAAACTATCGGTCTAGCCAAGACTACACCCCTCTATCTAAGTTCACAAGCACCTCACAAAGATCCTAATTATATAACTAAGGTGCTTTCCTTAGCAAGAGCTCTCCTAAACAATTCTATAGCAAGGTCACACAAACCTATGCACTAGTACTTTTAGCAAAGCCGGGGAGCTCCTACACAATTCTAGTAAGCAAAAGCACGAAGCCACCTATGCTCACTAGCAAAGCTCAATAGCAAGGCAACTAATGCCAAACTAGAGAGCGCAAATTACTTAGCTACACAAACTAAGCAATATGACTAACAAGGTTACACAAACCAAATTAGCCACGCAACGGGAGCTACTTCTATGCTACACAAGCAAGAAGGTAACTAGCTAACTACACAAGGAAACTAGTTACAAGAGCAACTACACAAGCACAAGTATATGAATGTAAATACAAGCTTGTGAATCGAAAGCAAACCACCGAGAAGATGTACACAATGTTGACACGGCGGTTTTTCACCGAGGTTCACTTGGTTGCCACCAAGCTAGTCCCCGTTGTGGCGATACACCCACTTGATGGATCACGAGCTAATTGACTATCAAGAGTCAAACCCTCAGCGGGTGCCGCACATCCACTCTCAAGATGGGGATCCTCCAAGCCACGAGCTTTACTAGAGTTGCTCTTCGCGATCCCCGCGGGGTGAGCACAATCCCCCTCACAAATCCTCCTCCGGAGCCACGCACAATCTCCACGCGTGCTTCAACGGAGTCGCAAGCCACCAAGCCGTCTAGGAGGTGGCAACCTCCAAGAGTAACAAGCACCACCGGCTTGCAACACGATCACCTAGTGCCACTCGATGCAATCCTCTCGATGCAACGCACTAGAATCGCTCTCTCACTCGATCCGATGAACACTATCAAGCATGAGTGAGTTAGAGGGCTTCCAAGCACTACCACATAAGCCACCAAGGCCAAAGTGTGCTCAGCTTAAGGCCACAGCCGGCCACAAGGTCTATTTATAACCCCACGGTCAAATAGAGCCGTTACCCCACTTGTCCGTTTTCTACGGGAGCACCGGACGCGCCGGTGGTAACTCACCGGACGCGCTCAACCGCGTCCGGTGCCCCTCCGACATCCGCGTGTCCTCCGAATTTCAAATTCATCCGTTAGATCCTCCAACGGTCACTGCGCGCCAACGGTCAAACGACACACCGGACGCGCTGTTGCGAACCACCGGACGCACCGGTGCGCACAGTTCCCGCGCGCGCGAAGACATCACCGGACGCGCTCCTCGCAACCACCGGACGCCACAGTAACCGCGTCCGGTGCGAGTCCAGTAAGCACCCTGGACCACCGGACGCGTCCGATGGTGTAGGACCGGACGCGCACCGCGTCCGAAGACTTCGTGACTCACTGTTCGCCAGACCGGACGCGCCGGTCCCGTGGGTCACCGGACGCGCCGGTGTCAAACCCTAGCCCGCGCGCCTGACGCCCGCGCTGTACTGACCTGACCGGACGCGCCCCGCGTCCGGTGCAGCGTCCGGTGCTGCGTCCGGTGCACGCAGTGACCTCCGTTCGCCTCCGTTTCTTTTCCAACTTTCGGCGCAATAGAAAATAGGCGTTTCACTTCTCCAAAAAGCGCCGAATCCCGCCTCGCAAGCTCGGCGGGAGGGAGAGAGGAACCCAAACCCTCTCTACCGCTCAAACTCCACCGCCTTCGCAAATGTGCCAACACCAACAAGTGATCACCACCTTGTGCACGTGTGTTAGCATTTTCACAAACATTTTCTTCGAAGGAATTAGGCACTTAACTTGCCTCGCCACTCGATCCTAACACGTATGCAAAGTTAGATCGCTCAAGTGGCACTAGATGACCGATATGCAAACAAGTTTGCCCCTCTTAATAGTACGGCCATCTATCCTAAACCCGGTCATCAGCTTCTCTACACACCTATGACCGGTGAAATGGAAATGCCCTAGGTTATACCTTTGCCTTGCGCATTCCACTCCATCTCCTCCGACGTTGATGCAACACATACACCAACCATATCACAAATGATATGATCCACTTCATATCATCATGTGACCTTGGTCCATCGATCCTGACCTCACTTGCTCTTCACCGTTGCGTCGGTCCATCGGCGCCAAGTCTTGCTCAAGCTTCACCGCCTCACGGTCCATCGCTCCAAAGCCTCCGACTTGCCCTTCACACTTGCAACCGGTTCGTCGAGCCAAGCCTCATCTTGATCTTTGCCACCTTGGTCACATGACTCCATGTCATGTCTCATATGCAATGAGCTCCTTCATGACACAATCATCTGTGGACTAATTCCCTGTGTATCTCACATAACCACATATTAGTCCACCTAAGTTGTCACTCAATTACCAAAACCAAACAAGGACATTTCACCAGACCCAATGGCCCATCATTGATCCAGTTAGGCCTTAGGGCAAGCAAGGGCAAGGCACAAGCACACGAAGGCACTCAGTAGACAGTGCACTGGTGCGGTGGCTCTCCCAGATCCCGATAGGCAACGTGTGACTGCCCTACATTTGCCATGCCTAGCCACATGTCCGCGAGCACAGCTGGTCCAGCGCTTGATGGACGACAACAATAGTCACGGTCAGCGCAGATCGTGTGGTGCCCTGTGGGCGCTTGTTGGCTGGCTCCTCATGCCACACTAAATCCAGTATTCTAGTGGGTTGTGCCGTTGTTGTGTGGATTTTTGGGATTTTGGTTTTTTTGGTGCATCCGTGAATGGTCAATGGCCGATGGATTGGGGGGGGGGGGAGGAGATGAAGCCATGGGAGGAGGACTTGTTCTGGTGAAGATTAGAGGACATTTCAATCCGTGAAAGATCAAAAGATGAGTTTACCTCCAAATCAGCCCTGATGTTCTTAGTGTTTAGTGTTCAGCCTAGATGTATGTAGTGTTTATTGTTGGTATGTGTTTGCTACTATGCTTGACATTTTTGTTACATATTCACTCAATTATCACTTACTAAATTTATTTAACTGTAGGTTATCAATGTTTTTTTTGTTCTGGTGTTTTGATTATGGTAAATTATATGGACTATAGAAAAAACCTCCTTATGTGCTTTTCATGCGACAGGTAATCATCTTCAATCTTCGTCTATACCATTCATTTGTTGAATTATTGATTATAATGTAATTAATATGTGCTAAACTAATATAAATATGGTATACATACATGGCTAGATCGAACTATCATTGAAGCTTGGCATATGCGGCGGTTCGCCCTTCTTCTAGGTCCGCCATTGATCTCACGCATCCAATCCATATAGTTGTTCAATACATATCAATCTCAAATGTTTTTCATTCTTATTTAGGCCCTGTTTAGTTCGCACCTAAAACTTTTCACCCCGTCACATCGAATGTTTGGACACATGTATGGAGCATTAAATGTAGATAAAAAATTAATTGCACAATTTGCATAGAAACCATGAGACGAATCTTTTAATCCTAATTAGTCTATGATTAGCCATAATTGCTACAATAACACATATGTGCTAATGATGGATTAATTAGGCTTAATAAATTCGTCTCGCAGTTTTCAGGTGAATTATGTAATTAGTTTTTTTATTAGTATCCGAACACCCCTTCCGACATCCCATGAAACATCCGATATGACACCCAAAAACTTTTCACCCACGAACTAAACAAGACCTTATTCAATGGATGTATCTCCATGTGTGATATATGATGTATCCGATCTATATGATTCAAAAGATATTGGTATTATATTACTAGCTTTAAACAAGTTTTAGGTAGTTCATCGAAGCAGCAACATGATAAAATGGCTATCTGTTACCTCCGTGTCGCAGATAGACGTTTTAGTTTTATTCTAAGCCAAAGTACTCCCTCCATATCGGATTTAGAAGTCGTTTAGGACAGCGACACGGTCTTCAAAACACAACTTTGACCTCTTGTTTTTTATAAAAAAATATTTATGGAAAAGTGATATATGTATACTTTTATGAAACTGTTTTTTCAAGACAAATCTATTCATATAATTTTTACATTTGCAAACTCAACAACTTAAAAGTTATTGATGATTTATATTCCCAATGTTTGACCCAAACCTTGTCCAAAACGACTTCTAAATCCGATACGGAGGGAGTACTCAATAAATATTTATATTATTATTTTCGTATAAATTTAGTAAAATTTAAGATTTTTTTGACTTAGAACAAAATTGGAATGAGATGGAGGTAGTATTGTCTTCAGTTTTTGTGGATAACAAAAGGATCCGCCATGTTAATTCTCAAGGTGCCTACAAATTACCTGGAGAAGGAAAAAACAAAGCACCTCGAGGAGCGGCAGGGATGTGCGGCACACGTGGGTGGTGGCGGCGGCTTCTCCATGTGGGTGAAGGAGAGAGAGAGAGAGAGAGAGAGAGAGATGGGGAAGGTGAGAGGCCGACGGTGGGTGTGGGGCGCGGTCGGCGCAGCGTGGGCGTGAGTGCGCCGAAGAGAAGGAGCGGCTGTGACGGTTCCCGTCGGAAGGGCGAAGGACAGAGGGAGGGAGGGGATGACGGGGCAGTCCCGCTAGTCAGTGAGAGAAAGGCAGGGGAGGTGGGAGACGGGCCTAGTGGGGGAGATGGCCTTGGGCCTCATTCGGCTCAGGCTGGAGGAGAGCAAGAGGGAGATTTTTTGGGCAGGGGTTTGGGGGGAGGAAATGGCCCAACAGGTGTTTAGGAAATTGTAAAGGATTTTGCAAATAATTTTGAGAAAATGATTTCAAATCTCATCGAACTTAAGCACATTTGATGATTATTTTGCACATAGATAAACACTATTTACATGACATGAATGCATACAAATTTTATAACCTTATCACATTTTAATTTCATTTTACAAAATATGTTTTTAAATTATTAGCGCTAATTAATTCTAGAAAAAAAAATTAAATTATTGCAAATCTTGGATTAAGGTGTTACAATTTAGCAAAGAGGTTTATTCCTAACTTTGGATATTTGGCATCAAAGTTCTTCCACAATTGTGCATCGGATGAGTGATATAGCACTCCAAGTTCCTTCTTGTGCTTATCATAAGCCCGCTAGCGCATGAGTTGTGAGTCCATAGCGTTTGAGAACAAGTGCCTCAAGTGATCGGTTGATGACAGGCCACATAACTAAGGCAAGGATTGTCATTTGGTTACTACCATCTTGTGCTAAGGTAGTGTTCTTATCATGATGATGAGAAGCTGCATTTTTTACCTCCCTTCCTTCTCTTCTTCCCATTTTAGGACCGTTCTCTTCCTAGTAGAAATTGACAGTCCTTTTGTACTGATTAACACCATGCAACAAGCAGTGGCAAATCTAGGAAAATAAGCTAGGAGGGGCTTCTTCTATTATCTTCTACCTCTAGAGCCCCTTCTTTCAAGTCTCCATAGGTACCAATCTGTAGGGGAGTTTAGGAGGGACTCGATGCTTCGAATAGCGGTAGCAAGGGCTCGAGCGCACCCTGCTGTGGTGCTAGACCCGCCCCGGCCTAGCAGTAAGTCTTTAAACACCTCACTGTACATGATACAATGGTTTAGACACACATGCATTCTTGCCACACCCATCATCAATGGACTAACAAAGCTTATTTGCTTGATATTTGTTGGTGGGGCATAGAGTTTGCTTCATAAGCACACTAGATAAGAGAAGGAATAGGTTGTAGAAGCTGCTATCGAACTAACTATATATAGCCTTCAAAATCAACATGACAAGCACAAAACGTAGCAAGAACACCTTTTCTCCTATTTCTAGGGGTGGTTCCCTTAAGAGAACTGTTCATATAAATTATTTTTCAAGGACAGTTCTCTTGGTAGCATCACCCAAAGAAATCTTCTATTTCTAGGGGTGGTTCTCCTAAGAAAATTGTCCTTAAAATGGATGTATCTCTATGGTCGGTTTTCTTAATGTTGGTGAATAATCACACAAGCACCAATGAGTGGATTTAACTCAGTTGCATAAATTTTCTGGTCCAGAAAATAGTACATGTTAGGGGATATTTATAGTGGGGGATCCTTCGGCTCTCTCTATACAATTCCCTTTCTATCCTCAACTTTCCTATTACATTCATGACAACAACTACTATTTTCAATAAGGATAATACGGTCATTTGTACAATGGCAACACATTCCCACAAGAATCCTAAGGCTTCATTAATTAGATGAGACGAGACTTCGCGTCAAAGGGAGTCTTCGTAAGACAGATTCATGTTACTTCATCTAGGTCTGGCACTGTCTTCGCTACATCCCGAAGTGAGCCATTTGTCTACGGCGTTGCGTTATTGGCTTTTGTGTATCCATCTTTGGCTTCATGTATCGGTCTTCGCTGTTGCTAAACGGAAGTTCTTTTATTTCAGTCTATCCACGAAGATGGCCCTGAAAGCATAAACACTTGCATCTTTGGCATAGCATCAGTCAAACCTCATTAAGTGACTTCGAGGACTGCATTGTCCGAGGTTGAACCACAACACTTAAGGAAACCGCTCTTGAAAAATAATTTATAGGGGATGGGTCGCCAAAAGTTCCCCATATCCCTTCCTCATCCATGATTTTTAGAAAAAAAAAGAGAAAAACTCATCTCAAGAGTTCCCACGTGGGCGCCTGCGTGGTCGTGTTCACGATGGTGCTGGAGAAGTCAGAGACGTCATCCTTGCCTATAAAAGTCAACGCTAGCAGTCATCGTTTTCTTTTCTCTCTCTGTTTCATCGCCGTACGCCCGCTCGACAGCGAAATTCGTTGTCCACGCTCCACCACCGTCCGTTCCATCTCGCAGCTAGCCTCGCCTAGACCTTGCGCGTCGTTTGAGCCTGCTCGCGCTGCCTCTAGCCGCCAGTGCCACCCGCACGCTGGATTCCACCGCTGCAAGTCGCCATCGCCGTCGTGCTCCACTGCCCAGCAAATTCATCGCCGTCGAGCCACATCGCGCTGAGCCAGCGGTGCTCCTAGCCTAACAGCAGTTCCGTGCCACCGTCGCGCACACGCGTGCGTGCGCTGAGTCGTCGGGCCGTCGCCGGTGCCATGCCTTGGCCACGCCAGCCACCTGCTGTCGTGGTCCGCCCAGTCGGGGCCGCTGTGCGCCGCGCCGTGACCGTCCCCAAGTGCGGCCAGGCCTGGAGTTATCCGCGCGCCGCCTCCCTGACGTCGGTCCTGTCTCCAACGGTCGTCGCCGGTGGCCGGCCGGCTCACCACCGCGTGCTCTGCTCTGTAAAGGAGGCAAGGATGGGATGATGTAAATAAGATAAAGGTGAGGGTGCTAGGTGAGAAAGATATGACTCAGTTGAATAGTGCTAAATGGTGGTTAGACTGTTTTGTAGTTTTGTATTAACGCATGGAATGTTCTGCAAAGTTGCCAGGCCACGCCGGGGCAGGCCGCGCTGGGCCGAGTCGGGCCACTTTGGGCCTGAGGCGCCTTTTTCCTTTTTATGTATTTTGTTAATTATCATAAATATGCTGACTTGTTTATTTCATAACTAAATAATTAGGGATGATAAAATTATTAAACTTCTTGTGTAGCCTCTTCATGATGTGATATATGTAGGAAAAATATGAAATCATGAAAAATAAATAGTTTTTATATGTTTAAAAATTAGCTCTTTTAATTAATAAATGCATGTTCCATGATTTTTATAGGCTTAAATAAATATCCAAAAAATTATTAAATTTGTTTTTCCACTGTTTTATGATATTATCAACCTCCACAAAAATTTTGAGCTTAATTTGACAATGTTGAATTTAATCATAATTTCCATGTTTAATTAATTAAGTAGTTAATCAAGGTAATTAAGCTTAATCTCTAAATACTTTATGTGACCTTTTGGATTGGTTGATGACTTTGGGACATGAAATATGATGATGTTCCTTGGCAACTTATCTAGTTGTTTGTGCTCATGATTAACTTGTTAAGTGTAATTACAAAAAGTAATTAGTGTTGATTCCTTGCAATCGTACCGTGAAGGAAAGTTGTACTCAAGTTAGTTTATCTCATTATGATTTCACCAATGCACTTCCATGCATCATGTTATGCATTCCATCATGCTAAAGAATGCATCATTCGTTTACGTGTAGTGCATACATGAGTGAAAAAGTTCGTGTTGACCAATCTTCGGATGGATGTTACCATTCAATAGTGCTCGTGTTGATCAAGTGTTGGAGAAGGTGCATCCATTAGTGGTGATGATATCAAGTCTAACTCAGTGATCTCTCTGAGGAACTAACCTTCTCTGCAACGCAGGCAAGCCCCGGAGTATACAACCCTTTCCTTGTATTTACAAATGCTTTTATAATTCGAGTCCTATGATATGTGCATTAAGTAAAATAGGAATTTGTTGTACACCCAATTACTGCATGGCTTTCCTTGATATTCCAATACTTTTCCTTGTCACCCTTTTAGTAGTGATAGACTAGTGATGCTTAGCCATGCTTAGTTGATAAGAAGTTGAATGGTGTTTTCATCATTCGCAATGATTAATACTTATGATTTATTCTGATGGTTAATGATGATGATGAATTTAATTTGAGATCGGACAGGTGGCTTGCATCGAGAATGGAGTCTATGTAGCTTCCATCTATGTCAATTAAGGACCATTCGATGTAGGCCTGTGTGTGGTTGAAACTTTGCAACTGACCACATACTCCGGTAAGCCTGATACCTCGGCTATTCCATTATGGGAACGGTACAATGCGCACTGGGAGTGGAGCGATGACAAGAGTAGCGTGTACCCACCCTGCGATACCGTCTGGGACGGCGTAGGGAGGTGGAGTACTGTGCTCTCGGGTGGTGCGAACCCATTCACGTTTTGGAGGATCTGAGTGAAGGTTGATATATGTAGGTCTGGGACCTGCATATGCCGTGTGGTTGGGAATCCCCAGCTGGGCTTTAATCGATTCGAATCGTTGTTGTTCCTCGGTTATGCAGACTCGACCCTCTGACCACTCATCGTAGTTAATCAATGGAACGAAGGCATTATGATTATGGGATGTGATGATTAAATAAATGTTTGATTTAGAATTGGTGCAAGTTGGTTACTTTTAAAGATTTAACTGGAGTTAAAATATTAAAAGTAAGGACCGACTATTAGTAAGCTTTTCAGCAAAAGCTAATATTGATTCTTGCTATGACCTTACCTTGACTCCCAAATCAGCCAGCATATCCTTAGAGTCTTTTCTTTTCGTCGGGTAAGTCTTACGGAGTATAATTGTGTACTCAGGGTTTGTTAAACCCCTGTTGCAGGTTTTGACTTGTGCTGCTAATCAAGGTCATGTCGGTGGACTCGACATGATCTGAATGTCTCTTCTACTTAGATGCTTCTTCTAATTGCTTTCGCTGTTCTATTCACCTTTTGAATCTAAAGTTAAGTTTTACCCAAACATGTTTTGTAACCTTAGGTTGTAAATCTTCCGCCACTCCGATGTATATTTTGTAACAAATGTTCTAATATTGTGGTTACTCCTTTGTTGATCCTGGTATGAGTTGTAAAACGTGGATGATTTGAGGTTCCCCGAGGACACCCGACAGACTACCGGATTATCTAGCTCTCATGTGCAGTAGTCAGAGGTCTTAAGAACAATGACGGGTGCATGTGGGCCATATAATTTGGGTGGTTCTACCACACTGGTTCCCGTCCTTCTTCACAATGCAAGACGTATAGTTGTCGGTTCCTGTCGTTCCAGGCGCTGGGCAGGCACCGCGCGAGCAGCAAGCGTCCACGGGCGTTCGAGGCAGCGTAGCGGCCAAGTCCCGCGCGCACGGATCTGCGGTGTGCGAGCGTTCGAAGTATTCGCCGGCGCCATCGATGGCACGGACGCGCGTCGCTGCGGGCGGACGAGCTGTGAGCTATGGCTAGGGCCGGCAGGACGCCTGCGCTAGCTCAATCCTTATTCACCGACAGGATGCGTGCATGTGGGATTGTGGGTGGTCTCGATCGATCGATCCATCAACTCCGAACCGTCGGCGTCGGGTCCCTGGTAGCGGTAGGTCCCCCAGCCTCGGCGGCCAAACTCATCTACCGTGCGGACACCATGGTCACAGACGTGATCCAGTCGTGAAGTTGTACGTGGTTGTCATTGTTCTCAGGAAGTTAAGAGGTAGAAGATGACGGTAATTACGAAAATGCTACTGAACGATATTTAGGAGTTATTTTTTGGAAACCGTTGAAGATGACCTTATTTATTTCTCTTCATTCTATTTTGGGAGTTGAAAAGCAGTATGATTTTGGGAAGTAAATATTGGAAACTCTTGGAGATAACACTCCACGTCTTAGTTAGAGATGGTTTCCTAAAAGCACCGTCTTTTCAGAGGATCGGGTTCTCCTATGCAATATGCATGCCCTAGAAACATTGAGCAGATGCACAGCTATATGTTGATTTGTCCACCCTCAGTTCTTTTTGTCAAATGCAGTCGTTTGCACTTCCTAATCCTGTTTTCCTACATATGCAACCATGTTGACATTCGTTCATTGAAAAATTCCTTTATCGAAAGTATGAAGTTTTAATTTTTTAAAAAACAATATATATGAAGCTTGCAAATCTTGTACATATGGTCTTTGCATTATAATATGATCTCAGCGCCACAATTCACCCGAGGATATTGTTGTTGTACAGCTGTCGGCTATTTGATCGGTACTTGGGGCGACCGGGATATGTTAAGTATGGGTGGTGCATACATATGGTCTAAAATTGACATTGTTTTCACAACGTTGTTTCTGTGGAAATGCAGTGTACGTACAGGGCGCACCTAGCTTCTTTCTTGTACATAGTCAACCGCTACTGGCCAATATTTCTTGTGCTCGTCTCATCTCTTCCTGTTTATTGGTTGTTGTGGTTAGAACCTATGCTACCTGTTGCATCAACTAACCGTACCAAATTAAAAGTGTTTCCGCGCACTAAAGACAAAGAGAAAAAAAACAAGAAAAGGTCAAAAAGTAGGGTGACTAGGTCCTTTGTGGTAGTACCTCGATCTAATAAGCAAACTGTTAATTTACATAAGAATTAAAATTTGCATGGGATTTGATCAAATCATCACGCGTGATCGTAACTCGTAAGTAATGATGGAATTGATTGAACTCGTTAAGCTGCAATGCATACCTAGCTTTCTGCCTTTGGAGAATGGTACATGTAGTATACAGCTAGAGCCGACATCTCGACTTTCTTCTATGAGATGATACAATAATCTCACCAAACCTCTTGACTAAGTGCGAGCTACAAGGTAAAGGAAAGGTAAATAAATTATAAAGAATTTGTTGACATCGTCCTCCAGGCTCATATATACGTCTCCAATTTGTTTTTGTCCCGGTCATTCCCTGTCGATCGACCTAGTCAATGTTACGTCCATCCCTGAACTTGCACACTTTGTCAGAGGATTTTCTAAAGCAACCTTCACGCATCGTCTTCTCTTAACAACTCTGGCTTTTGCATATGATTATGATAGCTGCTCCTGCTACACGGTGCTACCAAGTCTCTGGGTAACATTAGGTAGATGGTGACACAATATGCTTACGGCTCTCTTACCAGTTCTTCGAGATACACGTTGATTGATGATCAGCACGATATCGATCCCCTCGTGATATATAGCTACTTAATTTACAATACGAAGTGAAGTTTTCTCCATCATGGATCCGTCCATGGCTCCTCGAGAGATGCGCGAGACAGCGATGCACCAACAAGTCGACCTTTTCTTTTTGATCCAAACCAACAAGTCGACTAACACGGTTTGCATTTGCAATTTGCATGCATGTGTGCAGGGATGCAAGCAGGCCTATCCGTGAGCCGGTGAATAAGCTTAATTTTTGTGGGTTCCACGAGAACCGTAAAAAAAGTCATATTTACGGGTTCACTGACAGGTCCACTTACATTCCTGCTCTAAACAAATTATTTGGGATTATAAAGTGAAAAAAAATCATTTTGAATGAATCGACTATCCGTGTGATAAATTTTTTTGAGTTAACTTGATATTTTTATGAGAAATAAAATTGACAATTCGAAGTTGGAGATTATTCTCTTCTTGCAGGAGATCCCATGGGAAAAGTGGTGCTAAATTTCTTCCTTCGTCCATTATATACGCGATTGCAGGTGGAACCGAAACAAAATATTTTTTTACTTGCTTTTGAGAATTTTATTCGTGCGGCGATTGAAAACACAAGACAATATGCATGTTTTGCAGCTATTGTTAGGAGTAGTTTTAACAGTGTTTTAAATCTCCGGCTAAGACATTTTAGCGGATGACCTCAAAAACAGCTATAGCGAAACTAAATGGGGATATAGCGGGCTATAGCGGCTAAGTTGTACATAGACACAAATAGATTAATCTTTCTTAAACAGCTATAGCGGGCTATAGCGGTAGCTATAGCCGGAGATTTAAAACCTTGAGTTTTAACGATGCTGCATGGAAAGAGGGTCTAGCAGACATTAGGGAATGCGAAGATTGGGTCTTATTTGTTGACTGGGTGCACAGACACAATACATCCATGACATGCACACGCCACCCTCCAACTGTCAACTGGACATCATCATGCCATGCAAGCTACCTCCCCTGTATAAATAGAGACCCAGCAGTGGCGCCATTCTTCATCTCCTCATCAGCTTCAATTCTCAGAGATCGCCATCGACCTCGATCCCAGCTCAAGCGACTATAGCAAACTTGCAGAAAGATTGGATAGGACTGCAGTTGATCATGGGGTCGACATGGCTGGCAACAGTCTTGGCGGCGCTCGTCGTCGCCTCGGTGGCACACGCGGCGGAACTGGAGGTCGGTTTCTACAAGCACTCGTGCCCACAGGCCGAGGAGATCGTGCGCAACGCCGTCCGCCGCGGTATCGCCCGTGAGCCTGGCGTCGGCGCGGGACTCATCCGGATGCACTTCCACGACTGCTTCGTCCGGGGCTGCGATGCCTCCATCCTCATCAACTCCACGCCGGGCAACAAGGCCGAGAAGGACTCCGTGGCCAACAACCCCAGCATGCGCGGCTTCGACGTCATCGACGACGCCAAGGCCGTCCTCGAGGCGCACTGCCCGCGCACTGTCTCCTGCGCCGACATCATCGCGTTCGCGGCCCGCGACGGCGCCTATCTTGCCGGCGGCCTTGACTACAAGGTCCCCTCGGGCCGCCGTGACGGCCGCGTGTCCAAAGAGAATGAGGTGCTCAACAACAATGTCCCCGTCCCGACTGACGATGTCGCCGAGCTCATCGAGAGCTTCAAGCGCAAGGGCCTCAACGCCGACGACATGGTCACGCTCTCTGGCGCGCACACCATCGGCCGCTCCCACTGCTCCTCCTTCACGCAGCGCCTCTACAACTTCAGCGGCCAGCTGGGGCGGACAGACCCGTCGCTCGACCCCGCCTACGCCGAGCACCTCAAGATCCGCTGCCCATGGCCGTCCAGCGACGCCCAGATGGACCCCACGGTAGTGCCGCTTGACCCAGTCACGCCGGCGACCTTCGACAACCAGTACTACAAGAACGTGCTGGCGCACAAGGTCTTGTTCATCTCCGACAACACGTTGCTCGAGAACCCCTGGACAGCCGGGATCGTCCACTTCAACGCCGCAGTCGAGAAGGCATGGCAGGTCAAGTTCGCCAAGGCCATGGTCAAGATGGGCAAGGTCCAGGTGCTCACCGGCGACGAGGGAGAGATCAGGGAGAAGTGCTTCGTCGTCAACCCACACTACTAGTCAAGTTTAGCTAATTAGCTCGTGTACTATGTTTGTTTATTTATACGTTCCACACGTCAATACGTCATAATTTTGAGATTGTTTTCTCTTCAAGTCTTTGAATGAAATCAAGCATAAGTTTGTCAAGTAAAATGGTGTAATTTGCACAACATGAAGAAATTTAGTGATGACATCCTCTATTCCTCTTATAGAAACAGAAGCTCTTTTTTCCCCCGCAATCAGCAGTGTCTGTACAAAACCGAGTTTTAGGAGCTTCTAGCATCTGATTTCAGCTCAAGTTTGATCTAATTTTGTACTAACAAAAAAGAGTGTTATTGAGAACTGCAACACCTGGATTTTTTTGTTATACTAGTGTTTCTTGAAAACTACACAAAAAGTGATTATAAACCCAATATAAATAAAGTAACTGTAATTACGAAAATCAATAATAACCTAGTAGATGTGGCTGTGTCATAAGCGATTGGGTGGCGGTAGTATGATGGCGGTGCTTGGAGCAATCAAAGAAATGTTGCAGGTGTTAAGGGATGGCTTAAACAACTTCTGTGGGACCGTGCTTGTGGCAGACTCCATGTCTTGGATGCTGGCAAGGATTCCTGATCTTTTTTCCACCACATGGGACTCCTAGGGTTTCATAAGGGAGGGCGACCCAGTTTCTATATCAGATATAGGGACTTTATGGTGAGTTTTGTAAAACGTCAGATACCTATGGTACAAAGGCCCTAGGCGATTGGATTACTTGTGTATGCCCCTTCCCTACTTGTGTTTTTAATGGTTGTGGGGACGAATCTAGTCAGTATTGCTTCACATTACAAAGTTCTTTTCCATCGACTTTTTCTTTGCGCCATCGCTGCTAGTTCGGTCTCCACATTCTTGAGTTTTCTGTTCCGCTCTGGGGTGATCTGGGATCTCTGATGAGGAAGATTGCCCACCGAAAGCCAAGGGGGTGAACTCAAAGTACAGGACTAATTGGTAGGCATGGAGTGGAAAGGAATATTTGGTGACATGAGTTGAGGGTTTGGGGATCACGCAGGAGAAGAAACTGGGCGATAAGGTTGAGGACATGACAGCTAGAGGAGGAGTTGGGCATCTAGAGGGTACTTTGGCAAAATGAGTTGGTTTGCCAGCACAAGTCCCAGATGTGTTGAAGGATGTGTCAAAGGATATGGTGATAGTGTTAGCCAAGAAATAGCAGGCATTGGAGGAGGAGGAGGAGGAGGAGGAGGAGTTTGATCCTTTTTCTATGGAAGATAAAGAACTAAAGAAGTTTATGGCATTGGGAAATACTACTCGTGGGACCCGTTCAACTTAAGGGTTCTTTGTGGGAGATGAGTAAAGCTTAGGGACTTCAAGTACCAATGGAGAGCATACTATTGAATGATAATGGGTTTGTGCTAGAGTTTGAGTCTGAATTAATTTTCAATAGGATGGAGATGCATTCATTATGGTCGATTATTGTGGTTTTCAGAGACCTTCACAGATCATCATCGGACCTCCATAGGAGCATGGGGAGAGCAAGGAGGAAAGAAGGATAGAGTTTCTCAAATTAACTCATACTTCAGCTCAAGTGAGGATTCCTTTTTGGTTCATCCACAATGCTAGAGAGGCTACGCTGAGAAAAATAGAGGAGGAGGCAGTGTTGAGCGCAAGGTGTATGCGAGGGAAATGGAGAAGGGGAGCATAGAAGAAGAATTAATTTTGCAGCATCAACTGCGGCGTGCATGAAAGAGGTGCACAACCAAGGGAAATACCTAACCCTTGTAGAGTCAGAAAAATTTTGCACTAGAGTTGGCTAATAGCGGTCAAGATGGAAGTGGATAAGAGCGAGCTACAGCAGGACATAAAGGGCGATAGAGCAGAGATTTCACCCACGCAAAAGAGCAAGTTATAGAAAGGGAGTCCTTGTAGCCTAGCGGGTGCTTATGACAATCTCCATCAGGAGTAATGAATGTTTTAGTTTGGAACTGCTGAGAAGGATGGGGAACTCCGGGATAGTACATGACCTTGTTGCTTTAGTGCGTCGTCATAACCCTAGGCTTGTATTTCAAACAATATTTAAATAAAATCCAAGGATAAGAAGGTTACACTAAGATGGTGAAGGGATTGTGGCACCTAAGAGGAGGGTTAATTAGGCAACTTAAAAACTAATTAGGCAACTAAAACCTACTAACAAAACCTACGCAAGATACTATATAGCATTGTGGATGAACCCTCAGTGACATTCTCAGCTATTCGCTACTACTAGGAATAGAGCCTCAACTCACTAGAAACTTTAGCACACTTTATCATCATTGAATTAGCCAAACAAAGGGGTATATATAGCCCCGAATGTCCAGTGTAGCCATTGGCTTCGGATTGCATATAGAAACAAGCATTAGAAAACTCTGGTGATCCCAACGGAGAGCTCCGATGCCTGCCAGATAGACTAGATATTGGACTAGCCGTTGTCAATCGTTGGATGGCCTAAACTCCGATGCACTACATGAGATTTTAGGTGAGGTTAAAACAGTACTGCATAGCGCAGGCTCTAGATCACACCTTTACTCCAATGCTCTATCACCAGAGGGTTCCGGTGTCCTTTGCTCTTATCCACCGTGCCACCAACTGCCTCTGGACCGAAACTCCGGTGATGAGCACTCCAGTGCCCACCGAAAGTTAAGGTGAGGTCTTCTTCCTCAACCCTCTGTACTGTGGAGCATCTAAGCTCCGGTACTCCTCACCGATAATCTTGGACTTCTTATTTGTCTTTTAGGATCTTCAAAACAGCTCCTTTGACCTTGCTTGAGGTGTTGATCACTTGATCTTTATGTTGCCTTGTCTATGTCCATGTTTGCAGCTTGTATACTAGGGCATAACATTAATCTCAATGACCATGTTGTCACTCACTCACCAAAATCACTTAACGGCCCTAGGGGTGCCATTTTCGTCACAAATGGCGAAACGAAAATTCAGTAATATTTAGCTTGGGAATAGATTCAAGAGTCTTGTATGTGGGTTTGCTTAGCATGAATTAATTAATAACAACATAACCAATTAAAAACTTATCTGGACAAGTTTATTGTTTTGAAATTGTCTGAAATTGGTTTCTTTCTTCTCAGCGTTGTTTCTGAGGAGAAGCTATGTGGAGCGTATATATCCTGTTCCTGATCTTTAGAACAGTCAAAGGCTATATTTGTGTATTCTTCCCATCGATTTCTTCATGTTTGTTGTGGTTAGGCAGGCTAATATAACCTGTACTTGCATCAACCGTTAGTGCAAAACCTTTTTTTTTGGGGGGGGGGGGGGGGCATGGATTCACATTCAATTAACATTTTGACCATGTTGTAACAGCCTTTACATAATACGGAGTAATCCATACGGAGAACACACTGCATCCAGCAGGCTTAGTGATAACATAATCCATATGATCACCAAGTCTCTTTTTGACTTTGTGCTGTGAGCTACAAAGGTAAATGATCGAAAACGATAGAAATTCTTGAAAAATTGTGATGATACAGACACGGCTTTGATTTGTCCCGGTCACACGGTAGAGGTATCGACCATGTCAATGTCAAATCCAGAGAAACTTTACTTTTGTCTAAAAGAACTTTCTGATCAAGCAACCTTCAGACCCACTTATCGTTTTCGATTTCTAAATGTCTCCCTGCTTTGCTCATCATTTGCTGCTACAACAACAACAAAAAAAAGTCTGGGCAACATTAGGTAGATGGTGACATGTGTGTTATGTATATACACTGTCGGCTCCTGTCGGTCGTCTTACCAGTTCTTCCAGTTTGCACCATCCACCGTGCATGCATTGCAAGCTTGCAACCCAAGGTCCAAATAGTCTACGTCATGCTGGTTCATCAACACCGTCCATCGGTCCTCATGAAGTTTTGTGAGGCAGCAGTGTTACTATATTCTATTCCCTTTATTCCAAATTATAAGACATTTTTCGCTTTTCTAGATACATAGCTTTTGTTATACATTTAGATATACACTATGTCTAAATATATTTAGATATGCATCTTGAAAAGCTTATAATTTGGAGCGGATGGAGTACTAAAGTCGTTAAGTCCAACGGTAATGCTGTAGGAAAGACATCGCCCATGTTGGTGGGCCTCGCCCGCCCAAACGGCCCAACTATCAATCGCACGATCACTCGCATTGCTCAAAAAAATAAAAAAATCTCCGCTCACTTTCCTCTCAAATCATCACCGTGACCGCACCCATTCTCGAATCTCCGCCGCGCCTGCACTCCGTCTTGCTGCTGCCGCCTTTCCCCGCCGCTCTCTCCCTCCACAACGCGTGCGCCCACCCACGATGCTTGGCTCCCTATTCCCAGGCCGTGCTCCATCCTGCGGCGCGCCGTGTGCCTCATCTCCTCCCCCGCCCACCAACACACACTACCATGTCCGTCCCCCCACCTCATCGTAGCCTGGCCCGGTGTGGCAGAACTTCCTGAATCATATGGCCCACATGTGCCTATTATTGTCTTCCAGACTTCTGATAACTGCACATGCAAGTCATAAAACTCAGAAAGTCTGTCGGGTGTCCTCGGGAAACCCAAATCATCCACTTTATTCTTTCAAACATGAGACATTGTAGAATTACAAAGGTTTATACAATTAATAATATTACATTAGACATGAACAACGGAAGTCTCACAACCATAGATTACAAGAGGATTTATTATTACTTACAACATAAAACTTTAGCCAAGTCTAGGCATAAAGATAGCTTAACTAACTATATTAAAACCACACAAGGGAGTTTCACCCTACCCAAGGGCTCACAAGAACTCTTCTATTGCTGGCTCCCATCCTGCTACAGGGATTGAACAAACCCTGAGTACAAAGGTACTCAACAAGACTTAACCGACGAAAAGGAAAGACTCCAAGGATATGCTGGGTAAGGGGGAATCAAGGTGAGTATGTAGCAAGAACAAGATATAACTTTTGCTGAAAACTGCACTAAGGTTGATCCTTACTTTCAAAGTTTTAGACTTCAATTTAATATTAAAGAATCTCTTTGTAGCATCTATTCTATTCCAAACACTTCTTTATTTGCCACACAACATGATCTCACAACTAAAGTTCTAGTGAATTAACTACGATGAGGATGGTTGATTGGGTCTTCTTCTCCGAGAAGCAACGGCGATTCGAATCGGTTAGGCCCAGCTTGGGTTTCCTTGCCACACGACATATGCAGTTCCTGGTCTCCAAACCACATATATCAACCCTCACTTAGATCCTCCAAAATGAGAACCGGTCCAGTGCTACCCGAGAGCACAGTACTCACTTCACTGCGTCGTTCGTCCCTGATGGATTCACAGGAGTGTGTTACACGATACTCCCGCCATCTCTCCACTCCCAGTGCGCGGTTATCGTTTCCCATCAAAGAATAGCCTAGATGTTGGGTTTACCAAAGTATGTGTCCAGTACTACAAGTCACAATCACAAGCAGGCCGTACAACGAACGATCCTTAACCGACACAGACGGGGTCACTACGTCCAGCCTCAAACTAGGCGCAAGCCAAGATTTCGCCCGATCGAGATTTAAAAGTCATGATCATCCTCATACTTCAGGTTCATCTTTAATTTTAGAAAAAAAACTACCTCTAGAATTTATATCTAAGTAGGGCTAAGCATTTTAACAAATATTACTTAAACATAAGTATCATGGGTGGGTAAGGATAAACAAGGTAGTCATGCAGCAAAGTTTATCATACAACTCCTGATACTTACATGCAACATTCATAAGACTTATGTGATAACATTTTACAAAACACAAGGAATGGTTTATGCTCCGGGGCTTGCCTTCGATGTCGAGGTTGTCAGATACTCCAGAAAACCACAATTAAATAACCACAACGATAAAACAGAATTCCACTTCGGGACTTGCTTCACAATGGAATTCCACTTGCGATAACTAGACGTGCAATGTATGGTGTTCTATCTGGGCTGCTACATCATGACATGTAGGCAATTTAAGTGTCACCTGTTAGGCAATTTTAGTGTCGTTTGTAGGCAACTTAGACTTAATCAACAAGCAAATTATTCATATTAGCTAAGCATTTTTAAGTTCTAGGTTTTTAGTACTTTTCCCTATGTTTTTACTTATTGGCCATTGGCTTCTACTAGAATACATCATTAGGAAACTCATGGTTGATTATTATTCTTCATGGATATGGTGGTGAACTGAAATTTAGATATGCTTCAACAACTGTACTGATGTGATGTTCTTTGTGCAGACTTGCCTCATGATTAATATGCTAAATGACACCTAATGTGTTGTTTTGATCCATATGTATAATTTTCTTTTAGCAGATTGACTTGCTATAGTTGTTGAGTGATGTTTGTCTGTCATGTCAAGTGTCCCGTTGAATTAGCAAAATAGAATCCGAAAATTGGATGTTGATTTGGCATGCTGACCTAGTTAGTATACATAGCTGTGTCCATTCTGTTGTATTTTTTCCTCTAAATTATAGCCTATCAGGTTACCGTTTAGCTAACTAGCTTGAATCCTGCTTAATAACACCACTAGATAATCTCATATGGTGATAACATTGATATTCTAATATGAAGTAAATTTGTATTTTTTGTACAAGCTAGCACCAATAAGTTGTATTTGTTATACATATGGAAGTAGCAAACCATTGGTACTCTATACTGTTACAATCCATTCTGAACAAATAATTGACATATATATTTCTATTTTTACTTCATCAATGAGACGTGCTGGGGGATATATTAAATTGCTTAACTAATGATATTAAATTGCTACCAGATTACTAATAACTTGTCTGACTAAATATATAAAATTGCTTTTTACTAGTGAGTTACTTTTTCGTTACTGTTACCTGGTACTACTCCTCGATTTGTATGGTGGCTTACATTAGGATGTTAAATTGTACCCATGTAGGTATAGGCACAGTCATAGTTTGCAGGGTCTAGACTTTGATTACTGGAACAAGTACCAGTAGCTTTGTGTTATATTGGCTGCGACTATACATTTGTTTAGCAGATTTTGACTTGCTGCAATTGTTGAGTGATTGTCTTAACTGAATTGATTATGCAAAACAACTGAATTGCTTAGGCAAAAGAACCGAATTACTTATCAGTTATGTCAGATCTGCTAATGTAATAGGAACTGCAGTACTAGCTGATTTTCAGGTGATGCAAAACAACTAAATTGGTTTTTAGTAACATAATCTTCTGTTAGTGCAGTTGAAATTTGAGGCTGGGTCATTTTATGCTTAGTTTCTCACTATTACCTATGTGCTTATCTTGGAAAGTTCTATTTTTTTATTATAGGTGTGAGGCAATCAAGCATCAAATGAACATGTTTTGATATCAAAATAGGAGTAACCATGTGCAACAGCTAATACAAGAACAACTTAAGATGTATACCTATACAGTAAAGAGTAAAAACATATAGGAAGGTCTGCTTATGCAACAAGCAGCAAGAACTGTATTTTACTATTTTTTTGTAAATTGATTTGCTTAAGCAAAACAACTGAATTTGCTTATGCAAAAGAACTGAATTGCTTTTCTTAGTTTTGTCAGATCTGCTTCTAGTAGCAAATCTGATATCAAGTGATGCAAATAACCGAACTGTTTTGTGCATGTTGGAAAGGGAAAAGCAAAACAGGGAGAGATTTGTGTAATTCTACTGTTTTTTTACGTCTTTGTGTTGTTTTGCTGGAATTGAAATGCAAAAAAGAGGAAAAACAGAAAGAGGGGAAGGTTTCAGGGGGGGCGCTGCCTGCCTCACGCAACCATGTACACGGCTACTTTCCCTAAACGAAAAATATACTTTTTTATTTCCGTTTTTAGACTGTGCGCGTGCGTTAGCCACTTCCTTATTTTTATGTAAATCATAAATCGCCTTTGCCAAATAAAACTTGTCCACTTTTTTTGAAACAAAATAAAAACTTGTCCACTTTATTTACAATTTGTATTTAGGCCCTCTTTGGCATGGCTCCGGCGGCTCCGGCTCCCGCACCTGTCGGTCAGCCATGGGCCGATAGGTGCCAGGCGGAGCCGGAGCCGCGGAGCCCGAAAAACGAGCTTCTTCGGCTCCGCCTCTGTCTGTGAGAGAGGAAAGGAGGAGAGAGAAAAACGGCTTCGATAAACAGTAGCCACCTATCGGTCCATGGGCGGCCGACAGGTGCGGAGAGACGGAAGCCGGAGCCGCCGAAGCCCTGCCAAAGACGGCCTTACTTTGCACTAGCATATATTTTTTTTGAGGGGTTTGCACTAGTATAATTAACTCTACCGAGCAAGGGCGTGGTCTTAAGCTCTAGCTTTGGGTAACAAGAGTGAAACGATATATATGGCTGGGCTGGGCTGGAGATGTGGGCTTAGGCCTATCAAATATCTTGGGTAATGGATCTTTCATTAGTGGCCCAGAGGACTGCTGATGATGAGCAGCCTGCTTCAGGTTTCAGCCTGCCACAAAACCGTCTAGGTTATACCCCTATATATCTCTACTATTGTTATTATTATACTCTCCATCCCGAAAAGGATAATTCCAGATAAAAAATAGAATAGCACTATATCACACTATTTGAAGTTTAATAAAATTTATAGAAAAATATATTGATGTTTATAATACTAAATAAATATCAGTAGATTTGTTATGAAATATATTTCTATTGTATGCCTATTTGGAGTCATATATGTTCATAATACTTTCTATAAAACTTAGTCTAACTTCATAGATTGACTTTGACCAAACCGAGAATTTGCATCCTTTTCAGGGTGAAGGTAGTACTAAATATTTCTTTAGTAATAGTACATGTACATATATATTTCTAAATATTGTTTGGAATTACATATTTAAAGTTATTGAACAAAGCTATGCGTTATTTATATTAGACATATGAATTTTTAATTTTTTTGCAACGCTTATGCAAAGATTGGATTAAAATTCCTTTGTCTAATGTTATCAAAGAATGTGTCTCAATTTGCATTTATCTCTAGGCCTAGAATTCCATTACACGACCCTAATGGCCATGTTGAAACTAGCTTAAAAGAAACATTGGACGCATGTAATGCCATCCTTCTATCCGAAGGCAAGGAAGCTAAACCTAAGAGTGTGCTTAAACAATAATTAGGATATTTTGGGATTTTTATAGTTTTTTTTTGAAATTTTCCTATTAATTTTTAGAAGCTCGGAGATTTTTTTTCGTGGTTTCAAGACCTTATTAGGTGTTTACTGGATTTTTTTGCGATAGCTTGACGTGTTCTCAGTGAATAAGATGGCAGTGCTATAGCTCACTAAATAATGGGACGACAGTGGTCTACGGACAAGCTTGTTCTAATCATATGCAATACGTTGGAATCCTGAAACACTGCCACACAAACGCTACCATGCGCGTGCTTGCGGTGTGGTAAGGCACCAACCCTGTTGTGCCAGCAGCCAACTTTGGCTTGGGGTGTATCCCGTCGTAATGTCTTACCTTCCCTCAAGTCCCATCTGGAGAAGGCACTTATTAGCCAGAGGGCCTATACAAATATTGAAGTGGAAGAGGAAGTGTTTTCCTCTATAATTGGAATTCCTCCTAAGGTTGGATATTTCAATCTATTATCTTGGTTGTTCTTTTCGGACCATCCAAAAATGTGGGACTGGCGGTATATAATTATGAAATATTTAGAAATTGACCCATCCTATTTTATTTGAACATGGCCCTCCACTTAATTATTTGCTGATAATTTGAGAAAGATGGTAAACAATCATCAATTTATTCTGTACAAAATAGTACTCTACAAAAACCAGTTCAAGATATTTGAATTTTTCCTTCCTTTTTCCACACCGAAAAAAGACCTTCTTCGAGACAAGCCCACACGCTAGTTCTTAAACAATAATGAAACCACCCTGAAAACTACCTCTAATTAAGGCATGGATGGAATTTAAATTGGTTTTCTCATGTCCGAATCTATCTAATAGATTTTTTTCATAAATTTTAGAAGCTCAGAGATATTGGTTTAAAAATCTTATCACATGTTTACTGAAAAATTTTAATTAAAAAATGATGGAACCACATAGAAAACCACTACTAATTAGAGTGGCGAGGTAATTTAAATTTAAATGGTTTCTAGAGTTAATGAAGCAATTTCTCCAGTTTTAGAGTTAGGAGGAGAAACCTAAATTTCGGAGATATAGAAAAACAAAAGGAACCTTTTTCCTGAGGCACAGTAGAATTAAATTAACGTGGCCCGGCCCATGTTACCCAGCAGAACGGTCTCTTGTGTAAAATAAACATGCATGCCAAGTTGTCGACTGAAATAGAGTCTTTCCACTCTCGTCTCTCGTCTCTTCTTTTCCCCTGCTACAGTTGCCAAGGGCGGAAAAGGGGCGACGCGCATGTCCGGCGGCGATTCCGCTGGCCCTTCTCCTCTCCGGCGGCAGGTTTGGCGCTGAAGATGGAGGTGGCCCAGGGAATCGGCGCGCGGTTGTATATAGACTAGCTAGCAGGGTTCTATCTAGGTCTAGGGTCTGCTTGCCGTCGATGTTCGTCGGTAGAGCTAGGTTTTGCCGGGGGGATCTTGCTCCTCTGCGGCTTGCTGTTCTCGGTGTCGTCAGCGAGGCGGAGGTGACGACGGCGCTGGCAAATAACTGCTCCCTACTTCTTCTTCGCCCCAGGGGTGCTCTTCTCCGGCATCGCTGGTGAGGTTGGTGAGCTTTGTTCTGGAGTACAGGCCGAAGCTTCGTCGTCTTTTCAGGTGATGATGTTGTTCTTGGCCTTTGTCTTCAAGGATGTGGGGCGTGCTTCGGGTCTTGTGGATGGTGGCCGGTTGGATCTGGCTCGTTTTTCCCTCACGGCGGTGGCTGCCGATGGAGAGCTCAGATCCAGGGTCGGAGGAGCCTGGGGTGTATTCCCGACCGATGCTCTACCAATGGTGATTTCATCCCGACCTCGGTGTTGGGTGTCCTTTGCGGCTCAGCTCAAAGCTTCGACGCGATGGGGTTCCTCCAGATCTGGGTTAACCATGGTGTCTTCTCCGACGATGGTGGCCGGGGACGGATCGACGGTGGCGGTCGACGGAGGAGACTCCTGGAACTTTCATGAAACACAGGGTCCTTGGACTTCAATGTAATTGATACTTTTTTTAGGGGTCTATGTGTAAGATGGCTGGTACAGCTACCCATGTATCCTTCTCTAGCGTATCTGTATTCCGACGTGTATTTGTATGTTTTTCTTATCCAGTAATACATGTATGCTTAATAAAAAAAAAAAGAAATAGAGCAGAGTTTCAAAAAAAACTGAAATAGAGCAGAGCCGGGCTTCTTGGCCTCTTCCTCCGTTGACTTATCCATAGTAGATACTAGATACCCGTAGCTGCTGTACCTGGTAGCTGGTACCTACCATGTACCATCCGCGGTGCCCCGGTCGCCATTGCAGAGGGCGAGGGGCGAGGTCGTCGTCGTCGCGGACTCTGTGCGCGTACGCGGAAGAAAGCTCAATCGACTCCAATCAGCGAGCCTAGCGGTGGCTCCTGCGCGTATTGCGTACTGCGCTGCTGCGGGGTCCCAGCAGGTTACAGGTAGGGCTAATAGCTCATGCACTCATCCTAGCTGCTACTTCATGTAGTATTCATGGTGTGGTCAGCCGTCTGTTTTCTTGTTTTTGTTTCTGTTTCAGCTGATGATCTCTATTGTGAGTTTATAACGGCTTCATGATTTCCTTGATTGTTCGTCCCAGTTTGAGAGGGCTTTGGCCTTGCATCCGTGTATGTTGACCCAATTGCATTCATCTTCATCTCCCGAATCGAATCGACAGGGTGTTTGGTTTGAGCTCTATACATCCTTAGATGAGGGGGTGTATTATGAGCACATTCTTTAAATTTAATAGAATGATTTTATTCTTCGTACTAATATATTATTAGCATATAATGAATGAAGTGATGGTATTCTATTTCATAAATAAACTAAAAAAATATAAGAGATAAGTAGATGATGAATTATCTCATTTCTCGAACCAAACGTCCTAAGATAACCGGCCCTTGGGAATGGGGATGTATGAGCCTATAGCATCGGATCATTCGTTTAGTTCACCCTTTCAGTTCTCTTGCACTCCCTGATTGACAAGATATACTATGTACCTAGAACTGAAAGTAATAACTATAACTACTTCCTTTAACCACCCAGGAATCCCTGCCTCCTCAGCCCTTCTGTTGTTCACTTTTTTCTTGTCTTTTTTTCGCTTTTTTATTTTTTTCTCCTCCGGGCTATGGCCCCTGTTCTTTTTTCCTTTTTTTTTCTCCTCCGAGCTTCGACTTCTGTTTGTTGTTGTTCAGTCTTTTCGTCCCCTACGCGCGCAACGGAGCGTGCGAATCAGCCTAGTAACCATCCCATGGGCCCGGTCTAGTCACCTGTTATTTTTAAGTACAAAAATGATTTGATCAAATACATTGAGCCTGTTTTGCGTTGAGATTTTTTTGGATTTGTATTGTATTTTACTATTTTGCCCCGTCCATTAACTGCTGCGGACGAAGTAAAAAATGCGAGATCCTATTAAAGATAGCTTTGGCGCATCATTAAAGTGGTGAATCGATCTTAGGCTAGTCTAAGTGGATGGTTTTATGGAGTTGTTTCCAAAACTATGACATGATATTGAATGAAATGAAACTTGGATGAAATATCCACTCTCAATGCAAAGTTTCATTTTATAGTTTCATAAACATTTAATTTCATGACTCATAGAAAGTTGGTAATCATGTCAAGAGAGTTTCATCATTTCTTTTCTCTTTTCTTAAATACACTGCTATGTTATCAAAAATCATATATGGCAACCTATTTAATGCAAATAAAACTTACACAGAACTCCCGTTGAAACTGGCCTTATTATTTGACAAAATAACTGAGGTACTTATAAATGGTACTCTCTCCATCCTGAAATAAAAGTGGATATTCTGAAATAAAGTGGATTTGAGTTTATACTAAGTCAAATTACCTTATGGTTTACCTACAATCTATTATAGTTTAGAACAATTTTTAAATGCTTAGATACTTTATACTCTATAATATATTCAAAATTATAAGTCATTTTGTTTTTAGGTGCGTGTATCTAGACATAGTGTGTATAATATTGTGCATAGCAAAAGCTGTGTACTAAAAAACAAAAACAAATTATAATTTGAAATAGATGGAGTATTTCAGAATGGAGGGAGAGGTAGGGAGTGTTTAGATCTCTTGCTAAGGGAAAAAAAATTGGATGGACGATGGGTCCAGCGCCCGTCGTATGCGACCCCAGCGCGATGCCTGCCGCGTGGAAGCCCGTTCCATCCGACGGCAGCGGTAAACTGCTCGCCCCATCAGATCCACTTCGCACACGGCTCGGCTCCGCACGGTGGATGGCTCGGTCCATCGGCTCCACATCGCAGATGCCTCAGCTCCGTATAGCAGACAGCTCGGCCTTCACATCGCGGCCCAAATCTCCTCCGCGAGGACGGGCGAGAAGGAGATGCCGGAGAGGGAGCCGCCGCCGCCGTTCCTCCATGAGGACGGGCAAGGCGCCGGGTCCGGGTCCGTGCGGGCGCGGTTCGAGGCCATGATCCGGCGGGTGTAGGGGGAGGTCTGCACCGCGCTCAAGGAGGCCGACGGCGGCGGCGCGCGCTTCGTCGAGGACGTCTGGTCGTGCCCCGACGGCGGTGTGGGCATTAGCCGTGTCCTGCAGGACGGCCGCGTCCAGAGGTTTGTCCCGTCCTCTCGGCGACTTGGGCCTCTGCGTGGGCGCCCTCGCTGTCCGCCGCGTAGACCCCATCGATTTGGATCCGGTATGTTTCATCCAGCACTCTTGCTGATTCATGTACTGACTTTATCTGTATCCATCCAGATGGCTGCTAAAATGGCATGCAGTTTGGATAGTTTGGAAAATTGGAGCGATATGTATTTGCAAGAAACAGGATGTACAGCAGCGTGACCCATCTGACAAATGATTCAGGAACTATGGGATTCCTTGAAGAATTGAAAGTGTGCATGAATGTAGATGTTTCAGAATGACAGAGAGGTTGTCAACAATTGTATCAGTGTGGAGTTCATTGCAAGACTGAAACTGCAGGAAGTGGAATGGCCTGGGTCAGTCTCGACCTGGCAAAATAGAACTGAGATGCTTCAAGCCTTGAAGATTATGGTGGTGTATATACATGGTGATCTGAACTGGGGAGCGATGCTTATACTTAGTGGTAGTAGGTGTAACTAGCTTGGGATCGTCTGCCTATTTTCTATTTTCAGTGAGGTTTCGTCAGATAACTGTATTGTTGGGTGTGATCCACCTAAATGCTGTAATCTGGATGATTTTTGTCTTTGCTAATGCTAAGACAAGGCCGATGCCCTGAAATTCTAAAAAAAATATTTGGATGTTTTGAAATCAGCAGTGGAATGGATGTCTTAATAATCTGATTGTTTCTCTGAAATGCATTATTCTGAAAAGGCAATGTCTGTAAGGTTCTTATTCAGAGCAAAGCCAACAGAATGTACATGTTCCATTTCATAAGGCCACTTGACAGCAAATGAGCACAGTTACATAGATTTATGATTTTGCACTCCATCAAAATGTAACTTCCTAACCGCAGTTTGCACTGTAGCATCTTGATCAACTCCCATTAAGAGACTTGTGTATCCTTCTGGAATATATGGAGCTGCCATTGCAGAAGGTTCTGGAATTAAATTGAAGTGTGTCATTGTGGAATTAGCATATCCACCTTGCAGGAAAGGAGCATCCATGGATGAAGATGGCCCAGCATTAAATTCGGTCATATATAGCATAAGTGTTCACAAATCATGCTTGTAAGGGAATAAAATTATGAAAATAGGTAATGTCTTACAGTTATTTGGTTTGGATCAGCATGTTCATCTCTTGTTTCTACATCATTATTTTCTAGATCTTCACCTATATATATATATATATATATATATATATATATATATATATATATATATATATATATATATATATAGACATAAGCAAAAGGTCAATATCTTTTTCTGACCACCTTTCTTCTTCTTCCCTGCCTTCTTTCCAACAGCATCTTTAAAACGTGTATTCTTTGATCCTTTTATTACTTGGGGAATTCTAAATGATATTACACCATTTAATGGTTGTTGGACACTTTCATTTGGAATTGGAGGAATCTCGTTGGATTTTTCATGCATCTCACTCAGATAAGTATCCGCTTCGTGGTTCAAGTTATGTATAGCTTTCTGCAATTTATCAAGAAGTTCTTTTGACGGCGAACACTTCAATGCAAGAGATGTGGCCTATCGAGATATAAGTGATGCCTGTGTTTTCAAATCTCCCGTCTCAGTTCCTTGTTTCTCAATATAAAATCTATTTTTCGCATATTTTGTCCATCTAGGCAGTATATATTGCGATGGCAAATTGTATACTCCATTTGTATTGAAGACTCTAAGAGCATGCTTGCACAGTAAACCTGTAAGATATAGTTGTCAATTTAAACAACCCATATTACAGCTTACAATGTACAAATTAAAATGTAAATAGTATACATACCTATGGATTCAAACATCCGACAAAAGCCTGTAATGGTGGAATCTTCAGTGTTCAATACTACTGTTGCTCTACGGTCAGACGGCATATACTTACCAAAGAATGTCTTGTTTGTCCCTACAGCTTCCAACAATTCACAAGACAATGTAAACTGTCTCTTAAATTCTTCCTCAAACTCTGAATGCGTTCACCTTGTATGTGATTCAGCTGCAGTATTCAACATTGGTGATGTTTCAACCGATGAAGACACATGGTGGCGAATGTAGAGAATTAGGGAACACCTCACAACCAATTAGGGGAGGGGTGACTTTCATATATGTAGTCAAGTACAACTTGGAGTACAAGTAACATGATATACATGTGTTAGACTATACATTTCTCAATAATTATGACCTTCGCCCCTTTATTTCCACGTTTGCCCCTTGTCTCTGGCTTCATGTGAGTGGGGGTGTTGAAGTGTATAAGTGGATTGCCCACCTCTTCCCAAAGGCTTAAGCTTTTGGGTTCATCTGGTTGGTGCATGAAGCCTAACTGTTATAACTGATGGGATGACTAACAGATGTCCAAACCTCATTAAGAAACATCGTGCCTCAATGTCGTTCTCGTTTGTGTATTTTCTTCTATGGTGTTTATGCTTTCACGTTCTTTAGTAGATCTGTTGGGGTCTTGGATTAACCGTTCAAACACTTCGTTTTCTTCAACGTAGCTGGTAGTAACAATAAACCTAGCCAACACACGGGTCCTGCCCTTGTTAACAACACTGATAAACTTCATCTAGGTCTCATATTAACCATTTCCATGGAGGAGCTGAATGAAGTAACCCGGAACTTCAGTGATGATCTTCTTATAGGACAGGGACCATCCGCCAAATGTTTCCTGGGAGTTTTTAAAGATGGACAGAATGTTGCTGTAAAAAAGTTTGGTACTTCTGAAGAAATTCAAGTAGAGGTTATGCCTGTGTGCCTTCCTTTTTAACTTTTGCAGTTATTGTTCTTCATTTATTGTTGTGTACAGCACTACAACAAAGGATTACCTTCTAAATTATACTTATATTGCAGGTTCTGGCCATTTTAAGAATGTGTTACCATGACAATGTTGTGCAATTTCTTGGATGTTTTCTTGAAGGGAGAACTCGTGTTATTGCTTATGAGTACGCCCCAAGGGGCTCCTTGAATGATATTCTTCATGGTATAACGGAGGAACACAAGATTTACTTCCATAAGTTCCTAGTGTTATCATCTAGTGTTTTCTTGTCAGACATATGTCAATAGTATGATCTATGTTAAAACGGTTAAACCAGTTGTATTGACTGTATTGTTAGTCTGAATAATCTGCAAACTATCAAACAAGGAAACGCCAACTGATATTTTTCATGCTTGACATGATCTTAGGTAAACAGGGCGTCAAGGGAGCCCAACCAGGACCACCTTTATCATGGTTGCAGCGTGTGAAGATTGTTGTAAGTGCTGCAAAAGGCCTCGAGTTCCTCCATGAGAAGGTTGATCCTCCCATCATCCACACCAACATCAAGTCCAGCAACATTCTTCTCTTTGACAATGATGTTGCAAAAATAGGTGTTATTGGTGTCTCAATATATCGAACCCTGTTGAGTATGTGTTTAGGCCCATGTGGCCCATGTATGGAACCTATATAGCTACCCATCTAGGGTTAGCCCATTCAATAGAATCTCTAAATCTAACATGGTATTAGCAGCCTAGTTCCTTCCCTTTCCTCCTCACCCGCCGCCACCTCTGGTTGCCGGCCGGCCAGCCGCCGCCGCAGCCATGGCCGGCCACTCCTCTCCTCCTCCCTCCTACTATGCCTACTTCCCCTCCCTCTCCACCCCATCCTGGGCCCAGATCGCCGGCCGCTCCACTCCTGGCGCCGGCGGACCTCCAGGCGCACCCGCCACTGGGGCCCTGGCCGCGACTGGCAGCGGTGGCCCGCTGCCGCTCGGAATGCCGGGGGGGGGCTCCGGTGAGGGAGATTCCTCCCCTCTAGCGGTCGTGCAGCCCCTGGCAGCCACCGATGTTCGGCCCCATGCCGAGCAGCAGCAGCGCCCGGACCTTCAGCCCGCCATCGCCCGCCCCCAGGCCGAGCAGCACCTCCGCCCAGACCTCTAGCCCACCATCACCACCTCCGATCCCACCCCTCTTGCCGATCCTCTGGCTGCCATCTGTCCCAGGCAGCCAGCCCCTGTCCTTCCCTCTGTCCTTCCCTCTGCCGTGCAGTCCGGCCTCGGCCTCCCTCCTCTACTAGCGCCGCTGCTCCTCGGTGGTAACGCCAGTTCTCTCATCACCGCTCCACCTCTGGGCCTAGACTTCGCCCTCGCAGCCGCTCTCGTCGCGGCTCGAGCTGCTGCCGCGGAGGGGTAGGCTCGCGTTCGCGCTGTAGCCCTCGCATGGGAACGTGAGCGCGACGCGGCCGATGTCTTGGCCTGCCAGATCGCCGAGGCGGAGCACCTCCTCGTCTCTCCCACTCCACGGGACGTCGGAGCCCACTCCTCCGCCTCGCCTGGCCGCCGCGCGCCCCATCCTGCCGTCCTCTGGCACGATCCAGCTGACCCGCTCGTGGCTTAGCTTCACTACCAGGCCGGGGGGTCCAGAACATTCGCCTCCTCGTTCCGATCGTCCTCGAGCCGGAGTCGCCCTCCTACACCCGCTGGCGGGACCTCGTGCTTCTCACCCTTCATCGCTACGCCCTCGACGACCACGTCCTCATTGACGCTTTGGTCGCCGTCCAGACCCCATCGTGGCTTCGTCTGGATAGCATCGTCCTCTCCTAGATCCTGGGTACGATCTCTCTGGACCTCCATGACCTCGTCCGCACCTCACCTGACGCGCGCCGGGCATGGCTCGCCCTTGAGGGTCAGTTCCTGGGCAACGCCGAGGCCCGGGCTCTGCGCCTCGACGCGAGCTTCTGGACGTTCGTCCAGGGTGACCTCTCCGTCGGCGAGTTCTGTCGTCGGATGAAGGGCATGGCGGACTCCCTGGGGGACCTTGGGTGGCCCGTGGAGGATCGCATCTTGGTCCTCAACGTCCTTCGGGGGCTCAGCGACCGCTACGCCCACCTCCGGACGTGGATCACCCGCCAGAGGCCCTTCCCCACCTTCCTGGAGGTCTGTGACGATCTCATCATGGAGGAGCTCACATAGGGCCTCCAGCCGGTCTCCACCGCTTCCACGGGGTCCTCGTCCTCCTTGACAGCCCTGGCTGCTATTTCGCCGCGTCCGTCTGCTCCACCGCGGTCGACCGCTCCACCGCCGCAGTCTCTTCTGGGCCCTCCTCCCTTCGGGCCGAGCGGAGGTGGGGGGGTCGTGGCTCTCGTCGTCGCCGTGGAGGGGGCCGCGGGGGTGGCTGGGGGGGTCACCCCTAGGCTCCGGCACCGGCTGGGCCACACGGGGGGGCACCATGGCCTTCGTTCCAGAACCCGTGGTCTGGTCGCATCTCCATGTGGCCCTACCACGCCCCCGGAGACGACACTCGTCCACCGGTGGCCATGCTCACCGGAGCTCCTCCTGCTGGTCCTCCACCCGGCGCCTTCCCTGCTGCGCCGTGGGTTCCACCCTCCGGGACTCCACCGGGGGTCGCCAGCTAGGACCAGGCGGCCCTGGCTCGCTCGTTCAGCACCATGGGCCTGACACCTCCGGTCGAACCCGAGTGGATCGCTGATTCGGGGGCCACCTACCACACCACTCCTGACCCCGGTATACTTTCGACGATTCACTCTCCCTCTTCCTCTCTTCCTTCATCCATTATGGTCGCAAACGGTTCTTGTATTCCAGTCTCGTCTGTGGGTACCGCCGGTGCTCATGGCTCCTTTCGTCTTCCTGATGTTCTTGTTGCTCCTTCTATGGTTCATAATCTTCTTTCTATTCGACGTTTTACAGCTAACAATTCTTGTTCTGTGGAATTTGACTCTTCTGGTCTTACTGTAAAGGATTTGGCTTCCCGGCGTCCTCTGCTCCGATGTGACAGCACCGGGCCCCTTTACACCCTTCGCTTCCTGGCGGCTCCTTCGTCTTCTTCGTCGTCCGTTTTGTCAGCTGCCTTCGTCGCTTCTGCTTCCTCTACTACCTGGCACCGACGCCTTGGCCATCCTGGACGTGATGCCCTGATGCAGCTCAGTCGTAGCTCTGGTCTTCCATGTACTCGAGCTCATGATGAGCAACTGTGTCATGCGTGCCAATTGGGCCGACATGTTCGTCTTTCGTTTTCTAGTTCTACTTCCCATGCGGCCCGTATTTTTGATCTTGTACATTGCGACCTATGGACATCTCCTATTCTAAGCATTTCTGGTTATAAGTACTATCTTGTGGTTGTTGATGATTTTTTGTATTATTCGTGGACTTTCCCTCTCCGTGCGAAGTCCGATACGTTTACCACGCTTCTTCACTTCTTTACTTGGGTGTCTACACAGTTCGGCCTCACCATCAAGGCCGTCCAGTGTGACAATGGTCGCGAGTTTGATAACTCCACCTCCCGAGATTTCTTCCTCTCTCACGGTGTTCAGTTGCACATGTCTTGTCCATACACCTCTTCGCAGAATGGCAAGGCCGAGCGGATGATTCACACCACCAACGACACCGTGCGTACCCTTCTGTTTCAGGCCTCTCTTCCCGCTCGCTCCTGGGCTGAGGGTCTGCATACCTCCACCTACCTTCTTAACCGCCTTCCTTCCGCGGCCTGTCCCGCTCCCACTCCTCACCACGCCCTCTTCGGTACCCCGCCTCGGTACGATCACCTCCGCGTGTTTGGGTGTGCGTGTTACCCCAACACCGCTTCCACTTCTTCTCACAAGCTGGACCCTCGCTCCACGCTCTGTGTCTTCCTCGGGTACTCTCCGAATCACAAGGGGTACCGGTGCTTTGACCTTACCTCCCGACGGGTTCTCATCTCTCGCCATGTGGTGTTCGATGAGTCTGTGTTTCCCTTTTCCAGCACTACCACCCCTCCGGTACCTGACCCACCCTCCCTATTTCCCACTGACCCGGTGGTCTAGCCACCTTTTTCGTGGCCTCCTACAGGTAACGCTTCGCCGCGCGTCGGGCCGGCCCCCTGTCCCGGATTCCCAGCGGGTCCGGGCCCGTCGTCCTCGGGTGCGGCCCCGTCCTCTCCGGTTGGTGCAGCCCAGGGGCCATCGTCCCCCGCTTCTGCATCGGGGGTTCGTGTCGGCCGCCGACGCCGGATCCCGTCCCGGCACCTGCCCTGGCACCTCCGTCGAGGTTCGCCGCGCCGGTTCGTGTGTACCAGCGCAGGCTGCGGCCGCCGCCGCTCGTGCTCCCTTCTCCACCGGGGACACCGACACCACCGCCGCAGTCCCCGCGGGCTCGTGGTGCCCCGCCGGTCTACCACCCGCCGCTGCTTCACCGACACCCGCAGCATGTTCACCCGATGGTGACACGGCACGCGGCTGGCACACTACCGCCTTGTGTCCTCGAGGCTTCGACCGGCGACGCGGTGGTCTCCCCGGTACCCTCTTCCGTCCGCGACGCCCTGCTGGACCCTCACTGGCGCCGCGCGATGGAAGAGGAGTACGCCGCGCTACTCGCCAACCAGACGTGGGAGTTGGTGTCCCGGCCACCAGGCTCCAACGTCGTCACCGGCAAGTGGATTTGGACCCACAAGCGCCGGGCCGATGGCTCTCTCGAGCGCTATAAGGCCCGATGGGTCCTTCGGGGTTTCACTCAGCGCCCTAGAGTCGACTACGATGAGACCTTCAGCCCGGTGGTCAAGCCGGCCACCGTCCGTACCGTGCTCTCGCTGGCGCTTGCTCGGTCTTGGCCCGTCCACCAGCTGGACGTTAAGAACGCCTTCCTCCACGGCCTTCTTACCGAGACAGTGTACTGCAGCCAGCCGGCGGGGTTCGTCGATTCCATCCGTCCTGACATGGTCTGCCGGCTCAACAGGTCCCTCTACGGCCTCAAGCAGGCACCTCGGGCGTGGAACCACCGGTTTGCTGCTTTCTTGCTGACCCTGGGGTTCATGGAGGCCAAGTCTGATACATCCCTGTTCGTCTACCACCATGGAGCCGACACTGCAACTTGTTGATCTATGTTGATGACATTGTCCTCACCGCCTCCAGCGAGCCACTTCTCCGCCGGATCATCACCGCTCTCCAGCAGGAGTTCACGATGAAGGATCTGGGTGAGCTCCACCACTTCCTCGGTGTCACTGTTGAGCACCGTCCTGCCGGGCTCCTCCTTCACCAGCGGCAGTACACTCGGGACATCCTAGAGCGGGCTGGGATGACTGACTGCAACCCGTGCTCCACTCCGGTCGACACTCAGGGCAAGCTGTCTGAGGCTGAGGGACCACCGGTGGCCGATCCCACTGCGTACAGGAGCCTCGCCGGGGCCCTTCAGTACCTCACCTTCACCCGGCCGGATATCACCTATGCAGTTCAGCAGGTCTGTCTTCATATGCATGACCCCCGAGAGCCTCACCTCACGGCTCTCAAGCGTCTCCTCCGCTACCTCCGGGGGACGCTCGACTACGGCCTCCTACTCCACCGGGCCTCCTCCACCGACCTCGTCGTCTACACCGACGCTGACTGGGCCGGGTGCCCGGACACTCGCCGCTCCACCTCCGGCTACGCCGTCTTCCTGGGCGGCAACCTGGTGTCTTGGTCGTCCAAGCGCCAGCCGGTGGTCTCCCGGTCCAGCGCCGAGGCGGAGTACCGCGCCGTTGCTAACGGCGTGGCGGAGGCCGCCTGGCTCCGACAGCTGCTTGCTGAGTTGCACACTCCGCCCTCCCGGAGCACACTGATCTACTGCGACAACGTCAGTGCGGTCTACCTCTCCACCAACCCCATCCAGCATCAGCGGACGAAGCATGTGGAGATCGACCTTCACTTTGTCCGAGATCGGGTAGCCATGGGCGAGGTGCGGGTCCTTCATGTTCCGACGACCTCCCAGTTCGCGGACATCTTCACCAAAGGCCTCCCGTCCTCGACCTTCACCGAGTTTCGCTCCAGCCTCAACATCACCGGTGGCTAGTTGCGTCTGTGGGGGGTTGTGTGTGTTCTTTCTTGTTCAGCCTCGAACTCCGCTGCGCCGGTAGTTCAGACTGCGGAGGGGTGTTAGAGTATGTGTTTAGGCCCATGTGGCCCATGTATGGAACCTATATAGCTACCCATCTAGGGTTAGCCCCATTCAATAGAATCTCTAAATCTAACAAACCCCTAACAGGGATGATTACCTGTTTGAGATGATTTGGGATCCCCGGTACAGTTCTGGCTGGGGATCACAACCACCTGGCTGCGGAGTACAAGCACCTGAGTATGTGATGGAAGACTTCCACACTTTCAGAATTACACTAATGCCTAGGCTGTTAAATGATATGCCAGGATTTCTGCTACTTAGGTGCTGCTTCCTTTTTTGAACTTGTTAGGTGCATAATCACAGGAGAGTATAGCAAAAAAAGCGATGTCTACAGCTTCGGAATTGTACTGTTGGAGCTTTTAACTGGCCGCAAAGTAATTGATTATACAATGCCACTTGAACAGCAGAGCCTAGTGACATGGGTATAGGCCTGCTAATGGGTTGGGTTCAAATGGGTTTAATGGGTTGGGTTTTCAAGTGGGTGCACTCTGAATGAGTGAGAATAGGTTGATTTATTTAGCGGGTCAGGTCGGGTTGGGTTTAATAGAAAACTGGGTTGGATGGGTTGGGATTGGGTTCTTTTTTTGTGGGTGTGAGTGGGTTGAGCCTATGGGTTGATGTTGAATTGTTAATATATCATAGTATACATATATATTGATTTGTAATTTCTTTAGCTTTTGTTGTGGGGCCTACGTGCATATATTTTCTATGCTAATTGGCACAGATTAGCCTCATATATTTTGAATCCAATTTAATTTATTTTGGTCAATTTTGACAAAATTTTATAATGTGAACACGAGCTTTTATTTTTAGGGTCTGACTTTGATGTGGGGCCCACATATTTATTTGGCAGTGCCAATTGGCATGAAATAGCTGCTTGTTACATTAAATCATCTGCAACAAATTTTAGTCAATTTCGATAAAATTTTATAATGTGAACGCGAGCTTTTATTTCTAGGGTCCAGCTTCGAGGTGGGGCCCACATATTGATCTGGCAGTGCCAACTGGCATGAAGTAGCTGCTTGTTACATTAAATTGTCTGTAACAAATTCTCGTCAATTTCGTTAAAATTTTATAATGTGAACGCGAGCTTTTATTTCTAGGGTCCAGCTTCGAGGTGGGGCCCACATATTGATCTGGCAGTGCCAACTGGCATGAAGTAGCTGCTTGTTACATTAAATTGTCTGCAACAAATTCTCGTCAATTTCGTTAAAATTTTATAATGTGAACGCGAGCCTTTATTTCTAGGGTCCGGCTTTAATGTGTGGCCCACATATTGATCTGGCAGTGCGAACTGGCATAAAGTAGCTGCTTGTTACATTAAATCATTTGCAACAAATTCTAGATAATTTTGATAAAATTTGATAATGTGATGCAAACTTTTATTTCTATGATCCAGCTTTGATGTGAGCCACACATGTCTTATATATATATATATACACACATTTTTATGTAAACCCATAGGTTTTTATAGCAAACCCGTGGGTTTAATTAGTTTATGGGTTGGAATGGGTCGGGTTGAAACTATAAAAATATGGGATGGGGTGGGTGAAAGAAGAGAGTTAATTTCTTATGGGATGGGTTGGGTATGGGGTGGGTTTTCACCCATTAGCAGGCCTACATGGGTACTTGTACCAGCACTCCCTGTTCTAGTTTCTTTATAGGATGCAGCAGCTAATTTGCTTATCCTAAGGCGCAGGCTACACCAAGGCTTAGTGAAGACAAGGTGGAACAGTGCATAGATCCAATGCTTGGAGGAGGGTACCAACTAAAAGCTGTCAGCAAGGTAACAATATTGTTAAACCTAGATGTTGTGTGCTAAAGCGAGAAAGTTGAGGTCTATACAGTGTGACGTACCATTGAACATAACCATCTTTTGACATTGGAAAAGGGTAGACATAATCATTATTTTATTTTCTTCTTTTAAAAGGGAATTTTTAGATCTCGTTTGCTTGTGCTGCATTTAAGCTGAACTTAACTGGAAAATAATATTTAGCGTCAGACAGATAAAACTTCTGTTTTCCATTTCCAAGAATCTCCACAATAACTCAAGCTTTGCCCCTTCAAAGATACAGCGGAAACCACAGTCAGCAATGGCTTGTGAGTCTTGACACGACACACTATATAAATTAAGCAAACAGACTTTCTGGTGACTTAAACATTCATACTATTTTAAAAAAGAGTAAACACACACTTTGACAAAGGGTACAACTTTTTTTGGAGCGCACCAAATTAAACTGAACCATAAGCAATTTGTATTTTCTGAATTTGCTACTCCTTAAGATTACAACTAATATCAGTATTTCTGCCTAAAAGAGAACAACATATCCTTGTTCTGATAGTATTCTAAACAAACAAACTTTTGTGTGTGTGTGTGTAATTCTTTTTTTTTTGAGTCTGTGTAATTCTTGATTTAGTTTGGCAAACAGATGGCTGCTGTTGCTGCCCAGTGCTTACAGTACAAACGAGAGTCCCGGCCTGAAATGAACATCGTCGTCAGGGATCTGAGCTCGTTACTGGACAGCGAGTGAAGAAGTAGCCATCCCTGCATTGGTGAAGCACCTGCATTGTGGTTTCGGCGTGTCATTGCTAGTTCAAGATCACACGATCAGGTTGGTGTGGAACAGAAAGTTGTCATTACTGCACTCCCCTAGGCTTGGAACTTTGATTTGTTTTACTCTATACATAAGATTTAGTCTTGTTGTACAATGGATCGTCCTGATGCTGCGATGCATCTTGCTTGGTGAGTTCTGAAACATACAATGTTTAGTGTCGCTTACATCTGTGTGCAAATGCCGAATCATATCCACAGACCACATCTCTATAAATCATAGTTCTTATGGCGTAAAGGCGAGGCGCCCGCCTTGCCCGCCTAGGCGCCTATTCTGCAAGGCGATGGGGGAGCGCCTGGACGCCTAGGCGTCGCCTAGGCGACGCCACGAGAACTATGCTATAAATGCTGAATCATATTTTACATGATTATTACTCGGATTCCTTATCATTACTATAAGTAACAACAGGGGTCGGATGCTAGTATCCGATCCTACCGTATTTGTATTTCTTTCTTCGTTCACGTCCTCTCCTGACTACCGTCATCACCGGAATGGATTCACCTGGTGGTCGTCAAACAACATATAAGCTCAAGTACACTCCGTCTCCGGGCCAATACACCATTGGATAAATAACCTAGCCCAAACAACATATAGGCTCGGTCTCTCTTTACCTGGCCTGAGGCCCAAGATGGCATTACAAATTCCAGCATAATTATTCTGTCCCCGTCAAGGTGTACACTGCACGTTCCTCCAAAAAAAAAAAAGATGTAAACTGCACAGTCGCTTCAGTGTGCAGAATGCTTTGCTGTTTACTCCAAGAAGGCAGGACAAATTCAGAAGCATATATATGGATTTGCTTTGACCTTTGAGCAAAATCAATCCGTCAGATACAAACAAAGACAAGATCATCAAACCCAGCATAATAACAGGAAAAACATCGATCATGAAACTCAAAGGACAGAGCAAAAGCAATCCATAGGCAATTTTCTTGGGGCTTTCGGGGTGCAACAAGTGCCATAGTTCTGGGGTACAATCCAATTCTGAGGTGGAACACAAGAGGATGTGATCTAAAATAAAATCCTTGATCAAAGCTTAGTTCCTTAGCTGAAAACTTTGCAGTCAACAAAACTAAGGTGGTTACAGATAAGGATGAAAACGAAACGGAAATATCCCGAACCGACCGCTTTCGTTTTCTATATTATGATTCCGTTTTCAAACATAAAAAATTGTCAGTTTCAATTAGTTTCACAACCATTTTCAACCATTTTTTGTATTCTTTAATTGCTAAAATGTAGAAATGTACCGAACTAACCGCTTTCGTTTTCTATTTCGTAAGTCCGTTTTCGACCGTTTCCAACCGTTTTTATCCTTAGTTACAGAGGCTATATCTCATTCCCAACATCATCCTACTTGTCTTTGCTTTCCTCTGCTTCCTGCTCATATCGACGTTTGAACTTTGCAATCTGACCAAGGCTTTGAGCCATTTGTCGCTTGGCCCTCATGTGGTACACTTTGCCAGTATGGTTCACCTTGGTCATCATGATATTGATCAATCTACAACTCTGCGTCACATATGAAATCCATTGCATCTGCGGATGCAGTCCCTTCCTCATCCTTCAGACCTATTCATAGGTGAGCAAATTCATCAGTTAAATAATAATAATGATGATGAGATTTACTGATGCTGAACTTCTTTGTGAGTTAAAAATTTAGATTGATCACTACAGACTAAATAGATGTAGCTAAAGAGATGTTAATCAAGGAGGCAATATAGCCAATCGCCCAGAGCTATCATCATCTAGAGACTATGTAGCATGGATATACGCGGATACATCACTTTTTTTTTAATAAAAAAGCATAAAGGGATACACGTTTTATTATTTTTAAAAAAAATAAATAATAAGGTACATTAAAATTAGTGGCAGCAATCAGTATGGATAGATGCCTACCCCCAACTTGTTTGGGACAAAAGGCTATGTTGTTGTTGTTGTTGTTGTTGTAATCAGTATGGATAGATGGATGCTCTCTCGAGGAGTCGAGGCTGACTCCAATTATTTCAGTTCACAGCGTCAATTGTTTCACAGCTTCTAGCGGTTACTCGCTACTCGCTAGTACAACAATCGGTAGGCATTGAGCTATCCCCCCCTGACGCAGCTCTCCAAAATCCGCCACTCCTACCGACACCAAATCAGGGTCAGATCTCCACCGCTCGTTCCCCCATTTCCCACTCCTTTCCAGTTTCCACACGGGAAGACAAACACAAGGAACAAGAACTGATTGGAGGTTGCCATTGAGGAAGAAATCAAGCAGCTAGTGACTAGATCAAGAGGGGAAGAAAGAAAGAAAAAAAATTATCAAGGGGAAATCACCAGAGGTTGCTTCTGAATCACCACCGGGAAGTGCTGGAGGACGTTGCCGGCGTGCGTCGCAGCTCCGCGAGTCAGCCGCCGGTGCTCCTTTCCGGTGGAGCGTCGCCGGAGAGCGACGGCGCTACCGCGGGTCGTGGCTTTCGCGGGCGGGCGAGGCGAGCGAGTGGAGGCAGGTGCGGCGGCTGTGTGCGAGCGAGTGGACTGCCTGCAAGGGTTAGTGGACGGGAAACGTTGCTGGGCTGGGCCGTATCGATGAAAATTGGTCGGAGGCGTCTTGGCCCACGTATGACTTTTTTTTAAAAAAATTCTAGATACGTCAAAGGGACGTATTGACGGTCGACGCCCATACGGGTCGTGTATCGTATATCAATATAGTTTGTTACTAATATATATGTATGCCATTTAATTTAATAAAAAAAGTATTTGCTAAGAAACTATGACTTTTCATTTCACAAAAAACTACTCCCTCTGTCCCCAATTAAGTGTCGTTTCCGGTTTTTGTGCCCACAAGTTTGACTCAATTTGTATAAAATACGTGCAACATTTGTATCTCCAAATAAATTTATTAAAAATTTAGATTCAAAGATCTTTCTAATGATACTAATTATATACCATAAATATTAATATTTTTTAATATATATTTAATTAAAGTTGTTTCTCGGGAAGCGTAAAGCGACAAATATTTAGGGACGGAGGAAGTACACTAAAAATGTATGGCATCCAAATGGGTATTCAATTTGATGCAAAGTATCCTCTAAAACGTAGAAATCAATTCAGAAACAATAAATGTCATCTCAAATGAAGAAAATAAATTAAAGAGGTTATGCATCACACTCATCTCGATATATTGAAAACAATGTAACCAAGTAAACAAGCTAAAACTTAAATTAGATGCTGCATACTAACCTCAGAGTAAGTTGGTGTGAACGAAGAACTTCAAAATTCAGGAGTCTCCATGATCAATTGGGTGCAAGAAGCCCTCTAAAAGGAAGAAATATGTATTTTATCGTATTTAACCAAACAAAAAAGTTAGAAATTTGAGCCAGAGCTAAGAAAATCGAGGGAGTGAGGAAGAAGAGGAGGGGAGTGGGATTTTGTACCAAACCATTTTTCACTGCAGGTTCTATGCTTTAAGCGGTGGTGACACTCTTTCCTCTTGCGGTTGCTTAGTAGGTGGCATAGTGGGACAAAACTGGTCACCACCAGTTTTTGTCCCACCACACCCCGTCTTCTTTCAAATCGATGGTGAAGCATTATCACCGATGGTTCTAGCAAAATTGGTGGTGAAAATGAGTTCTATAGTAGTGAAAGCCTTGTTGGTACCTAAGTTCAAATGATGTCCTTTGAAGATGAGATAATTCCTTAGAGTCCAAATACACTAGCTCATAAGAATGAAATGTATATAAAAATGGTAATCCAAGTTGTCGTGGGTAGTTGAAGTTAATTAGATTGCAGCAGCTTCTGGCAAAATCACACTGCCGTTTCTTCAGAATCTTGTGAGGAAAGCACACAGTTGCACTACTACACAAAATCTTTTATGAGGTATTTTCAAAATGGGCTCCGAGGCGGTTGGGCCGGCTGTCAGCCTCGGTTATTCATGGCAGGGCAGCCGGCCCAGCAACCATCTGAGTCATCTAAGATCATATTCTTTCTTCTAGGAATGGTTCCTAGTACTTTAACCTATCTTGCAAGAGCCGCTAGAAAAAAAAACCCTTTTTGTTTGCGCTAGCATGATGATTTCTAGAGCCATCTGAATGCAGCATGGGTTTTAGCATGGCTAGTGATAGCTTTGTAAACTTTTGAGGAAGTAAAGTAACTAGATCCCCAAATATATGTCCAGGTGTTTTGAATGTGTGAAATATCTAGATTGTCCAAAGCTTCTCTTAATTATTGAAGTTGAGTGAAGGCTTCTTGAGGTAGAGGTAGATTAAAAAGTTGGAGAAGTGATTCATTTGAGAAAGCCTTCGCCATTGAGATAAATTTATTCTTTGCAGAAGAATGCAATTCATGATACTAAAGTTTGGGGATGCCGTTTGCCTAAAGATCTTCCCAAAGAAAGCGTTTGTTATCCAAGAGCTTGAGGTTGTCTGTCCACCAAAAGGATCCATTTTTTACATGACTAGGGAGTATGTTCCCATATTAGCTTTACCTATGGGATGTCCATTTTGTTTAAAAAATTTTAGAGACTTTTCAACTGAAGTGCTTCGTTCTTAGCTTTCAATGTTATAATTCCAAGACCTCCTTAGACAGACAAACCATTACTCAACTACTTTTGGTGGCTTTCTAGCACTTGCTTCTGCACCTCTCCAGAGACAATGCTTTCTGTATTGGTCTACTTGTTTGACCACTGAAGTTTGCTGGGTTAGAGTGCACATGTAGAAATTTGGAAGTGAAGAGAAAACTAAGTTTGTGAGCTCTAGCTTGCCCCTTGCTTGTGAAAGGAAGGGCAACGTTTTTAGGAAGGAAATTTGCTTGGCTGAAGCTTCCATGATGATGAGAGTGCCATTAGCATACTGCAGGATTAGGAAATCCAAGAGAGGTGTCTTTAATGAGAAGGTCAGCTGAGAGAATAAAGAGCAATGGGGTGGAGGAACCCCTTGCCTAAATCGCTTTTGCAATCAAAGGTTTTTCCAGGCACACTATTCAACATTACTACAGATGTTCTAGAGGAGCGAATTGTTTTCATCCAAGTTAACCATGATCTCCAAAGGTTGTGGTTCATGACGTCCACCATTAGATTGTGTTCTATATTATCAAAAACTTTCTCAAAGTCCAGCTTGAGAATATCCACTTCTTTTTTTGAATGATGACATAAATGTAATTATTGAAAAGCCTAGGCTAGATAGTCTTGAATAATTCTGGTCCTGATAAAGCCATACTAATTATAAGGAACTAACTGCAAGATAACTATGTGCAGCCTATTTGCAAATAGCTTTGTGATCAGCTTGACTGAATAATTTATCCAAGAGATTGGTCTGAAATCAGAAATGGGCGTGGCACCTTCTTTCTTGGGAATCATAGTTATACGTGGGAATCATTGATACTTTTAAGACAAACTTCATTATTCTATAAAAACTAGACAAGGAGCATAAAAATCCTCCTTTATAATTGGCCAATATTTCTCGAGGAAAATTCATTATTTAATCCATCCAAGCAAGCTAGGTGCTTTGTCTGAAGGTAGTGGCTTGATTACTCGGTCATTTTCTTCCCTAGTAAAAGGTTCCTCAAGAAAGGAAAGGTCAAAATGGGACTTAATGAGATTGGCAAGATCAAATGGGTTATACTGGAATTAAGATTTCCCCAATCTTTCCTTGAAGGCTTCCAAAAGTAGCGGGGCTATTCAATGATGATTGAACATGCGCTCCCCAGTGGCAGAATCTAGCTAGGTTATCAAGTTGTTTCTATGCCTTATGGTGGCATTGCATGAAAAAGGTTTGTTCCAGGGTCACCAAACTTAACCCATCTGACTTTTCCTCTTTGTTTTCAATAGATCTTCTATTGATTAAGCAAAGAGCACTACTACAAAAATCATTTTGCGAGACAGAACAAAATATTAACGCAGGTGGGCACATCTAGTGACCGCCTCCGTAAATGGTTAGGAGAGCTCCAGGAAAATGCTCATGTTCCAAAATCATTTACGGAGACAGGTGTCCTAATAAGACGTCCGCCTCTGAAAATTATCGATTAACGGAGACGATCACCTTAGGACATCCACCTCCGTAAATCAATTTTCAGAGGCATGCATATTAAGATGTCTGTCTCCGCTAATTAATGATTTTCGGGTGCGGACGTTCTAAGAGTGCGTCTACTAAAATCGATTTACGGAAGCAAATGTCTTAAGATATAAATAGTTGCACCAAAAAATAATTCATAACTTTTTCATCTGAACTCGGATGAAGACACATTTTATATCAAAATTGTAGCCCTCGACGTGATCTACAAATTTGTAGTTAAAAAGTTTTTGAATTGAAACTGTTTAGGGTCCCAAAATATTGTTGAAAGTTTACAGATTTTGAAACTTTAAATTTAAAATTATCAAACAATCTCGGTTGTTGACATAGCCTATACGAAAGTTAGAGTTCTCAATAGAATCTACAACTTTGTAGTTGAAAATTTTTTTATTTGAAGTTGTTTCAAGTCCCAAATATGTGTTCGAAGATAATATATTTTGAAATTCCTAAACGATCTTGAATGTTCACATAGTTAATACCAAAGTTGCAGTGACTGACCTGAGCTATATGTTTACTGTTGACAAGTTTTTTTAATTTAAAGTGGTTTAAAGTCTCAAATATTTGTTTTAAAATCATATATTTTTAGATTCAAATTTTTAAAAATTTTCAAACAATCTCGGATGGAAATACATCATATACCAAAGTTGTAGAACTTGATAAGATTTAAAACTTTATAGTTAAAGGTTTTTCTTTTAAGTTCATTTAGTAGTCAAAATATCTAATATAAAATTATGATATAAAACAATAACATATTATATATAGACATGAATGAGTATGTGGTGTAGTGGTAGAAACGAGGCAGTGTTGAGTGTTAGGTTGAACCCCAGAAGTAACATTTTTTTTGGTTTTTGGGTATTCTAGAGATCATTAATGGAGGTGAACGTCTTAAGACACCCGCATCCGAAAAGCCTGATTAATGGAGGCAGACGCTATGTCCACCCCGCGCCTCAGTTAATAAATCCTGTAGTAGTGGAGATCAAGTTTTCTTTCAAAATTTCTCAGAAGTTTCACTCAGCTAATTAAGCTTCGGACTCTGTATTCTTCAATGATTTTCAATAGGGAGATGACCAGTTTTTTATTAGCAATATTTGAATTTAGACTTTGGAGCTGTAGCGGCCAACTCTTAATAATCACTCTTCTCGATTTTTGAATTTGCAGTGACAACTTCAGCTTTGTGCAGACAATTATCTCCTTTTCTATAGATCGGAACCTAAAATCTTATTAGAAATTCCAAAATCTTTTCCTATTATTTTTTTTGGCTCAAACCACAAACATACAGTCCTTTTCTGGTTTCATAGCCCATCCCCACAAAGGTTAAATAGAATATGTTGCTTTAATCGAGCCTTTACATGGCTGAACCATCTATTATCACAAGTAGTGTAAGCTGAATAATTGCTTCATTCAAGTGTGATGTCAAGATAAAAAGGGCAACCGCTGGCTGATTACACCATGAAGGTAACTTTGTGTACCTCCTCTAGGAAACATTATATAAAATATAAGCACTAGAAACAACTTTAAATCTATAATGAAATCAATTAATTGTACACCTCTGAGGCTACAAGAGCAGCAAGAGCCAAGAAATGAAGCAACAAGCAGAGATTGAAACTCATATATGAAATGCAAGATTAGAAGTGTTGGCAGCAGTAGATGGTGGATCTTGCTTCACGGCCTCAGTTACCGCTGTTGGTGGCGCCGCAGACTCTCCTGATCTCACCCTGGGTCCCCGTAAGCACCTGGATGCCTCCCATCTTCACCATTGCCCCTGCGAACCGTGCCATCCACGCGATAGGGTTGGCAGCGTTGTCCTGCACCATCTTGTTGGTGGTTTTGCTGCTCGTCAGTGTCTGGTCCGACGTGAACATCACCTGCCCGGAGGCCAAGTTGGAGTAATACTGGTTGCTCAGCTTGTTGGGGTCCGTCACACGGTTGTTGTTAAGCACGGTGCCGCCGCCGCCTTGTGACGGCGGCGGGCACACTGCCTTGAGCCCTTGGGCGAAGGTGGCGTTCATGGTCGTGTCCACGGTGGGATACAGCCGGGGCGTGACGAAGGAGCAGTGCGTTTGGCCAAAAGAATGTGCACCAGAGAGCGCCACGAGGTCGGTGGGGCTGAGGCCCTTGTTGTTGAAGCTCGTGATGAGGTCCTGGACCTGCATGTTCGGGGCAGGGAGGTTTCCGAAAATGTCGTTCATGTCGGACACGAATCCGTCGCGCCGGCCGCCGGGCATGGCAAAGGCGAAGCCGCCGGAGAGGATGGCAGAGTCGCGCGCTGCGTAAGCGAGGATGTCGGCGCAGGAGACGACGCCGGGGCAGACGGCCTCCACGGCCGCCTTGATCGTGTTCACTTCGGCGTAACCACGTAGCGGGATGGCTAACTTCTCCGGCTGTGAGTTGCTATTGGACTGGTCAAGCAGAATGGAAGCGTCGCAACCCTGAAACAAAAAAAAAATCAATTCATCTGTGGTCAATTACTTACACATGAGCTTGTAGTTCTATTACATATATACACTATGCATCGTTTTTGACATTTTGTTCTAACCATGCATTGTCACTCAGAATTTCATATAAAAGTATATATGACACAAAAAGGAGGACCAATCGATCATTACCCTGACAAAGCAGTCATGGAAGAAGAGACGCACAAAGGCGGCGCCCATGGTGGGGTCGTTGGAGATGATCTTCAGAGTGGCGTTGCGGACCGCCTCCTCGGCCTTTGGGCACGACGAGCTGTAGAAGTTGTACTGCAATGCCATACCGGACGCCGTGGTCATCGCAGCTGCAGCAATCATCATGATCACTAAGGCCTGGCATGCTGAGGTCGCCATCGCCATGTCTCAGTGTATAAGCTATTCAAAGCTTTCAGAAATTTCTGTGTGTGTGTGATGAATGGAGTGTTTGATGCCGACAGCAGTGTGGTCTCCGTGGGTATTTATAGATAAAGACGCGAGGAAACAAGCGTCGTTGCTAACGCATCTCTCTCAAGTGCAGGGAACTAGTTCGTTCATTGCTTTTTCTGTTTTGTGTTTGAATAATGTATGTAAGCTAGTCAACTATTGAAACTTAACAATGATTTGGGAGGTTACTGATAATGCTACACCATAAACTGGTTACAACTGTTGGTTGTTACAGCAGCTAGTTCTTGGCGTGTTGACATTGCCGATCGATCATATATACACATATACGTGCTAGCTTATTAATCTCGTTACAGGATTAGAAGACTTTAGTTTGAGCTAGCACATTGACATTGTGGTGTGAAGAGTTAGAAATTCAATGTCACTGATGAGAAGGCAGCTAGCTAGCTTAGGGCAAGATTCCATGTACCTAATAATCAAGTTGTTTGTTGACTTCGATTTGGGAACTCCTCTCTACCGACAAACTCACAAACAGAAGCAACGACCTAGAATGAAATGGCCAGCTATATGTTTCATACTTGTTGGAAAGCATTATATATATGCCCGATCATGAACGTTGTCTCTCTTTTATTTATTTGATCTAAGACGATGTGTTTTTATTGATTGAGGATTATATATGGACATATCTTATTTAGAGAGAGAGAGAGATTTGGGGACAAATATGTATTGCTCGAACATTCTCTCCGCTAATTGTTGCTGTCTGTTTGTTAACAAAAGAATGTCAACCAAACCAACTGGTGGGTCGTTACCACAGAATCCACATTTGAATATTTATATATCATATATGGTTCTCTTTTTGTCTCTCCGGTTATACATTCTCTCCGCTAATTTTAGGAAGATGGAAGAACCGATTGTCAGCAAAACAAATAGCTTGATTTATATAATTATATAGATATATATAACACATTAGCATGTTATTATCACCGACACAGCTAAGCACGTCTTCCTATGCATATAGACACACCAATAAAAAAGTATATAGATGTATTGCGTGACTCTGTAACTTACTTAATGTAGTGTGGTTTTTTACAATGTTCATACTTCGTACACGGTGTCCTGGAGTAGGTTAACATTAATCTCCACGTTGACAGTGTTTATTTATTTGTGCGCATTCCAGTTGTTGACAAAATTTACATACTGGATGCCGGTGAAGAACAAGAGATTACCCACGGTTAGCTAGGTAGCTGTTGTTGACTTGAGTTTGGATAAAAAAAAAACCATATCTATATCTGCCAATGAGTTCTTTTGGAGGTTGCATTGTAACGGAACGATGATGTGCCTAGCTAGGTTCAATCTGAAGATCTGGACATGCGTGCTTCATATTAGCAGGCATTGACTTAGCTAGACGCAGGGATATGCTGGAGAATATTGCACGTTGAGCACACACAACCGAAAGGAAATTAGCTGGTTTATTGGTCATAAAACTATACCCGAGTCGGACATAATCATAAGCATGTATGTACGCCGTCGGACATACGTACATTTGATATAGATAGATCAATGATGATGTGTCTGATGATTAATATTTTCTTTAATTAGAAATGTTTGCAGAAAAATTCTTTAGAAAAATAAATTCTGATTAAGAATTATCATGTACTATTGCTGCTAAGCTAATTATTGGAGGCCCAAACCAAGCCTCCATGCTAATCCTCAAGAAATGCATTAAAAAAAAGATCAGGTGGGTCACTACAACTGTGGTATTAAATATGCGAACATTGAAGGTCATTTAAAAATTCTAAATTTTAATTTCAAAATATATGAACTTAGAACACATATTTGAGACTATAAATAACTTTAAATAAAAACTTTTCAACTACAAAAGTGTAAATTGTACTGAGAACTATAACTTTGTTATAGACCATGTAAACACCTGAGGTTCTTTGAAAATTTCAAATTTAAAAACCCATAAATTTAAAATAATATTTTGGCACTCTAAATAGTTTCAAATAAAAAAGTTTTAAACTATAAAGACGGAGGTCGCGTCGGGGGCTACAATTTTAATATAAAGTTTGTCTACATTTGAGTTCTTGTGAAAAAAGTTATGAATTATTTTTTGTTACATCTATTTAGAGACAAACATTTTAAGATTCCCTCCTCTGAAAATCTGTTTTGGAGACAGATGCTTAGAACACCTGCATCTGTTAATAGCAATTTTCAGAGACGGACATCTTAAGATATACACATCTGAAAATCGCTTTACAGAGATGGGCTTCATAAGGTGTCCGTCTCTATTAATCGGTGATTTTTAGAGATAGGCACCTAAGTGAGCCCGTCTCTGTCAATGATTTTCGGGGATATGTTAGTCATTTTCATAAAAATATTTTAGGAGACAATATCTCTAATTAACAGAGACAAACATATTTAGAGACCGCCTCTGTAAATGGACAGGCAGGCAAATGCCCGCCTCTAAAAATCATTTACAGAGATGGATATCCTAAGTCGACCGTCTCTGAATTTTTTTGATTAATAGATGCGGATGCCTTAGGATGCCCATCTCTATATATTGATTTTCAGATGTGGGCAACAAAGGCGGCCATTCTAAGCGCCTTCTCTAAAAATCAATTTTCAGGAGCGGGTTATCCTAAGATGTACGTCTCTATAAATAGTTGCATCTAAAAAATAATTCATTACTTTTGCTTATAAACTCGGATGAAGACAAATTTTATACGAAGATTGTAGCTCTCAACAACGTGTGACAACTTTGTAGTTGAGAAGTTTTTTATTTGAAATTATTTAGAGTCCTAAAATGTTATTTTAAGTTCACGAATTTTGAAAATTGAAAATTATAATTTTTAAACAACCTCGAATGTTGACATGGCATATATACCAATGTTATAGTTCTCAATATAGTCTATAACTTTATAGTTGAAAAGTTTTAGATTTGAAGTCGTTTAGAATCCCAAATATGAGTTTTAAGTTTATAGATTTTGAAATTTAAAATTAGAATTTCTAAAGGACCTTGAATGTTCACATAGTAATACCGAAGTTATAGTGACCGAGTTGACCTACATGTTTGCTATTGATAATTTTTTGATTTAAAGTTTTTAGTGTCTCAAATATTTGTTTTAAGCTCACATATTTTGAGATTATTTTTTTTGAAATTTTCAAACAATCTCGGATGGACACATCCTTTATGAAAATTGTAGAGCTCAACGAGATCTAAAACTTTATAGTTATTTTTTTTTTCATTTGAAATCATTTAGGTGCAGAAATATTCAATAAGAGATTATGAAATGTTGATAAAAAAGATAGCTATCCAAATATACTCACAAAAGAGAGTGTAGCCTACTAGTAGAGAAGCGTCATATGTGTGCCGAAGGTTCGATTAATAGTGACCATTTAATAGAGGTGGACACGTGTGTTAAGCGAGTTCTTTGGAAATAGATTTTAACCGTCTCCGAAAATCCTTTCTGTAGTAGTGTTTAGCATGCTTTAGAGCTGAGCCGTATGAACCTTATTAGAAGAAGATATATGGTAGCTAGGGATTAATTGGACAAGTGCGAGATAGGCCTGCAGCTATGCCACAACTATTTTTTTCAAACTTTCCAACTTGGAACACTCCCTGGGGATGTCAATGCGAAATTCTCCAAAGGGGATAGCTCCCCATCTCTGTCGTCGTAAGGAGAAAAATTCTCCGTCGCCTGTCTTCACGAACGCTCGTGGGGGCGGGCGGGGAGGGGGGCTTTTTCTCCCATCCCTGTCCCCGTGCAGGAAATTTATACTAGCAGGCCCATTATAAAATACATTTGGAGAGCAAAAGCAAATTCATGATATTAAATCAATATAAATTTTTAGAGAAACTTGATAGGATTCTAGTGTCCAGGATTGGGAAAATATCTTTCCCAACTCTCTGGTAAAGAGACTTCCTAGAGAAATTCCAGATCATAACCCCCTGTTTTTGTCATCTGGTCCTTGTAAAGTAGTCAAACACCTTGAGTTCAGGTTTAAGTTAAGTTGGTTTACCAATCCTGACTTTCTCCCTTCTGTAGAAAAAATATGGAAAAAAACATTGCAATGCTAAATCAGCTCTATACATAATTCAACAAAAGCTGACGATATTGAAACAATACTTCAAAGGTTGGGGCTTCAATTTGCAAGGAAAATTAAAGAAGAAAAGAAGAGTGATTAGTGAAGAATTAGTTGATCTGGAAAATGAGGAAGAAAATTCTGGACTTAGTGCAACAAAACTCTTGAGAAAAAAGAACTTAATTAAAGAAAATTTGCAGTTGCTTGATCAAGAGGAAACATATTGGTGTAACAGATGTCATGAGCAATGGTTGTTACAAGGTGACAGCAACATCAGTTATTTCCATAGAATTGCTAATGGTAGACAAAGAAAAATGTTGTGATTTCCTTGAAAAAAGATGGTGAAATTATTGAAGGTGATGAAAATTTACTCAATCATGCCATAGAATATTATTTTGAGTTATTTGGTCCAGGTGAGGATCATAACATACATATTGACCAAAATGTGTGGGCTACTTTAGAGGTAGTTTCTGAAAAAAATAATGAAGATCTTTGCAAGCCTTTCTCTGAATCAGAGATTAAGGATGCACTCTTTTAAATGGAAGGGAATAAAGCTGCCGGGCCATATAAAATCCCTGTAGAATTCTATAAAAATGTTGGCATATTGTGAAAGATGAGATCATTCAGCTCTTTGCTGATTTTCATAATGATCAGGTGAATATCAGTAGAATTAATTATGGTATAATCACTTTACTTCCTAAAGTATCCGATGCTTCTGGGATTCAACAGTTTCGGCCCATTTGTCTTCTGAACTGCTTGTATAAGTTGATAACCAAAACTCTGACCTTGAGATTGGAAAAAGTTGCTGATAAACTGATCCACTCACATCAAACAATATTTATGAAAGGAAGAAATATTATGAGTGGTATCATGATTTTACATGAGATGCTTCATGAGACTAAAAGGAAAAAACAGCTGGGTATAACTTTGAAACTTGATTTCAAAAAGGCATATGACAAAGTTAATTGGAACTTTCTCTTTGAGTGCTTAGCTGCTAGGGGTTTCTGTGCTAAATGGTGTAATTGGATAAAACAAGTTGTCTCTGGTGGGACTGTGAGTGTTAAGTTAAATAACCTCATAGGTCCCTATATCAAAAGTTACAAAGATGTGAGACAGGGTGACCCTTTGTCTCCCATTCTATTCAATTTTGTTGCTGATGGTCTTACTAGAATGATTTTGAAAGCTCAATCAAACAATCTTTTTTGTGGATTAATTGATCACATCATAGACAAAAGTGTTGATGTGTTACAATATGCTGATGATACTATCATCTATCTAAAACATGATATTCAAGGTGCCAGAAACTTGAAGCTACTCTTGTATATGTATGAGTTGATGGCAGGTCTAAAAATCAATTTTATGAAAAGTGAGATTCTGACGATTAATGATGAGGAGAACTGGGCAGCTGTCTATGCTGAGATTTTTAATTGTCAGATGGGCACCTTTCCTATAAAATACTTGGGGGTCCCTGTCAGTCCCAGTAGACTTCATGTCGCTGACTGGCTACCTCTTATTGCTGGGAGGAAAACTTTGATTCTAGTCTAAGTAATGTACCTATTTACTAGATGTCTATCTATTTGCTTCCCAAAACAATAGTGAGTAAAATGGATAAAATCAGAAGATCTTTTTTCTGGCAAAGGGGTGGAACAGAGAAAAAATATTATCTTGTCAGGTGGACTAAAATTTGTAAGAATAAGAAAAAGGGGGGCTAGGTATTAAAGATATCAGGAAAATGAATGTTAGCCTGCTTTGTAAATGGTTGTGGAGACTTGGAACTGAGTCTAGGATTTGGCAAGAAATTATTAAATATAAATACCTCAAGCATGATTCTGTGTGTACTGTGAAACACAAGCAGGCAAATTCTGCTATCTGGTCTGATTTGTTACAAGTTCGAGATGTTTATCTTCAAGGCTGGAAAATTATTGTTGAGAATGGTCGAAAAACTTTGTTTTGGAGAGATAAATGGTTATATGAAAAATCCCTATAAGTTCTCTTTCCTGACTTGTTTGCTATGTGTCTTAAGCAAAACATAACTGTTGAGCAAGTGAAAAACGACTTCACTGCTGTAACCTTTACTAGATGGTTGGTTGATAGCTGGAGAGATGATTGGGAAAGAATCCTGTTTGATACTTCTTTGATTAACCTGGGGTTGAATGATGATGTGGTATCTTGGAAATTTGGGTTAAAAGGTATCTTTTCAGTTAAACCTGTTTACGATGCTCTCACTGTTAATAAAACCGGTAGATATCATAAGAAAATCTGGAAAGGGAAATTCCTGAGAAACTAAAAAAATTTTATGGATGGCTTTGAATAATGCTATTTTAACCAAAGATAATATGGTCAAAAGGAAATGGCCTGGGGATCCTTCATGTTACTTCTGTTCTCAACCTGAGACTGTTGACCATGTGTTATTTCAATGTAGTACTGCCAAGGTGGTTTGGGCCACTGTGGCTGTTTGCTTTGGGGCTAATAATGTACCCAGGTCTCTGAACCAATGCTGGGAATGGTGTGAAAGGTGGTTGCCGTTGGGAAAAAATTTCATAGTTTGGGAATTGCGGCCGTTTGCTGGGCAATATGGAAAGCCAGGAATAAACTGTGCTTTGAAGGCAAATTAATACTTAATCCAATCTCTATAGTATGTCATGCTTGCGCCCTTATGAGCTACTGGGCAGGACTATACGCAGGGATGGACAGAGAGGCTCTGGAGGAAGGTATAAACACTATGCTACGAATTGCAACAAGCTTGCTGAACAAGAAGCCACGGAGGGGTGACCATCACTTGCTGAAGGACTCGGATGATAGTCAACAGAACGGTTGAAGTCTTCTCCAAGTTAGCAGTTGCTGGTTGTTTGACACTGGGTGTTTGGCTTCAGGAGTTGCCGTGTGTTTGCAACTTTTGTAATGTTCTTTCGAACTTTTTGGTTACCTGTCCTAAACTCTACTTGTTGGTAGGTCCTAGAGAATGTTCCTTGGCTCCCCTGTGTTAGGGTATGCAGAGCTTAGACTACCCGCAGTGGGTACTCTAAAACGATACTCTAAAGCTTTAGAGTATGAATATAGAGTAAAAACTGCTGCACTGGGTACTCTAAAACGATACTCTATCATTTCTCTCACTCTATATTTAGAGTTGTACTGTGTTTAGTCTATACTCTATAGTGGCGGGCCCCACTAGCTAAACAAAGAAAAAAAATGCTATAACTCACAAACCAAAAATCCTAATTAAATTTCGATTTCACCATTAAATTCGTCTCAATAAATCCTTCAAAACTAGATCACACATGGATATATTTAGATAAAGTGACAAGTGGGTCCCATAGTGGATAGAGTGGATAGAGGATGATATAGATGATGGATGGGTGTGGAAGAATTGAGTATAGAGGAGAGAATCTTGCTGACTAGGACGTATAGAGGATGAATATAGAGGTTCATGAGTGCGGGTAGTCTTAGCGTTTTAGTGGTTCAGGTGTAGTAAGTTCAGGCTTTTGGTCTTAGATGTCTATCTTTCCAGTTTCTTGATGTCTGTTGCTACTCTCAGTTACTGTATTTCCGTTATCTTGGTAATGGAAATGGGGTTCAACCCTCGGTTCAAAAAAAATCAATATAAATTTTAATATGCAAGGGGCTAATTTAGAGTAAGAGTAAGTTCGCGAGGTAGGTACATTAAAAATGGGTCGGGGATGGTTTCTCATGCCCATCCCCATGAACCAGACAGGTACTAAATTTTCCCCGTTTCTATCCCCGTACGTGCGGATTAAATCGTCTCCATCCCCGTCCCCTAATCAGAAATTTTATCCCCTTGAGTTGTTTCATGAGGGGTACAGTGATCCATGGGATCATTTGTTTCAACTGAAGGACACTCTTCGACAAAAAAAAGGAGTCCCGTGCATCTACTTTTCACCACATCTCATCATGCAACTTTGCCAGGTTCTTCCCTTGGCTCTACCATGGCCGACAAGACTCCTTGCTTCCCAAAGGCTACCAAATTGGCTAAGCCCCACCCACTACAAAAGTCCCTGTGTCAAAAACTCATTTCGTCTCTCTTCATTAATTTATTACCACATCATAAAAACCGCTGACGCTCTATTTACCGAGGATGAAACTTCCATTGGCAGTGACAGTGTATGGGTAAAGGACGTATGTGCATAATTATTGTTAGTTAATTAATTCCATGAGTTTACCAGGCTAAGCAGATGTTAGATCTACTCCCTCTATCTCTGAATAAATAGATTCCTAAAGTTGTCTTAGGTCAAAATTTTTAAACTTTGACCGAATTTGTAAAAAAACATCAAGATTTATGATATCAAACTAGTATCATTAGATGTACCATAGAATATATTATTATAATATGCTCATTTTATTTCATAGATGTTGTTACTATTTTTTTATAAAGTTAGTCAAATTTTTTAAAAAATGACTGGCACATATTCTAGCAATTGATTTATTTGGGGGACAGAGGGAATAGTACTACACCTGTCTGTCTATACTAGATCTAACAGCTTTTTGATATGCTCAACTTCTTCTGATCGAGCGCACTTGACCAGTAGTTTATGAACTTGGCCAGAAGTACGGTGGATAAACTACTGTGTATTTCAGTTGGGTACGTATGCATGTGTGTGTGAAATGAATGTAATACTTATTTCCTAACTCAAGTCAAAGGCAAATAGGAGTTTGACCTCTTAAAATTATAATACACACCCAAATGACACAATAAAAAGGATGGGAGTACCACCTAGATGTTAAGTAGGGGGGGTGTAATTCCATTGGTACCCGCTAATAATGCACTTGAGTTTATTCATTTTACAAATCTGAGCAAGCAGTTCATTTTATTTTACAACTCTAAGCTGCGAAATGAACTGGGTGTAGTACAGTTAGTTAGCTCCATGACCACTAAAGTTATATTCATTTGTTCACTGATGACGTGGATTATTAACGACCCTTAACTCCTTAAGCTGAGTTTACATATTAAATCTTGTCGACAATCAGACATCATAATTAGTGGAGGCATGCAATAATGTCAACCACCAATAAACAATACTATACACATCTTCCGTCCAAAAATTATAAAATATTGAAATATAACCATATTGTGACCTTATTAACGTGTCAGCAAATAAAAGCTTCTGCTATCCATTCGGTTGCTTGCATTGGTTTCTTGTTCATGTGCAAGTACGTGTTCCGGCATGGTGTGCATGGCGATAGGTAACAAGGCATTCCAATGCACATAATCTATATCTCACTCTATATATATGTTTTTTTTCTTCCAGAGATAAACAAATCCAGCCACTATATATATATATATATATATATATATATATATATATATATATATATATATATATATATATATATATATATATATATATATATATATATATATACACACACACACACTCTACAGCTGGCTATAGAATAACTTATTCTGTAGCCACTTTGAGTTACGATAATTGTTATGCTAATTTACGATAATATAGTAACTCCTTACTATGTGATTTATTATAACATTATGGTAAATATCCTCATGTGTTATAGTAATTCAACTATCGTAAATATATACTGATATTGTCGTAAATTAGTATATAAAATTATCATAAATTATCGTAAATTAGTATACAAAGTAGCCACCTCTATTTACGATAATTTTATATACTAATTTACGACAATGTCAGTATATATTTACGATAGTTGAATTACTATAACACATGAGGATATTTACCATAATGTTATAATAAATCACATAGTAAGGAGTTACTATAATATCGTAAATTAGCATAGCAATCATCGTAACTCAAAGTGGCTACAGAATAAGTTATTCTATAGCCAGCTGTACGGTAATATATATATATATATATATATATATATATATATATATATATATATATATATATATATATATATATATATATATATATATACTCCCTCCATATCACAATTAGAGGACGTTTAGGACATGAGTGTTACCAAGGAGTCATTAATTAGAGATTAGTTTTCCTGTCTTGCCCCTATTAAATAGGGCTGCGGGTGCATTGTTTGCATGAAACAAACATAGTCCAAATGGCTAGCGCGGAGCAGCCAGGGTCCCAAGGTCCCAGGTTCTCGATCCCTGGAGGCCACAGTTTTTGCCTGATTTTGCATGGCGCTGTTCATTTGGCCGCTGGCGCGCCGTTTTTGTTTTTGTTTTGGCCATGGCGCGTTTGTGGTGCAACAGGTGATCCGTCGAAGCGCGAGATTAATTTTTTTTGTAACACCCTAAAATTTTGGGTATTTAAAAATAGGTAAATATGATTTTATGCAATTTTGTGGGCATATAAACTTAGAAAAGTAATTATTTTTATTAACATAAAATCAAATATAAGGGTAGGAACATGTTTGAGCATTCATGCTGCTGCATAATATTTTGTATTGTGTGCTCTATTTGAAAATTCAAAAGTGGATTCAAAATTTTATTTGAAAATGCTTTGAAATGATTGTGAAAAGAAAAAGAAAAGGAGTTTTCTCTTTTCTCTGTTTTCGGCCCATGTAGCCCAGCAGCCCACCGCTTCGGCCTGCTTCTCACCGCGCGCGGCCCGTCTTCTTTCCCCCGCATCCCGCCTGGGCCGAGCGTCGCGAGCCCAGCAAGCCGCCTAGCCCGCAAGCGCGCGCGCCGCATCTTCCTTTCCTCTCTCTGCCATCGCTGACACCCCGGGCCCACGTGTCAGGCGCGCCCCCTTCCTCAAGCCGACGCCATCGTCACTTCCCTTCCTTGCCGTGATCAAATCCGCACAACAGTAATTTCAGAGGAACGCTTCACGTGGACAGCTGTTGGCTTTAGCAGGGCTGTGCTATCGAGGCAGTTTGGGTAGGCCAGGGACTTGCCATGTCCTTTCTTTCACACTCGCATCCAATACCATATGTATCGAGGGGGGTATTGACATTAGACTGATGCACCCGGATCAACGGTGGCTATGCTGGGCATACCTGAGGACTCGTGCACAGCTAGCTAACATAGTGGAGAAACTCAAGGTTATGGGCTGGAAGAAAGTGCTTGAGTTTCATCATGACTAGAATGAGACAGTGATCCATCAGTTTTATGCCACTCTGAAGGTTTAGGCTAAAAATGAGAAGCAAATTTGGATGACTCGTACTCACAGATTCGAGCCCACTTTTCAGGATCTTGCTGTTGCGGTGGGGCTGAACTACCGCAAGACAAAGAAGGACAGGTTGGTCGCTGATCTCCCTATGTTGCTGGCCGATGAAATACTCGAGCTTCATTATCAGGAGGCCTCCATGTATGGTCCAAGGGGTTGTATGAGGAGGATTCCTAGGGTGATTTATGAGATCTTGAGGCATACCATTATGCCTTCCACCGCGGTTGAGGAAAGTGCCATTGGTTGGCCTTTTCTCGAAATCATCTATGTTGTGATGTCTGGTGACAAGCTGAACTTGTTGGATTTGATGGTGAATCATATGCTAGAATGCAAGCGGGACATGCACGCACCATTGGCACTGCAGCCGTACATCATGGCTTTAGTGCTTCACATGGTCAAGGACTTCTACGGGGTATGTGAGGTCCAGCACCAGGCTTTCGAGCCGTACTGGCATGACAGGGCTTACATGGAGAGACCGCCTTCGCCATAGACTAACAGAGTGTCAAAATCGAACTCTCAAGGTATGTTCGAAGTTCTCTTGCTGCTTTGGGCCTTCATGCCATATATTGCACACTTTTGCCTTTAGTTTCACCCAAACTTTGAGTTTCTAGTATACTATTTCCTTCTCCTGCACTCATCGTCTATTTTTCCTTTTTGCAGGACCTTCTTCGCTCAGAGTGTGTGGCCCACATTGGTCATCAAGGCTTCTATTCCTTTGCGACTCCAAGTCTTGCAAGCATTGATGGCTTCGCAGTTTCACCCTTCACATTTAGTATTGATCTTTAGCGTAGGGTTTGTTCCAACAGGGACTGGACTTTAAACTTGCAATCTCGGTCTTGTGTGTGAACTCTCTATCTGACGTACTCATGACGGTTGGTCATATGTTGCACTTGGGTGGTGTCTAAACTTGCTTGTTGTATTTGAGGTGACGGTCATTACTGACTTGTCCATGATATGACGTTGGTGTTGTCTTTGCTTGCAATTTGTCTCTATGCTTGTTGTGACTCGAAGGATATAAGGCCAAGATACAAAGGAGACTCTGCTGGAAGCTTTCCAAAGCAAGATAAGGGATAAAGGGGTTGCTTTAGGATTCTAAGGAGATTGGGGGTTCGAGCTTAGGGACACTCCTAAGGTTAGAAAAGATAAGGGGCTCAAAAAGACTAGGAAAGATATAGATAAGAGAATCAAAAGTGCTCTCTTCGACTCTCGTAGCATAACATGCCTAATACTTAGGGCGAACTAGGTACGAGCCTCGGTTCTTCACTTGGGTGTTTCCTAGCATTCCCTCCCCATCCCATGGTATAAACACTATCAGGTTAACCATCCTTTAATCCTTGAAAATAATTTCTAATTAAATTAAATAATCCTAAGGCTCATGTTAAATATTGTGCGCTCATATGGGATTTTAATTTGATGTTTAATTGATGGTGCATGAATTGGTTTTGTAACTCAAGTCAATTATGGGTGAGAGTTTCAATACCTAAATGAGAGTTACAGGAGTTTCTATTCATACTGGCTATTCCTAATTAAGGGAGTTACAGGAGTTTCTGTTTCTAATGGCAAGAGTTACGGGAGTTTTCGCTTATGATGACGGGAGTTTCTTCCCTGAGCGTCTCTTTCTTTTTGGACTCTTTATCTCCTGCAGCCATCTCTTAGACTCGCTTGGTCTCCTATCTACAATATAAAAGCGTGACAGCTCAACATTCAGTTTGACTAGTCTCTGACGCACACAAGGAAAATCACTTTTCTGCTGCTCTTGAGTCTCCCCGTCCTGTGACTCCGCGCGCACGGAACCACAGGAGAGCAGGTGCCTCTGAAACCCTTGTTTGCCTGAGAACCCTACTCGAGGTGTGCGGGCAATTAGGTTTTTGGGGAGCGACTACGCGACTGCTCCTCTCCACGTCATCGATCGACAACGTCTTCTTCCCTGATCCGCGCACGCCATCATCTTCTTCCTTTGGTGCATATGGAGTCCACACTACGAACATCTTCCTACAACAACTGTGGTCCACTACTTTGAGCAACACACTAATCTACACACCATGACTGGAGGTGCTAGTGTGAGTGAAGCCTCCGATGCCTTCGGCATGGGACCCTCCTCTGGGTATATCCGTAAACTCACTCTTGTCTATATACTTATATATGTTCTCTCCTGTATGCCATGTTTTGATGCTTTGGGTCATGTCGTTGTTGTTCATATGCTACATGATCTTGCTAGTATGCTTTATATGACAAATACACAATGCTTACATGTTTTAAATCATGTTTTTATGATTCATATAAGTATATATGATGTTATAATTACTATGCTTATTGTTATATGTGTCATCATCTTTATGGTGTTATTTTTCTGGATTAAATTGACATGGAAATTGGTTAAACATCTAACAGGATGAAAACTATCATGGCATGACATTAAGGTTATATGAGGTTTTACAAATGGTTTGTTTGTGTAAGTCAACCACTGCTCTGATACCCTGCTTGTCGTGCGCGCGAGCTAGATCGACACGGCACCCGGCACGCTGCAGGATCTTTGTAACGGTCGAGTGACACGGAACACCCCATGTGACAAACCAACGCACATAACACTCAACATCATGCCCAAGGTTAATGTAGTTGAAAGGGCTTGCTAGAAATAATTTTAATTAACAAATACATAAGACATGGAATATACACAATTTTAGAGTTTCTCCCTCTAGGTTTGTCTCTTCGGCAAATCACTCGAGAACTTATCGGAGTTAACTTGTAGCTCATCTTGGATTCGCCCAATCCAAGGTGTACTATGCAGCGGTGAGTAGAGCATTACCTCACATCCACCAAGGCAACAACACCTAAAAAACAACTTAATGGTAGCACCGTGAGTACATTGCATACTCACAGGACTTAATTCCAGCATATAAATGTTTGGTGGATGCAAGGTTATTATTAGGCATTTCTACATTTGTAGAAAAGCAATGACATTTCTTATAATGGCATGCTCATGATCCATTATTAAGATATTAGCATAGTTAAGTTCATTGCAACCAAAAGGGTGATCAATAAATGTAATTCACGTCATCATCAAGTTTCATCATTACACTACCATGGGCATAGAAAGTAGGAACAACCATAAAGGGTCCATCCCGAGGGACTTTAGGCTTTCAAAACTCTACAGTGGTGTACAACTTGTATCTACATGGAAGAACTCGACTAACCACCATACCTTGTGAACAAGATAAGGATTTTCTCACATCTTCCAACATTTCCCTAAATCGGTGCAAATATCCCATGAAAGGTTCGACTGGTGTGCAGTTAATGCTACCACCATCTAACTGGTGCCACCTTCTTGCCAGTCTCATGGATAGACCGTTCATAATTAGTTACTATTCTTGCCGCCCTTATATGCGACATGTGGTCTATATGGGCGGTTACTTGGACTCACGTATCCCAATGCATGGTCCTTAACTGCTCCACAAGCTGTGCCACTTGAGATCCCACACTTACAGTGACCTACCCCTCGCTTGAGCAAGAATTACCAAATTGATCATCATGTTCATAAATCAAGATTAGGTTGAGTCCTTAATCAAGTTTAGGGAAGTAGACAGTTGTAACCCTCATATTTTAATAGTTGATTATCCTGGTGTAGTGTCACACCCATTTTCAAGACCAAATGGAATGCATAATCTTATGTGCGCCCAGAGATCAATCACACATAAGCTGACAAATTAAAGGGAGTATCATCACAAATGTTATTACATCATGATTATTACTACATAGTCTTTACACAAATATAGCAAAAATAAAAAGATAAATCTCTCGTGGTAGCTTCAAGCACAGGCACATTGACTGATTGACCGCAAGTCTAGTGATCCTCAGGGATGTAGGAGTAGTAGTCACTATTTGCACCATCTATTACCCATCCGGATTTTTATCCAAATAAGAAAAATAAACAAGCATAAGTACATCTCGTACTTAACAAGTGTAACATGGGGTTCATGAGGCTCAAAGGCATGACATCGGTTTAACAGCATGTAGCTTTTAGTTGGCAAAGTTTTAGCATATCAATAGCATCAATGTGTCTCAACTTGCAATAAACATATGATCAATGTAAAATGAATAATGAATAGCAAAAACATATTAATCATTTGTGATAAACTATTCCATAAGGGTCTAAGGCCACTCGTGACCGTGAGCACGGCTATTATAACAGTTTTACACTTTGCAGAGGTTGTACACTTTCACTGTGAGTAGTGTAGCCCATATGCCCGGGGTAATTACCCCTAAAACACTTCCAAGGTGAGCAGGCAGGGGAACACTATGAAGTCTTTCAAAGGTTCGTCTAACAAGTTAGGGCTATTAGATTCACTCGGCAAACAGATGTAGAGCCCCCCTTCCATATGGCACAATGACACGCAACCTATACACATAAGGACAGAGGCCGCACTATACCTAATTCGTCAAGCCATTCTTACGCCAAAAAGGTTACCACTAGCAAGCTAGAAAAGGTCCTTCTATATGACTAAAGCCAGAGCCATGTAGCCCTCATAGTTATACTGTAAGTCCCGGATGTTCGCTTACAGATATGTCCTTATGGAGAGAAACTAGAGCACCATAAAATAGTCCAATGCTCTAGCCCCTGTAACTATGTTACTAAAAAGACATCTTTTAATGTTTATTGCATATTCCATTAGTCAAGTTATAAGATCATAGTTTATGTTGAACACTAGCAAAGCTACCTAATGCAATATCATGGGTGCCAAGGTGATGGATCAAAACTAAGTCATCTTTAGCAAGGGAATACATGCATAATGAATGTAATTGTTTATTGTGAATAGGACAAAAAGGATAATCCCATGCTATACTTGCCTTGATTAAACTGGTCCTGATGATCCTGCTCAAAGAAAACTCTTGATCACCAACGAATTGCTCACCGTCTATACTCGATCAACAAAGCAACAACATTCATCCAAAAGCAATCATGCAAAAAAACAAGACTATCATTAGAACAATACATCAATAATAATAAAATAAGATAAAAAGTTTTTAAAATGAATCTACAACTCGCTAGGATCACACAGACGCGAAGATCATGAAAAACGAAGCTAAAACAGCGAAGTTATGAATTTACTAAGATTTTCTATAGATAAATAATTACTTCAATACAAACTCAAAATTAAAATATTATAAACCTACTGTACAGTAGCACTATCATGTAGAGCTCGCAAATACGAACCTAACGCAATTTGAACGGGTCAAATCAGAGTTAAAATGGAGATTCTATGCATGAATTAACCTAGTGGCAAAACTGTAAATAAGTGAAAACATATTTTTGAATTTACCGAGATCAAACTACGCTTTATGAAAAGGAAACATAATTCGGGAATACGCCATGGACCGCGGGTTATAATCTAGAAAAGTCTAGGGTCTCTTATGCAAAAACGTTGGCCAAAACGGTATCTTCAAATGTTGACCGTCCGATTAGATCTAAACGGTCCAAATGCGACGATGAAGATGACGGCGGCGTTTTCGTTGCCGACGGCGAGCGGCCCGGTGGCGCCATGGCCGAAAAACATGATACCTCGCTTTCGGGCACCATTCAACGAATGGAAAGTATAGGGAGATAGTGTGGAGCACAGGGAACCCACCTCGGGTGAAATCGGGGTCGAGGATCGTTCACAAACGACGCACGGCTCGAGATGGTGGCGGCTAGGGTTGCGTCACGGGTGTGGCCGCCTCGGGACGAAGGTGACCGCTGATACGGGGCAAGATGGAGCAAAGGGGTGCATGGGCTCGACTTATATAGCCCCGGTAGTGCTCCAAGGTAGGAAGGTGAAGATTGGACGCGGGATTCGGCGGTGGTGAATAAGGAAGGTGACATCAGCGTCAGCTTGGGAAGGAAGAAGATCCCGACACATGGGCCTGGGTGTCAGCGATGGGGAAGGCGGACGCGGACGCACGTGTGATGCTGGCTGCTGGGTCAACGGTTGGGCTCGGCCCATGGCGAGGACGGAGGAGGCCTTGCGGAAAAAGAAGGATGGGCTCTTGCACGACTAGGCCATTAGCTCGGTGGGGAGGAGAAAAGCGGGCCTAGCCAAGAGCAAGCCGAACACTGGGCTGCCAGGCCAAATACAAAGGAAGAGAAGAGTTTTCTTTTTTTTTCAAAAATTCCAAAGCAAATTTTCAAATGGATTTTGAATTTCTCTACTGTATTTGAATCAAACCACTCAATACAAAAATCCAATGCAGCAGCATGAGTACACAATCATGTTCCTAACCTTATATTTGAATTTAAATTAATAAAAATTATTATTTTTCTAAGTTTGTATGCTCACAAAAATGCATAATAAATCATATTCACCTATTTTAAATCATGCCAAGTTTTAGGGTGTTACATGTAGCATCCTACACGCGCAAGTATGAGTTCCCTTCTCATACTCGACTTACCATTGTCTAAGCAAAATAAACAATTAAGCGTTACCAAACCAGTTGATTAAATGAAGGCTCTAATTGATTAGTGAGTAGTTCTAACATAGTGAAACATCATTAAGTTGATTAACCAATCTACATGAAATGCATAACTCTCAATGTAACATAACAAGTATCCAAAATAGAGCTCATAATAGTGGGGTGCCTGTCTGGTTTTGCTGCTCGAAGGAATTCAAAGTTGTAGATGACAACTCACACATGTTCCTCATGCTACTCAGCTCCTGAAAGAGGACGACGATCAAGGTTGAGGATAACTGACGGGTTTTCGAGGATAGAGGCTTGCTTTGGAACTTGGGAAGATACATCTAACTATGGCACTTTTTGACCTCTTGGGTAAGCTCTCTCAACAACTAACACTTATTGTCTTCTTGACGGACACTCCTACATAGGTGGCGAACACTCCATTGGATTGGGCTTCTGGTACTTACGTTTGGTTTGACTTTGTTTGGGTCGGCAGACACTCCGTCTAAGGTGACGGACACTCCGGTAGGAACTAGGAGGTCTTCGGGCTCTCTACTTTGCTGGGTCTATAAATCATCGGACACTCCATGAGGGGTCATGGACGCTCCGTTGAGGACTGAGTGCTCTCGGGTTATGGGGTTTTGACCTATATAAATTGGCGTATGTTTCGCGAGATACCGCGGACTCTGCACTGACTCAGGTTGACAGAAGGTTAGGCTCCGTTGGGTGGTTTTCTGGAGTTGACGGACACTCCGTCAACTTTGACGGACACTCTGTCAAACGGTTGACAGAACCTATGTTCCTGGGTGATCTTGGGTTTCAAGCTTAGATGTGCTCAGCTGTGATCCATGCAATTGCAAGATATCTCTGGGGTAGTTTAGGTGGCTTACTAGGCTTAAGATAGCTAGGTTTGAAGCTTGTTTTGCTAAGTGTGGCTATAGGTTTTGGATCAAACTTAGAGATAAGAGGATATGAAGACAAAACCATGATATTGAGATGAAATCCTTAGCTCTAAGATTTGAGAGCTTCCGTAGCCAAAAACTTGAAGATTTATAACTTCTTCACTCTTACTTCTCCATCCAAATATGACCTATCTTCATATGATCTTCCTCTTGCAAACATTTCCAAAAAGATGAATCAAAGAATAATTCATGGGGGTGTTGGGTGATTGAGCTAGGCAAGAACTTCATGAACTTACTTACATACGATGGAATCACCACCAGCAAGACACTTTCAATCCTTGCATCAAAAGACTTTGGATTAGAACTTTGGGTGGAAATCCAAGAAATGGGGGTGGTTCTTTTTTAGCTCACCAAGAAGGGGTTGAGGCGTGTGTTGACACCGTTTTTGGCACGTGTCAAAATGATCAGAGTGGGCTAATCGGCAGAAGGAAAGTTATTGTATTACGCTGGTAGAAGGGTGCCAATGAAGATCAACTTGTGAGGATTGTTGCTGATGAATGGTGGTAACCGATGGAAAGGTTGTCATTTGACTTAGACTCAGAGGCGTCGCTGACAAGATCGGAGATGTTATTGCTGATGCTGATGAAGGAGGATCTGAAGACTATTGCCAATGAAGCTTGTGATGACGGAAAGCATGCCGATGGAGAGGAGACCGATGGAAATTTCATCATAATTAAGGCGTACAAGGAAATAGATAGGTGTTGTTTTCCTTTTCTATATTTGTTAGAGTATGATTCATGTAAAAGTCATGTTTTTCCTTAGATATGGACTCGGTGCCCTAGTCGTGTCTGGTTATGTTTCTTTAGATCAGGGTATAAATATAGACTGAGGGACAATGTAAAAGATATATCAATCAAATATCAAACCAATTTTACTCCTATTCGCATCTACTTACTTTTCGGTGACTTCGTTAATTTGCATACTTTTATTTTTTACGAGTTCTCATCGATTCGACGAGCTACATCACTTCAGTGTGACCTTCGACAATCCTCGAGTTCCGTGTGAGTACCTCTTGGCTGTGGCTTCCGGGCGTATCGCTGTTGTCAAGACCAAAGTGCTCGAGTTATCATCCTTGTCGATTAACAGGTCAAATCGACTGGCACGCTTTGGATATCGGATTGGGTATTAGCCCTTTGTGTTTGCAGATCCACTTTTGCATCAACACATCTTTTGGCATGCCTGGTGGGACGAATCAAAATGATCAATATGTTCAATCCTGAGATCGATTTGGGGAACGTCATCGTGATATGGAAAGAAGATCTTAAGGAAGATCAGAAGCAGGCTATGGAAAAGGCTATAGAGGATTACAGGCAGCTTTGCTTGAAATCATTCAGCTTGAATAGGAGCGGAGAAGTCATATAGAAGCAAGATCTGTCGTTGCCTCGGCAGGTTACCTTTGACTTCAATCCTGGTAAACTTCAAGAGATGGTTAATTCTACAGTAAATCATGCTTTGATTAACCACTCCAATGTGTTGTCCAATACTGTTCACAATGCTGTGGTTTGAACTTTTAAAGAGGGACAAGTGCCACCACATTACGTTGGGCCAGCTTATCATCAACCAGAACCGGCATCGGTTAATGCACCATCGGCTCCTTCAGCCGTTGTGGGTACAGAAGTTACTTCTCCTCCAGCCTCGGCAGGTTTGCCTAATGTTCAATCTACACCGATACGATCAGATCCAGTACTTTCAGGAGGACAAGTTCAGCTCAATACAGATCTATCGGCATCAGCTATGTCAGGGCCTGTGTCTCAAAACAGCCAGATTCCTGTTAATTGGTGAGGATATGGTATGCCTTCGGAGTTGTCTGCCTTCAACTCTGGTTTACCTCAAGTGTTTGACGCAGCAGGAAAAGCTCCTGTATCATCGGCTGTTTCACCGATGAATCAGGTACCTCAATATGCCACATCAACTACTGTGCAATCAACTTCAGGAGGTTTCCAGATGCCTTCGTTTCAAGCACCCAATACAAGTCCATCGGCAAGCTTACTGCCGATGCAGCAGAAGGCCCCTGCTATGAATCAACCAAGGATGCAGTTCGTGCCTCAAGCCGGTTATGCTAATTGTTATCCAACAATTTCAGCAAGTTACCAGCCATCGGCAAGCTTTGTACCGATGAGTTCTAATAATGGTTGGACAGAACAGTTACCTGTTCAGCATGCGGTTCAGCAGAATCAGCAAGTTGCAGGAATTCAGCAAGGTCATATGCAAGCTGGTTTTCAGAATTAGGCATCGGTAGCTCAGCCAATAAATCCTTTCCAGCAGGTTAGTGGGCCACAAGTGGTGGCAAATATGCCGGTTGCTAGAGATCATGTGCCGCAAAGACACGTGGAGGGATATCAGCAGGCACCTCCTGTAGAAATTCAGCCAGTTCGTCAGCAGGAGGCTGATGCTTTTTGGGAAGATAAGATAGCAGAAATCATGAGAGATTAGTTTAGGATAAAACCCAAAGTTAATACTTATTCTTATCAGACTCCATACCCTCCAGCATATGATTTAATTCCTCTCCCAAATCAGTACAAGGTACCAGATTTCACCAATTTTTCTGGACAAGATGATACATCAACGATGGAACACGTCAATCGCTTCATTATTCAATGTGGAGAGGCAGCTAGCAGAGATGAATTAAGAGTTTGATTATTTTCATCATCTTTGTCTAGATTAGCATTCGCGTGGTTCATATCATTGCCACCAAATTCTATTATTACTTGGGCTGATTTAGAAAAACAATTTCAGAAGTATTTCTTTGCTGGAATCCATGAAAAGAAGCTTACCGATTTAGTAAAATTGAGGCAACGTAATGATGAATCAGTAGAAAGCTTTGTGCAGAGGCTACGAGATGTGAAGAATAAGTGCTACAGCCTGGTGCTAGATGATCGGCAGCTTGCCAATCTAGCTTTTCAAGGGTTATTACCACATCTCAAGGACAAATATGCTTCTCAAGAGTTTGAAAGCCTGAGTCATCTTGTACAAAGGATCTCTGATCAAGACACTAGGGTTTTTTAGCCTAAAAAGAATTGGAGCAAAAAAGTATCATTTGTTAATGAAGTAGAAGATTCTGATTCTAATGAAGAACCAGTTATCGGCTTAGCTGAGTGGGTTAAGAATAAAAGGCCAATATCTTGTCCTTTTGGTCAGAAAGAACCAGAGAAATTTACCTTTGACATCACCAAAGTTGACAAAATATTTGATCTTTTGCTTCAAGAAGGTCAAATTAAGTTGTCACCTAATCATGTGATTCCATCAGCAGAAGAACTAAAGAAGATCTTGTACTGCAAATGGCATAATGCAACTTCACACAGTACAAATGAGTGCAAGGTGTTCAGGCAGCAGTTGCAATCGGCTATCGAATCTGGGAGAATTAAGTTTGGCAACTCCAAGACCCAGAAGCCGATGAAAATTGATCAGCACCCTTTTCCAGCAAATATGTTGGATGCCAAGGGTAAGACCAAGGTATTGACATCAGAGGCTGCTGAGAAAAACACATCAGTGGATCCCCAGCATCAAATAACTACCAATGACGCAAAAAGCAAGGGTCTGCTGGGAGAAAGTGGTAGTTCCAAAAAACCTCCTCAACCTGGCATTATGATTACCCATCGAAGGCAGCAGGAGGGTTGGCGTCGGCGTAGGGACCGATATCAACAACAACAAGAAGAAAGATGTTAGGAAGAGTGGTATCGACACAAATATCATTGGAGGTGCCCGTTTTTCATCCATTGCTGGGAAGAAGGCATTAGATTGCCAACTATTGAAAATTGCCCTGAGTGCAATGGTTACTATGGGGCCAATCAGCCAGAAAGGAGGTTTCGGCCTAGTAATCAGGGTTTATCTATCAATGAGCCAATCAGAGGTGGATCATCAGTACATGATTGGCTGGGGGGCAGACTTAGTGTACATGAAAGGCTTGGTAAGAGCGCTGGATATTTTCCAAGGAATCAAGAGGAGCTTGAGGAGATGGCAAACACAAGAGTTCCCAATGAAGAAATATTCTACAGGGATCCTAATATACGTCGTGTAGAATCAACCGGGACCTATTATCAGCCGGTTTCAAAAACTAAACTTCCTCTATGGTGCCCTGAAGGTCTGACAAAGACGCAGAAAAGGAGGATGCAGCGTGAGTGACAGGAGGACCTATACCAAGAGGAAAGCTCTTCCAATGAAAGATCCAGACATCGGCAGTGGCGGGTGAAACACAAAGATAAGGACACATCGGCAGATGTTAATATGGTATTTATGTTGTCGATGGAGTTTCTAGCACTCTCTGATGATGAGAAAGAAGTTGTTCTTTCCGATCAAGTAGCTCAGCTGACACTAGATCCAATGATGGCTATTTTTGAGAAACCTACCGATGACGAGAGATAGCATCTCAAAGCTTTGTTTGTGAAAGGCAGAGTTGATGGGCAACCTGTATCTAAGATACTTATCGACGGAGGAGCTACGATTAATATTATGTCCTATGTAATGTATCGGAAACTTGGCAAAGGAGATCAAGACTTGACCAAAATCGATATGATGCTGAAAGATTTTAAAGGCAATGTATCACCAGCTAAAGGGGCAGTATGCGTTGAATTGACCATCGGCAGCAAAACCTTGCCGACGATGTTCTTTGTTATCAATGGTAAAGGTGCATACAATCTGCTTCTAGGAAGGGACTGGATTCATGCCAATTGTTGTGTTCCTTCCACAATGCATCAATGCCTCGCATAGTGGGTTGGAGATAAGATTGAGGTTGTCCCTAGTGATTCTTCTTATATCATTGCATCGGCAGAATCAGATACTTATGAGCAAACCAAATGCATATCAGGAGAAGTTTGGGAGAAAGAGTTCCTCAGAGTTGCTGATTATGAAATTTCACCGATCCAAGCAGTCGGTTCTGAGGAGAAGTTTTAATGGATAGGTTTGCCGATGATGGAAAATTAGGCCAAGGGTTCACATCGGCTGATGATTTAGTAGAGATAAATATTGGTAATGGTGATAGGTCAAGGCCTACTTTTATTAGCACTAAGTTAGATTCCAAGTGTAAGCAGCAAATAACCAATTTATTAAAAGAATATAAACATTGTTTTGCTTGGGATTATACTGAAATGCCTAGATTAGACCGATCAATAGTTGAACATCGGTTACCTATCAAATCTAGATTTTGGCCATATCAGCAGCCAGCGCGCCGATGCAACCCTAATATACTTCCTGACATTAAGGCCAAAATAACTAAATTAATTGAGGCAAAGTTTATTCGGCAGTGTCGGTATGCGGAGTGGATTTCTAATGTGGTTCCTATTTATAAGAAAAATGGGAAACTTCGTGTTTGTATTGATTTCAGGAACCTCAACAAAGCCACACCGATGGATGGTTATCCAATGCCTATTGCTGATTTGTTGATTGATGTTGTAGCCAGACATCAGATTATCAGCTTCATAGATGATAATGCAGGTTATAATTAAATATTCATGGCTGAAGAAAATATTCCCAAGACTGCTTTCAGATGTCCAGGTCATGTGGGGTTGTTTGAATGGATAGTCATGACCTTCGGTTTGAAAAATGCTGGTGCTACTTATCAGAGAGCTATGAATTTTATTTTTTATGAGTACATCAGCACATTAGTGGAAATCTATATTGATGATGTAGTGGTTAAGTCTGGGGATATCACATAACATCTAGCCGATTTACGAAAGATACCGGAGTGCACGAGGAAGCATAGATTAAAGATGAATCCTAATAAATGTGCGTTTAGTGTATCGGCAGGTCAATTCTTGGGTTTTATGGTGCATTAGAGAGGTATTGAAATCAGTAGGAAGTCTATTGATGCAATCAACAAGGTGGTTTCTCCTGCCGATAAAACTGAATTGCAATCTTTGATTGTCAAGATTAATTTTATTAGAAGGTTCATATCTAATCTATCGGGTAAGATTAAAGCTTTCAGTCCATTGCTTAAATTAAAGACCGATTAGGAATTTGTATGGGGAGCTGAGCAATAGTTGACTCTAGATGAAATTAAGAAGTACTTGACAAATCCTCCAGTACTAGTTCCACCCCAACATGGGAAACCCTTTAGGTTGTATTTATCAACTGATGATACAGTTATTGGTTCAGCTCTTATTCAAGAATTTGCAGGGAAAGAACGTGTTATTTATTATTTGAGTAGAAGATTGGTGGATACTGAGACAAGGTATTCAGCCATCGAAAAACTATGTCTATGTTTAAACTTTTCTTGTATTAAATTAAGATATTATTTGCTATCGGCCGAATGCACTGTCATATGTAAGGATGACGTGGTCAAATACATGTTGTCGATGCCGATATTGAGTGGTAGAATCGGCAAGTGGATTTTAGCATTGTCAGAATTTGACCTACGTTACGAACCGGCTAAGGTAGTTAAAGGGCAGGTTATGGCTGATTTTGTTACTCAACACTGCAGCACAGTAGACTCTCTGGAAGTTGCTCCTTGGACACTTTTCTTCGATGGGTCTACATGTGGTGAAGGAGCAGGTATTGGCATTGTGTTGATTTCACCTCAAGGAAGGAAGTATGAGTTTTCATTACCAATTATTGTTACATCGACAAACAATCAGGCTGAGTATCAAGCTTTGATAAAAGGATTGGAATTACTTAGGGAGATATGTGTCGATGTTGTCGAAATCTTTGGTGATTTTATGCTGGTTATAAATCAATTAGCTGGGATTTATGAATGCCGAAGTGAAGTGTTGATCTCATATCATGAGAGATGTTTGCAATTATTTAAAGAGTTTAAAGATTTTCATCTTGAGCATATTTATCGATTGCATAATGAAGAAGCTAATCGGCTAGCTCAGCATGCTTTAGGGTATCAGCCTATCCAGGAGGTGCTGACATCGGTTATTGATACCAATGACTGGAGAAAGGAGATTGTCGATTACTTAAGGGATCCATCTAAGAAGGTTGAAAGACGTATAAGATTTCAGGCCACTAAGTATGTGCTCCTCGATGATGAATTATATTATCAGACTATAGATGGAGTTTTACTCAGGTGTCTTAGCGGGGATAAGTCGAAAAGCTTGATGGGTGAAATTCATGAAGGAGTGTGTGGGGAACATCAATCGGCTTTCAAGATGAAATGGATGGTCAGAAGGAATGGGTACTATTGGCCGACTATTCTTGAAGATTGCTTTAAGTATTTTAAAGGATGTCAAGGGTCTCAGAAGTTCGGTAATATTCAAAAAGCGCCTGCATTGGCCATGAATCCTATAATTAAACCTTGGCCGTTCCGAGGATGGGCTATCGATCTCATCGGTCAGATTTATCCACCATCGAGCAAAGGACATAAATTTATTCTTGTTGCTACCGATTATTTCACAAAATGGGTTGAAGCAGTTCCTTTAAAAAAGGTGACATCGGTTAGTATGATCGATTTTGTGAAAGAGCATATTGTTTACCGATTTGGTATTCCTCAAACTATCACTACCGATCAGGGTACTATGTTTACATCGGGAGAATTTAATGAGTTTGCTATTGGTATGGGGATTAAAGTTTTGAATTCCTCTCCCTATTATGCTCAAGCTAATGGTCAAGCTGAGGCTTCTAACAAAGGAATTATCAAACTCATTAAGCGCAAAATTAAAGAAAATCCTAAACGGTGGCATACAATATTGAATGAGGCTCTGTGGTCATATCGGATGGCATGTCATGGTGCAATCAATGTAACGCCTTATCCGTTAGTATACGGCCATGATGCAGTATTGCCTTGGGAAATTAAAACTGGCTCTAGGCGGATATTTTCTCAAGATCAACTGACAGCCGATGACTATGATACTCTTATGAAAGATGAGTTAGAAGATGTGGCAGGTCATCGGTTGAAGGCTTTAGTTAGCATCAAAGAAAATAAAAAAAGGGTAGCCAGATGGTATGACAAGAAGGTGAAGGTAAAGGAGTTTGTCGATGGAGATCTGGTTTGGAAGTTGATTTTACCGATTGGGACTAAAAGTTCAAAGTTTGGCAAGTGGTCTCCTAATTGGGAGCATTCATATCGGATAAACCAATCTGTTCCTGGTAACGCATATATTCTAGAAACCCTCGAAGGGGTTGTATTTCCTAGAGCATTAAACAGAAAATATTTAAAGAAATATTACCCTAGTATCTGGATGGATGCATAAAAGCATAAGTGTCGATAACAGTCCTATCGGCTAGAATCATACAGGGGTATCAGTGTTTCATAGAGCGCCAATGTAATAAATAGGGTTTATAAATTTAGTAAAGATTGGATGGCCGATATCGCACGCAGGCGATTCTGATCGGCTTCCTTTATCTCTTTGATATCTTCATCGGCAGCACCCTCCACTGGCTTAAGTTTTTTCTTTATTGCCAGGGCTTTGCGAGCTTGGATGTCTCTTTCTTGCTGAAGAGCCTTGATAGCATCGGGTAACTGGCTTTCTTCCTGCCTGGCATGAGTTAGAGCTGCCCCAACTTCTTTCAGTTCAGCCAGTAGAGCCATTTTCTTTGCCGATAAGTCCGAGATTTTCTGCTTAAGTTCGGCACCCGAAGTCTGCAAACTGCCGATGTTCTTGTGCTTCTCATCGGCGGCCTGTTTCAATTGTAGCATCTCTTCTTTAAGCTAAGCCTGAGCGGCTCTATCGGCAATGCGTTGAGCAGCCCTCTGATATTTGAGTTGTCGGCTTTCTAAGTGGGCTGCTAGGAAGAGTGCTTCTTCGATGTTGGCAAGGACCTGGCCACGGATTGTTTTGAAGATCGCTTTTGCAGGGTCCGAATCATCTACCAACTGGACGGTATCTTGCTGCAGCAAGTTTAGTAGAGCCTTCAGCTTGGACTTGACTTCTGCCGATATGGCCCCCAGTGCAAGAGAAGAGCTTGCCTCCTCTCTGTCATCATCAGAAACGTCGATAGCAAAGGAGAATAGACTATCTGGGGAGTCTTGTTCCTAAAAGAAGGAAAGGGGTCAGTCGAGGACAAGTATGAATATTATAAATCGGCTAGGTCTGTCGGCTTACTTGCTTCAAGGTAATTTCTTGTCTTTGACTGGAGGAAGCAACCTGGAGTATGCCATGTGAAGGATCGGCTGAGCTTGCCGATGGGACATCTTTAGCTTCAGGATTAACTGGTGCTAAGTTTGATGGAGGATCGACTGCTTGCTTAGTTGCATCGGCCGATTCTGGTTGGCCCGGAGGTGCTGGATCAGATGTTGGGATCGGTACACACTTCTGCCGCTTTGGCTGTGCCTCAGTATCTGTTGAAGCTTTGCGTTTTGTTTGGGCCTCAGCAACGGTTGGCTAGGGGGCATCAGTGCTTGTTGGTTGTGAAGGTTGGACATCTGGTACACTTGCCGATGTACCCGTTTGTTGCTGCAAAAAGGGTGTAAGATATGATTTTTAACAGATTAAATATAATGTTGAAGGATTACATCTGAAGGTTTATCAGAGATGGTAGTGCTTGATACCAGAGGAGTTGCCGATAATGATCTAGCAGTAGTTCTTACATCCTGAAAATTTAGTGTTAGTACGGTCTGAGATTGGTGTGAGTTGAAATAAACATGGATGTTACCTTGAACGCTTTTACAAGGGTCGCAGCGGCAGTCGATGGAGTGACTCTAGCCTTAGCCAGTTTTGGCTTGGTAGTGATTTTTTTGGCACGGGTTCTTTGATGAGTCAGAGCACCCAAGGTAGGGGCGTTGTAGCCGATCGGTGATATCGGGGATACGGGTCGAAGGTCAAAGGGTCTCCCACTCCTGCTCGTGGATGGTGCTGGGTCATCGACCTGTCACAAGAAAATTAGTTGTCGATGAAATTAAAAGTGAGAAAAAAGTGAAAAAAAAACTAGTGTTAAAAGAAACTTACTGCGTCATCAGGTATAATATGTTCAGGATCGATCATATGTCGATATATATGAACAGATGCTGCAAATAATTGTCTCTTCCACTCTTGCCACCATAACTTATATGATTCAGTGATGAAAGAGGTTGGCACCCAGGTGGATAGATCAACATCTGTAGTATCGACATCAGGGGAGAGTCGCACTACCTTGCTCTAGTCCGATCCGCTGGTGATTGTTTCTCTCGGCTTAATCACATTGGCAAAGCAAAGTTTAATTGGCAGCTGTCCAAAGGCCAATTGACGTGATACTGCCGATGGATTATAGAATTCATAGGTGATGTTGGTGTTCTTCCCACTGCCGAATGTATTCATTGGGATTGCCCTAGGAGTAATGATGACCATCATAAGTTCATCATCCTTGTTCAAGGCATCATCGGCGAAATTGAAGAGAAGGGGGAATCTGGCTTCTTCATCTATATAGGGCATCCAAGCCCGATGACGACGGGAGAGACCGTTGTAAAAGCTTTGGAAAAATCGGCCGATTTGATCTTCATTGGCCTCTGTCCCAGGAAGAACTATTATGGCTTCACCAAAATTGAGGGGTGGGCGTGTTGCCGATTCTTCGTCTCCAAGTTCATAGTCTTCGGCGATATCTCGCGGGAATTGTTGAGCAAAGAAATTCCATTGCAAGCGTTTGTGCATGTGGGAATTCAGCCACATGTTAATGAACCACCACGGGCCTCCTAAGTTGCCGATGGGTTCACCAAGCAGAAGCTTCTGAGATACTTGATGTAAGAGATGATAAGTGAAACTCAAGAGATTTCGACCAAGAGGGAACCTTACACCGTTGGCCAGTAGTTCAACTGCGGGGAGGTAAGCATGGGTTGGCCCTACCGATCGACCACAGAAAATAAATTTTTCTAACCACATGTTTAGGAATGTGGCGTGTTCCCTCTGACCAACTGTCCCGGTCTTCCTGTATTCTTGGATATACCCTGTCCAACCACCGATGTTACGGATATTCACCCTGTACTCAGATTTTCTGCCATAAACGGAGGCATCATCGGTAGTTGAAATATATAAGCCGGTGAGCATGTACACATCGGCAAGAGTGGGAGTAGCTAGGCCGTGTCCAAACACGAAGGTATTTGTTGTGTCTGACCAGAAATAAGCGGCAGCGATCATCATCAACTCATTCTTTTGCATATCGGCAATGGACAGTTTGATGCATTGGTCTAGTTTTCGCTCTGCCCAGTACACCTGCATCGACCCGATTACCCTCAGGTACCAATCTTTCCACCCCTTGGTGGTTTTAGGCCAAGATCGGAAGGTATCCTTCCATAAATTTAAAGAGAAATTCTGGGCTCTGAAGGGAATTCTATTAGTCTTTGTGTTAATCAAATCGGTTGGATCTGGATTGCCCATTGGACCTAAACATTGGATGTGCGGCTGATTGGTTGGGATGACTAGCTTATTGCATAGTTCCTAAGTTTGGAAGATCAAAAGAACAACGTGATGCTTATATTTTTCTATATTTCCTATTTCATACTGCAACGTGCGTATTGACAATGAGCCACTGCTGGCTTAATATTTCAGATGTGCTCCTATGTTTAGGTGTACATGCATGTGTATACGTTCATAGAGGTAAGTGTGTCTACGTGTTTGTATAAGCGTTTGCGCGCTTAATGTGATAAAAAATAATGAGAAAACCATAGATTAGTTGGAGGTGCATTTTTATTATATTATGGGTTCCGCCCAAAAATAAACTTAATTACATCCCCTGTGTTAATTCTCTTATTACGATGTGTATATGAATAGGAACATAGAGAGAGACACACACGAGAGCCGACACCACTAAAGTTATATTCATTTGTTCACTGATGACGTGGATTATTAACGACCCTTAAGCTGAGTTTACATATTGAATAATCTTGCCGACAATAATCAGACATAATAATTAGTGGAGGCATGCAATAATGTCAACCACCAATAAACAATATTATACACATCTTCTGTCCAAACTACATATAAAACATTTTAATACTACACAATCATATTGTGACCTTATTAACGTGTCAGCAAATAAAAGCTCGGCTATCCATTCGGTTGCTTGGTTTCTTGTTCATGTGCAACTGTTCCGGCCTGGTCCATGGCGATGGGTAACATCAAGGCATTCCAATGCACATAATCTCTCTCTCTCTCTCTATATATATAATATTTCTTCCAGATAGGAGTAGTAGATAAACAATCCAACCACTATATATATCGTGAAGACGTACCATATATACCCAGAAGTAACCATGATGTAATTATCTAGAGATTTCATTGAGCTTCATCATCAGAAACTTATGCTAGCAGTTGACGTAGAGTGCGTTGACGTACTACGCTAGCAGTTGAGTCGACCACACGGCTTCGGCTTAAATATATAGTTGTTAGCTGATGGAATGAATCATGTCCTAACAAATCTCCATATCACCTATTTTATTATTTGCCGACGAAATTAGCACGTATTTTCTTGTTGCCAGGTGGAAAAACTGGCAATGTCAACACTCCTTGCAATTGGATCGCCAGCTACCTTTTCGGCGTATGTTGTACCAGCTAACGACTGTGTGCTAGTAACAACCTCCCAAGAACATAATTGTTGCAGTTAAGAACAACATGTTAACCAGAAACAAAATAGAGGCATGCATTCGTCTCTATAAATACCCTAACTAGGTGCCTCACATTGCCACCACAAGCATTCGCGTCTCTTTCAGAAGTCGTAGACATCACATCCTCCAATAGTAGCTTGCTTGTAATATCCTAGCTAGCTTTCTAAGATCGATCTTGGGTACGTTAATTTACAAGGATTAAGGAGAGCTAGCTAGGTGAGATCATACATATAATATAAGCTGAAGATTTAAGTAGCAGCATATCATGGCGATGCCGACGTCAACATGCAAGGCCACGCTACTCATGGTGTTCGTCGTGGCTGCTGCCCTGAGCACGACGACGTCGTGGGCACAGTCGCCGCTGCAGATCAACTTCTACGGCACGTTGTGCCCGCAGGCGGAGGCGACGGTGCGCAACGTCACCGCGGGGATCATTGCCAACGACCCCACCATGGGCCCCGCCTTGATGCGCCTCTTCTTCCACGACTGCTTCGTCAGGGTATAACTACATACTACTGATCATCGTCATCTTGCATTGTTTTTTTTTAGGGAACTGGAGTCATCTTGCATTGTTACTAGACAGGACATCCAATCTTCTTCATTTGTCTATTTGATACTTGCTTATAAATTTCACATATATACCGCCGGAGGGATCGGATGAATCTAAACTATATATACTGCGCCAAACGAGAACACCTCGTTATTCTAAAATGACAAGTAGATATGCCAATGCCATGTTGGCAACTCTCTCAAAAGATGCCAAACATATTCATTCTTAGTACTCGTATAGTACATGTACTATACGTATGAGTAGTAATAGTAGTATACTAATGCATGGCTCCGGCGGCTTAATTTGCACCGCAGGGCTGCGACGGCTCCATCCTGCTCGACCCGGCGAGCAGCAACACGCAGGTGGAGAAGAAGGCGATCGCGCTGCGCGGGTACGCCGCCGTGAACACGATCAAGGCGGCCGTGGAGGCGGTGTGCCCCGGCGTGGTCTCCTGCGCCGACATCCTGGCCTTCGCGACGCGGGACACGGCGGTCATCTCCGGCGGCTTCGCCAGCTTCGACATGCCCTCGGGCCGCCGCGACGGGACGGTGTCCAACTTCATCGAGGTGCTGCAGAACATCCCGTCGCCGACCTTCAAGCTCCAGGACCTTATCAACAACTTCGCCAAGAAGGGCCTCGACGTCGACGACCTCATCACGCTCTCCGGCGCGCACTCCTTCGGTCAGGCGCACTGCTCCTTCTGCAACGGCCGGCTGTACCCTACCGTCGACCCCACCATGGACGCCACCTACGCCTCCGATCTCAAGACGGTGTGCCCGGCGCCGGGCAGCAACAGCGGCAACCCGGTGATCAACAACAACCGGGTGACCGACCCCAACGTGCTCAGCAACCAGTACTACAGCAACCTGCTGGCGGGGAAGGTGCTCTTCGTGTCGGACCAGCAGCTCATGAACACCACCTACACGGCGGCCAAGGTGGCCAACAGCTCCGCTGACGCTGCCACGTGGATGACCCAGTTCCAAACGGCGTTGGTGAAGATGGGCAGCATCCAAGTGCTCACCGGGACGGCCGGCCAGGTCAGGAAGTTCTGCAACGTCGTCAATAGCAGCTAGCGGATCGGCCGGCTCACTAGCCTGTTGTACAATCGTATTGGTTCTAGAAACAGAACACAATTTGCCTTTTGCTTAACTATATATATGTACTACCATGCATGTGTCAAATTAAGTTCATATATACATTAATATACTACCAGTTGCCATCTAAGAACCGTCACTACATATATACTATAGAGAACCAACCGTGGAAATGCATTATTGTTGTGGCCGCAACGGGGCGGTGGAAGTGGCAAATTGTGCCTAGAAATATGCTACCAGAATGCACTTTAATTTCTCAGTCCAGTCCAGAAGTCCAGAACTTCTGCACATTTCTAGAAAAGTTCCGCACATGTGCGGAAGTTACTTTACTAAGCTACAAATTGTGAAAATACACAATGAGACTAGTGATATCAAATCTGATACAAAGTAGAAGCAATTGAGGTTACCCAAATGAAATAACTGCAATGAACTATTGGACATACTGATTGAATCTTTTTAGCACAGCAACTAGCAAACATGATGATTCTTAACAGAAGACATACCCGATAATTCTGCACGTCAAGCAACTGCGCCTTACAAACTGAACACAGAAGTAGGCTCAAAGGTGGCAACCACTATCAATGCAGACAGCTAAATAGAACCAGAACTTTGAACCAGTTGTATGACACAAGATACGAATAGCCACAACTGAACACGGTAGCATTGCTAGGCTCAACCAAATGTAGTCAGCGGTAGATGGTACAAATGTGCCTTGAACCTCAAACTGCCAACACCGTCAAAGAAGAATATCAAAAGCCATACTCAACCGGTTACAAATATAGCCACAATAAGACTACAACCCACATCACAACTCTTATGCAAAACCTTTGAAGCAAGCTCAAGAACAAACGAAGCACCAACCATAGAGTTGACTAATAGGGATAAGTCTTATTTCCATTAAATTATTGAGAGACAGAAACAAATAGTTCAAGCTTGGTTGGGATACTTTTCATAACTTTCAAATAGATCAAATGCACTACCAAATTTTGTGTGTGACTTCAACACAAGGTACATGCAAAAACTAGCTCACCAATTTATCATTCCCTTTCACCAAATCATCAACATACCAAAGAACACATATGCCTCACATGCGAACTTAATCAATATGACATTTAACTCAAATAACTCCAACAAATGACACCAATAGCAAGCAAGACAACAACCTATCAATTCATATGGTAAGAGGAATATCAAACCACAAATAGACACAAAGGTTTATGTGTAAACTCCTTGCGGGGAAACCGCAAGCGGCACCAAGCAACTGATCCACTATGAAGATGAAAGTATATGAGATGGGAGCCAAAAAGGATGGGGGAGGCTCCAAAACCCCACCAAACTCACTCTCTAATGGTGGAATTGGCAGGTCAAAGCCTCACCCTTCATATCTCATCTCTCCCTCCCTATCTCTAACCCTCAAAGGGGAAGAACAAGCCATACAAGAGAAGCTCTGTGTTTGGGATGGGTTTTGCACATTACAAAGGGCCCCTCAAAGTTGCATAGTGTCACAAATGAGTCCCTCAATACCTAACCAAACATATAAGGAAACTTTTGCATAATGTATGTAATTGCCTAGAGTCAGCTTCCAAACTACAGATTGATTATACAGATGGAGGTATCTTCACTCTTGGTCCAATATACATGAACCATTTGTGTAAATGGCATTATCACAATTTGTTCCACGAACAAACTAACTTCGATAACCACTTACTTGTACAATGGATTCTAGCCTATGGACCATCACTGATAGTAGATTTGATCCAAATTTGTAGCTTTACTTTTCTAATCGCGTTCATAGTCCCCCCACCCCCCCCCCCCCCCCACACACACACAAACATTGCATCTATCGCACCCTTAACATGTGCTATTCATATATGTATGTACGTAGATTTATGGGTTAATTCTGATCATTTTTAATAATGGTAGAGTTGGAAATTTAGATCCAAATTAAGGGTGATGACTTTATATTTTTTATAGTGGCACAAAGTGGGTAATTTAGATGAAGATTTGGAGCTTAATTTGTGTAATTTTTCATAATATGATGTGGGTAATTTATATATAGATTTTAGGAGTTACTTTAGACTACTTTTCTTGTAATGGGGTATGGGGAATTTTAAAAATTAATTAATCAGTGCCAATTGTTTTCTTTGATGACTAAAGTGTCCTAAATTGATAGCCAGATGATATTGTTTTTATAGGAATTTCTAGTATTTATTTCTTATCTCAATCACATGTTGTGAGGCTCAACATTGAGGCCACAAGTGATCTTTAGAAAGATACATCCACTGGAAAATATTTAAAACCTTAGCTAGTTAAACTATATACGTGCATTCTGTCCTACAAGCTCTTTTAAGAGAAACCCTACCAGGCCAGCTTGTCTTCCAAGAAGATATTATTTTTTCTGTCATTTAGATAGAAAGAATCTAGGCTCAGCAAGTGAACTCAATTTAGCATCCCCCAAAAGTTTGGATTGCTAGTTTGCTTTCAACTTGTGCTTTCTTCTTTCAGATATATTTTTCAAGTAAGATTCTACCACATCCCATATTCAATAGCTGGCTTAAAAATCCACTTACCTCATACTCCCTCTCATCCCAAAAAGAAGAACGTCATGGGATACGCGCAGGTCAAAAAATTTCAACTTTGACTAGGTTTGTAGAAAATGTGTGCAACATTTATATCTCCAAATAAGTTTATTATGAAAGTATATTCAACGATCTATCTAACGATATTAATTATGTATTATAAATATTAATATTTTTTATATATAATTGGTCAAAGTTAAAAAAAATATTGATTTCTCGGGAAGCGAGAACAACTTCTATTTTGGGACAAAGAGAGTATTACCTTATATGAGTGTGTTGAGTTATTTTCACATTTAAGTTCTTAATACCAAAACCCTTGCTCTTTAGGTTGGCATAACATTGGCCCACTTATTAATTAGTCTCTGTCTGTGCTTTTCCCCTATGCTCATCACTTTGCCAAAAGAATCTTGATCTACAGTACTCTTTTTTTATCATACCTTCCATGGCAAGTGTACCAAGCAACAAGAGAGACGAAAGAGAAACCCATGTCCACACAACAATCAAATATGTATTACGTACGTGTGTGCTAACGACACTCTCTTCAGCCTGAGAGAATGACTAAAGAGTAGTTTACAGCCTGAGATCTACTTCCCCAAACAAATTTAAGTGATAGCTCGACTGGTTCTAGCAGCTTGTCCTGTTCAACCAGCCAAGCTGTGCTTTATGCCATTTGAAATTCTTGCGCAGTTCAAATATACCCATGCAGACTATGCTATAGCCAAGAGCCATGTGTTAGCCAGTTCATCCTAAACCAAATGGCCTTGTGAGTATACATGTATACAGCAGGATAGCATAACAAAGGGTGCTCGTTTTTGGCGCTCTACATAAATTGAAGTCAAAAACATCAGCTAACTCAATAAACTAGAATTAGACTTGTCCTCGTTTGCTACTGGCCTAGTTATTTGTCATTTTTATAGACAGTACATGAAATTGTCAAATGCATTGAAAACTAAATAAATCTACAAGCGGCAATGTCGGAGGAAAGCACGCATATATATGGTTGACTTTATTCCACCAAGTGGCAATACAATATGCTTGTCATCTGACTGCATTAATTATTATATGGTACGGTGGTATGTTTGTGGTACTAATCTCTCAATTATCGTTTTAGTAACTGTTTCAAAAAATAAATTAAAATGCAACAAGTACTCTCTGAATGTATGATTTTAAGGTTTGTGCTCATCCTCATCATGTCCTCATCCATAGATACAAATACCCTTGCTTGGGAGGTCACCATCAAACATTCTCAGCACGTCTCTCTTTGTAATAGCCATCACATTGTCAAATAGCTTGAATTGTGAGTGGCGACTGGTGGTCCACCTGGCAGCCGCATCCGTATACACAGCTGTACAAAAAAATGCCACATGGCATTCCAAATTGTCACACCCATTTTTAAGGACAAAAATAGGATGCATAAAAGACTCATGTGCGCCCCAGGAAACAGTCGCACACATAAGTTAACAAATTACAAAGTATCATCACAGTGCTTATTACATAACGAATAAATATTTAAGACATAGTCTTGAACGATAGGTAATAATAACTAATAGTAACTCTTCAGCGGAAACTCCACACAGGGACACGGTTGACTGGTTGACACCAAGACTAGTACTCATTCCGATAATCTTCCTCTATATCTTCATCTGTTATGGTGGAAATAGCAAGGGTGAGTCCATGTCGAACTCAACAAATATAACACAGGGTTCATGAGGCTCAAAAAGGCTAGACATTGTTTAACTGCGTTTAGCTTTTAATCATATATTAGCAATTGAGTAGCATCAAGATAAACCACTTCCCATTAAAGAACCAATGATCAATTGTAATAAGGATAATGAATAGCATTAACATGAGCAAATAATAATCAACAATAATTAAGCATGATATAACAGTTATGATCAACTATTCCATAAGAATCCCCAAGGCCGCTCGTATCCGTGAGCACGGCTAGTATACCAGTTTTTAACTCTGCGCAGAGGTGTACACTTTCACTGTGAGTCATAATTTCCAAATGAGTGGGGAGATCAAGCCCAAACACCCGAGAACCATATAAAGCCACTCAAAAGTTCGTCTAACAAGTTAGGGCCATTAGATTCACTCGGCAGGCAGATGTAGAACCCCCCTTCCCTGTGGCACAACAACCGCAGCCTATACACACTAGGCCAGGGGCTCGCACTACACCCAACGTGGCAAGCCATTCTTACGCCATTTAAGGTAACCTCTAACAAGCTAGAAAAAGTCTCTTGAACAACTAAAGCCAGAGCCATATAGCCCTCACAGCTGTACTGTATATCCCGGTTATCACTTACAGATAAGTCCTTATGGAGAGAAACCAGAGCATCAAAATAATACACATGCTCTAGCCCCCTTTTAACAGTAATAAAATCATCTTAATAGTTGATTGCTTATTCCATTAATCAAATTACAAGATCATTGTTCTTAGTTTGAGCACTAGCAGTAGCTACCCATATGCATTCCCAGGGTTGACAAGGAATCAAGATAACAATCACTAAGTTATAATCTCTAAGATAAGGTAAGCACATGCATATGTATGACAATTCAATGTATAGGTAACAAGGATAGTCCTGTGTTATACTTGCCTTGATCAAAGCTTCCCAAGTGATACTGCTGACTTGGCTCAAAGTAATACTCCTGATCGTCCAGATACTGCTCACCTTCTATACTCGATCATCAATCAACAACACACATGCATCCAATCAAACAAACACGAAGCAAACAAAGAGATACAATTAGAACAGTACACCAACAGTAGCAAAACAGTAATAAAAGTTTATAAAACTCTTCTACACGCTTCTACGATCACACAGACGCAAAGATCACCAAATTCGGAGTTAAAACGTGAAAGTTATGAATTTTCTAAGATTTCCTATAGATAAATAAATACTTAATTATAAACTCGAAAAATAAATTATCAAAACTAACTGTACAGCTACACTAACATGTAGAGCTCGCAAATACGAACCTAACGCAACTTGAACGGATCAAATCGGAGTTAAAACAAAGATTTTATGACCAAAACAATCCTAGTGGCAAAACTGTAAATACCTGAAAACGTATTTTTGAATAAACCGGGAGAGAATACGCTTTCAAAACACAAAAACGTACTTTTAGTTTTACGCTACGGACCGCGGGTTGATAACTAAAAAGCTGAGGGTCTCTTTAACAAATTTACCCGCGAAGGGGTAAGTTCTAATCTGGGCCGTTGATCACGATTTGGACGGCTCGTGTTCATCATCGAGTCTACAGTGCTCATACCGGTCTCCTACCTCAAGTCCGGCCGGCGGCCACCATGGCCGGCGTGCCCACCTCGCCGGAGAAATCCCGTCTCCCCCTTTTTCGACCTCTACTTGATCTGCCACCAACTCAAATCGAAAGAGAAACTTCCCCCGAACTCGTCTACCTAGTTTAGGAAGACTGCTATAGCGCGGAAACGGAACGCGGCTAGGTTAGGGCGGCGACGCCATTGCCGGTGCACCCGAGCTCACCAAAACCGCTATTCAATGCATCTCAACACCAAAGAAGGCACGAGAAGAAAGAGGAGAAGGTTTGCGGGCTTACCAACTCGACGAATTAGCCTCCAAAGCACCCGAAAGCTCCTCCTACGAGCAACCGAAACCTCCAACTCTCCCCAATCCCTAGCGCTCGGTTTCACGTGGTGAAGTTCACGGTTTAGATGAAAAACGGATATGGGAAGGTCAAGGCGTCCTATTTATGGCTTTTATTGGCCGTGTTCGGGTAAGATTCTCCGGGAAATCACGAGAAAGGCGGCGGCGGTACTCCGGTTCGGAGTCCGGCTCGAACACGGGAGGAGGAAGACGACTGACATGTAGGGTCCAGTGGTCAGCGAAGCAAAGAGAAAACGCGCGGCTGCTGACTTGGGCTGGCTCGGCTGCTGGGCCGGGACGCGGAGACGGGCTGCTGCGGTGCTGGCTCGGCCGCGACGACACTGATCGGCCTACGCGGGCAGGCGCGGAGGAAAGCAGGCCGTCCGACGGCCTTCGGGCCAAGAAGGTAAGTTGTTTCTTTTTTTTTCTTTTGTTTCTTTTCTTTTCTAATTTTCCAAACACATTTTCAAATCAAATTTTCCTAAACCAAATCAAATAAAACAAATATATCCACACCACAAAATAAAATAAATGCAACAGCATGAATGCATCACCAAGTAGTTTTAAAATTTTAATTCCCTTTCTCTAAATTATTTAAAATTTATTACTCCTAAAATTTGGGTGTTACAAATTCTACCCCCCTTAAAAGAATCTCGTCCTCGAGATTGAACTGCTTACTCAAACAACTGCGGATATGATTTCCTCAATTCATCCTCTCTTTCCCAAGTTGCCTCTGCCTCTGAATATCGATTCCACTGCACTTTGCACATTTTAATAATCCGACTTCGAGTAACTCTCTCAGCAGTCTCCAAAATCTTAATCAGAAACTCTTCGTATGTAAGATCCTCCTTAACAGTTAACTCTTCTAAAGGTATCTGCTCCTCAGGCACCCGTAAACACTTCTTAAGTTGTGAAACATGGAACACATCATGCACTCCAGATAAATTTTCAGGCAACTCTAATTAATAAGCAACTTCCCCACGTCTAGTAATAACTTTAAATGGTCCAACATACCTTGGTGCTAGTTTACCTTTCATGTTAAACCTCATCACACTTTTCATAGGTGACACCTTCAAATAAACATAATCACCTACCTCAAAAACTAAATCTCTTCTTTTATTGTCAGCATAACTCTTCTGACGAGACTGTGCTACTCTCAAATTCTCACGAATCACTCGCACTTGATCTTCTGCGTTTCTAAGTACATCTGTACCAAATACTTGAGATTCACCTGTCTGATCCCAAAACAATGGAGTTCTACACTTACGTCCATACAAAGCTTCAAACGGTGCCATCTTAAGACTCTGTTGATAACTGTTATTGTAAGAGAATTCTGCATAAGGCAAACTCTTATCCCAACTAGTTCCATATTGCAATGCACAAGCTCTCAACATATCCTCTAATACCTGGTTGGTCCTTTCAGTCTGTCCATCTGTCTGTGGATGATATACTGTACTAAAATTCAATTTTGTTCCCAATGATTCATGCACAGCTTTCCAAAAATGCGACGTAAACTGTGATCCTCGATCAGATACAATCTTCTTTGGTACTCCATGCAAACAGACTATTCTCTCCATATACAACTCTACCAATTTTGGTCCATGGTAAGTAGTCTTAACTGGTATAAAATGAGCAACTTTAGTTAACCGATCTACTATCACCCAAATAGAGTCATAACCTTTCTGAGTACGCGGTAACCCTACTATAAAATCCATACCAACTTCCTCCCACTTCCATTCAGGAATCTTCATTGGTTGCAACAATCCAGCAGGTCTCTGATGCTCTGCTTTCACCCTCTGACAAGTGTCACACAATGCCACATACTCAGCCACATCTCGCTTTAATCCAACCCACCAATATTTCTGTTTCAGATCCAAATACATCTTAGTACTACCAGGATGAATAGAATAAGCTGACTCATGAGCTTCGCGAAGAATTGCCTGTCTAATAGTTTGATCCTCAGGTACACACAGCCTCTTTCCAAACCACAAAATTCCATTATCATCCATTCGAAAGCCTGGTGACTTACCAATCACTATATCTTCCGCTATCTTCTTTAGTTTCTCATCCTTCAACTGACCCTTGTAGATTTCTTGCTCTAAGGTAGGCTCTATCACTAATTCCATTGTATTAGTAACAATACCCAAATTCAAATATTCAAATTCAGCACATAACTCACTAGTCATAGACAACGTCCGTATCTCATTGGCATAACTTTTCCTACTAAGAGCATCAGCTACTACGTTAGCCTTACCAGGATGATAGTGTATCTCAATATCATAATCCTTAATCAACTCTAACCATCTGCGTTGCCTCAAATTCAGATCTGACTGAGTGAAAATATACTTCAAACTCTTATGATCAGTGTATATATCACTCTTATGTCCAATCAAATAATGTCTCCAAATTTTTAAAGCATGAACTACAGCTGCTAACTCCAAATCATGTGTAGGATAATTCAACTCATGCTTTCTCAACTGCCTAGATGCATAAGCCACAACTCTACCTTCTTGCATAAGAACACATCCCAAACCTTGACGAGAAGCATCACAATAAATAGAAAACTTCTTACTCAAATCTGGCAAAACCAAAAGAGGCGCTGTAGTCAACCTCTTCTTCAATTCCTCAAAACTAGCTTGACATTTATCTGACCACACAAACTTGGCATTCTTCTCTAACAGAGATGTCATAGGTTTAGCAAGTTTAGAAAACCCTTCAATGAACCGTCTGTAATATCCAGCTAATCCCAAGAAACTACGAATCTCGCTAACATCAATAGGTGGTTTCCAATTTAATAGATCCTTTACTTTACCTGGATCCACTGATATCCCTCCATTAGAAACAATATGACCAAGGAAAGAAACTTCCTTCAACCAAAACTCACATTTACTTCGCTTCGCATACAGTTTATGCTCTCTAAGTTTCTGCAATACCAACCTCAAATGTTCAGCATGCTCTTCCTCCGTCTTGGAAAATACCAGTATATCATCAATAAATACCACCACAAACTTATCCAAATATTCCATAAACACCTTATTCATCATATACATAAAGTATGCAGGTGCATTGGTCAATCCAAATGACATAACAGTATACTCATACAATCAATACCTTGTAGTAAAAGCTGTCTTTGGAATATCAGAAACACGAATCTTCAACTGATGATAACCAGAACGTAAATCAATCTTAGAGAACACACAAGCACCTCTCAACTGATCAAACAAGTCATCAATCCTGGGCAAAGGGTACTTATTCTTGATAGTTACCTCATTTAGTGACCGGTAATCAACACACATCCTCTGACCGCCATCTTTCTTATCAACAAAAATAACTGGTGCTCCCCAAGGTGATGAACTAGGTCTAATAAAACCTTTATCTTGTAATTCTTTAATTTGTTTCTTAAGTTCTTCTAATTCATCTACTCCCATCCTATATGGTCGTTTGGCTATAGGTGCAGTTCCAGGAAGTAATTCAATAAGAAATTCAATGTCTCGGTCAGGTGGCATACCTGGCAATTCATCAGGGAAGACATCCGGAAATTCCTCAATCACTGAATTCTCCTTAATAGTATCTTCAAGCTGATTCACCACAGCGGTTGGTTGCTTCTGCACTACTACATCCACATTGATTTTATCTCCATTAGGTGCAGTCACAACTACCACTTTCTGCTGACACTGAATCTCTGCCTGATTTTGCTTCATCCAGTCCATACCCAATATCACATCAATACCAGATGTCCTCAACACTATAGGAGTTATCTTAAACTCTACCCCCCTTAATACCATACTAATTGGAAGACAACGATTACTGGTTTGCATGGTACCTCCAGGTGAATTTACTAAGAGAGGTTCTTTCATAGCTAGCATGGGTATACTATGCATTTTAACAAAAATGTTGGATATGAATGTATAAGATGCTCCAGAGTCAAAAAGAACAGTTGCGGGAGTGGAATGTACATTGAACGTACCAATCATAACTTCTGGTGCATCATGAGCTGTATCAGAAGACACGTGATTCACCCTTCCAGTACCAGATTGCCTCTGGTTGCTCTTCTGGCTCTGAGGAGTCTGCTGGTTCTGCTTCTCAGGACAATGGTAAGACATATGCCCCTCTTTACCACAGACAAAGCATCTAGTAGGCGTGCTGGGAGCACTATTCTTCATGGGAGTAACATTGGAATTTCCAGTGCGAGGAGTCTGTTGCCCAGTCTGCTGATACTGTTGACGTTGTGGATATGATGAACGCTGTTGTGACTGATTACTTTGCCAATTCTGGGACCACCTCTGATTCGGATTACGATTCCATTGACTAACCAGTCCCTGAAACTTCTGATGAAAACCATGCTGAGAATTAGTGCGCTGACGGTTGTTGCTTCCTGAGCTTTGTACCTTCATCTTCCTCTTCCTGTCCATCTCTCTGCGCTCATTATCAAGCACAATAGCTTTATTTACCAGCTCTTGAAAACTAGCATAGTTGTTCCCCTTCAACTGCAAGCGAAGATCATAATAAATTCCCTTCAAGAAAAGACGCTGCCTGTCTGCATCTTCCCTCACTTCATTAGGAGCATAGCGAGCCAACTGGGTGAACCTGTCATGATATTCACTAACGCTCATCTGTCCCATCCTAAGGTTTCTAAATTCTTCCTACTTCAGCTCAATTATACCTTCAGGAATATGACGAGCTCGAAAATCTCTAACAAACTCATTCCAAGTGATAGGAGGAGCATTGTCAGGGCGTGTAGCTTGATACGACTCCCACCAAGTCTGAGCTGTCCCCTGTAACTGACCAGATGCATATAACACCTTCTCCATATCATTGCATTGGGCAATATTCAGCTGTTTCTCCACTGCCCTCACCCAATCATCTGCCTCTAAAGGATCAGCAGCATGAGAAAACACTGGAGGGCGTCCCTTCAAAAATTCCCCACGCTTATCCCTCACTTGCACAGGCGGTGGTCCTCCTGCAGAGGGATTGTTCTGCATGTGCTGCATAAACATCTGCATCATCTGGTTCTGAGTTTGCATGAGTTCTTCCATAGTAATGGGTAGGTTAGCACCTCCACGACCTCTGCCTGACATCTGTTTCCAAAAACACAGAAATTGAAATTCAGTACGATCCGAGATGATGTGTTCAATAGATAAGCAAAATCTGATTTTTTTGGGCGAACTCCAATTTCAGTAACTCAGTAAAACTGTCATATCTCGAGCTACAGACGTCCAATTCAGATGATCTTTATATGGTTGGAAAGCTTACAAAATTATCTACAACTTTTATTCACAACACTTTTTCTGATTCTGTCAATAAATTAGCCAAAAACTGAACTTAACCGAAACTATTTCAGAATTCCAGACTGTGCAGTAACTCCAACTTGGAACAGGTATATCTCTTAGCTCATAATAGATATTAAAATAATTCTTGCGGGATTGGAAAGATATAGAAGTCTGATTATTCCCAGTAAAATTTCTTAAATTTTTCATGAACGGATTTTAAGTTATTTCTAAAACATCCCAGACTGATCCAAAAATCAGCAAAGGACAGAACTAAGTTAACCTCATATTCAACTAATATATTTTGATCAAACTTAATATTTTTAACCATGGAACTTGTAGGCATGTCTACAAAACTCCAGCACACATTACAAAGATCCAAATCACACATTATCATAATAACAATCCATCAATCATACAATTGTTCACACCACAAACTAACTCTTAAAACAAACCAAACTTAAAATTAACTCGCAACTACTATCGTTCCTATTACATAGGGATTTTTTCCTATTTCCTAATTAAGCTTCTCATAAATCTTGGGATGACCTAACTCCGCCCTTAATTGGTCAATCTCCTTATAAGCTTGCTCCTTAAGTTCTTTTTTCTTCAGCAACTCATCCTTCAAATCCACCTCATGGAGAGCCAACTCACGAGCTAATCCCACCGTAGCTTGTAAAGTCAAGGAGGAATCATCTGCAAGCGGCACGGTCCAAATACCCTTGTCATGTAAGAAACAAGGAAAATGCCGGAGTGCACCCTTTAACGTCTTGTCCGAGCGTAGACCATGGTAGTAAACAAATGCATTGAAAGCAACATCCTCCATGCTTGTCTCCACGGTTGCCCGGCTCAATCTGGTAATGAACTTTGACTCCACCTTAGACTCCTTAGTGGTAGGATCCCTTTTCTTAACCCATAACTCCGTTTCCCAATAGGAATCCATCCATGGATGACTATACTCTGCACTGCGATACTCCAACGTAGCTTCCTAGTCATAGTAGTAGTTGTCCAAGGTTCTTGTCAACATGTCATGGAAGAAAGCATCAGCTTTAGGAACCATGATATGAAGCTTCGTAGTCCACCCCATAACTACATTCTCCATTGGTATATCACCAACTCTTGATTCAGCATCAGATAGCTCTTGATCACCATCTTCATACTGCTCCTGAGGTTTGAAACGGGCAACGTACTGTGCAGCTGACAGACGGGGATAAGGAAACATCTACAAGATTTAGACATAGATTAGATAGAATCAATGTATTTTCGCAATAGAATAAAGTAGAGGAAGCATAAAACTTTAGTAATTAACAAGGTGAAAAGAGGAAGCATGAATTAAGTGAAGTATGGATGCTATTAACGACCATTCTAACTAGGCTCGCGTCCTACAGTCAACACGGCTCCGATACCAATCTGTCACACCCATTTTTAAGGACAAAAATAGGATGCATAAAAGACTCATGTGCGCCCCAGGAAACAGTCGCACACATAAGTTGACAAATTACAAAGTATCATCACAGTGCTTATTACATAACGAATAAATATTTAAGACATAGTCTTGAACGATAGGTAATAATAACTAATAGTAACTCTTCAGCGGAAACTCCATACAGGGACACGGTTGACTGGTTGACACCAAGACTAGTACTCATTCCGATAATCTTCCTCTATATCTTCATCTGTTATGGTGGAAATAGCAAGGGTGAGTCCATGTCGAACTCAACAAATATAACACAGGGTTCATGAGGCTCAAAAAGGCTAGACATTGTTTAACTGCGTTTAGCTTTTAATCATATATTAGCAATTGAGTAGCATCAAGATAAACCACTTCCCATTAAAGAACCAATGATCAATTGTAATAAGGATAATGAATAGCATTAACATGAGCAAATAATAATCAACAATAATTAAGCATGATATAACAGTTATGATCAACTATTCCATAAGAATCCCCAAGGCCGCTCGTATCCGTGAGCACGGCTAGTATACCAGTTTTTAACTCTGCGCAGAGGTGTACACTTTCACTGTAAGTCATAATTTCCAAATGAGTGGGGAGATCAAGCCCAAACACCCGAGAACCATATAAAGCCACTCAAAAGTTCGTCTAACAAGTTAGGGCCATTAGATTCACTCGGCAGGCAGATGTAGAACCCCCCTTCCCTGTGGCACAACAACCGCAGCCTATACACACTAGGCCAGGGGCTCGCACTACACCCAACGTGGCAAGCCATTCTTACGCCATTTAAGGTAACCTCTAACAAGCTAGAAAAAGTCTCTTGAACAACTAAAGCTAGAGCCATATAGCCCTCACAGCTGTACTGTATATCCCGGTTATTACTTACAGATAAGTCCTTATGGAGAGAAACCAGAGCATCAAAATAATACACATGCTCTAGCCTCCTTTTAACAGTAATAAAATCATCTTAATAGTTGATTGCTTATTCCATTAATCAAATTACAAGATCATTGTTCTTAGTTTGAGCACTAGCAGTAGCTACCCATATGCATTCCCAGGGTTGACAAGGAATCAAGATAACAATCACTAAGTTATAATCTCTAAGATTGTCAAGGTAAGCACATGCATATGTATGATAATTCAATGTATAGGTAACAAGGATAGTCCTGTGTTATACTTGCCTTGATCAAAGCTTCCCAAGTGATACTGCTGACTTGGCTCAAAGTAATACTCCTGATCGTCCAGATACTGCTCACCTTCTATACTCGATCATCAATCAACAACACACATGCATCCAATCAAACAAACACGAAGCAAACAAAGAGATACAATTAGAACAGTACACCAACAGTAGCAAACACAGTAATAAAAGTTTATAAAACTCTTCTACACGCTTCTACGATCACACAGACGCAAAGATCACCAAATTCGGAGTTAAAACGTGAAAGTTATGAATTTTCTAGGATTTCCTATAGATAAATAAATACTTAATTATAAACTCGAAAAATAAATTATCAAAACTAACTGTACAGCTACACTAACATGTAGAGCTCGCAAATACGAACCTAACGCAACTTGAACGGATCAAATCGGAGTTAAAACGAAGATTTTATGACCAAAACAATCCTAGTGGCAAAACTGTAAATACCTGAAAACGTATTTTTGAATAAACCGGGAGAGAATACGCTTTCAAAACACAAAAACGTACTTTTAGTTTTACGCTACGGACCGCGGGTTGATAACTAAAAAGCTGAGGGTCTCTTTAACAAATTTACCCGCGAAGGGGTAAGTTCTAATCTGGGCCGTTGATCACGATTTGGACGGCTCGTGTTCATCATCGAGTCTACAGTGCTCATACCGGTCTCCTACCTCAAGTCCGGCCGGCGGCCACCATGGCCGGCGTGCCCACCTCGCCGGAGAAATCCCGTCTCCCCCTTTTCCGACCTCTACTTGATCCGTCACCAACTCAAATCGAAAGAGAAACTTCCCCCGAACTCGTCTACCTAGTTTAGGAAGACTGCTATAGCGCGGAAACGGAACGCGGCTAGGTTAGGGCGGCGACGCCATTGCCGGTGCACCCGAGCTCACCAAAACCGCTATTCAATGCATCTCAACACCAAAGAAGGCACGAGAAGAAAGAGGAGAAGGTTTGCGGGCTTACCAACTCGACGAATTAGCCTCCAAAGCACCCGAAAGCTCCTCCTACGAGCAACCGAAACCTCCAACTCTCCCCAATCCCTAGCGCTCGGTTTCACGTGGTGAAGTTCACGGTTTAGATGAAAAACGGATATGGGAAGGTCAAGGCGTCCTATTTATGGCTTCTATTGGCCGTGTTCGGGTAAGATTCTCCGGAAAATCACGAGAAAGGCGGCGGCGGTACTCCGGTTCGGAGTCCGGCTCGAACACGGGAGGAGGAAGACGACTGACATGTGGGGTCCAGTGGTCAGCGAAGCAAAGAGAAAACGCGCGGCTGCTGACTTGGGCTGGCTCGGCTGCTGGGCCGGGACGCGGAGACGGGCTGCTGCGGTGCTGGCTCGGCCGCGACGACACTGATCGGCCCACGCGGGCAGGCGCGGAGGAAAGCAGGCCGTCCGACGGCCTTCGGGCCAAGAAGGTAAGTTGTTTCTTTTTTTTTCTTTTGTTTCTTTTCTTTTCTAATTTTCCAAACACATTTTCAAATCAAATTTTCCTAAACCAAATCAAATAAAACAAATATATCCACACCACAAAATAAAATAAATGCAACAGCATGAATGCATCACCAAGTAGTTTTAAAATTTTAATTCCCTTTCTCTAAATTATTTAAAATTTATTACTCCTAAAATTTGGGTGTTACACAAATAGGAATTTAATTTAGTTTCTGCCATTACGATAGAAAGATTAATATAATCTGTACCTAGTATTTTTTGTGAAAGAAAGAAACTATTACTTACGAAGTGAACTTCAATTTTCTTTAAGCATCCCCAAAAGTTTGGATTGCCCGTTTGTTTTCACATGAGCTTGTTCTTTCATCTATGTTTTGTTTACAAAAGATTCTGCCACATCCATCTTGATCAGTAGGCTTAAAAAATAATCTTGCGCTGATTAGGGGCGTTGAATTTGCACATTTAAGTTCTTAATACCCAAACCCCTTTCTCTTTATTAGCTTGGCATGACATGAGCCACTTATTAATAAATTAAGTAATATGTATGACGTATGCTACTCTTCCGTTGACATTCTTCGGATCACCTGAGCAAAGTAGTAGTTTATGGCTTGAGATCTACTTCCCGGCCAAACAAACCTAAAGTGATTAGCAACAGGAATCTAGACTGTTATGTTCAACCTAGCTAGCCGTGTTTTATGCAATTTAAAATTCTTGCACACAGGTCATATACACCCAAGCTAGCTCAGAACCATGTGTTAGCTAGTTCATCATGAACCAAATGGGCCTTGTGAGTACATACTAGGACACCATAACTCCATAACAAAAGGTGCTCGTTTACGGCGTGAGAGTTCCTAAATTGAAGTCAAATAGCAGCTGACTCTAAACTAGAATTTCTCATGTCCTCATTTGTCAGTGGCCGCATTGTGACATTTTCTTACACAGTCCATTCCTGGATTCAAATGCACTAAAAACTAAAGAAATCATATCTGAAGTCATAACGGAGGAAGGCATGCATTCTATGCAAGAAACTGAAGTCACCACAGGCGTATCGCTGCAGACGGGTATGTCGTTTACCACTAAAAGAATAGTGCCGTTAAACCCTGAAATAAAGTTCAGAAAAATACGAGTACCCGTGTAGGCTGGTTCCACCACAAGGAAGCCAACCACCTAAGCTACGCTCAGTTCACAAAATAATGCTTGTTATCTGACAATAATCCAAACAGATAAGAGAAGTGGTAGATAGATCGATCTAGTGGTTGATCTAGGGTCGGGCCAGGGCTGCAGCGTTTGGTGCAAGGCCAAACAAGCAACTTAACGGAGATCATTGTTTGGGCCACCAATTTGTTTTGTCCTCCGGATCTCCAAACTATGAAACGGTTTCTCTTGAAACCTCTCCCCACGAGAGGCGAAAGAGGGCGACTCCTACTTCCTGTGCTCCCATCGGGCCGGAGCATCGACCCCCTCCGCCTCCGGCGGCCTCCTAGCCTCGGATGTGTTGGGGGATCTGCGTCTCCTTGCCTGGCAGTGTAGATTAGGTCCCTTTGGTTTGTATCCTAGCGAAGTCTGCTTGGTGGAGGCGGTGCGACTTATGTGGAATAAGATTCTCCTTGCCCCAATCCACCTCGTCATCTTCTCCTCCAAGGATGACGATGGGCTTGTGAGGTGGAGGTCGACCGGATTTGCAGAGATCCTGTGTAGGAGTGATGGTGTTGGCGGCACTACGCAGGGAGGCTTGTGGGGAAGTTATCATGTTTGTGATGGACATGTATGATGGTCTGGCTCCCTCTCCTCCCAGTCTCCGCTAGGATGGCCAGATCCAGGCCCGGGTTTGCACAGGTTGTGTCCCCGGCTGATGTTTGCTACGGTCTTTCTTCCCATTCATTGTGGGATGTTACTGCGGCTCTTCTCAAAGCCTCTGGACGGATGGCGCTCTCCTAGGCATATGGATGGGGGCCGTTCATCTCGGCTTTCTCCAGAGACATGGTCGATGGCGGAAGTTGGAGAAAGGCGTCGACTTCAGTGGACACGAACGTTCTCAAGGACTTCCTTATAATTTTCTTTTTCACCGCGGGCCTTTGTGTAGTTTGGATGGGGCAGCTTCCTCCCACGTATCCTTTGCGTATGTGTTTGTATGTGTGCACGCATCAGAATGTTCTCCTTACTTTGTAATATATGTTGTGCGTATTGTGATAAAAAATTGTTTGGTGGCCTCCGATTGGATGAGGAAAAGTCCATTTCACGTTCCTCGACTATTGCGTATCACGAAACCAAATTTTTATACTCTTTGACCCTTAAAATCGTCTGATTGATCTCCCCAAAGCGGTTTTGATTGACGTGGTGTCACGTCAACCGTCCTATATGGCACCAAGTGAACCATGAGAAAGATAAATCAGACTTTCATGATAGTTTATTAGAGAAGTCAATTAGATTTTACAAAAAAATATATAGAAATAACTTTTCAAAAAATTATCAAAATATTTTTGGAATAAATAAATACGCATTTAAAAATACTAAAATCTGATTAATATTAGAAAATTCATAAAAAACTTGCTTTGAATAAAGAAAAAATGAAATCAATTTCATATCTTACATGAAATCTTTCTCTATGTTTTTTGAGCTAGGAACCATGATTCCGTTAAGTGTGTATAGATTCGTATTATTTGAAGGTTTAACCTATTATCTTTATCATGGATGCATCGATCCGGCTTGAACCCCACTGTTAGAGATAATAGATTGGATCTCATAGGTGTATGGATTTATCCACGTTTAATGGTTGAGTGCTTGCATGTTATGAGTTTAATTTCACTAGAATCAGCTGTTTTAGCCGATAGCCTGCCTATTGAGAATATATTGGCTATTTACATGCTTTTACTTATTTTTATTTTGGTTGAAAGCTGGTATTTTTCTCAATTAATATGAATGCTTTCACGCCTATTTATTACACCTTTGCATGTTTTTATGATCATCGGCTATTTAGATCTATACAATTGATATAATTGAGTAACTGATAATTGCCGATATGCTCGTTTTACTTATTATAGATCATGAACATGCTGAATATCGACTCTCTAGTCGATAGCCTTATCTCATCGGCTACTTAGCCACACATTTGGAACTGTCTGGATAAATACTGGCATGTTCCACCTTAAATTCTGATCAATCTTTTCTCTTGTCAATTACAGGGTCAAATTGACTGGCACGCCCTAAGTCACGACCATTTGGTCCGGTGTCCTCCTAAATCTGAAGAGAGCTAGGGATCTGCTCCACACGGTTTCTTTCATCTTGCTTTGTGTGCTGGTGGTGAGCCACCTTTTGTTGTCTATAGTAGGTCAATTACAAAGTCAGAGGAATGTATTGAGCTTTTGATAGTGGGTGCACGCAACACATGAACGGTGATGCAAGAATATTTAACTCAATCAATACTAATGGCAACGATGGTTATGATAGTATCACATTTGGTGACAATGACAAAGGCAAGGTCAAGGTCAAGGGACTTGGTAAGACTGCAATATCCAATGACTTGAGCATATCCAATGTGTTGCTAGTTAAGAGCTTGAACTTCAATTTGCTATCTGTGGCTCAATTATGTGATCTTAGATTCAAGTGCATATTTAAAGTAGATAATATAGAGATCATAAGCGTAGATGGCTCTAATTTAGGCTTTAGATATGAGAATCTATACTTGATTGATTTTAATGCTAGTGAAACTCAATTGATAACTTGCTTGAATTGGTTATGGCATAGAAGGCTTGGTCATGTTGGAATGAAACAATTGAATAGATTGATTAAGCATGATCTAGTTAGAGGCTTGAAAGATGTGGTATTTGAGAAGGATAAACTTTGTAGCTCTTGTCAAGTCGGCAAACAAGTTGAAAACACTCATCCTAAGAAGAGCATAATGAGCACTAGCAAGACATTTGAGTTGTTGCACATGGACTTGTTTGGGCGAACACAATGTACTAGTATCGGTGGAAACAAATATGACTTTGTGATAATGGATGACTACACTAGATACATATGGGCATTCTTTCTAGTGGACAAGAGTGGTGTGTTTACAACTGTCAAATTATTTATCAAGGGCATACACAATGAGTTTGAAATAACCATCAAGAGAGTTAGAAGTGACAATGGTAGTGAGTTCAAGAACACTAAAATAGATGAGTTATGTGATAATTTTAGAATTAGCCATCAATTCTTGGCTAAGTACACTTTAGAATCAAATGGCCTTGTTGAGAGAAAGAATAGAACACTTATGGATATGGCAAGGTCTATGCTTAGTGACTACAATGTGAGTCAATGCTTTTGGGCTGAAGCAATCAACATGGCTTACTATTGTAGCAACCGACTCTATTGTCATTGTTGGCGGTCCTTAATGACCATATTCGACTGCCAATTAAGACACAAATAAAGGATAAAACTAGCATAATTACTCACATATGTTAGTTATATTGACCTATTTCCACATGTATTGGAGAATCATTATTTTACAGGGCATATACATGAAACACATGAAAATAGAGTCAAAATGCGCAACCTGAAAAGCGTAAAAGCAGAATCCGCGCAAAAGAATGAAGAGAAGGCCCATGTACCTTGCAAATCTGGGCCAACCACTGACGTAGCAGTGGCCCAGACCAACTAAGGAACCGACTGAACGAAGACGGTGACGAGAGGAGCCACCCCTGGTGCGGCCGCACCAGGGGTACATATGCATGGATTTCTCGCAAAATTAAAAGAAAATGCTCAGAACCATATGTGGCTGCCTCGTGTGAGCCTCCTCGGGTAACAAAAATTTTGTTGAGCCCGATTTGCAATTTTTAGAAAATCATTTATAGTGGCGGGTTCTTTTATAGTGGTGGTTCTCTAGAAGATGCCCGTGAAGTTTGCGACTTGCACTGGCCTTTCACACTGGCGGTTGGTAAAAACCCTGCCAGTGAAAATAGGTTTAGAACCACCACTAATTATGTTATGTGTACTAGTGTACGCATTTAAGTTCTTAATGCCCAAACCCCTTGCTCTTTAGCGTAGCATGACATGGGCCACTTATTATTAGTTAAATAGTTTTCTTCTTCTTTTTCTTATTGTCACCTTGCTCGAAAAAAATTCGAGCAATGGTACTCTTTTTGAATTATTATGTAGATTCCCATTTCTTTTTTTTAACTGAATCATCAAGATCAGAAAGAGAGAAAAGACACCCTGTGCATAGAACGAACAACTAATAATATGTATCACCTATCACGTGTGATACACTTCTGTTCAGTTGACATTCTTTCAATCACCTGAGCCAAGAGTGTAGTTTACGGCTTGAGATCTACTTCTCGGCCAAACAAACAAAAGTGACTAGCAACTTTACTTATTTCAATCATCTTGATTGGTTGGCTTAAAAAATCATGCTGTTATTAGCTTGATGGTGACTAAAACACACATTTAAGTTCTTAATACTCCCAAACCCCTTGCTCTTTAGCGTGGCATGACATGGGCCACTTATCATTAGTTAAATAGTCTGTATCTTTTTTTGCTTATTCTCACCTTGCTGGAAGAATTTTGAGCAATGGTACTCTTTCTGCATTATTATGTAGATTCCCCCTTTCTTTTTCTAACTGAATCATCAAGAACAGAAACAGAGAAACGACACCCTGTGCATAGAACGAACAACTAATAATATGTATCACGTGTGCCTAAGAGTAGTTTACGCGCGGCTTGAGAGATCTACTTCCCTACCAAACAAACTAAAGTGATTAGCAACTGGAACCTAGCCTGTTATGTTCAAACCTAACCATGTTTCATGCAGTTCAAAATTCTTCCACAGGCCATATACACCTAAGCTAGCCCAACAGCCATGTGTCTGCTAGTTCATCATGAACCAAATGGGCTTTGTGACTTGTGAGTACATACTAGCTAGGACACAAATAACAAAGGGTGCTCGTTTACGGCGTGTGACAGTTCCTAAATAATTGAAGTCAAACAGCAGCTAGCTCTAAACTAGAATTTCTCATGTCCTCATTAGCTAGTGGCCAAGTTCTGTGACATTTTCTTACACAGTACATACCTGATGTCAAATGCACTAAAAACTAAAGAAATATGAAGTCCCAATAGCGGAGGAAAGCCTGCTGTACCCTATATATGCACACAATGCAAGTGGCAAAATAATCGCCCTGTTCGCTTGAACTTTATCTACCAGAATCAGTCAGCCATTCAGCAGTGTTTTTCTCGACAAGAGAAGTGGCATATCTAGTGGTGGATCTAGGGCCAGCCGGCCAGGCCAGGGCAGCAGCCTTTGGTCCAAGGCCAAACAAGCAACTTAACGGAAATGATTATTGCAGAGCTATAAAATAAATGTAAAGGTACAAACACACGTACTTCGACATCAGCAGGCTCACCAGTCACCACCGTCGGTTCCAAGCAGGGATGAAAACGGTACGGATATTTTCCGACCGTATTCGAGACCGAATCCGTTTAGAGGGGTTTTAATCCGTCCGTATCCGAGTCCGGATATTTAACATCCGATACCGTATCCGTATTCGAATATTTAAATCACATATTTATGATGTCAATATCCAATTATATCCTATCCATCATTTTTTATACTATCCGTATTCGAATCCAAATCCGGACCTAAATACGAAAACAAATATGATATCAGTGATATCCGTCCGTATCCGATCCGTTTTCATCCCTAGTTCCAAGACCAAACAAAGCAACTTACCGGAGATCATCATTTGGGCCTCCAATTTACTTGTTGGTCCTCTGATTGGATGAGTACAGTTCGTCCCGCCCAGTGAAATTGGTGTTAGTATGAGATCGAGGTCCCCCAACCCAAACTCATTTTCTTGTCCTACTACCTTTTTCCACGACTTAGCCACACTCTAGAGAGAGGGACACTATTACAGAACAGATAATTCTTTTTTTTAGAAAAAGAAATATATTAATATCTTAGCTTCTGCATCGACTAACGTGTATGGTTGTTCACTATTAAAAGCAAGCGTCACACAATCCAAGGAATCTCAAAAACAAAGTTTTGAGCCATCAAGAAGACAAAGTTTTCAAATGGAAAAACTAAAGAGCAATTCTATTGCTAAACCTCCAGTCGTGTCTTGCAAACACCTCCATCGCGGTTGACTCAATAGTCTTGCAGCCCGCCTTAATCAAATGGCGATCCTCTTCTTCCTTCTGAAGTAAGGTCCAGGACCTAGTCCAGTACGTCCCCTTGAAAATAACCTGTAAATAGGACGGTGCTATGATCTTGTCAAACACAACTTCATTCCGTGTTAACCAAAGTGCCCAGCAAATGGCACTTGCACCCACTAGAATTTGAGACTTCATTTTCCTATTTAGCCCTTCCAACCAACTTGTAAACAAATTATGTATACTAGTTGGGGGTTTTAGGTTAAAGGAAACATGAACAATGCTCTAAATAAATTTAGCATAATGACAGTCAAAGAGTAAATGTTGTATAGTCTCGTTGGAGTAACAGAAACAACACTTTCTTATCTCCCTGCCAGGTATACAATTCCTACTAGCCCATTATTGCCAGGTATAATAGAGCCGACTATGATCTTGCTTCTCTACCGAGTTATAGGCCTAGGATTCAGCCAATAATTGTGAACTCGATAGACCCGGCAGTGACGACACCTATCACCGCCGGATGGAGGAAGGATCCGATAGTAATATACCAATGCCGATTAGAGGCACCAATTAGCAGTGATAGGTGGGATATCATTGCCGGTTCAGGCCATAGCCTAGCAGTGATGTGACAAATATCATCACTGTTAGATGTTGGTTTGACCCGACAGTGTTAGGACCGTTGGACCCACCTAACCACCAATTACTTGTTTTTCTACCGTCAGATTCAGGTACCACTATGGCTTTTGGTTATAAATCATGCATTCAGACGCACGCAGATCACCCCCACATGGACAACTGAGGTCTCCTACTTGTAATTCGCACATTTAAGTTCTTAATACCCAAACCCTTGCTCTTTAATTAGGTTGGCGTGACATGGCCACTTATTAATAATATGTTTCGTGTGCCACACTTCCGTTCAGTTGACATTCTTTGAATCACCTGAGCCAAAAGTGTAGTTTACAGCTTGAGATCTACTTCCCGGCCAAACAAAACTAATTAAAGTGACTAGCAACTGGAACCTAGCCTGTTATGTTCAACCTAACCATGTTTCATGCAGTTGAAAATTCTTGCACAGGTCATATACACCCAAGCTAGCCCAATAGCTACATGTTTGCTAGTTAAGTTCATCATGAACCAAATGGGCCTTGTGATCGAGTACATACTAACTAGGACACAAATAACAATGGGTGCTCGTTTACGGCGTGAGAGTTCCTAAATTGAAGTCAAAGAGCAGCTAACTCTAAACTAGAACTTCTCATGTCCTCACTTGCTAGTCGCGGGTTCTGTGACATTTTCTTACACAGTTCATACCTGGAGTCAAATGCAATAAAAACTAAAGAAACCCTGAAGTGCCAATAACTGCGGAAAGAATGCAGTACTCTATGCACCCAATGCAAGTGCCGAAATAATGCTTGTTATCCGACACTAATCCAAACAGACACAGGAGAAGTGGCATATATCTAGTGGTGGATCTAAGCTCAGGCCAGGTCTGCAGCCTTTCGTCCAAGGCCAAACAAGCAACTTAACGGACAACATTATTGCAGAGGTATATATAAAATAAACGTCAATGGTACAAAAGAATTGAACTTGTATTAAGCTTTGCTTGAATCAGAGCCCCATCCCTAGCCACTTCCTGCCTCTGCCATCCTATCAGATTTGAGCTGCTCCTCTCCGTTCTCTAGCTAATGCTTTTCAGTGACAAGGTGTATTAAGCTGTGGCAAGGTGAACACGCCGAAGCTGCTGACACAACTAGTTGCAACCTACCAATAATTTTAGTTGGTACATCCAATAATACCTAAAAAATTAAGTCTTAAAAACCTGGTTTTGAAAACTTTCCAAAAATTATTGGGTATGGAAAAATACATTGCAGCAACAGTTCCTTTTTATTCATTCCTAAAAACATACGCGTCACCGTTATCTTCTCTTGTACTCCCTCCATCCCAAATTATAAATTATTCCAAGAATCTTGGAGAGTCAAAGCATTTCAAGTTTGATAAAAAAATATAAAATAAATTACAAAAATTTATGACATCAAATATATATACTATGAAAATATAATTATTTAATTAATGAAGAACCTAATGATACTTATTTGATATCATAAGTGTTATTATCTTATCATATAAATTTAGTCAAACTTGAGATGTTTTGACTCTTCAAGATTCTTGAAATGACTTATAATTTGGGATGGAGGAAATACACATACCAAGCCACTGACCATGGGGAAATAACTCGCTGTCCTGGCAAGCCATCCCGACACCCTAGCTTACACCCAAAAAAATTTGAAATAGATTCTTCTTTGCCTCCTATACCTTCTAATATTCTCATATATGGAAAATTAGTGGTGGAGATCCAATTGTAGGAAACCTCCAGGCAACAACGCTCAAGCTGTGGTCGGCCTTCCATACCATTACTCACACCTAGAACCTCTGAAATGGAATCCCATTACCTGCTCTATCCCCTAGTATTCTCATATCTAAACACAGTGTCCGGAGATTCAATTCCAGTAAACCTCTAGGCGAAGGCGGAGGCGAAGGCAGCAATCGGGAACAATGGAGAGCACCGAAGGGAAAAAAACATTGTTTGGGGCGCCAACACCGTCGGTCATCAGCTTATCTTTCTATGTGGATGCCTCCGTTTTCCATGTGTAGATAGATGGGTAGTTATCGTAAGCTGTTGGAGTGGAGTTTTTTTTCCGTCATGCCAAAAAAAGAACAAGGTTAGGAGTGGGTTTACCAAGCTGTTGGTGATTCCCTAAAGTATTGTCCATTTTGCATTTTCCCTATATATTGTTTTGTACCTATAAAAATATAAGAAATGGAGATACATAATATTATTGTTACATAGAGAAAAAAAAAAGGAGGGAGTGCTACCCAGCTGGGGCGCTGCCACGCTCAACAGGACCGGCCTTATCCACTTCGTGTGGAGGATCCACGGACGCTGGCCGGACTCCGGACTCCGGAGGCATACACAAGAGCGGCGGCAGGCCCGGCCCATGTGAATGTGCGCGTGCATGTGAATGTGATGGTTCTCTCAGCGGCGGAGCCCAGTAATGGTGAGCCCGTGCGTACTGTGTAGATGCACTTGCGGCCCTTTGACTTGCTTGAGAGGAAGGAAAGCAAAAAGTCCACTTTTCATCTTTTCCTACCCCAGCTTTTGCGAAAGTCCACTTTTCCTCCCTAAACTCCAAAATCGAGCAAATCATCTCTCTCAACTTTTCAAACCTTACCTCCTGGAGCGGTTTTAAAGGCGGTTTTATCTTTTTCTTTTTTATTTATTTCGACTGAATCTTTGAAAAATCATAGTAAATCACAGAAAAATCATAAAATGGAAAATCCAATTTTGTTAGACTCCACATGAATAGATCTACACAGTGAATATATAATATTGTATGCTTTAGTATAAAGTTTTTGCTGTATATTTAGATCTATGCTTTTTTGTAATTATGTTCAAGCATACAATAATTAGACCACCATAAAAATTTCACCGTAATTGGACCATAGAAACTGCAGTTATAAATTATTCCAATTAATTATAGAAAAGCATAGATATAAATCTACAGCAAAAACTTTATACTAAAGCATATTATATTATATATTGACTGTGTAGATCTACTCATGTGGAGTCCAACAAAATTGGATTTTTCATTTTATGATTTTTCTGTGATTTACTATGATTTTTCAAAGATTTAGGCAAAATAAATAAAAAAGACAAAGACAAAACCGCCTTCAAAACCGCTCCAGGGAGGTAAAACGCACAGTTTGAAAAGTTGAGGGAGGTGGTTTGCCCGGTTTTGAAATTCAGAGAGGAAAAGTGGACTTTTGTAAAAGTTGAGAGAGGGAAAGTTGACTTTTTACGGAAAGAAAACACCTAGCCTAGTCCCGAAGGCCCGCAGCCACAGATGACGGCTGGTTTGCAGCTAAGCTACGGCTGCCGCACTCGCTGGGCCATCAAGATGCACCAGGGTAAGAAATAGTTTGCTTCCTCTTATCCTCTATTATTATTTCTCGTTGATCAGTCTGATTTGTTAGGGACAAAGTAGCAACGTTGTTAATGGGTTAGGCTAGTAGGATATCAATTTTGAAGAGAATTGAAGTGAAATTGCAAATCAGGAGAATGTAAAACGAGTTGAAGTTGCTACTGCCTACATGCATGTATGTGTTGTCATCCTATTTCCAACTTTCCAATATGTTCCGTTCTTCATCATTAATTAACTAAACTAGCAAATGTTAAAAATGACATTATATTTACATGTTGTTGATTCATCTACAAAGTACTAATATCATGCTAATTCATACTCCCTCCGTATCAAATTATACGTCGCTTTGACTTTTTGATACATCAATTTTGCTATGTACCTAGACATATGTTATATCGAGATACATAGTAAAATGGATATACCAAAAAAGTCAAAGCAACTTATAATTTGGAACGGATTGAGTAGAAAAAGGAAAGGCTAAAAATTCACGTAGGCGATGTTGGTGGCTCACACTATATCTAGCAATGAACAAATGTGATGACTTGTTACAAAGAAGACACACATATTGATGTTGCATTCCATAGTTTGAAGTAAATTGGTGATAGGGACTATATATCTTATTCGTATGAAAAAAAATCATATTGATGTTACAAAGAAGACACATCATTTTGAGACGTCGTCTTTAAAATCGCCTTATGATCCAGAGATTATGATATATATATGTGTGTGCGTCACCGCATACTCAAGGAGAAAATACGATCTGAAACTACGACAGTATAAATACATATGCGACTGAATGAAGGGCTGAAAAATAAACTCCTATATATATTATTATCCATCAGATCAGTACTGTGTTTTACAAGGTAACATTCATCATTGCACGTTTCATCGGAAATGTTGGGCGCGGCGGGCACTTAGGCTTGCACGCTGGGCAGCCAGCCAAGCACTTGTCCCTGGTGCTGTAACAATCGTCATTCGGCCTGTTGTCGCAGCAGTAGCATTTGACCCCCATCAGCGCATGTATAGTGCATACAAAATTTCACATAGAACTTGCTCTCCATGACTGATGTATCGTTGACGATGACGGCGGCGACAGCTTTTGAACTACTCGTAGTAGTATCTGCAACGGTGTTTGCATAGCCTGCCGTATGATCTAAAACTTTCTAGTTTAAATTTTTTACATTTGAACTCATTTAGGATCTCAAATATTCATTACAAGATTCAATAAATTGAATACAAAAGAAAAGAATAATTCACTTAGTCACAGGTTACTTTGAGGTGTACTGGTACATGTGCTTCAACCCAAAGCTTTAGGTCGCAGGATTGATTCCCAGGAGGCACATGAGAAAGGGCTTCCATTGATTTATGTTTTTTGCTCTTGCTCTATATTGCCTTGGCGGTTGCTGACGCTCAAGGAAACTAATTTTCTTAGCGGTTGCAACATTTTCTTATCCCTTTGGTAAATTAGGTATAGTCCTAGTTTCCTTGGCGGCCAGGCTCCAAGGAAATCATCATTAGTGCCAAAACCGCGAAGGAAACCAATTTCCCTTATCTTCTATCCTTGAGGGAGTTTGATTTGACGGTTTGTGGCGAAGGATCATTTCCTTGGTGGTTTAAGCATTTTCCTTGGCGATTTTGGACACTCAAGGTAATTTAAGATTGTGGTAGTGAATATTTAAACAGTGGCACTAGAAATTGATTAATAGAGTGAAGGGCCGAAAATGGCGACAAGAGGGGGTGAATGGGAGCTTCAAATTTCTTCCACAATATTTGACCGCTGTCCCAAAATCACTCTCAAACAAAAGCGAATTCCCGAAACCAAAATACTCAAGCCAACCTGTGACGAGAGTACCTAGAGAGATTCCTCAGAGCGGTAGAAGCTCAACGCAACAGACGAAACCAATTTGGAGCACGAATGACCAGACTGAGCGCAAAATGGAAAATCAAAGCGGGAGATAATTCATGAGAAAATCAGCAAGAAATACGTCCAACCACCTCACCAGCACTGGACCAAATTGGATGGGCCACTTGGGCCTAGTAGCACTGCACAGTTCAGAGCTGGTGGCTAAGGCACGCACACACAGAAGCTTAGAAGACCACGCACGGCCAGGAGCAAGCAAGCTTGGAGCAAGCACTCACGGTGCTGAAACATTTAGTGCTGGAAGTACTACTGCTGCTGTAGGCCTCCACCTGGAAGCTGCTCACCAGGAAGAGAGAAATAGCAACTTACGCACGAGCAGGCCAGGTGTCGGGCAGGGGTTGCACTGCCGGACTTTCCCAAGGCAGCAAGAATGGACGAGAGGAACAGCAGCGTCACCTGGAACCACGGCGAGCACGCCATGGTGCTAGCGCAACTAGGCACTGGTAGGGTCTGCGTTGCCTGAATCCCACCGCACTGGTGGCTTCCGTACCCAGCACAAGAACGCTCGACTAGGAGTTCGAGCGGATGGACAGAGAGGAGTCGTGGCAGGTCCATTCGCTGCCGGCTCAGGGGTCCACAGCTAGCGCTGCTCAAGCGAGCACCCACAGCGCCTGAGCACACGGAGCTGGTAGCGTTGAACCTGGATTTGCTCCCGTGCTCGGCCTTCACGCGAAGAACAGCCACGAGTAGAGCCCCGGACGAACGAACAGAGAAAAGGGCAACCCCAAGAATCGACAGAACTCGACCAAAACAAAATGATTCACTCCCAAACTTAACACAAATGCAATTCAACTATCAACGAACCTATTTCCAAAAAAATTATTGCCTGGGATTGACCCAAACTCTAGAAAATCGAGATCAAAGCCATGAACGAAAAATAGAGAAAAATAAAGAACGAAAATCACAGCTTCAAATAGAAACCCCAGAGGGCAAGAGAAGGACTTGGGCCTCTATTCACACTCCAAATCACAAGAAATACACCACCAATTTTCAGTTCATGTGACATCTCGTGAAACACTAGAAGACCTAACCCTAGGTGGACGAGGGAAAAATGAAAGTGGAGAGAGAGGTGAGAGAGATGGGGGCTCCCTCATCCTATTTAACAGGGCTATTACACAATCCTAGTTTTGCCCCTAGATACAATTGAGTCAAATCACTTAGCCTAAGGGCGTTATGGTCTAACCCGGTGTCATCTTCATCCGACGGCCACCGCACCTCCTCATTAGTAGCTTCGCCTCGACGCCGCCACGTGCCGTCCGTTCCTCCTCGGAACCTCCACCTAGGTTTTAAGGCAAAAACCCATAAATCCGCTACCGATGGTTTTAAGGCATAAACCACCAAACCCGCTCGTGAGTAGCGTACTCCGTATGCGTCCCAGGTCGTCTTGACTCAATCAACATCGTCACTCCCATGTCTTCTTGCACTTGTCGATGTCCCAAGTGTCAGCCACCGCAGCTAGTCACCCGGCCTCTAGGTCCCTCGTTCCACCGACAGCCTGCCACGAGGGTACCCAGGACAGTTGTCCGGGCTTCGGCGCGTGCTAGGACTCAACGGTGAAAGCAGAGACAGTCGATTTATACTGGTTTGGGTCCTCGATCATGATCAAGTAATAACCTTACGTCCAGTCGGCATTAGCCTTTGCGTTGGATTGATTATGTTATCTTGTCTCTGGTTACAGGGATGCCCACATCCTCTCTTTATATCGGTAGAGACGGTTGTGGTGCAGTTACAATCCTAGTTGGATCCAAAGAAGGTGTCCTGAACTAGATACAGAAGTTACTTTCCATAGGAATCCGGCTAGTCTAGCCTATTCTACTCAGATTCGGTGTAGTGGATGCTACACCTCTCCTTGCTCCAGTTCATGGGCTAGGCTAGGGCCCATGACTTGTAGTCACATCATTGGGGAACCATGTGGATCCCGCATCGACAAGCCCCGAGCATTTCATGGTTGAACTCGAAGACTTCCTTCATTTTGGGTTCTTTCGATGTGAAGCCTTGAAGTGGTTCTGTCTTGAAGAAGTCTTCCAAGTGACGTGTTATTTTTTGAAGAAAAAGCACACTCGCTGAGTGTAGCCCCCGAGCCTCTTGCTATTTAGAACAAAAAGTTGGAGGGTCTTGAATTTTGGTTGTTGAAAAAACTAAAAATCTCTTCTCAGGATATGCACTCTGCAACCCTTGAGCATCTTTCCGATTTCTTTTTGATCGTTAAGAACTCGAATAGAGGGTCTTCTATTGTCTTCTTAGGTAGCCAGATTTATATCCGATGTTGGTGGTGGTTGGCAGTTGAATTGAATTTTCTATAGTCACGAGGTGTACAGTGTTGGTATATTTCTTTCGAATATGCTTGTCCTTGAATACTGTTCCTTCATGCGTGTGTCCTCTTCTTACTGCTTTCTATCTTTTCATTGGTACCTTTGTCAAGCTTGTTCTATTGGTGCTCCCAGTCTATGTATGCCACTCTTTGGTCTATAAATACCCTCCTGGTGTGCTGCTTCAATTCATCAAGTGTCTTGTTGTATAGTCTAAAACCTCTGTAGCCATGATTATGATAGTTTGTGAAGTAGAGCAGCCTTCGAGCGTGAGTTGTGAGTTTTGTAAGTCTTGTAGGAAGTGGAAGAAGTCTTGTGATCAAGATTAGAGGTAGACTAATCTCACGGCAGCATTGTACCAGGTAGTATGTAGTGGCAGGTGGAAGAAGTCTTGTGATGTGTGATTTGTTCCATCATCCAATAGCTTCAAGTTGATTCTTCCACACTGCCTTACGACTATCCGGTACAGATCAACGTCTGATCCAAGATCACATCGGGCTTGGATAGACTAATGTTTGTGAGCCTCGCCTGGTCCGGGTTGTCCCGCTATGCTGTTGATATCCGTCTTGAATGCACTGCATCCTTCCTTTGAAGAAAACAGTGTATCTGAGTTGGTTGTCTTCTGTCGTGTTGTGGCTAGGAGCACGTAGTCGTTTCTAGAGCCGAGTTCTGCTTGGGCTCTTTGTTGGTACCTTGCTTATTGTAGTACCGAGTTCGTTGGGTCTTGTAAGATCTACAACCTTATGTCCTTTGATGATATTTATAATAAAAAAAATCTTTCTTTCTCAGTTGATGTCTCCTTTTTTGTTGTCTGAGTGCTTTTGAGTATGATCTGGGTTGTTTCTAAAGTATCCAAATTCTCTGAAGGCGTACTGTAACATCTTCTATGAATCTTGTGGATGGTGAGTTCTTTGTGAGTTGTGCAATTGTAACAATTCGGCAATGGTGCAGTGTGAATAGATAAGTCTGAAATATATCCGTTGCACTGTACCGTTGTGAAAGGTTGTGTCGTCCGTCATTTCGGCTGTGTCAGTTATGGCAAAAAACGGATCGTTGCATTTCCATGCCGCGTTAAGCAGGCCTGATGGCGTGTTTTTACTGTTTGCAAATCTATTTAAGGGTCCTTCTTCTTCTTCTTCTTCTTTCTTACCATGTCCTTGCCCTTTAGCATTCGACCTTTGCAAAACCCTAACCTACAGAGTTCCACCGCCGCCATTGCTGCCGCCGTCAAACTTTTGCTGCCAACTTCAGATCCTCGCCATTGTATGGGCAAGAAGAAGTCGTCGTGCAAGTCAAAGGAGGTCTTGGTGGATGAGGAGGTGTCGCTCTCGGTCATCGAGAATCGGGAATTTGTCGCCATGAGGGCTACGGAGAAGCTCTGGCCGGTTTCGACTACAACGGAGGATCAGTTGCGTGATTTGGTCAGAGACGATCTAATCTAGGAGAAGGATTTTGTTGATTGGAAGGTCTCAGGCCAGCATCAAGTTCCTACTCCTGGTCCTAGTGAGATTGTCCTTTTTATCTCTTTCGTTCGAGTTAGCCTTTGCTTGCCGGCTTCCGCTTTTCTTCATCGTTTCCTTCATTATTTTGGTATTTCTCTGAACCACTTGACTTCAAACATTGTCCTTCATCTGTTAGTGTTCATCCATCTCTATGAAGCTTTTATTGACATCGTTCCTTCAATCTCTCTGTTTCGTTTCTTTTTTCATTTGAAGCTGCATCCTCGAAGTGACAGTACTTCTCCATTGGGTGCTTGTGGCATCCAATTCCATCAGGGGAAGAAAGCTCTCTTTTTTTATTATGATCTTGTTGATTCTGTTCGGGACTGGTGTTCAGAGTGGTTTTATGCCACAAACATGATTCCTCCCCTTGCTATTCATTCCGGTTCTGGTCCCTCGGTTAATGATCACTGGGAGAAGAACCCCTTGACAAGCAATGAGCTCCAGGCCATCAAGCCACTTCTTGAGAGAATCCGAACTCTGAAGCAGCAAGGTTTGACCGGTTTTGGGATCATCGCCAGCTACATGCGTCGCCAAGTTCAACCCCTAAAGGAGAGGGAGCATCTCGGATTTGAGTATTCTGGGGCTGAGGACCCATCTCAGATGGTTCTTGCCCTTGAGTTGACTGAAGAGGAGGTACTCGAGCGCCTTAGGAAGGTTCTAAAGGGGGTGACCATTGTCCCCCACGCAGTTCATGAATATTGTGGAGATAATCTGTCCCCTGCTGTGAGTTGTTTTACTTTTCACGAGTACTTTCTTTTATATATCTTTTGCTGTTGGTACTTTTTGTCTTCAATTTTCTACTTATTCCTTCTCCTTTGGTCGTCTTATAGGAATTAGGGCGTAACTTTGTTGATCTGGTTCCTGCTGATGACAGCCTAGCTGGTGAGGAGGCTGGAGGAAGTCTAGCCGTAGCGGCTCCGGCTAGTAAGTCTCTAGTATCCACAGTTCTTCCTGGTGTTTCTTGCAATGAACCAGTCCAATATGTTGAATATGTGCCATGCCTAGTTCCTCGAGCTCCTCATTCCATCAATAAGAGGGTGTGGGCTGATGATGCTTCCGTCAGCGTGTCTGTCACCAAGAAGCCTTGTCAATCGGGTACTCTTCTAGGTACTCAATTTGTAGGTAGCATGCTCCTAGGTGAGCACATCAATTTGTTTTATCCCCTTTGTTGTTTGTTTGCGTGCATAACCGAGTACTTTCTCTTTTCTTGGATGGTATTGTGGTTGAGTTGCTTGAGGGCGAGGAGGATGAGGAAGATGATGCGACCCTCAATACTCATCGGTGAGTTGTCGTTGTATTTTTGTTTTCTCGCATTTATTCTTGATCGCTTCTTTTGACTTGTCCTTGTCCTTTTGCAGTAAGCGGTCGTCGAGCCTGAGTTCTCCTAGGGCTCAGGTGTCAATCATGCCATCCCTGGCGTGGGGTGGTGATGATGTCTTTGCTGCCACCATGCCTCCGCCGAAACCTTTAGCTCGGCTTGGGGGTTTTAGTTTGAAGAATAAGGCGACCAAGTAAGTGAATCCTAGTTAAGTTGTTTGCTTCTATTTTCTCTTTTTCCTGTATCGTTGAGGTTGTCCATTGTCTTGCAGGTCTTCGCCCTCGCCTTTCCTCAACCCTCGATCAGCTTCTTCTCAGTCCGCTGGTGCGGCCGTGCGTACTGAGTCTCAGGACTTAAAACGCACGGTCAGTGAGGTGGCTATGAGGGAGACGGTGGCCCCTGATGAACATGCTGTCGTAGAGTCACCAACTCTGGAGATGGTGGTGACCGTGGCAGTAGGTTCGTCTAAAGAGGTAGCCGGGGCTTCTACTGCGCAGGTTGCGGCCTTGGTCTTGTCATCTTCGCATCAGTCAGTTTCTCCTCATGCTGCCGTTGGTACTAGTAGTCAGCGTCTAGATGACGATGTGTTGCGGGAATTCGACGCCACCCGTCGCTTATCGGAGCTAACTACGTACTGGGGAATTCTGGCGGCCGATGCTGCTTCTTTTGGGGAAAAAATCCAGGTAAGTTTTCCTTAAATTTTTATTTTTGCTGGGTATCTTGGGTTCTTATGCCTTGCCTCTCTTTTCCTTCATCTTATTTGATCAGTCTTTCTCTCAGGGCCATGTCGACTTCTTTTTCTCGACTGAGACCGAGAAAAAGTTGACCTCCGAAATTAGTGTTCTGAAGACAGATCTAGACCTCTGCTGGGCTGAGATGGAGATTGAGCATTAGACGCACCAGAGGGAGGAAAAAACTCTCCGTGCTCAGGTGATTGAGGCAGAGGAGCGGAGGGATGCTGCGGTCTAGGAAGCCTTGAAGAAGGTGGAGGCCATGAAGAAAGAGTGTGATGGTATTCCTAGTTCTTTTATACTTTGTTCCCTCTTTTTCCTTATTTTTTACTCCTTTTTTGCCTGATTTTCTTTTATTGTCTTGATCAGCCCTTCAAAAAGATAAGCAGACGCTATTGATTGATATTGAAGATATGAAGATATCGGTTCAGTCTAATCATAATAGGGCTGAAGAGGTAAAGGCTCATTCTGAAGAAGAGGTCGCTCATGCCCAGTTGATTAGGCTTGGTGCTGACCAGGATCTTGTGTAGGGGATGGAAACCATTGAGAATTTGTCCTAGAAGCTAGCGACATCTGACCAATGGTTTACAACTTTGTGGAAATCTTTCAAGATTGTTGCGAAGCTTCTTTGGACTTCTGAAGATGATGGGAGCACCTGGGGTGAGTTCATCCCTCTTATTCCTGAGCGCCTTCAGAGCTTCATGAAGGATGGGGTTTGGGCATGTGTCAAGAATGTTTTGGCTCATATTCATGTTCTTGCATCGTCGGTTCCTCTGGAAAAAACATAGGGAGGACACCGATGATGACAACTACCTAGAGTCCATCGAGAATGTTGATTCTGAGGTTGAAGACCTAGCCAACTTTATCGCTGAGAAGCTTGATATTCATCTCCCCCTTCTAATGACGAAGCCGACAGTTAGGTTCTATAGTATCTGGGCACATCTCTCTTCTTTGTAAAGATATACTTTGTATTGTGCTTTATAAAGGAATTCTGGTTCTTTGGATACATCTTTACTATCTTGCTTGAATCATTCGAGTGAATCTTTCCGAGTTGTTTTTCCAGACTTTTGAATTCTTTAAATATGTGGTGGATATAAACCTCAGTCTTTGTAGGCATATCCAGGTTCCTTTGAGTTGTGTATCTTCAACTGGTCTTGCTCTTTGTTTTTTATATCTTCGTGAGTCTTGTCGAGCATCAGTGCCGGATCAGTTGGGTTATTTCGTCTAGTGTGGAACAACTCTAGGATAGGGTGAGCGCTATCTGTCTCTCATCTAGGTTGTGAGAACAACCTAGGATAGGTTGAGTGTTGGCTTTTTAGCCTTCTTACTCTCATCCAAGCCTGAAAAGACTTGAGACAAGGTGAGCTCAAGCATCTTTTCAGCTATTTTTCTCTTGATTTGTAAATTGCAAGCTCAAGCGTCTTTTCAGCTCTTTTGCTCGATCTCATCCGGTTGTGGAAACAACCCGGGATAGGGCGAGCACCTCTGTCTCTCATCCAGGCTATGAAAACAACCCAATATAGGTTCGAGTGCCAGATTGCCAGCCTTCTTGCTTTCATCCAAGCCTAAAATTGTCCAAGTGTTTTGTCTTCTCCTTTGTAACAAGAATAATTCAGTTGTTCTATCCGTTGAGCTGCTCTGCATGAAAAGGTGCACCACTTTCGCGCCGGTTGCGTTGCGCAGTTAATGTTGGAAACTGAAATGCCATGTTGGCTTTGGTGAAGGGATTGACTCTGCCCTTAATTTTAGGAGGAGAAATTAACTCTGTCTTTATCTTGAGGAGACTGTTGGACTGCTTGAGGAGATGGCTTAGCCCTATTTAACTGCCCCTTTCGTGATTGTTTCGGCACTCTTATCTTTTTAGTCTTACCACAGCCAAAATGGTGAAGAAAAAGTTTATCCAAAGGTGTTGCGTCAGTAAGGTGCCGCGCTCATCGCTCGCTCGCCCTTCAAGAGCTGTGGTTATGATGGCACCATCGAGCGGAGGTTCTTCATCGTCAGCATCATCGTCGCCGGCATCATCGGCTCTTGGTGCTCGTGAGGCTCTAGCGGTGGAGGAGGCTCCGCCTGCCGGGACATCAAAATCGGTTCTATGTTTGCGGGAGGAGGAGGATCCAGTGGCTGCTCCTACAGTCAATCCCATCTCCGTTCCCCCTATTGATGCCTTAGTAGTGGTAGCGGGGACAAAGTTGACTGGGAAGCGCTCGTTGCCGAGGATGAACTCGACTGGAATGTTCTTGCCGCAAAAGATGACAATGTTGAGTCTGTGGGTAGTTGGTCTCCGTCGAGGGTCTGATGGTGGCTTGGGCATGCTGCTATTAGCCCTCGCTTTGATATTGGCATAAAGGAGATCGAAGAGTGGAATATCCTGTAGTAGATTCGTCTTGTTAGGTTATCTATGTATCTAGTAGTTATGTTCGTCGTGTAAATATTTTGTTCTTCCTTAAATCCGAGTAGTTTCTTATGGTGTAGTCCGTTCTCTGTTGTCAAAGATTGCCTCTGCTCTGAAAAAGGTGTCTTTTTTCTTCTAACAATGATTTTGAGAATTAGGCCTTCTCCTTGTTGTTTTGTAAGGAAGTTTTCTTTTAGTGACTTCTTTCTGTATTGTTTGTTGATCATGAACCTTGGTGAGCACCGGTGCTTTTGCTCATATCAAGAGTAGTCTTGGTGGGCTCAGGCTTCTTTTATACTTTATTGCTCATCGTAGTCTTGTATGGGCTTTTAATTTCCATCCACGTCTGAATGGTTCTAGATAAAACAAGCTCAAGTGTATTTTCAACTCTTTTGCTCTTTTTTGTGAATTGCAAGCTCAAGCGTCTTTTCAGCTCTTTTGCTCTCATCCGATTGTGAAAACAACCTAGGATAGGGCGAGCACCTTTGGCTCTCATCCAGGCTGTGAAAATAGCCCAGGATAGGTTCGAGTGTCAGCTTGTCTGTCTTACTCTCATCTAGGCCTGAAAAGTCTTAGGATTGCGAGCTCAAGCATTTTTAGCTCTTTTGCTCTCATCCGGTTGTGAAAATAACTTGGGATTGGGCGAGCACCTCTGGCTCTCATCCAGGCTATGAAAACAACCCAGGATAGGTTTGAGTGTTAGCGTGTCTGCCTTACTCTCATCCAAGCCTAAAAAGACTTGGGATTGTGAGCTCAAGCATCTTTTCAGCTCTTTTTCTCTCATCCGGTTGTGAAAACAACCCGGGATAGGGCGAGCACCTTTGTCTCTCATCCAGGCTGTGAAGACAGCCCAGGATAGGTTCAAGTGTTGGCTTGTCTGCCTTACTCTCATCCAAGCCTAAAAAGACTTAGGATTGCGAGCTCAAGCATCTTTTCGGCCCTTTTGGTCTCATCTAGTTATGAAAACAACTCAGGATTGGGCAAGCACCTATGGCTCTCATCTAGGCCATGAAAACAACCCAGGATAGATTCGAGTGTCAGCTTGTCTGCCTTACTCTCATCCACGCCTAAAAAGACTTGAGATTGCGACCTCAAGCATCTTTTTAGCTCTTTTGCTCTCATCTGGTTGTGAAAACAACTCGGGATAGATCATAATAAGACAAATGTTGATGAGGAATATCATCTTTCTTTCATTGGCTGTGAATCCTAATTACATATTGCTTTGTTGCTACATAAATTTTTGTCTTGAGTTCTTCAAGCGTAGAATCTTCTTAGCTGGCTAATATACCATGTATTCCTTACTTCTACTCCATCTTTAGTCATTAACTTGTATGTGCCTGGTCTAGAGACTTTTGCGATAATAAAAAGACCTTTCCATGGGTTGAGTAGTTTATGGCGTCCATCAGTTTTTTGTATTCTTCGTAGTACTAGGTCTCCAACTTATATTGAGCGTTGTTTAGTACTTTTGTTGTAGTGACGCCTTAGACCTTAGGGGTATCGAGCTGACTGAAGGGTAGCATTTACCCTGACTTCTTCTGCACTGTCAAGTTCTAATCTTCAGGTGTGTTATGCTTCTCCCTCCTCATATTGCTCAATCTTTTGACATGTCCAGATCAAATCTGCTGGTAGCACGGCTTCTGATCCATATACTAGAAAGAAAGGTGAATATCCAGTTGCTCTATTTACTTGAGTGCATAGCCCCCATACTACTTTGGGTAATTCCTCAATCCATTTGGAGCCATAATCTTCTAGTTCTTCATATAATCTTGGTTTCAATCCAGCTAGTATAAGTCCATTTGCTCTTTCTACTTGTCCATTGGCTTCAGGGTGTGCAACTGATGCATAATCTATATTGATGTCACAATCTTGTGCCCAATTTCTAAATTCGATAGTTGTAAAAGGGGAACCCAAATCTATGATGACGCGGTTGGATATTTTGACATGGTGCATAATGCCTTGGATGAACTCGATTGCTTTTGCCACGCTATATTTTACGAGCGGTTTGTACTCGATCCACTTGGTGAATTTGTCAATTGCGATGAAAATGTACTCAAATCCACCTTTGGCCTTTTTGAGTGGTCCTACTTGGTCCAGCCCCTAGCATGTGAATGGCCTGGTGGGAGGGATGCAAATTAGCTCGTGAGCTAGTACGTGAGCTTGCCTTGCGAACATTTGGCACCCTTTGCACTGTCTGACTAGTTCTTCTACATCTTTCAAAGCTGTTGGCCAGCAGAAACCGGTGTGAAAAGTTTTGCCCACCAGAGTCCTTAAGGCTGCGTGGTTGCCGCAGCAACTTGAGTGGATTTCTTCTAGGATTTCTTTTTCTTCTTCTCTTGAGATACATTTAAGAAGTACTCCTGATGATGCAGCTCTTCTGTACAGGTTATCACCTATAAGTGCATAGTTCTTGCTTCTTTTGATTATCCTGGTGGCCTCTTCCCTATTAGATGGTAGTTTGTTTTCTTTGATGTAGTCGATGAAGTCTTGAGTCCATGATCTGGTGATTACCATGATCTAGGTTGTTGGTTCTGGTGGCTCAAAGGTTATCCCACCGGATTGTTTTATGGAGGGTGATGGCAACTCCTCTACAAAAACATATGGTAGGACCATCGCTCTGTCTGATCCCAGCTTGGTGAGAACATCTGCTGCAATGTTTGAATCTCGTAGAACATGCAGGATTTCTAGTCCTTAAAAATTTTTCTCTAATTTTCATACTTCAGCACAATAGGCGTCCATGTTGTTTTTGGTGCAGTCCCAATCTTGGTTGACTTGATTGATGACCATAGCTGAATCGCCATAGACAAGTAACTGTTTGATTCTGAGAGAAGTCGCAATCCTTAGCCCATGGATGAGTGCTTCATATTCTGCTTCATTGTTTGTGGCTTGTCATAGTATCTAGAGTACGTATTTAAGCTATTTTCCTTTTGGGGATATGAAAAGAACACCTGCGCCCACCCCGCCTAACTTGAGCGATCCATCAAAGTACATCTTCCAATGGTCGAGGAGGGCATCTGGCGTGGGTTGTTGGATTTCTATCCATTCGGCCACGAAGTCTGCGAGTGCTTGTGATTTTATTGCTTTCCGAGGAGAGAAATCAATATTTAGAGCTCCAAGTTCCACTACGCACTTTGATATGCATCCTATCGCATCTCTATTGCGCAGGATGTCTCCGAGAGGGGAGTCCATTACTACGATAATCTTGTGGCCTTCGAAGTAGTGTCGTAGCTTGCGAGAAGTGATTAGAAGGGCATAGAGTAGTTTTGGCACATGCGGGTACCATATTTTTTAGTCTGTCAGAACCTCGCTAATGTAGTGTACCAGCCGCTGTACTTTGTATACATGCCCTTCTTCTTCTCTTTCCACCACAATTGCTGCACTGACCATAGTAGATGTTGCTGATATGTATAACATCATGTCTTCGTTCTTCTTAGGTGGCATGAGTATGGGTGATGAGGTGAGGTACACCTTAAGGCTTTCAAAAGTCTCCTTGGCTTCCTCTGTCTACTCAAACTTGTCTGTCCTTTTTAGTAGCTTGAAGAAAGGGAGTCTTTTTTCATCGAGTCATGAGATGAAGCGGTTGAGAACTGCCATGCTTCCTGTGAGTTTTTTGCACATCTTTTACACAGCGTGGGGGTGCCATTTTTGTTATGGCTCGAATTTGCTTAGTGCTTGCTTCTATTCATCAATTACTGACTAGGAATCCGAGTAGTTGTCCTGATGGTACCCCGAAAACACACTTGTTTGGGTTCAATTTTCACTTCCACTTATTTAGATTTTCAAAAGTCAGCTTCAAGTCTTTAATTAGCATGTCTGGGTTTTTTTGTCTTTACTACTATGTCATCAACATAAGCTTCTACGTTGTCACCAATCTGTTCACCAAAACATGTTTGAATAGCTCTTTGATAGGTGGCGTCAGTGTTCTTGAGTCCAAAGGACATGGTTTTATAGCAATAGGCGCCGAACGGAGTGATGAAAGATGTCTTGCTCTCATCTTTTTCTCTTAATGCAATATGATGATAGCCTGAATATCAATCGAGGAAAGATAGCAGGGTGGATCCTGCCATTGAATCGATAATTTGATCAATTCGTGGTAACCCAAACGGGTCCTTTGGGCAATATTTATTGAGATCTGTGTAATCGACGCACACGCGCCATTCTATCATGTTCTTTTTTTGTACTAGAATAGGATTCGCTAGCCAATCTGGATGAAGAATTTCTCTTATAAATCTGGCTGCCATTAATTTTGTAATCTCCTTCTTGATTGCTTCCTTTTTATCTGGTGAAAATCTTCTCAGTCGTTGCTTGATTGGTTTGGAGTGTTCATTGACATCGATTATGTGCTCAGCCAACTCTCTTGGGACACATGGCATGTCAGACAGCTTCCAAGCGAAGATATCTTTTTTGTCTCGAAGAAAGTTGGTGAGCACGAGTTTCTATTTAGCCGAGAGGTGAGCACTGATGGTTGCTATCTTCTTAGGATCACCAGTACCCAGGTCAATTTTCTTTATATCGGCTTCTTTTTGTGGTGCAATGATGCAAGGTTTCTTTGCTGGGATCTCTAGCTCTTTCGGGTTCATTTGTGCAGCGACTGTGGTAATTTCTTCTCTGTCGTCGGCTGCTTGTGCTTTGACCACGATTTGGATTGTTTGAATGTCACAATCGAAAGCATGCTTCAGATTGCCTCGGAGGGAGAGTATTCTGTGAGGTCCTGGCATCATGAGCAGGAGGTATGGGTAGTGAGGTATAGCCATGAACTTTGCAAGTGCTGGTCTTCCAAGGATGGCATAATATGATGTCTCGAAGTCCGCAACTTCAAACTGAATGAATTTGGTTCAGTAATTTGCTTGTGTTCCAAACGTGACTAGTAGAGTGATTTGCTCGAGCGGCATGGTAGCTTTGCTGAGTACTATTCCATAGAAGGGTATTCCTATTGGGGTAATCAACCCGGCAAAGTCTAGCCCCATCTTCCTTAGCGTTTCTAAAAATATGATGTTGAGTCCAGCTCCTCCATCGATCAAAACTTTAGTGACTGTCATCCTTGCTATAGTTGGATCTAGGACTAGTGGATATAGGCCGGCATTTCCAACACTAGTCCATTGATCTTCTCTTGAAAACTGGATTGGGTATTGTGACCAATTTAGGTACCTTGGGACAGTAGGTTCGACTACCATGATGCTGCGGAGAGCTAGCTTGTCTTGGTGCTTACTTCTAAAACTTGAGATTCTAGAGAAGATTACTGCAATTGTTCCCTTTAACTGCTAGAATCCTTTGTCTTCCGTGTTGTCTTTGTCTTTCTTCTTGTTATCCTCTTGTTTATCTTTGTTTTTTCCTTTTCTTACGTACCGATCAATGAAGATTCGACAGTCTCCTTGTTGACGAAATGTGGTTGGTAGTCCATCAAGGGGTATGCTCATGATGGTAGATTACTCGGTAGACAGGTGCGTAGGACACGAACCGGATGGTAACAGGACACAATACACAAGATTTATATAGGTTCAGCCGCCATTGTGGCGTAATACCTACGTCCTGTGTCCTATTATTTTGTATTGATTGAGGATGAGATAGATTCCTTTCTAGGGTTTTATGAGATGTATGACCTATCCTCTAGGGGACCCCTTCCTCTCCTTATATACTCTGGAGGAGGAGGGTTACAAGTAAAGTATCTGATTTGGTACTATTACAATGTCTAGTACATCTTGTAGCCTTGCGGTGCATGTCTTGATCTGGTGGGCCAGGCCACCTCGGATGGTGCGGCCCATGGATAGCCATGAGGGTATCCGAGGGTATATCCCCCACAGCTAGTCCCCAAGTGTCATGTATTATGAAGCAACATGCCGATGACCTTCTTCCGACTAGTGAGGCTTCAGCTTCTAGAGTCTTCGACCACTGAACATACCATCCAAGCAGTTGTTGTTGGTCTTCGACCTATCGTGACACCAGCCGACTGGATTTATTGAAGAAGTTGGTTGTTCGAATAATGCATGGTGCTCTTGAGAAAAAGAAAAAAGATTTCCTTCCTAGGAAGTGTAGCCACTTAGACTCCTTGGTCAATAAGGAGTGTAAGCCAGAAGAAAAGCACTACATTTATCGCGAGGTGAAGTGTAGCCACTTAGTCCCCGAGCCTGGTAGTAGGTGACGTAGACACGTGGTGCCAGGGTCTAAAGAAAATAAATCCAAAAGCTTGCCAGCCAACGTCACCAGTGATGTACGCATCAAGCCCCATGATGTGCCCAAGATCAGCACCCTGATCTGAACAGCATGGAGTAGATTGATAGCACACTGATGAGACGTTGTGACGAGAGCTCGACGAGGAGTCCCCAGCATGACCGAAGACATGGTCTGATGAGGACATGGCACCTTCGGATACGAACAATGATTATAAGGTGCGCTCGTTCCTACATTTGCATAGTGGCTTTGGTTATAATTCACTTGGTTCCACATGTACATGTCACTATTTGATTGTAGGTTCAAATGTGTTTCATAATGGAAGTTCATCAAAGTTGAACTTTTGGTTTGTCGGCAGCCCGACAGTGCCTCATTGGGAAGGCCATAACTCATCCATCCGGAGTGCGATTGAGGTCAATGAGCACTTGATGGAAAGCTTGTTTGATAAGCTTTCAAATAGATCTGGTCCCATATCAATATCACATCAGCAAGGCCTTCAAATCACCAATATATTATATCACTATTTCTGGCGAGAGCTACACTATCATCATGGGCTTGTTAGACATCCTTGGGACCCAGACCCAAGTTGGAGCATGCCCCAAGAAGATGGAGAACACCTAAGAGATGGCCTTAGACGTCCTCCTCCTTGGCCACCACCTTAGGAGGCCAGCAAGGACGTCCAAGCCAAGCCAGAGGCCCAGTCCAATCCGAGTTTGGGTCTACCTCGGCCATCAGGACTAGTCTGCAATAAAATGGATGCCCAGGACGCATCCGAACTCCATTTTTGATGATCCACATATGGATGGAAAGATAATTTGAGAAGGAAGCCAATCCAAGTGGTTTCACATCAAAAGCTCTTCGAAATCAATAGGAATCATCGAAACAAGTCAGCATCTAGAATCTGTCAGGGTGCTGCGACACCTTCTTTTGGGCCGTTGGGCCTTGTAACGTGTTGGGACACCTTTAGGACGTGAAGAGGGACCTTGGACATCCCTTAGGCTATATAATCAGTAGCCACCACCTACTTTAGGGTTTGGGTTTTGTTTTAGATCAATCTGTCATTGAACAGTCGCCGTTATCGGTTTGCAAGACTCCAACTTCGAGTGCTTAATCATTCATCTGCAATTGTCACTTCAATTGAGTTGCGTTTTATCTTGTTCTTGCTTGTGTTCTTCGATTCACAGTAGGGATTAGCCTTCTTGGCGATGTCAACCGGATTATGACACGGTTGATAACCAGAGGAGACGTGGTGCTAAGGTTGCAGGGTTTGGGTCTTTGTGATCTGAAGCCGGATCGGTGTGTCGCTCTCCGAACAAATCGTTGTTTATCTTGAACCTGACGGAAGATTGGGAACTCGTCTCCATTAAGTGGTATCAAAGCTAAGGTATACCGTCAGGTTCACATTTATTCTCTCGTTTGAGTGTTTCGCAGTCATCCCATTGTCCAGTGCCATACTTGTTTTTCCTGTCCTAGAACCTTCCACGCCATAGCCTTTGCATGTTTCAGTTTTAGAGTTCGCTTTGTTGAGTTTGTGTCCTAGGTCAAAGTCTTATTGCTGGTTTAGATTGTGTTCTTTTCTAGTTTGTGTTGATCCCTCCACCCGCCGCTATTCCGTATCACCATCGGTTTGCATCTTGTGTCCACTAAAACCCTTATTCGAGCAGCTTCCTAAAAATAGTCATAACTTTTGCATCCGAACTTGAAACGGGGAAAGTTTTATATCTACGGAGAACGCTAGAAAATTTTAGATCTATTTTATCCCAGCATAGCTGGGTTCGCAAAAATTAGATTTGCGAAATTCGATTAGGAAAATTGAGTTTCTGGGCTCACAAGTTTTGGTATGCTTTTTAGAGCACAGTCCTAATTTTCTATAGGCCATATCTTTTATTTAATTGAGCTCAATGTTTTTGTGGTTTATTCTTGTGTGCTCCTTGCTGAGAAAAAAATATCAAAAGAGCAAAAGCAAGAAAAAAAAGATTGGATAAAAAAATAAAAAAAAATAGTAAAAGAGAATAGAAGATATCGAAAAGGAGCACATAAGGAACACTCAATAGCTCTATTATTTGTGGTACCTTTTGCCTTGTTCATATCCGTTGCTACCTTTAATACTTGTTTCCTTTTATTCTTGTTTCCTCTCTTGTTTATCACAACTGGTGATAGGAACACGTATAGGCCAGCAACTAGGACAAGTGCTCTGGACATTTATTCAATATTGTTGTCTGTCACTGACTTGTGTGCCACATATATATATTTGTTTTTTTCGTGCCTCCCAAGCTTCACATATATACTTCATATCAGTACAGAAAAAAGGTCATTGCAATCTCGGTACCACTACCTCATAGGTATCACGAACCAGCCGCCAGTTGTACCGCCCACTGTTTGCATTGGTAAGAACTTTGTAAGAGCTTGGTAAGACGCTTCCACTTGCTGTCAAAAGTGATACCACTGCAACCATGTACCATGTAGTCATTTGATAGGGATAATATTTTTGTATTGTCTTTTGCTGTCTTCTAACAATGACAGGTTGTTCATATCCACCGACTTATGATGGTATGGGTGCTGATGAGTACATGGAGTGAGAAATTGCCATCAACAACATATTTGCTACTCGCTTTATGTGTCCAAGGAGGAAGGTAAAAAATGCAGTTAGTGTTTTACGATATTTTGCTTTATCTTGGTGGGAGTCTTTAGATCCTTCTAATAAGCCTCAAACTTGGAATGATATGAAACTTCTTATGAGAGAAACCTTTGTTAATCCACCTCATGTTTTGACTTCATATGATGAGGTGCACCATTTAGAGGAAGAGTCGGTTGTTATTCCTCCTGCTATGCCTAACCTTTTATAGGACAATGTAGAAAAGAGCAAGGATGACGTGATAGAAAATGAGAAGCTCACAGCCTCATGTGAAAATTCAGAACCATCAACTATTACCCCTGCTGAACATGAGAGCAAAGGTAATGCCCATGATGCTAAACTCATAGAATGTGAGAGTTCTCTTGATGTGTTGAATTTTTCCACCAATCATGCTATGATAGAGAAAATTTTAGTGGAGCATTCGCTTGATTTACCTTTGTCACAAGATGATTTGCTTGATGTTTCTTGTGACGAAGATGACTTGCATCATGATATTTATGTTATACCCATGCAATCATTGAAGAATGATCACGCTATATGTGTGCTAAAAATGAGCACTTGTGCTGAAAATAGACTTGTTATTCATAATGCTAGTGAAGTTGATGAGCTGAAATTATTGTATTCTTTCAATACTTTGGGTTACATTGAATTTGATATTTCGTGTAATCTTAGTTCTTTAGAGGAAAAACTTTATGCCTATGCTGATTTTCCATGGTTCTCTAGACATACATATCATTTTATTGAAAAATATAATTGTAAAGGAGAGTATAAGGTGCATCATGTCTATATTTGTTCAAATCTAAAATCTCCTTATATGGTGCAAAAGTATGATCAACCAAAGGATTGCAATTGCTATAATCTTGTCATGTCGAGTTTCCCTAGTTTTATTATAAAGAAACATATTAAATTTCAAGAAGGGAAGCAATGTTGGCTACTACCAACAATGTTTTCTTCATCTAATCCCAAACCGAGGACGGTTTGTTGTCAAGAAGGGGAGGATGATGAGGATATGGCACCTTCGGATATGAACAATGATTATAAGGTGCGCTCATTCCTACATTTGCATAGTGGCTTTGGTTATAATTCACTTGGTTCCACATGTACATATCACTATTTGATTGTAGGTTCAAATGTGTTTCATAATGGAAGTTCATCAAAGTTGAACTTTCGGTTCATCGGCAGCCCGACAGTACCTCATTGGGAAGGCCATAACTCATCCATCCGGAGTGCGATTGAGGTCAATGAGCACTTGATGAAAAGCTTGTTTGATAAGATTTCAAATAGATCTGGTCCCATATCAATATCACGTCAGCAAGGCCTTCAAATCACCAATATATTCTGTCGCTATTTCTGGCGAGAGCTACACTGTCATCATGGGCTTGTTAGACATCCTTGGAACCCAGGCCCAAGTTGGAGCATGCCCCAAGAAGATGGAGAACACCTAAGCGATGGACTTAGACGTCCTCCTCCTTGGCCACCACCTTAGGAGGCCAGCAAGGACGTCTAAGCCAAGCCAGAGGCCCAGTCCAATCCGAGTTCGGGTCTGCCTCGGCTATCAGGACCAGTCTGCAATAAAATGGATGCCCGGGACCCATCCGAACTCCGTTTTCGATGATCCACATATGGATGGAAAGATAATTTGATAAGGAAGCCAATCCAAGTGGTTTCACATCAAAAGCTCTTCGAAATCAACAGGAATCATCAAAACAAGTTAGTGTTCAGAATCTATCAGGGTGCTACGACACCTTCTTTTGGGCCGTTGGGCCTTGTAACGTGTTGGGACACCTTTAGGATGTGAAGAGGGATCTTTGGACGTCCCTTAGGCTATATACTCAGTAGCCACCACCTACTTTAGGGTTTGGGTTTTGTTTTAGATCAATCTGTTATTGAACAGTCGCCGTTATCGGTTTGCAAGACTCTAACTTCGAGTGCTTAATCATTCATCTGCAATTGTCACTTCAATTGAGTTGCGTTTTATCTTGTTCTTGCTTGTGTTCTTCAATTCGTAGCAGGGATTAGCCTTCTTGGCGAGGTCAACCGGATTGTGACACGGTTGATAACCAGAGGAGACGTGGTGCTAAGGTTGCAGGGTTTGGGTCTTTGTGATCTGAAGCCGGATCGGTGTGTCGCTCTCCGAACAAATCGTTGTTTATCTTGAACCTGACGGAAGATCGAGACCCCGTCTCCATTATGGTCGAGCGGTGAGAACTCAGTGACAAGTCTGACAAGGAGCGACGAAAGCTCAGTGAGGAGTCCCCAGCGTGGTCAGAAATGTGGTCGAGCGACGAGAGCTCGACGATAATCCTAATGAGGAGCGATGAGAGCTTGGCGAGGAGTCCTCACTGTGGCCGGAGACGTGGTCGAGCTGCGAGAGCTCAGCGAGGAGTCCCTAGCGTGGCCGGAGACATGGTCGAGCGACGAGAGCTCGACGAGGAGTCCCTAGTGTGACCGGAGATGTGGTCGAGCGACGAGAGCTCGACGATGAGCCTAACGAGGAGTGCGAGAGCTCGGCGAGGAGTTCCTAGTGTGGCCGAAGACATGGTCGAGTGACGAGAGCTCGACGATGATCCTAATGAGGAGCGACGATAGCTCGGCGAGGAGTCTCTAGTGTGGCCGGAGACGTGGTCGAGCTGCGAGAGCTCAGTGATGAGCCTAACGAGGAGCGACGAGAGCTCGGCAAGGAGTCCCCAACGTGGCCGAAGACGTGGTCGAGCAGTGAGAGCTCAGCGACGAGCCTGACGAGGAGCGACGAAAGCTCGGTGAGGAGTCCCCAACGTGGCCGGAGACATGGTTGAGTGGCGAGAGCTCGGCGATGAGCCTGACGAGGAGCGACGAGAGCTCGGTGAAGATCCTGCAATATAAATATGTAGAGCAGTAGTACGTAATGTAGGAATATATAAACTCTAGAGAGAATCAGTAATGATAAAATAGTATATGATGCTCAGTAGTCAGTTGCAAATGAGCATGATGTGATAAAGCAATCGGTGCTTTGTAAACATTAGTGTTGATGTGAGGTTTGTGTTTACACTTAGCATAAACCATCCGACCAGTTAGTATGTAGCTGAGTTTCTAGCCCTAGCTTGCCCGCGTTACGCTGAGCGTGGAGCCCGTGTGCGTGTGGATGGCATCGCTAAGGAGCCGCTGCCGACCACCCATAACGCAGAGGGCAGACGCTCATTCATGTGTGGGGAGAAGCCAGAGACAGAGCCATCTCAAGAGACATCGAGTGTCAACGTGACTGGTTAGGGATTTGCGTTAAGCATAGATGTATGTTATCTTTAAGATGGTATACATGGACAAATGTTATTTGAAGAATAATCATGACGAGGACGTTGTGGAGAATTGTTGTAGCGAAAACATGATGAGGACGTTGTGGAGAAACATCGTAGCAAAAACATGATGAGGACGTTGTGGAGAAACATCATAGCGAAAACATGATGAGGACGTTGTGGAGAAACGTCATAGCGAAAATTGTATTAAATATAAATATTGGAAGTGTATTTAGCTTTAGTCGAGACATTGTCTGGTCGGTGGTGATGAAATTGTCCGGCCCTCGAGCTTTCCGATCCGTCATGACAACGGCGTCACAGTTGTCATAGCGCCTTTTCTTGCGGCAATTATTATTGCGATGTGGCAGGTGGTCGGGGCAAGAGGCCGTGGTCGTAGTCAGAGCATGTTGGAACTGCTCTCCTGCCGCTGAAGCCGCCGAGTCCGTCGTTGTCGAGTTAATTCTCGATATTAATCCCAGCGAGCTCCAGGGCGATGTTAGCGAAGTAGATCGTAAACGAGGGAGATGTCGTTACATGCAAAAAAATTAATCTGTATTAGATATTTGAAGAACAGACTGATCCAATCAACAACGTAGAACAACTCACCTGGTTTTCAGTAGAGAATCCCATCTGGCTCACATGGGAGTCCATACGCATAGCCCCTACCTGGTGCGCCACTGTCGATGAAATGCGGTCACCAGTCCATCGAGAGGTATGCCCATGATGGTAGATTAGTCGGTAGACAGGTGCGCAAGACACGAACCGGATGGTAACAGGACACAAGACACAAGATTTATATAGGTTCGGCCGCCATTGTGACGTAATACCTACGTCATGTGTCCCATTATTTTGTATTGATTGAGGATGAGATAGATTCCTCTTTGGGGTTTTATGAGATGTATGACATGTCCTATAGGGGACCCCTTCCTGTCCTTATATACTCCGGAGGAGGAGGGTTACAAGTAAAGTATCCGATTTGGTACTATTATAATGTCTAGTACACCTTGTAGCCTTGTGGTGCACGCCTTGATCTTGTGGGCTAGGCCACCTCAAATGGTGTGGCCCATGTATAGCCATGAGGGTATCTGAGGGTATATCCCCCACACTCCTGTTGTGTGATTTCCTTGTGGGTGTCATATACAGTGCATATTCTTGATGTCTTCGAACCTCCTGAATTTTGAGAATTTTTTTTGTCTTGTCGGCCATGGCAATGGTGTTGTCTGGTCCGCGCTTCCTGTCTGGATGTCTCATGTTTGGAAAATTTTTCTAGTCCGAGTTGTCTCTGTTGTTTTCTCGGTTGTTTCTATCCAGAAATCTTTCCGTTGTCTTTTCTTCAGCCATGATCATTTGTCTACCGCACATCTGAATTCTTCATTATTTCTAGGGTTTTCTTTGCAAAAATCTTGAAATTGCCATTTGGCCATGATTCCGTGGGAAAAGGCTTCAATCACTTCTTGCTCAGTGATGTCATGTACCTGGGCACATAATTCACCAAAACGTCGATAATAATCTCTGAGGCTCTCGCCTTCCTTTTGCTTGATTCCTTTTAGCTCTACATGAGTGATGGGGTACGTAATGATGCCCACAAAGTTTTCGCAGAAGGCTCTTTGTAAGTCCTCCCAGCCTCTGATTGACCCCGGGTTCAATTTATCAAACCATTGGAGGGGCATGTTCTCTAGGACCATGGGAAAGAATAATGCCTTGATATCGTTATCTCCGCCGGCTAGTTCGATTGATTGCGAGTAGATTCTGAGCCATTGCTTTGGTTCGGTCTTCCTGTCATATTTGGAGTGGTTTGACGGCTTGAACTTATGTGGCAACTGTACTGAAGCAAGTCTCCTTGAAAAATAGGGAAACCTATCATGCATTTTGACTTCTCTGTGTTCTAACTCGGCTCCCTCTTCCTGCTAGCTGTTATTTAGCCTAGGAATAATCCGTGGGGACGAGCGGTGAGATGCTCTACTCCTTTCTTCTCTCAGACGCTCGACTTGATTACTCCGGGCGTTGTCTCTCCTTTTCTCTTGATTCTAGCTCCCGTTTGTTCCTAGTCTCTCAAAGGCGGACCTCCTTTGACTTTGTGCGTCTTGTTCATGCGATGCTGTTCTAGCAAGAAGTCTAGAATGAGTTCTTCCACCATGCGCCCTCAGAGCTATTGTTCGGAGAACTTCTCGGAGTTGTTCTTGTTCCTCATTGGGATGCGAGACTACTTCGAGGTCTTCTAGTGCTTCCTGTATTTTGTCGTAAGGAGCTTCGTGTACTCTGGCTGCACGCCTTTCTTCGGCTTCTTTTTCTGATTTCCTATTATGGTATTCGCCCAACTTTATCTTGTACGCGTCCTATGCTTCTTTTTGTTGCCTAGCATAGTGTATGTGTCCTTCTTTTAGTTTATTCCTTATTTTCCTAGCTTATCTCTGGCCCTCAGATTCGTCATCGTATTTAGGAGCGTTGGGCGATATGTTTGATTCTGATTCATCTGAAGATCTGACATCGGGTATAGTAGGCGGCATCGGTAGTGGCTGTCAAATCATGAAGTATTCTTGGCCTAGCACCAGGCTTGCGTTGCTATAGTTGTAGACGACTTTAGTTGGAGTGTTGGCATTACGAAGTGCACTACCTTCTTGGTAGGGTAGAGTGATATGTTCTTCAACTAGTCGAGCATTGTTGTTCTAGGGACAAGTACCCAGCTAGTGGACTAGGCAATCTTTAGATGTCACAGTTAATACGAGACCTTCTTGTGCCCCGGTAAGATGTAGCCTCCGCGCTCGACCAGTCGTATTTCAGAGTAAATCTTGATACGTCTTCGTCATGTTGTTAAGTCTGGTTAGGAGGTGACTCAACCTCTTGGAAGAAACCTGAAGTAGATTCGAATTGATCTCTTGTAGAGTTGATGCTGTGTTTCGGAGTCCAATTAGAAAAGAACTTGGCTTGTCTTTAAAAGAACCCAGATAGGACTCCGAGGGGGAATCCGATCCGGATGTCAAGTTGAGACTAGTTGTCGTCGGGATCCGAGTCGATTTAGACACTGTAAGCCTTTCGGCGAGATCTTTGTCAAGCTTCACCAGAATAGTGAGTCCCACGCGGGCTTCTAGAGCTTCGACGAGACGTCCTTGGAGGTTGCCCTTGTTGTTCGCCTCGCAAACCCACGATCCGAAGATGAAGAATGATCCCATTGGGAAAATTATGTTGTTGAAATTCATAGAGCTCTTGATCGCGATTGCGCCGAAAGCCCCTACTTGGCACACCAGCTGTCGGTGTTTGACCACCGATAGCCTACCACGGGGGTACCCAGGACAGTTGTTTGGGCTTCGGTGCGTGCTAGAACTCGATAGTGAACGCAAAGACAGTCGATTTATACTGGTTCGGGCCCTCGATCGTGATCGAGTAATAACCTTACGTCCAGTCGGTGTTAGCCTTTGCGTTGGATTGATTGTGTTATCTTGTCTCTTGTTACAGGGGTGCCCACAGCCTCTATTTATATTGATAGAGACGGTTGTGGTGCGGTTATAATCCTAGTCGGATCCAAAGAATGTGTCCTAAACTAGATATAGAAGTTACTTTCCATAGAAATCTAGCTAGTCTGGCCTATTCTACTCGGACTTGGTGTAGTGGATGCTACACCTCTCCTTGCTCTAGTTTATGGGCCAAGCCAGGGCCCACGACTTGTAGTCACATCATTGGGGAACCCTGTGGATCCTGTATCGACAAAGCCTCACGTCCGTCCTTCACCGCTCCCGGTCCATCGGCACGGCATGTCCTCCTTGACCTTCACCTCGCCGTCGACCACCGCATCTGAGCTCCACACCTGCACAACACAAGCCAAAAGACATGTCGCACACATAGCTTTCGCCATGGTAGGGTTAGTCACCACTCAACCTACTTCATGGATCACATTGACAATCACTCATCACAAAACGAACACACAAGTGTACTTGTCAACCTTGTGTTCACATAGAGACAACACATTTAAGATGTTCGTCTCTCAAAATAACAATCAACGTAGGTGGGAATTTTGAAGGACCCTCAAGAAATTGATTAAAAGAGATGCCACGCTTAAGAATGAAATTGGTTGTTCCAAGAAACTTTGAAAGCTTTTCATAAGAACCCATGTGAAGACAAACTATATATTAAAATTGTATAAAAAAGGGTCGTCCTAGAGATCTATACCCCTGACGAGTCAAGCAAAGACGCCCCCGTTCCGCCCAACGAACCTGTCCCTAACTGTGACTGTGGTCGTCCGGCACACGTGGCTCAGTCAAGACATCCGGACACAGCGACTCATTGCTACTACACATGTTGTAGTTGTAGTGTAAGTAATTCATGCATTTTAATGATTTTCCTGCTGTTCAGTTGTGTTCTTTGGCTACTGCTAATATGTTTGAATCATTTTTTGTAGCCCTACTTTAGGTGCTTCTTCTTCCAGTGGATCGACGGTCCAGACAAGTTTGTCCCAAACTTCCTCCTTTTCCACGATTGGGGAGGTCATTGGAAGCGTGAGGACTTCCAGCGTTGGGTTCCACCTCCGCCTAACCTGCCTCCGCTGACAAAGGAGGAGGTAAAGCTCTTGGGGTTGAAATGGCTCGACGACCCTCCCAAGTGCCATTGCAGAGAGCGAGTTGTGATCAACCCGCAGAATAAATGGGAGTTCATTTGTCCTCTCACGCACCCAGTAAGTGCAAAGTGTATGTTTTGAGACTTTGAGACATGGTTTTATGTACTAATGTGCATGTTTTTTAGGATCACGCCATTCCAATGTGTACATTCAAGGAGTGGCTCTAGGCTCCTAATAGTCATTGGCCGGTGGCAAAAGAAAAGGAGAACAAGAAGGAAAAGAAGAAGGAGAAGTTGATCTACATAGAACCTCCTGTCATGTGCGAATGTTTAGTCCAATCCAACTATGGCCTAGTCCCTTTGGGCCTTGGCATTGGCCACTATTGCGGCCATATGGTTGACTACGATGAGGTTGGTTAGTTTAGTGGACTTGACTGAATCGTATTACTTCATCTTCCTTTGCATCAAGTTTTAACTAAACAATTTCTTATGAACAGAGCACCGGGAAATGCAAGTGGGAATCCTATGAGGGTAAGAAAAAGTTCTTGGATGAGTTGGAGGGGAGGAAAAAGATTCAACGGGCGAGGGGCTATGGTCCTAACTACATCAGCCTTTTCATTTCGGATCAGAAGAAAAAATGGAAAAGTATGCTAGAGATATGGGCATTCCAACCCCGTTAAGTGTTTGGGAAAAAAGTGGAGGTTGCAGAGACAGGACGAGTGGGAGATGCAGAGGGCAAGGAAGGCTGCGGAGGAGGAGAGAGCACAGATGAAGCTCCTTGATGACATGATTGCTAGATTGTGTGCTAGTGAGTCACTAGAAGCCTCATATTTTCGTACCCTTGTTTTGAATCTATTATAATTGCTTCCCTAACTTGTTGCATTTTGAAATTTAAGAGATTGGGACAATCGGGGACTACCTGGCAGATGTTGCTCGTGCTAGGTATGTGGAGAACCAGGTGAACGAGCACCATGCGCTAGCAGGACGCACCGCTCAATGTCCCATTGTGGTGGACAATGAGGTAGAGGACGAGGACAATGACACTGGACGGCTGAGCAACCTCATCGCTCTAGCTAGGGTTGGCTTGCAGGCAAAGGAGGATGACGACGACACTGGTAGACTGAGCAAGCTCATCACTCTTACTAAGGCGGGCTTGCAGAGGCAGACCGAGGAGGATGAGGATGCCTGGTTCACTCAGGCCGCAGACGCCGTAGAGGCAGCGGAGGCGGCTTACAACAAGCGGAAGGCAGAACAGGGCAATGCAGGTCAGGCTAGCCACACCGACAAGGTTGTTGTAGAGGAGTGGTGCTCCGACGACGACGAGTTGCTTACTCAGTATATGACTCCCTAAGGAGAGGCATTCATGTATCTCTTGTATTCAGTGACTTGGCATGTACTAGAACCATATTTGTGATGTACTTTATCATTCGTTTATCGCTTGGACAATTGCATGTGATGTACTATTGCCATGTGTAATTCTTAATCAACAATGTCGTCCGTATGTTTCTTGTAGTTCCTGGAGACGCAAAGTAGGCAACACCAAAGCTCTTTGTTGTTTTCTGCGCTTCTGTGCTGCCACACCATACGTGGTGGCGCGTCAAGCCCGCTGCGCCACAGGGCATGGTGCGGCAGCACTGCCGCGCCCCCAGCTATGGCGCGGCACTACCGAAGTGCAAAAAATAGCAAACTTCTTCCTGTTTTCTTTGTTTTCATTCATAGGGACATGTGACACACAATTATACAGCAGAATATCTAATTGAAACGACTGTGATACCAACAATGCAATGACAAGTTCATTAAGTTGACATCGAAACCATCATTGCAACATGAAGTACGGACACAAGTTATGAAACAAGTTCGGACACAATTTCTAAAGCAAGTTCGACACAAATACGACAAGTTCATGGCATAAGGTCCTAAGGCAGCTAGATCCTATGGCTTAGGAGTGTACGACTTCTTCGTCTTCCTCTTTCTCTTGGGCTGCGTAGGCAACAAGTTGGGAGTCCAGCCGATGTCGGTGTGGTCATGACGGGATGGCTGACGGCGTGGCTGCTGCGTGTGACTGCTCCCCTGCAAGCGAGTACGTGTCAAGCATGAACTAAGTAAATTAAGGCAACTTAAAGCAACATGTCACATAACGAATGAGTAGTACTTGTGTCTCTCCTTGGGTACCAAATGATGCATCCTAGAGCTGCGAGGAACCAAGCACGTCCTGGTGGTAAGGGTCTTGGTGGAAGCCCGGTGCCCCCTCCTCGTCGTCCTCGTCCTCGTCGGAGGACACCGCGGGCTCGTCATCCTTGTCAGACATGTCGACGGTGAGGGCAATGCGGGTGGTCTAAGGGCGGGTGGCCGCGCCCGGGCCGACGACGACGGGGGTCACCCTGCACGAGCAAGGGCTAGGGGTCAACGGTGGCGCCCCTGCCCAGACGTCGATGGCAGCGCTGCTCAAGGCGGGCAAGGCCAATGGGGCGGCGACTCGCGACGGCAGGGCGGGGACGGGGGTGGCGCGTCGATGGCGGTGCCCCTGCTCTGGCAAACGACGGCGAGGGCAGGCGCGGGAGGGGCCGGCGGGCTGGCGCCTGGCGAAGGCAGGGCACAGGTGGGGGCGCCGGGTCAGCAGCGGTACCCCTGCTTGTTCACGGTGCCTGCGGGTCAAAGGGCAGGGAATGGGGGTGGACGGTGAGGGCGGCGGATGGGGAATGATGGCGGTGGCGGCGGTGTTTTGAAATAGAAACGAAGTGAAAAGGAAAGAAGGGGAGAAGAGGGGAAGTAATGGTTTCGGTCCTGCCGCGCCATGATCTGTGGTGCGGCAGGACCCGCCACGTTAGCTAGCCACGCGGCCCGGGTGGCCCCATGGCCGGGCTTGCCGCGCCACCATGCATGGCGTGACAGTAGTCAATTGCAACGCCAAGCACGGTGGCGCGGCCAAATGTGTTAGTTTTAAAAAAAGTGTTTCGATGTTAGATTTAAATTTTATTTAAAAAAGTGTTAAAAATAAAAAAACATTCACCAGCCACACCGGGACCTGTGCGATGACGCCGCGTTCCTCGTTGGCGGTGATGCCTGTGGAGGCATGCACCCGGGTTTTGTGGCTTCGCTGCTTGAGGAGGATGTTTCGCTGTTTGGGGCTACGCGAGCCGCAGACTACGTCGCCAGCGCTGCACCATCAGACTTTGTGGACGCCTAAGCTGATGACACCGAGCCTCCTGGTGGACAGCCTAGCCAAGTGGTCGGTGACGACCTGATGGAACTCGAGGCAGCCATCGTATGGGCTAGTCTGGTGCAACCGGTGGGCTCTGGCCTTGTGGCTGGCCAGGCCTTCTCGCCTTCGTTCGGTGGGTCGGGAGATGTGCAAACGCCTAGGCCTAGCAGGTCGGTGGGCTCTGGCCTTCATGTTGACCAGGCCTTCTCGCCTTCGTTCCATGGGCCCGGCGGTGTGCAGACGCAGGCCGGACGGTGTCAATGTTGTGCACCACGACTGTAGGCCCAATGTTGTCCTGGGCTCTGGCCTCGATGTCATGACGGAGGCATCGCAGGGGCCAGGCATGCTGCCGTCCTCCAACTTTGAAGATGATGGCCATGGCGGGCGGACACCGTCGGTGTTGGAGCAGATTAAGCCTCAGGTCTGTCTTCTGATGCAAACGCTGATCATTCGGGCTAGGCCGAGGTTGCGTCATTCAAGAACACCGGTGTCCACCCATTCACTGAGACAGAGCAGCCGCATCGTGGCCAGACCCTGCGTGACCAACACGACTAAGCAAGCATAGAAGGACACCGTCGAGACCGACATCGAGTGCAAGTTCAAGGCAGCCTTCAGGGGAGATATGTCAGGGTACAAGCAGCAGGCCCTGCAGATTGGGCTTTTGACTTTTTTGGAATGGAATAATTCTAGTGGTGGCCAGTCTAAGAGGATGATTTTTGAGCCACACTGAAGAGAGCGCGGGTGCGGGATGGCGACCCCCGTCGCCGCCTCCAACTCCAGCCCGCCGGAAGCCACCCAGGCGCCATTGGCCACCACACCGGAGCCCTCCCCGACGAGCCCCACCCTCTCGCCTCACGCCACCCCTTTCTTCCCCATGGAGACCTCTGGCCGCCCAAAGGCATCGCATTGGTCCTCCGAATCTGACTCCAACGACGACTCCATTGAGTCTCTCGAGGCCGTCCTCCGGGGTTCGCCGGCACCGGTTGACACGGAGGCAGAGAGTTCATCCCAGCCGCACGCCGGCACCGAGGCGGAACAGCCGGAGGATGCCGTCCCAAGCCAGATCCAGATCCAGGCTCGTGGGGGGATGAAGAGGAAGAGAGGGAAGCGCCGCCGTAAGCCCAGATCCGACGCAGCAAAGCTGACCGGTCTGCCTCTGGCCACTCAGACCAGCGCCGACCACCTCGGCGCAGGCGCGCTGCCGGTCAATGCCGGAGGACTCCGCCACGCAGGGAGAGATAGGGATGGATGGCCTCATCAACCAGCTCACCAGCGACTCGGCGCCCACGGCCACCCCACCGCGCGAATCCTAGCCAGGCAACGACTCGGCCGATGGATCGCTGATGACCATGTGCCGGTTCAGCTGTGCCTTGGGCCACACTTGCCTCGCCGTGGCCACCGACACATCTCACCGCCTAACGTGGGTGGCTGGAGGAAGGTCCTTGACCGTGGGGAACCCTCGCGCACCCATGGTCACCGGGCATAGGACAGCGGCGATCAACGCTTCAGCAGGGGAATTCCAGCGGCCTTGAGGCGCAAATGCCTCAACTGCTATTCCTCTACGCACAAGATCGTGACTTGCCAGTAGCCCCTGCGCTGCTTCAACTGCTTCGGCGACAATCACCTGGCTCGGGATTACAAAAGGCCACGCTCGCTAGCCAACGCCACCGGCGGCGAGCCCAGTCACGACCGCTTCGTCAGGCAGTGGCTGGGGGTGTCCTCCAACTAGACCCCAAATGCCTCCCAAGCGGGTACCTCCATGCCACTGCACGAGCAGCCTGCGGAACGCCCCCGGTCGCCGTCCGTGCATGACCGGGACCCCCTACCGCCGGGCCACCCGGACGTGCGACCGTGGGAGGCGACCTGCATCATCCAGTGCAATCACATCATGGGCAACGCTGAGGCTGGGCTACGCTGCGCCGTCACGGCCCTTGTCGCAAACGCCTCCCATCACATCGCCATCTCCACGGCCTACGACGCGCTGCACGGCGTTCCGGGGGCGCAGGGAGCGTTCTCGATCAAACCATTCTACCCAGAGAACTTCTTTGTCGAGTGCAACTCCTAGGAAGCCAAGGATGCCATCCTATGAAGCTCACCACGCTGGAACCTTCCTAGTCCTTCTCCCCTAGACGTGGCTGGCGCACACCGAAGTCGACTCCATGAAGTTCAAGGCTTCCATCGAGCTCGAGGGGATACCACCCCATGCCTGGGATGAAGATACGGCGGCCAAGATCCTCGCGCCCAGCTGCTGGCTTCATAGCATTGATGAGTAGACCAGGACTAAGTCAGACATGTCCTCCTTCAAGCTATCCGCATGGACCAGCTACCCGCGCGCCATCCCCAAGGTGTCTGGCTATACATCGCAGAGAACGAGATGTTGGTTGCCCCAAACCCCATCTTCGGGAATCTACCACCGTACCTACGAGAGAAGAAGGTACTGAGGTACCGTGTCCTCATCCATCTTAGACGCCTCACTAAATTCAACCCGGAGAACCCGACGCCACCAAATTCTCCACCAAGCTCGGATGATGACGACAGTAAACGCCGCGACCGCCATGACTCCTCTAGTACAGCTGTGCACCGGTTCCATGGGTTCCCATGCGCACGTAGAGTCGTTGATGATGAGCCGGCGCCACCTGGGAATGAGGGTGGCAGCTGCAGGTGGGCCGAAAGGTGGCTCCTGGAACATGGCCACGATGCACCAGCGCCAAACGCAGCAGACGCTGTCGGCCATTCGAAAGACCTCCAGCTCGACGCCGGCACAAATCGCCAGCAAGCGGATGGCCTCAGCGCGGCCGACCCCATGATCCTCGAGGTGACCCTCTCTGCCTCCCAGCCATCTGTTCTACCAATGGTGCGCGCGATGGAGCTAGCCTCTCCCGCACCAAAGGCGAACCTGGATGGTACGGGGACGACTCCTAGTCCGGATAGTGGAGCCTTCTCTACCTCCCAGCCATCTGTTCTACCAATGGTGCGCGCGACGGAGCTAGCCTCTCCTGCACCAAAGGCGAACCTAGATGGTATGGGGACGACTCCTAATCCGGATAGTGGAGCCATCACTTCGGCAAACGCCAACAAAGACGCCGACGCGCCGCCACCTACAAACAACAACGGCGACGCGTCTCCACCTCGCCACCAACTGGCCACCTCCCCAAGTGAAGACAAGGGTGCCACGGGTGATGCCAACAGCGACGGCGCGGCACCGACTTCGCCTGCCAGTGTCCCTCACATCGCGGCACCGGCCATTACTCTCATCTTGGAGGGGCGGGTCGACGTGGTAACATCGACGAAGCCGACGGCTACAGATCAGAATACTCCCACGAGCACGCCGCGCGATGACCAAGGTGCAGTCACATGACAGGCCTCGACGGCCCCGGACGATGAAACCATCCCGAGAAGCAGCGCCATCGCCATCGACATGCCGGTCTAGGAAGACATACCCATCATCTGCTCCTCTCCAGTGCACAGGGACATTGATGTTATCGATGCTTTGAGCGTACCTGGTGACGTGGTTGCCGGTGGTGCAAAGACCCCAGCACAGTCCCCCGCTCTAGATTCAACCCCTAACACAGCGAAAGCAGACAAGCGCCTGCAGCTATTCACCGAGCAGGTACAAATCAAGCGGCGCACGCCATTGCTGGAAGCCCCTAAGCAGAAGCAGCCAGTGTAGCGTCAGCCTAGCCAACCGAGAATTTCTAGGCTCGCCGCACAGAAGCTAGCCCACATCCCACCTTCAAAGCGTGGGGAAATCCTGCTGCAGCAGAAGTTGGGGATCCCACCCCCTCCGCCGCCGATCACCAAGGCATCAAGCAAAACGAGCAAGGCGGTAACATCAGGCAACCTGGAAGACTTGTAGATCGCTGCCTTCGACAAGCTCTTCCTAGCCGCAAGAATGATGGTGGGTCGAGCGGTGAGGTGTGCTGCCACCGCGGGCACATGATCATGCGCCGCCCAACCTGGAGTTCTTTTTCTTATGGATATTACGGTTCTATCGTGGAATGTACGGGGGCTCAATGAGTGGGCTCGCCGTGATGCTGTTCGTACGCTGGTCGACGATGTCCGTCCCAGCATCGTCTGCCTCCAGGAAATGAAATTGACTGTAATTTCTCAATACACTATATCGGGTTTGCTTGGTTCGGACTACTCCGAGTTTGCGTTCTTGCCAGCACCGCATACTAGGGGAGGCATTCTAATTGCTGGTCGGCAGTCGCTTGTATCTCTCTCGGAGATGTTGCTAGGCTGTTTCTCCATTACCATTATAAAGTCAGGCAGGGCGACCCTTCCGTGCCTGGGGGCGGTGACTGGTGGCTCACGTCGGTGTACGGGCCACAGGACGACGGGAGCAAGGAGCTTTTCCTGGAAGAACTTGAAGCTATCAGGGACAGTTGTGCAGGTCCGTGGGCTGTGTGCGGTGACTTTAATCTCATACTTTCGGAAGCGGACAAAAATAACGTCAGGATCAATCATAGGAACCTGGCCAATTTCAGACGCACTGTGCAAGCCCTCGAACTGCAAGATCTTCGCCTTCATGCGAGAGCTTTTACTTGGAGTAACGAGCGGGAGCATCCTACTCTTGTTACAAACGACGTATGGAATATGAAGTAAAACAAAATCAATCACAGCGGAGACACACGATTTAACGTGGAAAACCCCTCCAATGCGAAGGGGAAAAACCACGGGCACCAGCCAGCAACAATCTCACTATCTCAAGAGTTTTGGGTTACACGCCTACGGCGGCTTACAAGAGAATAAGTCTCCAAGAAACCCTAGCAAGGGTATATATGTACCGTACCGCGGGGGGCTCCGCCCCCCGCACCCCCCGTGTATGCACGGGCGCGGCCTGATGGGCCGGCTTCAGACTCCGCTACGCTCCGGCCCAGCCTTCGGCTTTTACGGGCCTCCGCTTCGCTCCGTCAGAAGCCCGGCCTATATCTTGCAGTGAATTTGGAACAACTCCAACAACTCTGGTCAGACTCGATAGAGTCCTGGTTTCCTTGGACTGGGACACCGAGCACCCGAACGCGCACCTGCGCTCGCTGGGTACCGACGTCTCCAATCACAGTCCCCTCCTCCTTCACACCAATCTGGGGAGCCTGTCTAAATCTCGCTTCCACTTCGAGGTTTTTTGGCCAAGGTTTCCTGACTACAAACAAGTGGTGCTAGATGCGTGGGCCGAACATTCTGGCAATGGGCCGTTCCTGCGACTAGACCGTTTGCTACATGGCCTCATCAAGCAGCTACAGAGCTGGGCCTCTACCAAAGTGGGCGCAATAAGAGACCAGCTGCTAATGGCCAGGGGCTAGGGCACTAGTGCATTGGCTAGACGTCGAGCAGGATCAGAGAGCACTATCTCCTGGAGAGTCTAAGCTCAGGAGGAGAACAAAGATGGCCTGCCTAGGGCTGGCAATGCTAGAATGCACAATCGCCCGGCAACAATCCAAGGTACGTCATCTTGTTAAAGGAAACGCTAACACGGCATATTTTCACCTCATCGCGCGAGGCAAGAAGAGGAGGCAATTCATCTCGTCTCTCCAGATCCACGGCCACACCGTCTCTAACCAGCTCGCCATCGAACAGGGGATGTTCAACCACTTTGCTGCTATGTTTGGAACAGCCGTGGAATCTAGGCACATGATTAACTTCACTGCAATTGGAGTCTCCCCGTTGCCTCTCAGCGACCTAGAATCCGAGTTCTCTGCCGACGAAGTCTGGACAGCTATCAAGGAGATGCCGGCGGACCGTGCACCGAGGCCGGACGGCTTCACAGGCCAATTCTACAAAAGCACGTGGCACATCATCGGAGGGGAGGTGATGGAGGCGATCCAGCACTTTGCGGTAGGAAACACAATGGGGTTGGACAAGCTCAACAATACCATTGTTGTACTACTGCCGAAGAAACAAGGCGCTGTCAATCCAGGAGATTACAGACCCATTACTATGATTCACAGCTTCGCCAAGATCGTCTCCAAAGTTCTGGCTTCAAGGCTGGCACCAAAGTTTGACATTTTGGTCGACAGAAACCAGAGTGCTTTCATTCGGCAAAGGAGCATCTAGGACAACTTCAAGTTTATTTAGCGGGCATCTATACTCATCCGAAAGAAGAAGATTCCTATGCTGCTGCTGAAGCTAGACATATCCAAGGCATTCGATACCCTATCATGGCCATTCTTGCTGGAGCTTCTGCGCGCACGGGGGTTTGGAGAAAGATGGTGCTCCTGGATTTCAGCACTGTTGTCCACAGCATCTTCTAGAATTATGCTTAATGGAAAGCAGGGTCCACCAATCAAGCACCTACGAGGTGTGAGGCAAGGCGATTCCCTTTCTCCTATGCTCTTCATTATCACAATGGACGTTCTACACAAGCTCCTCGCCAAGGCCTCCACGGATGGAGTCCTTCGACCGCTGCAGCTACCAGAGATCAAGTTCCACTGTAGCTTGTATGCGGATGATGTCATTCTTTTCATTAGGCCATCCGTGCATGAAGCGCGAGCAGTGAAGCACATTTTGCAGATTTTTGGCGATGCGTCAGGCCTACGGACAAACTTGTCCAAGTGCTCTGTGACGCCCATTTTTGGAGGAGAGGCAGCTCTGCCGGAGATCATCAACATCCTCGGCTATCAAGTCCAGGAATTCCCTATCCGATACTTGGGCATGCAGCTTAGCACGAAAAAACTTTCCAAGGCGCAAGTGCGTTCGATCGTGGAAGCGGTGGCCAGGAAGCTGCCCCCTTGTCATGGCTCCCTCATGGCAAGGAGCGCCAGGCTGGTGTGGATCAAGTCTGTGCTACGGGCCATCCCCATCTACTCCATGATGGCTGATTCCCTGCCGTCATGGGCAATCAAGGAGATCGACGCGATCTGTCGCCGCTTCTTCTGGGCCGGCGGCGACGTGTCCATCAGAGGGAAAGCAATGGTGGCATGGACCATGGCATGCCGTCCAACGGACCTAGGGGGTCTCGGCATCTCCGACCTCAAGCTCGCAGGCTATGCTTTGTAGCCCGCCGAGTGGTTTCAATCGGCTGCTGTTTTGTCCCGGGCTTCGACCCAGCTCTGTTTCTCGGACCTTTTGACACGTTTTCCTTCTTAATACAAAGATATGCAATTCTCTTGCGTATTCGAGAAAAAAAAAAAGGCCCTGCTGATGCTCTTCACGGGGGATTTTGATCCGGAGGCCATGAACCTGAACATGGACGCGTGATCCTCCACCTACGGGCTTTCCCAATCGCTCAACTGTCTCTTTATGTCATCTACCTGTAATTGCTTCGTGTGGAACGTGCGCGGTCTAAATGACCGTGCGCGTCGCAGCGTCGTGCGCGAATTCCTGCTGCAGGAGAACCCAACACTCGTGTGTCTCCAAGAGACTAAGCTCTCCACAGTTTGTAACTCGCTGGGTAATGAAATTCTAGGGGCTGCCTTCGACTACGTTTTCCTTCCCTCGACCGGGGCTTCAGGGGGGATTATCCTAGGCTGGCGCAGGGATTTGTGCTCGGTGACTGATGTCACACGAGGTCGTTTCTCCCTCTCGGGGCGTGAGGCAGAGCTGGGATCGGAGCGTGCTGCTTGGTGGATCACCGTTGTCTACGGGCCGCAGCTGGACAATGACAAGATAGAATTCCTGGGGGAGCTCCTTTAGTTCGGCCAGGCATGCTCAGGACCCTGGTTTCTGTGCGAGGATTTTAACATGATCTACCGTGCTCAGGACAAGAACAATGACTGCTTGGATCGCCGGTGCATGAGGCGATTTCGAGCCTTCCTCAATCAGGCTCGGCTAGAGGAGATCAGCATGGTTGGAAGGATGTACACATGGTCGAGTGAAAGAGATCGACCTACTCTTGAGCTTTTGGACAGGATGTTTGCAACGGCGGACTGGTTCAGTGAGTTCCCAAATCATCTACTGAAGCCCCTTTCCTCAGATTGCTCGGACCATTGCCCGCTGTTGCTTCAGTTACATGCCTTTACCGGTGCGAAGCAGCGTTTCTAGTTTGAATCCTTCTGGGTCAAGCTGCCGGGCTTCTCTGAGGTCGTTGCCGCCGCCTGAGCGCAAATTCTTCCCCAGGCAGACCCATTCCGGACTTTGGATTACAAGCTAAGGTGTGTTTCCAAAGAACTACAGAGGTGGAGCAGCACCAAAATTGGTAGTATCCGCTTGCAGCTCGCTCTTGCAAGGGAGGTCATCCTCAGATTCGATGAGGAACAGGACAGGCGGCCTCTTGCCCCATGGGAGGCTAGCCTGCGTCGTCTTCTCAAGGTCAGGGTGCTCGGGCTGGCCTCTCTCTCACGTACAGTCGCTAGGCAGCGGGCGCGCCTGCTGTTCTTGAAGGAAGGAGACACGAATACTAGATTCTACCACCTGCAGGCTTGCCACCAGAGTCGGCAAAATAGAATCTAGTCTCTGAATGTGCAAGGAACTCAAGTGGCTAGTGACAGTGGTATGGCTGATGCCTTGTACACCCACTACAATAGTGTATTAGGCACTAATTTTGAGCGATCCAGAAGGATTAACCTCCACAAAACTGGAGTGCCGACGGCTCATCTGACTGCCCTGGAGCACATGTTCACTGAAGAAGAAGTATGGTCCGTCATCTCAGAGCTGCCCAATGACAAGGCGCCAGGGCTGGATGGGTTCACTGGACTTTTTTACAAGTTGTCATGGCCGACGATCAAAGTTGATGTGATGAACGCCATAAACGCCTTCTGGTCACAGGACGCTAGGAGCCTACATCATCTGAATGATGCCTACATGGTACTTCTCAAAAAGAAGGACAGCCCCACTGAAATCAAAGATTATCGGCCAATTAGCCTTATACACAGTTTTGGCAAGCTAGTGACTAAGTGCATGGCAAGGCGGCTGGCTGGTGTACTTGATCCGCTCGTGCAACACAACCAGAGCGCCTTCATCAAGGGGAGAAGCATCCACGACAACTTCAGAAATGTGCAGCTCACATGCAAGGCTATCCACAGCCGTCGAGCACCCTGTGTGCTATTAAAAATTGACATCGCCAAGGCTTTTGACACCGTGTCTTGGACCTTTCTCCTTGAGATTTTGCAGCACATGGGCTTCGGGAGGTGATGGAGGAACTGGGTTTCTATGATCCTCTCTACCTCGAGTACTAGGATACTGCTAAATGGGAACCCCGGAAGGCGGATCTGCCATGCTCGCGGGCTAAGACAGGGCGACCCCTTATCGCCCATGCTATTCGTTTTGGTGATGGAGGGACTAAACCATCTTCTGCGGTGGGTCGAACAACATCGGCTCCTTACTGCCATCATCAGAACAGTGGGCTCTCGAGTTAGTCTCTACACCGATGACCTAGTTCTCTTTGTGGCCCCTGTGGTCCGAGATCTCCAGGTTATCAAAGCAGTCCTGAACATCTTTGGGCCGGCTTCAGAGCTGTTCTCAAACTTATAGAAGAGCGTTGCGACGCCGCTGCACTGCTCCCAAGATGACATCGCATGCGTCCAGAGCGTGCTCGCGTGTCAGCTTGTTGAGTTCCCATGCCGTTACCTGGGAATTCCACTCTCCATGTACAAGCTCAGACATTCGGAAGAGCAGCCGGTCATTGACAAGGTGGCAGCAAGGATTCTAGGGTGGAAGGGGCAGCTGCTCAATGTCGCGGGGAGAACGGCTCTGGTCAAGGCTACCATGTCTGCGATCCCCATCCACATGTCCATCGCCCTTTGCCTCTCGCCATGGGCAATTGGGGCCATCGACAAGATGTGTCGTGCGTTCGTCTAGGGAGACATGGACACGGTCGCCGGGGGACGCTGCAAGGTGGCCTGGGAAATAGTCTGTCGACCGCGGGATCTCGGCGGCCTTGGCATCAGCGACCTCAGGCGTACTGGGATCGCGCTGAGGGTGCGCTGGATCTGGCAAGATCGCCGTGATGGCCGGCTAGTCGCCTCTGGTGAGCGGGCGGTCATGGCGGTGTTCCAGGCAGCCACGGTTTTCAGCCTGGGCAATGGTGAGTCCACCTATTTTTGGACAGACCGCTGGCTCAATGGGGCATGCATCAGGGATATTGCGTCGGCTGTGTTCGCGGCCGTGGGCGCCAGGAAGAGCAAGGCGACGGTCGCGGACGCCATGAACGGCAACGCATGGGTTCGACACATCACCGGCCCTAGGACAATGAACCTTCTCATTCAGTTCAGCCATCTCTGTGATCTCCTGGAGCCAGTACAGCTGACGTCGCAGCCGGACACCTCCTAGGGGCTCACTCCCGATCGATCAAAACTACTCGGCGGCCTCGGCATACGGCGCAATGTTCATCGGTTCTTCCTCACCGCTCGGTGCAAAGCAAATTTGGAAGACCGCTGCTCCGCCGCGCATTCATTTCTTCTATTGATTGGTTATGCATGGTATGTTGGACGGACGAAAGGAGATTTCGACATGGCCTGCAGCAATCGGACACTTGCATCTTCTGTGATCAAGGGAGTGAGACGATGGATCATATCTTGCTGCAATGCTACTTCAGTCGTGAGGTCCGGCACATATGGCTGGACAAGATGCACCTTCAGGAGATCGTCATCATCAACGATGAACCAGTGTTGCAATGGTGGCTGCGGACTAGGAAGCTAATTCCCAAACCTATTAGGCGTCGACTCGCTCTTCTTCCTCATCGGCTGAATGCTATGGAAGGAGCGCAACGCGCGGACTTTCAACAGGACGGCGGCCTCGGCAGCGCAGTTGGTGCTGCGGATCCATGACGAGGCTCAGAGCTGGTGCGTGGCCGGGAACAAGCAGTTGAGGGGGCTGTTGGCGCTACTTTGAAAACGTGAGCTGCTGTTTCTGGTCTGTTGTGGTCGCAAGTAATCCTTGGTTGTGTAAGAGGCTGGGTTGAAGGTTTCGGTAACCTTGGTGTTACCGTCCTTTCGTGTGTGTATTTTGGTGCTCCAACTCTATTTTGCTTAATGAAAAACACATCTAGGCGTGATCGCAAAAAAACCTAAAGACACAGGCATAATCTGGGCTGCTAAATCCTTGTACATTTACCTCCAATAAACGGGAGACGATTATAGCTTCTATGCATTCCTGCAGAAGCAAATAAAGTGGTTCTCATTGGATATATAAAGGCATGTCTCAAATCGCACAAATGAAGGACATCAGGAAAATTTCTAAAAATTTATATGCCAACCATATCTAATGCTATAATGCAACATGTTTTCTTCTTCTCGAACGAAACAGCGAAGCAAAGGAGCAAGTAACGATACTTAGGACAAAAGGCACACCAATATACTGAGGCTGTGATCTCCACCACCACCATCCTGAAAGAGCAGGCTAATGTCGAGATAAGAAGCTAGTTCATTTCCTCATGTGCGCACCTTTTGCAAAGTAAAGAGCAGGCTAATGTCGAGATAATAAAGGATATTTCATACATTGGAAAGTAGCTGAGAGCACTATATGAATTTATACATAGGTTTAATCTTGCAGGAGGTAAACAGTAGCATATAGGGGATATGTCATATTCATTGGAAAGTTACTGAGAGTAATATATGAATATGTATATACGTTTAATTTTGCGGGAGGTAAAGAGTAGCATATATATATATATATATATATATATATATATATATATATATATATATATATATATATATATATATATATATATATATATATATATATATATATATATATATATATATATATATATTGCAAAGCGGATATTGATCCTAAGTTTGTGGGGTTCTCATTGCATCTGTTGCTTTGTTTGTAGCCTGTCTTCTGATCAGAAGGGCTATTGTTCATGGAGGATGTGCTTCATCTATTTGTTCATGCAAATAGAGCTGTGCTTAGTTTTAGTAAGAATAGGATTTTAAAAAGATACATATATGTGTGGTGGAGAAAAAATGATTCGTGGTGTACATCAATAAGCGGTGAAACATAGTTTGCAGTAGCGCTAAAAATGAACTCTATACTGGTTTAGTTATAAACAATGTGCTGTGTAGCTTAAGTCTGAAACAAGGTTAGATGGCAGTGTATGATCTTGTTACGATACTACTACTCTACCATACCATATCAGGTTAAGAACTGGTACGGGAGTTTACAGACTCTGGTGATCGAGGTCGCCGCCGGCCGCCTTCTAGCCGCAGCTAGCCAATATTCTCTGGCAACGACCAAGACAGAAGACAAGTTCAACTTCTCCTCTAAGATATATTCGTTATAGCTGTTCTCGACAGCGTTACTCCGGATGCAACCAGGTTTGGATCTTCAGGTGCGCCAATCTGGGCCGGATACTCTTGGGTTGGGCTTCTTGGTTCTCTTCTCCTTTGGGCTTTTAGCAAGAGGAGGCACAGGCCTTGCAGGTGTAACATCTCCCCCCCTTTACCAACGGCTTGTCCCCAAGCCATGAAGTCAGGATATAGCCTAATGATGTCATCTTCATTTTCCCAGGTGGCAAGAGCTGGCGGAGAATCACGCCACTTGATCAGTAGCTGCCGATGAAGACGGTTGGAGCGTGGATACATTCTTTCATCCAGCACTTGTTCCGGGACCTGTACATCAGGAATGTCTGGAGGTAAAGGTGAATGTTCAGGCATGACATTACCTGTTACTTTCTTTAGTAAGGACAAATGAAAAACTGGATGCACACTAGAATGATCAGGGAGCTTCAACTTATAAGCCACAGCTCCAATCTTGGCCTCAATCAGGTAAGGACCGAAGTAGCGATACGACAACTTTGGACTGAGCCATTTCACTACAGAAGACTGAACATGCGGTTGAAGTTTGAGCCAGACATAATCACCAACTTCGAAAGAATGTTCAGTTCTATGTTTGTCAGACTGTGATTTCATATGTTGCTGAGCACGAACCAGCTATTGTCGTAACAGAGCTTGTACTGTTTTGCGTTGATTGAACCAGTCAGTCAGATCAGGGACCAGAACATCCATATTGGGATCAATGCCAAAGTGGCGGGGTGCATGAGCATACAACGCTTCAAACGGAGTGAGTTTCAATGCTGAGTGGTAACAAGTGTTGTACCAATATTTAGCTAAATGTAGCCATTTTGCCCAATCACCAGGACAGGAATGGATGAAACATCTCAGGTAGCCTTCAATGCACTGATTAACTCTCTTAGATTGACCATCACTTTGTGGATGATAGGTAGAACTCATTGCCAACTGAGTACCAGAAAGTTTAAATAGTTCTTTCCACAAGATACTGGTGAAGATTTTATCCCTATCTGACACTATAGCAGTGGGCATGCCATGTAATTTATAAACCTGTTCCATGAACAGATGGGCCACTTGGAGTGCAGAAAATGGATGTTTAAGCTTGATGAAATGAGAGTACTTTGAGAATTTGTCTACTACGACCAGTATGCAATTGGAATTAGAGCAGGTAGGAAAACCTTCTATAAAGTCCATGGTGATAACCTTCCAAGCTTGATCTGGGACCACCAAGGGTTGCAACAATCCAGGATAAGGAATCCTTGCAGCTTTCGCTTGTTGACAAGTAACACAAGCATTGACGAAATCTTTGATTGATACCTTCATATTAGGCCAGTAGAACAGATTCTTGATTCTGTTATATGTTACTAGAAAGCTCGAGTGTCCTCCCAAAGAACTGGCATGGAATTGATGGAGTACTTTGTTCTGTAATTCTTCTGAATGTCCCAACCAGATTACAGATTTGTATCTGATGACACCTTGATGCAAGGAGTAATGGCCTTGAGGACTTTGGATGGCTAAATTAGCTAACAATTACTAGGCATTTTGATTGTCTTTGTAGCCATCACATAAAGACTGAACCCAGACTGGTTGAGCTACAGAAATTGCTGACAAGATAGAATCAGTGTGAGTTGCTCTGGATAAGGCATCTGCAGCCTTGTTGGAGTCCCCTTTTTTATAACGGATTTTGTACTGATAGGCCATCAATTTAGTCATAGCTTTCTGCTTCTAATATGAATGAAGCTTTTGGTTAGTGAGATGAGTCAAACTCCGGTGATCGGTCTGTATAATGAACTCGGCAGGTTGAAGATAGGCTTTCCACTGATCAACAACAAGTAGGATGGCCAAGCTTTCTTTTTCATATGTTGATAATCCTTGAGTTCTTAGGCCCAGAGTTTTACTGACATAGGCTAATGGGTGGCCTTGTTGCTGTAGTACTGCTCCTATTCTATAATCAGAAGCATCTGTTTCTACAACAAAGGGTTCATTAAAGTTTAGCAAGGCAAGCATAGCTGCTGATACAAGGGCCAGTTCAAGTAGTTGGAAGGCATGTTCAGTTACAGAAGTCCACAAGAACTGTGTGCCTTTCTTGAGAAGATCATTAAGAGGCCTTGCTATGATGCCAAAATTCTTGACAAAACGTCTGTAGTAACCTGCTAGCCCCAAGAAACTTCTTAGCTCTTTGACCGAAGTAGGTGAAGGCCATTTTTGAACAATAGCAACCTTGGAAGGGTCAGTAGCCACCCCATTGGGACTTAAGACATGACCCAAGTAATGCAACTGCTGTTTTGCAAAAGAGCACTTAGACAATTTAACCTTAAACTCGTGTTGCTGCAGTAGTTAAAAGACTTGGGCCACATGTTCCAGATGATTAGAGTAATTCTTATTGTAGATGAGAATATCATCAATAAATACTACAACACATTTTCTCAACAATGGTGCAAGGATGTAATTCATGATAGCTTGAAATGTGGCAGGGGCACCTGTCAAACCATAGGCCATAACCTTGTACTCAAAGTGACCATGGTGAGTCTGAAAGGCAGTTTTGTACTGATCTTCAGGTTGCACCAGTATTTGATGAAAACCAGATTTGAGGTCCAAAGTGGTAAACCATTGAGCTCCATGTAACTCTTCAAACAACTCTTCTATAATGGGTAGAGGATATTTGTTCTTGATAGTATAGGCATTGAGTTTCCTGTAATCAACACAGAGACGCCAGTCTCCTGTCTTTTTCTTAACTAAGAGAGCTGGTGAAGCAAAGGGACTAGAGCTTTCTTGGATCATCCGGTGCTTGAGTAGATGAGAAACCTACTTCTCTATCTCATCTTTCTGAAATGGTGTGTACCTGTAAGGCTTCTGTCTAAATGGTTGTGCACCTGGTAAAAGGGGTATGGAATGGGTATGAGACCTGACAGGTGGCACTCCAGTGGGTTCAGAAAACAACTCCACATAGCTATCAACTAGTTGCTAGAACCCTTTTGGCAATGGAACAGGTTGAACATTTTATGTTTCTTCCACAGTATAAATTTGCACCATGCCCCAAACTACTTCATCCTTTTCCATAGCAATTAACTGATTGACAGTTATTTCAGCAGGATTACAAAAAGTATCTTGAATGTCATGCAAGGTAATAGGTACACCCTTATTCAAGAAGCTAAGCCATTTTTGTTTCCACTCAATTTGCATTGTACTAAACTGTTCTAGCCATTCCATACCAAGTATAGCATCATAGCATTTCAATGGAAGGATAATAAATGAGGTGTTAAACAGTGTACCCTGAGCAGACCAAGAACAGTTAGCTACTTCATGAGTACAGGACAACTGAGAACCATCAGCAACTCGGACAAACATTTGTTGTTTGAGTGGTGTCCAAGGTTGAAACAGTGATGCCATCTGCTCACTTATAAAGTTGTGAGAGCTACCAGAGTCAACTAAAATGATAGCCTGATGAGAACCGATGTAAGCATGCAGTTTCAAGGTTCTAACAGCATTTGTACCTCTCATAGCATTGTTAGATATAGCCATAAGCTCATCATCATCATCATCTTTTGATAGAGCTTGAGTAGAAGAATTTGACTGTCAGGTAATAAGCCCCAGATTTCTTCCACTAAGTTGAGAGGGACAAAGGTAGGACACTTGTGGCCAGGGCCCCACTTGCCACCACATTAAGTTGGCCAACTTATCATCGGTCTTTGCTGCATGTGGTGTTGGTGTATGCTCAGTTGATTTAGATTCATTGGTCTTGGAGTGCTGATGCATAGAAAAGTGCCTTGAAACATTGGGGGATTCAAGCTTCCTGTATTCTTTGGAGGAAGATCCCGAGAGCACCTCTTCCTACAAAATGGCCAGAGAACTAGCAGTATCGAGATCATTTGGTTTGTGTAACACTACAACTGCTTTAATTTCAGGCTTAAGACCATCAACAAATTTGCCAGTAAGAAAAGCAGGGTGAACACTAGGATCATGAGCAAGGAGTTGGTGCATGAGTTCATCAAAGTGGGTAATGTATTCCAGGACTGGGCCAGTTTGTTTAATATGAAGATACTGTCTAATGAAATGGTTAAACTGATCCCTATCAAATCTAGACACAACATGATTACAGAGTTCATCCCAAGAGCACTGACGAAGGTTGATTTCAATGGTTTGCATCCAAAATGCAGCAGTGCCCTTGAAATTGATGGTAGCTAACTTGACCCAGTTCTCAGAAGGAATAGTATACAGATCAAAATAGGTTTCAGCTTGCTTTATCCACAACTTAGGATTGGAGCCATCAAATTTAGGGAATTCAGATTGGGGTATAGCATGACGATAACCAGAATTCGTGGCATGGTGACAACCATGTAGGATAGCAGTACAATTGCAGTAAGGCATGTGAAATCTAGCATGAGCAGTAGGGGATATGGGTTCCTCACCTTTCATCGGAGGTGGTTCGAGGGTAGCAGTGCCCCCCGAACCATCCCTCCGGTGACAGGTTCATCACCGTGGCCTAACGGCCCTTGCGCCGCTTTCGATGAGGACGAGTTCAGATGGGCAAACTCCGGTGACTTGATGTAGACAGATCCCTCACCGAGAACAGGTTGTTTTGCTGGTGACGCCGACTTTAGAGCGTCGACCTGGACGTGAAGTGAATCCAAGTCGCTGCTCAGATCCGCCACCTTGGAGTCGACCTAAGGTCTCCAACAATCGAAGTCATCCTTCGCAGCCTTGAGATGGTCGATGGAGAATTGCACATCGTTGATCTTGCGGTTGCCTTCATTCATCCCCTTCGTTTGTTCCTCAAGCTTGGACAGAATCAGGGTGAGGTGATCCTCAACCTTCATGGTTACATGCAGGCGAGTGCGGTGGTCGTGCGCCAGAGCGACGATTGCTGACCCAACAGACCTCGGATTGGACCTACGAATTCGCGTGCTCAACACAGAAGTGGTTCGTGGAATCCTGCCAACGGGGATTACAGTTGCAGATCCAGGCGCTCGAAGCAGAGGCGACGATTTGGGGGGTGAATCAGAGGTGGATGTTAGAGGCGTGGATGGATCGAAACGAATCTGATACCAAATGTTACGATACTACTACTCTACCATATCATATCAGGTTTAGAACTGGTACGAGAGTTTACATAGTCCGGTGATCGAGGTCGCCGCCGGACGCCCTCTAGCCGCAGCTAGCCAATATTCTCCGGCAACGACCAAGACAGAAGACGAGTTCAACTTCTCCTCTAAGATATATTCGTTACAGCTGTTCTCGACAACGTTACTCCGGATGCAACCGGGCTTGGATCTTCAGGTGCGCCAATTTGGACCAGATGCTCTTGGGTTGGGCTTCTTGGTTCTTCTCTTCTTTGGGCTTTTAGCAAGAGGAGGCATAGGCCTTGCAGGTGTAACAGATCTGTGGAGGGAACAGTATAAGTAATTGCAATACATTAAATTCGAGAAAAAGATCTATCAGCATAACCAATGGCACTTATCTTGTGACAGCAACTAAAAATGTGAAAACTGCAGATTCACCAAGTATCTGTCTTAAAGTTGCTGCTCCTTGAATGTCCACTCTCAGAACAATGTCACAGCCTTTAGCTAGCCATGTAGTCACGAATCTAGATGAAAACAGTAACATGTATGAGAACTTAGGCAGACCACATCTTCAGTTTTCTTTTTTTTGAAGTTCCACATCTTCAGTTTTCGCAAAAAAAAACCACTTCTTTAGACCTGTCTACAATTTCTTAGGCTCTACTATGTAGGTGGACTGCTTTGAGTCCATTGTGATTTTTAACCCAGAATACACAATTATCGAACGGATTCGTAGGCGGCGGAGTAGCCCGGCATGCGGTGCAGGCACCGGAGCACGCTCTCGGCGACCTGCAGCGTCGCGCCCTTGTGGAACTCGGCAGCGCCCGGTCCCGGGTCACCTAACGCACCGCTCGGCGCGCCGTGCGCCAGGAACCTCTCCACCGCCCAGAAGCACCTCCGCGTCACCGTCCCGGCCCACGTACAAAAACGTACTACATTGCTCAGATTGTTTGCGCCATTATACTGCAGATGTAAATGGGCCATGATCTACAAAATGGGCTGGACAGAATGGTAGCTATTGGGCCTGGTGTCAAAGTGGCAAGCGCCGTGGGTGAAACCAAATGTTGATGATATATTGCCTTGACAGTCGTTTGCTGGCGTGTTGCTAAAAAAAAAAGTCGTTTGCTGGCGTGGGGCGTGCTGCATGGAAAACTCAATGGGGCTGTCATCTGAGTTGAGAGATCATGCATTCAGGGAAAACCCTACTGATGACGGCATGGAAAATGATTCAGCGGTGCCCAACTGTGGAGCTGGCCCGATCCCAAAAAAAAAAACTGTGGAGCTGGGAGGCAGTGGATGTATGTACTCCCTTCGTCCAGAAAAACATGTAATTCTAGCATAGTGTTATGATTTAGTATCTCAAGTTCGATTAATTATAGATAAAAAATATCAATATTTATGATATCAAATAAATATCATTAGATTCATTACGAAATGTATTTTCTTAATAAATTAATTTGAAGTCATAAATGTAAACAATATTTACTAGAAAATTGGTCAAACATAAACTACTTCTGCCGGCACGCAACCCGTAGTTGTATGTTTTGTTGGACAGAGTAAGTAGTAATGTAGCCTGTACCTGCATTGCATGGTATTCAGTAGGGCTGGATATCGAGCCAACCGTAGTTTTTTCGAGCTTTTTTAGAAATTGGTATAATCTTATTCATCATTATTTTCTGCATTGTTTAAGACCCAACTTCACGACGAGCCTAACGAGCCGAGCCGAAATTGAAAGTCGTTCCAAATCAAGTCATTTTCATTTTAAAAGATAAATGAGTCCAATCGGAGCACTTTTGTACCGAGCCACCGAGCCAGCTTAACGAGCTTTTTGTCCAGCTGGTATTCAGTTTTCAGTTGAGTGGAGGTGCTGCTTGCATGTAGTCAGTGAGTTGGATGATGAATCTGCAGGCTGCAAGTAGCTGCTCTGCTCCCGGCCGGCCACCACCTGCGTCATGTATGCTATGCTATGATATGGATCCTCTCCATGCATGTGCAGACGCTCGCTGATGATGCTGCCTGACGACTGACGACCTTCATTCTTTGCTCACCATGCGCTTTGGTCACCTTTATCCTACAAATAGTAGATAGACGACTGGTTGTGTGGTCGTAGTTGTGCTGTGCATACACCCAAAGTATCTGCAGCTCTAGATAGCTACGGAGTAGAGTAGTGGAGTAGCAGCTGTAGCATATAGTAGTAGAGCTAGCATGCATGTGTGGCCCATGCAAACTATTCTACTGCCATCTATCATGGATTTCTTTCAAAGCGTGCGCACAAAAGGATCTGCAGTGTCCAGACCCCAAATATATTCCATCCACCCAACATCATGGCATGCATATGTATGGTCCTAGACGATTATGTGTACAGTAGGATTGATTGATTGTTCCCAATGCAATCAAGCCAAATGAACTAACTGGATCAGATCACACTGTCACTCCTCGTTCTAGGGTGACGACCACCATTCCATCCTTTACTCATGCACGCCAAGGAACATGCATATCATCAAATGTCATCCACCTTTACTTTGTTTTATTAGTTTGTCCATACTCCGGACAAGAAAGAACAAGAGATACAACAACAGATCAACCACATCGATCCCAACACCCTACCCGATGAAAAACATGCATATTATGTGTGTAAAATTCAGAAATGATGAAAAACACATGAATAGCAGGAATAAATAATCAAACAAACATACAACAATAAAACGAACAAGAAGAAGAATCAAATGAACCGATCGACATGATGATGATCCATCTTGTATACTACTAGTAAGTAATCACAATTTCCGGTGCACGCAGGAGACACGGTATAATGGATAGATGGATCAGGTTCATCAGTGGTGGTTGACCCAGCGGCATGTCTTCCTGATCTCCCCCTTGCTGTGCGGCGGCATGGGCAGCTTGCTGAGCTTGACGAGCGCGTCAGAGAAATCCTCATCCCACAGCGTGCCATTCTCAGCGTACTCCTTCACATGCCCGAGCGCCTCCTTCTCCGTGAGCAGCTGCCAGTCGGAGTTGAACGTGACGATCCGCGCCAGGTTGTTGTGGTAGTAGCTGTTGTCCAAGAAATCCTTCGCCTTGCGCAGCTTCTTGAGGAACGACGGGAACGACGCCGCCACGACACGGGGGTCCTCGTCGCGGACGTTGTTGGGCACCACGGGGTCCGGACCCGCCGCGCACTTCGCCGACAGCAGGTTCCGGTACGCCGGCACGATCTGCGCCGGCGGGGAGGACAGCCGCGCGCGGAAGGACGAGCAGTGGCCGACGCCGACGGCGTGCGCGCCCGACAGGATCACCAGCTCCTCCACCGTGAAGTTCTTCCGCTGGAAGTTGCGGATCAGCTCCGCGATGGTGAAGGTGGAGTCCGGGAGGTCGCGCTGCGCGTCGGCGGCGCGGGACACCACGCCGTCGAGGCGGCCGGCCGGCGCCGCGAAGTGCACGTGCCCGTTGCTCAGGATGCTCGACGCGTCGCGGGCGGCGTACACCACGATGTCCGCGCAGGAGACGGTGCCGGGGCAGTGCTTCTCTAGCGCCGCCTTGATGTCGTCGATCACGTCGAAGGCTGCCAGGCCGATGTTGATCGGCGCCGTCTTCTCCGTCTTTGGGTTCGCCGGCGTCGGGTCCAGCAGCACCGACGCGTCGCACCCCTGCACATCATTTCATTTGATTGATTCAATACGTGCGTACATACTCCTACTCCGTGCTTACGTACTGATGCAATGCAATTAAATGGCTCAACTACTAGCTAAGCTAGCACTAAGTAGTACTAGGAGCTACTAGTAGTGTGTAACAACCTGTTGCTGTTGCTGTAGAGTGACGTGTCAAGTGTGCATGGCAAGTCATTTCGTCGGTAGTGATAGATAGAGATGGAGGTTTTAATTATAAAATATACTAGCTTAATCTGTTTGGACCTCAAACACGCTCTCCATCGGATGAGGTGTTGGAAAGGGATGTCCATATGTAGTGTCGGCAGAGGATGATGCATATCAGCATATGGGTTGTTATGCATTATGTATATATTGGGACATTATTATATTGTTCATAAACTGTTTAGTGTACTGCTAAAGAACAGTTTTTATTTTGGATGAAATAATCTGCCTCTGTATTTATTTTCAGGCTGTGCAACATGCATACTTACTTCAGAAATAACACTGTCGTTCCATTAATTTTGAAATGACCTGCCTGTGCACGTAGTGCTATGTGAGTATATGCATTCATGCGCCACAGGAATAATTATCATACTTGTATGCTTTTTCATTTTTGGAAAGGGCAATATATAGAGTTTGGGGAAAGTAAAGTCTGCCCCTAAGGGCACGTGCCCTCGCATTATGCACCACACGTTTCACATTGAGATGTGTGCACATCACGAGACAAACGTAGAGTTTGTGCATTCATGCATGGACTATATATGTTTATGATTACAAATGGATGCCTTTTTCTTTCCTATATAATAATAGCAAAAGCTGAAAAGCATTGCATTGCATTGTTAGCTGGAGCCTTTGGAGGTTTCTTAGGTCAGTCTCAATGGAGCTTCATCAGAGTTTCATGGACATTAATTATGCCGATGTGGCACCATATTAATGAAGAGAGAGATTATAAGAGTTTTATGAGAGTAGAGAGAGTTTCATGAGGATAAAACTCTTCTGCACTGTTTTTAAAATTTGGATGTGTTGAAAACAGTGACATAAAATCCCCACTGAGACTGGCCTTACGAGTACTCAATTTTTTATGGGAAATAGTGGAGCCAATGATTAATTGAGATGGCGTGGAGGATGATTATGTGTGACTAATGCTAGTAGTCGTCGGTCATGCATCTTAATTTCTCTTCCTTGTAGCTCCTTCCAACTCCGGTTTTCATGCCATAAACAAAAGTTAAAGCATCTCCATCTATCCACATCCCATCCATTCGTTCTATGCCACATGCATGGGCGGCTGGCTTGCAAATGGGTGAAGAAAAATCAAAGTCTGCTACATGCATGTGGCTAATTACATTTTTCGAAAAAGCAAAAGAGAGGCTAATTCTTTCCATCAGGATAAATAAAGATATATAATAATGATAACAATGTGGCTGATTATTGTGTACTAGAGAAAGAGTCAAGAAATAGATGCCTGGTGGTTGCATATGTTAGTTATCATTTAGCAATCAGGGACGCATGGAAGCTGCAATCAGCAAGGACAGGGACACCCATGTAGTACTGTGTATATGGGCGGCCCTACCTAAAAGGAGGCCTTGGCATATGTCCATTGGATATGTGTAAGCTAGTAAGTACTCCAAGCTTAAGGAAAGTATCACATTCCTGTTCCTGGTCCTTTCCTGAATCCTGACCGAGCGATTTCTTCCATGCATCTCTTTCTGCTTTCCAGCTAGACGGCTAAGAGAAGGAGGAGAAGAAGAAGAGGTACTCCGTAAAGGTTTTTCTTTTCTTTTCGCGCCACAATGCATGCATGAATTGGCGTGGACAAGCTGCGCACGAAACTGAGAGCAGAGTGCGGGCACCTCATCTCAGGCCCCGTTTCGTTTGGGTGCGTTAAAGTTTAACTCCCATCATATTAATGTTCCCTCAAATACATGAAGTATTAAATATAGACTAATTGCATGTATATTGGCACAGATTAGGAGTAATTTACGAGACGAATCTATTAAGCCTAATTAATCTAAGATTGAAAAAAATTTGTCAAATAAACGAAAGTGCTACAGTGTTTATTAAACTTTAACCTCCAAACCAAACGGACTTCAGTCGTCAGTCTCCCAGACTATTCAAAAGCAGGACAGCCGTGGAGCAATGATGCTGCAGTGGCGAGGATAGGACTGCCTGCTAATGATAGGCTGATGGCTAGTCTGTCGGCTGAAGCTAAGGCCCCGTTTGGTTTGGAGGAGTTAAAGTTTAACTTCCATCACATCAATGTTCCCTCAAATGCATGGAGTACTAAATATAAACTAATTGCATACATGTCGACATAGATTAGGAGTAATTTACGAGACAAATCTATTAAGCCTAATTAGTCTAAAATTAAAAACTTTTTATTAAATAAGACGAAAGTGCTACAGTGTTTATTAAACTTTTAACACCCAAACCAAACTGGCCTTAAGCTACAGGCTGCTTGTTGGAGCTTTGAGAAGGTGCGCGTGGTGGTTATCGTCACAATTAAAAGAGGATCGAGGTCGTCATCAAAGTACAGAGATGGAGGAGTGTGTTGTTAAGGAGTATGTATCATGCATGCTCTGCTCTGCTCTGCTCTGCTTTCCAGACAAGTAACGGTTATGAATTAGGTGTTGACAGTTTTGGTAATTAATCACCGTACGGGTCGCGTTGGAGTGGTATACACGCTTGAATCCAGGAAAAAAAACAGTCTTTGGACCTAGTAAAAAGCATGAGGATTATGGAGGCACAGGCAAGCATCAGCATCACGAGCGCGGTCATTTTCTAGAGCATGTGGAAAGCTTAAATTAAATAAGAAATGAGGTGTGTGCCTTTATTAATTTGTAGGGATGAGCAAGCTAGTGAGCAGCACAGCAGGTGCACACATATAGTCACTGACATCAGGCCGATCGAGTTTGCGTTATCTACTTACGTATCTGGCAGCTCATCACTGTACATTCACGAGGATTTATAATAATAAAATTTAGCGCGCGAGCCAGCAAAAATACTGACTAGCTAGGCCAGCAGCAAAACAAAACACTCGACATGGAGCAAAATAAAACAGTGCGCCGCCGCGCCTCTCGTTAGTCAGTTACCATGCTACGTGCTTGGTATGAGGAGTAAATTAGATTGGAAGCAGTCGTGGAATTAAGATCGATGACATACCCTGACGAAGCAGTCGTGGAAGATGAGGCGGACGAGCGCGGCGCCGGCGCCGCGGTTGGCCTTGATGGCCTTGGCGACGTGGTACTTGACGATCTTCTCCACGCCGGGGCAGGTCTCCTTGTAGTACCCGAGCTCGAGGTGGTGGGAGGCCTCCGCCGGCGCCAGCAGCAGCAGCGCCGCCGCGCACACCGCCAGCACTGCGGCCGGCACCGACACCTTCATCTCGCACTGTGGGGCGGCCGCTGGCACAGAAAGCAACGGCACCTAGCTAGCAGCTGGGCGAGCGAGAGGCAGTGCGTATGTGCGTGTGGCGCTTGGCTCCGCTGCTGATTCGTTCCGTGGGGTGTGGCGTGTGGGCGGTTTATATGACCTAGCTGCTGGTCGCTGGCAGCCTGCCAGTTTTTTTTTAAGCCCTTTTTTCGAAAGATTCTCTCAAATATGTCTCTTACGAAAAGATTTAAAAAAATGAACCCTTATCTAGGCGCCAACGACTATGGCGCCAAGATATAACGTCATGGCACCATGGTCACTGGCGCCATGACCCTGCCGTCGTGGCGCTGACGTGGCAGGGAGCATGGCGCCATGCACGGCGCCATGGATCTTGGCGCCATGCACCCAATAAAAATGTATCCTCCTTTCTTCTTCCTCTCTTCCTTTCTCTTTCTTTCTTTCTTCCTTCTCCGTTCCCGAGCGCCGCCGCCGGCCGCGCGCCCGGCTGTCCGCGCCCCCGGCCGCCCGCCCGCCCGCGCCCGGCCGCACGCCTCCGGCCTGCCGCGCGCCGCCGGCCGCCCTTCCGGCCCCCGCCCGGCCGGCCGTGCGCCGCCGCCGGCCCGCCCGCGTGCCGCCGATCGGCCATCCGCGCGTCGCCGCCGGCCCGCCTGCGCGGCGCCGCCTCGGCCGCACGCACGCCCGGTGAGGCCGCGCGCTGCTGCCCGTCCCTCCATTGCCAAGCGCCGGCATCTCCGCTTCTCCACAAGGTAAAATACTTTGTTGTTCTTACTTAACAATAGTTAGTTAGTTATGTAGCTAGTTAGTTAGTGTATTATAGATTAAGATTGACGGATACTTTATATAGGTACTTAGTTATTTAGTTAGTTAAATAGTTATATAGTTAGTTACATAGATAGTTACTTGACATAGTTAGTTAGTAGTACTTAGCAGTTAGTAGTAGTTATTAGTTATGAATACTTAGTAGTTAGTAGTACTTAGTATTTACTTTTTGTGTATATTAGAGTAAAGCAATTGTGCTTCGTTATGTTTTGGAACTAGATGGACAACCTAGTGAGCATATATCATGGAGGAACTGTGGAACGAGATCGCTATGGATATGTTGAGTTTATTGACATGCAAAGTGTGTCTGTGCTATTCAATGAGAAGCCATCATTTAGTGAGTTGACTGCAAGGGCTCGTGAGGAGGTACATTGCTATGGAGATGATGGCATCATAGTTGAGGGTGTACTTCACCTAGGTTTCCCTCCCAACATGCTAAGGAAGATGATCCCAATAGGGTGTGCAGATCAGTGGGACAACTATGTGAGATCGGCTATGAAAAACCAATTTCAAAGTTTAGATGTGGTTGTGCATCGGGTGCTCGCTGATCCCATCCCTCTTGGGTTGTCCCCGCCAATGGGTGAGCAGGCATACTTTGAACCTCCCGTCTCAGAACGTGATGTGGATGCGGAGGTTCCGCCTACCGTTCCCGATGCGCAATCTGCCCCCAATGATGTGGCACATCCTCCTCAGAAGATCCCTTTGACACAGAATCATCCGAGTAAGTGTCAATTAGGTATCATTTTATCTTTGTAGCTTAAGTCTCTTTTTTCATCCACTTTTCTTATCATCTCCTCTTATTTGTGGCTATGTTGCAGGAGACGTTCCCGATAATGAGGGCGCTCCTCCTGCTGATGCCTAAGTCCAGATTGGAGATGGAATTCGTGCCTCCAATAGTGTTAAAATTATGAATGATTCAGAGCCATATGAGATCGCAAGGGCTGTTGATTCTAACGATGATCGTCCTCTTGGAGAGCTCACAGAGAGTGACGTTGAGATGCTGAGGCGTATTTTTCCCGGGCGCCGTGATCCTGTGGTTCATGAGTTCAGTGATCTTACTCATTCAGATCAGGCGTGTGCCGAAGGACGTGAAGATGAGCTGCAGGAAGCTCCAGAGGCTGGTCCTAGTATGGAGATAGAGAAGGGGAGGGTTTTCAATGACCTCCCTTCATTGAAGAGGTGGTTGCAGGCGTTTGCAGTGATACGCAAGAGACCGTACAAGGTCCTGCATTCCCATGTGGAGCGGCGTTACACGGTTGTTTATGACAAAGGAACGTTGTCCATGGAGGGTTTGTGCAAGGAAGCAAAAGGTCTCCGGAAAGTGAAAGATCACAAGAGTAGTCGGGCCACACACTTGTTCTTCACATGACCTCAGCACAAAGCATCGGCAGTTGACATCTACCCTCATTGCCAAGCGGTTGATGAAAGTATTACAGGGAGAGCCAAACATGAAGGTCAGGACAATTATCAAAATAGTTAATGAGGTGTATGGAGGATATGACATATCTTATGGCAAAGCCTGGAGGGCTAAGCAGCGGGCGTGGAAGATGATATATGGGGACTGGGAGGATGGCTATGAGCAGCTTCTAGTACTTTTCAATGCAATCAAAGCAGTGAATCCAGACATGCATTATGAGTACATCCCTAGGCCAGACGCATGAAAGGATGGGAGACAGATATCCTTCCGTGCTTTCTGGTGCTTCCCTCAGTGTGTCGAGGCATTTAGGTACTGCCATCCAGTCTTCTCCATTGATAGTATATTCTTGATTGGCAAGTACCGTGGCACACTTCTTATAGCCATATCGTGTGACGCAAACAACAAGCTTGTTCCTTTGGCATTTGCTTTGGTTGAGAGGGAGAATAATGATAGCTGGGGATAGTTCTTGAGGCTAGTCCGGATACATGTGGTTGGGCCTGGCAGGGAGGTGGGCGTCATATCTAATAGGCACCAGGGCATACTTAATGTTGTGCGAGAGGAGATAGAGGGGTATGCACCTTTGCACCATCGTTGGTGTACTCGGCACCTTGCTGAGAATCTACTCCGGAAGGATGGTGTGAAGGATAATTTTGATCTTTTCCAGGAGGCTGCTCGATAGCTCGAGGATAGGTATTTCCGAAGGAAGTTAGAGGAGGTCAGAACCGCATCTAATGCCGAAGGTAGACAATGGCTGACAGGTTTGATGAGAGATGTGGAGAAATGGACAAGAGCTCACGACGCAGGTGGTTGGAGGTACGAGTTTTAGTGCAGCAACATGGCCGAGTCTTTTAATAAGCTGCTGCTGAGGATTCGTGGTATGCCCGTGAACGCTATCGTTCAATTCATATTCTACAAGCTTGTTGCCTGGTTCAACGATCGGCACGCCCATGCATTGCAGTTGCAGAGTGAAGGTAAGATTTGGGCTCCCACACCACATGCACATCTAGACAAGACGAAGGAAAGGGCTGGCACACATGAGGTCACATGTTTTGATCATGCCACAGGAAGATATGAGGTGAAGTATACCGGTGGTACTACATCTGATGGTGAGGTCCGAGAGTCGAGGATTCATGTGGTAGTCCTCCAAGATTTCTCATGCACTTGTGGGAAACCAAGGCAGTATCACTTTGTATCTTCTCACCTTGTAGCAGCTGCTAGGCATCGCAACTATGATATTGAGGCTAGGATACCTCGCGAGTTCAGTGTCGACACGCTTGTCCAAACATGGAGGCCCCGCTTCGTGCCTTTCCGGGACCCTAGAGAGTGGCCTCCATACGACGGTCCAACGTACGTTGCAGATCTAGCTTACCGTTGGGACAAGCGGGGCTCTAGAAAGAGGACGAGGCACAAGATGGTTATGGATCAGATACCCGGTAGAACGCGACGTGGGAGAGCGACGCCATTTCTTAATGACCCAGAGCAGTACGAGTGTGGCAAGTGTGGTAGACTTGGCCACAATTCCCGCACTTGCAATTGGCAAATTAGTGAGCTGCGACTTGTAGTTGTTTCTATTATTTAATACCTATCGTATTTAGTGTACAATTCTTGCTTTATCTTTAAATGCATATTTATTTTATAACTTACTGACTATATTCTTTTTGTAGGATGGTGCAATTCCACCTTCTGGACCCGGTGTACGACGAGAGCCACCGAGGACGTCTCGTAGCGTCGGGGCAGGTAAGATTTTATACTCCCATATCACATACTTCGAATTATAAGTGCATATGTGTGTGTCAAGTAACATTTGTATTTCGTTAAAATGCAGGACATTCCGCTCCTTCGTTCTAGAGTACATGGAGGGTTCTTGGAAATGCAGTACGACGACAGGTACACACCTTACCTATCGAGAGCTAGCCTAGACGTCATATCTTTCCAGGTTCGTCGTGGTCTGCCTTTGTTCAACTCAGCGGGCTTGACTTCGTTGGTTGACAGGTATTTTATGAACACATAGGTTGTATTAATAATTATTTGTTCACGTGGTTATGTTTCTGAGGAGCATTATTGTTTTGCTAAAATTATAGATGGCGACCTGAGACTCACAGCTTTCACATGGTGTTTGGAGAGATGACAGTCACGCTACAGGACTGTCAGAAGATGCTAGGTCTAAGGATTCGTGGGAGGGCAGTGACAGGGCAGTGTAGGTCAGAGGGTTGGAGAGCTCGGGTGGAGGCCTTCCTTGGACGTCCGATGGGTGAGCAAGGAGAGCGCACTTCTGGTGTTCTTCTCTCATGGCTTTGGGCTGAGTTCGCACAGTGTCCTCCAGGGGTAGACGAGCAAACAGTCCAGTACTACTGTAGGGCGTGGATCCTACACTTGTTTGGCTCTGTTCTCTTCCCCGACGGAATGGGGGACACTGCGTCGTGGATGTGGATCCACTGCCTCACAGACTAGGACCAGGCGGGTCACTACAGCTGGGGCTCTGCAGTGTTGGTTTTCCTTTACCGTCAGCTTTGCGAGGCGTGTCGGCGGTCTTCACAGTCAGCCTCACTTGGTGGGTGTGCGTACCTACTCTAGCTGTGGATGTGGTCGCGGCTTCCAGTTGCTCGTCCCGTGGTGCTGGCTCCTCGCGACTGGTTCCCAGTGCAGAATGCACGTCTACAGCCGACGTGGGCGTACCTGTGGGACCAGGTGACAGTTCCTCACGTGAGGATGGAGCGGGCGTACAAAGAGTACACGGACGAGCTAGACAGGCTAATGGCCTCTAGTGTAAGTACAAATTATTATACATGTTGGTTCGAAATAAATTATTTATTAAGTTATCTAACTTCTTGTTTGGACACGTTGCAGGTGACTTCGGAGCCATACGTGGACGAGGCCGCACTTCCTTTTATGGTGAGCAAAGTGTGTGACAGCGACAGCGAGCTCTACAGGGTGAAGTGTCCTCTTATCTGCTTCTATGCTGTCGAGTACCACCTTCCACATCGAGTTGCAAGCCAGTTTGGAGCAAGGCAGCGTTGTCCACCATCTCTAGTGTCGACCGGTGTTGACTTGCACAAGTAAGTGTTCTATTCTTTGTAATTGGACCTTTTTCCTGAAGTTACACTTATATTATTACCACTTGATATATGTCGAATAAGATGGATGAAACAATTGTTGGTATGTTTGTATGTCTATGGAATGCATATAGGTGTGGTTTGCTTCAACAAACAAAGGAAACTTTGCCAAAAATTTTAGCTTTGGCATACATGCATGTTATAGTCACACAATGTTGACTAACTTGTGTACGTGCTTGTGTACGTGTTTTGCAGGCTCGATCGTAAGAAAAATAGGAAAATCTTTGATTGGGCCCATCACCACCGAGACTACATCGAAGAGTGGGAGATGTTCGATGAGAACGTGGACGACAACGATGAGCCACACACGAACAGAGACTACAGGCGATACCAAGCTTGGTACCACCAAGCGACTCGTCCGAGGCTTAAGCTACAGTGGACACACGATGACTACGCTGACATTGAGTCGTCCGAGGATGAGGACACGACGTACGACCACTCTACTCGTGTAGGTCGCCAGGTGGGAGCAGGACCGATCTTGGACAGAGTGGTATGTCATTTGCTCTACTTTTATATATCGATTTGCGTAACAATGAATTACAACTTAAAACTTTGTTGTGGAGCAACTCCCTCAGGATGTCGGTCCAAGAAATAGAACGCTTTCGTCCGAGGGTAAGGGACGATGACACACGTAGCTTCCTTGACGTAAGTATCTATAAATATGCAAATATTAGATTACTAACACGTTCAATACATTCAGTTGACGTGATTTTGTGCACCAGAGACTGGCTCGTCGGCTACGCCATACCGCTGCGCGCTGTGGTTGTAGGACAGGCACGATGCAGGATGTGCACGTGCCTTCTGCACCCAGAGGTGGCGTAGGTTCGTCTAGCCACCCACCTACAGGGTCGCGAGGCATTTGCACCGAGGACGACAACGAGGACGATGACAACGACCACGAGGACGAGGACTAGGGGCACGAGGAGATTGGACCGTCTTAGCTAGACGATGCTCCCTGGACTCAGCCTACGCAACAGGTCGGTATCAGGCGACGTCGACCACCTAACCCTTACACTCCAGGCACCCATGCTCTTGGACACAAGGGCAAGGGGAGGTCTAGGAGACAGTGAGGGACTGTAGCCAACTTGTGGACTATATGAACTGTATGGACTATTATTATGGACTGTTATATCCTATTATTATATATTGTATGAACTACTATGGAGTTTATGGACTCCAGGCACCCACGCTTTGAGGATACTCATATATATTGTTTAAGGTGAATGTCATATATAATTGTTGATGACATATGTTTGGATTGAATCAAAAACAGAGAAAACTCTGCCAAAATTTTCTACAACATGTCAAGTCATGCAGTACACCGATAGCATGTAGCCTTTTCAGTGATTTATCATGTCACTATCCTATCGTACATCCTCTTTTACAGATGAATTGATTGATCAAGGAATCTAGCCTTTACAGATGAGTTTTCAAATAGACTTTTCATTAATTCAAATATGCTTTTCAGGGATGGCATCTAGGCTTTTTAGGAGCATTAAAGCCACAATACAACGGGTCTCCACTCCACTGCTAGCTATATATACATCTTCCTTCATAGAATGGTAATCACTTGAAACTAGAAGTTGGTCATCTACGAGTAGTATGTCTGGAGGGTCATCTAAAGGGAAGGGAACGGGGGGACTAAGGGTACTCCCATTGTGTGGGAGGGGTCTCTGGGTCTGAAAGACTTTGATGAACCAGTGTATCATTTTCCTGTCGAGACCAAGAGAGATTTCACCAAAGAGTGTCCACTCCAAGGATATGATAACCGGAAAGAAGATTGGCCAAAATGTAGGCATGGTGAGGACTGCTTAGTGCAGATGTTCGTGGAGGGTTTGGATGGAGGTCGCCGATTCTTCAAATGTCCGTGAGCAGAGGTAATCGGTTTTAAAATTTATTACTCAAATTTTTTTACTAGCTTGTTTTTGATCTCATAGGCGAAACTAACTGCATGTTCACTAAAATATTTGAAATGCAATGTTTAGAGTCCAAAGAAAATTGTGGCTTCACTAGGTGGGTCAATCCTAGACCAATCTATCCACACGCACATTACATCTACTACTTGCAAGACCGTATCTTCGAACTAGAAAGGGAAGTTAGCAACGGTTACAAGGACGACGAAGCAGACGATACCAGTAGTGGTGCCGTTTCACAGGACGGACCATGCCATGATCCATATTGCACCTGCCCTAACCACAAGAACAACGGGCCTCCGCCACCACCACCACCCCCGCCACCTCCACCATCAACAATGAGAGGGTACTATGGAGAAGGGGCTACATAATTTGCTATGTTGCCGCACTACTAGATAGAACAAATCTATCGTGTACACATGCCATTTAATGTGGTTGTTGTTCGCTCTAATTATCTAAGGCATGTTAGGTTTAGTCCAGGACATATGTGCCCTAGTTTGGTACAAGTTATGACATGCCATGTCCTATGTTATGCGTGTTCAATTGTGAAATCCAGTACTTCTTTATGTTTTATGTGCACCTCAAGAACTAGTTTCAGTAACTCAGTAACATTAAACCTAATATATGACAACACTATGCAAGGTTCAAAAACTTAAAGTGCATATGAAGTACATGACGACGAAATAAATAACACAGAACATGCCCTAGGTACATGATTTACCTAAAGTACATTAAATTAAACACATTGCATACTACATCGACCACATTGTTTATGATTAAACCATACAACTAGCATACAACTGAGTACAACGAGGTCACTTTCTCTTTTTCTGGGCATCGGGATTCTCCTCCATCGTTGTCTTCGCTCGGCGCACGCGCTCAAGCTTCTTCTCCCTGTCCTCCCTACACGTAGCAACACGCCTCCTTTCCTCCTCTTCCTTGTGCTCCTTTGCTGCTGCCTCCTCTCGGCGTCTCTTCTCTAATATCTCCAGGCGCTCTGCATCCCACTCCTTCGGCCCTTGTAGAAGCCGTATGTCAGCCTCCTTGATCTCAGTGTCGATCCACTGCTCAAAATCACAAAGCGGTGGAGGGGTCTACAGCAAATGAAATTGTTTCAAATCCAATTAATATGCAAAACTTCATAAGACACAAATTAATTAATAAACAAAAGTAATTTTCTCACAATAAATGTACTGCGGCGCTGACGCTCCGTAGGCTCCCATGCAAAATTGGAACACATCCAATATCTCTGCTTATATGTTGTCTCATCTTCAGAAATATCTACCTTGCAAGGATCGCCACAGAAGCACATGGGTATTGGCACACCGCTAGGGAGTGGCTTTGGAACGTACGGACTTTCGGTCATCCGTCTATAGCTACAATTCAACAAATTCTGTTCTAATATAACAAAACAAATAACAATAAACCTAAAAACTAAGGGTTCAATATATGATGAAAAAGATCTACGCATACCTTTGTTTTCTAGCTTTTCCACGTCTAGGCATCATACGGTTGTACAACACATACGAATTCTAAAAAGTACATGAACAAATAACATGTGAAGTTCATAGGTTAAGAATATGACTTCATTTTACCAAATCGATTCGAAATAAATAAGGAAGGGTGAGAGGATACCTAGCTCTCGAAGATCGACGGATAAAATCCAACTTTTCACGGTCCAATAGGTCGATTGAAGAGGTTGGCCGAAGTGTACAAAGAAAAAAAACCCGAAGAAAAGGAGAAAGAAAACGAGAATGGCTCGGGGAGGAAGAGGGGGCTCGCTAAAACGTGGGATCTTGGAGCCAAGATCTATGACGCCAAGGCTTGGCGCCAATGACGATGGCGCAAAGCTCCCCGCCACGTCAGCGCCACGACGGCAGGGTCATGGCGCCAGTGACCATGGCGCCATGCCGTTATATCTTGGCGCCGACGACTATGACGCCAAGATAAAAGTTCATTTTTTGAAATCTTTTCGCAAGGAGCATATTTGAGATAATCTTTCGAAAAAAAAGGCTAAAAAAAAGACAGGCAGCCTGCTTACCGTTGCCTGGCGGAGTGGTGGGCCCGCCGCCTCGACGACGACTCGGCTGGAGCGGAGAGCTAGGTGCCAACTGCCATGCCTGCAGGAGGGGCTAGCGTGCGAATAGTTTGTTAGTTTATTTAATCGGCACTGGGCACCGGCTCTCGTGTGTCTCGTGGTGACCGATGATGAGTCATGGACTCGATCACATGGTGTGATAGCGAAACCTGGCCAACCATTGCAGCGACGGACGGACGGGCGGACCGACGGACGCCGTGGCGATCGTCGACAGCTTGCGAATACTACGATATGATGTACTATCTACATACCATACGTACGGCACAATTTGGTAGCTAGATAGATCGACTAGAGGTCCCCATGCATGGCCATGGCCATGGGTTGGTTGCTTGGTTCCTTTGCGTTGGGATCGGATTCGGATCCGAGTACGTACGTACGTGTGGTTGTTGGACATGTATTTTGTATCCTGGGAACGAATAATCATGCATGCCCGTCACGATTATGATTATTGGACACCGATAAGCACAAAATGACCCCTCTCCCTCTCGGCCTGTCTCTCCCCTTCTCTCCTAGCTAGGATGCATGCATTGCATGCATATATCTCTCAGTCGCTGGGAAAGAGAGAAAGTGTCAAAGAGAGATACGGACGGCTGGACGGACGTGTCGACGCTGAGCTGAGTGCCTGATCGATCTCTACCTACCGTATGTCGGTATGTGTACCTGCGCGCGCACGGTAGGTACAGCAACAGCTACCGTCTTGTGGAGCGTGCCGGCCTCTCGATCCGCGCTCCCGGCTCCACGACGCCGACGCTCTCGTACGTGTCTGCTCGATCAAATCTTCCGCCTCATCAGCTTCGTCGTCACAACACTGTGCTCTCTGTGCAGCTACCTAGTGTGGAGCAATTCCAAGCTGCCCATGCGTACACACGCACGCTCCTCGACATGACTTGCAACGCCACAAGCCTTTCGTTTCGGCTACCTGGCTACAGCATAGAGAGCACAAGCTACTACCTCCGTGATCCACGTGGGCGCGTGCGATGCACGGATGCATGGCTAGCTGATCCACACACACATTGCATTGTGCAATCATCCAACTCATGGTCTGGTGGCCTCGACCTCGCGCGCTGGTGCCTCGTGGTACGGTGGTTGCCACGTTCCGATCCATCGCGTCTCTCTCTGTCGTCCATCGGTCCCTGGCTCCCGGCGCGTGTTATCTGTCCGTCGTCGTACATCGCTTACTCCCCGCCGCTTCTTTTTCGATCCTCCATATAGTTCCTTCCGTCGGCACACTTGCTTTCTTCGTACGCTTGCTTGCTCACATTTGAATGATCGGCTCACCTTGCCCGGTTCCTGATGATCACAATCGTTGGGACAGTAAGACGATACTTGCCTCACATGGGAAACGCCTAAAGAAGTTAATCAAGTCCATCTAGAATCGGGGCGGGCAGGCTCCCACGCCTTCGGGCGTGTCTCAGTGACGGCGACCTACACCGGCCGCGGCCACTTAGGTCCGGCCTCTTACCGGCTATCAATCCACATTTTATTTGTCCATCTCTACTTTTCATCTTTTCCTTATTACCGTCTGTCTCATCAATGACGGGTCTGTGTCACTGCTCAACCCTGATGTCCCGCTGTTCTTTTCACTAGCAGCTGCGGCGCCGTCCGATGCTATGATTATGGATTGGCTGAATTACAGTGCCTCATCAGCCTAGCTGGTTGGTCAGGCTATCATGGATGCTGATGGGTACATCTCCCCGTCTTTTGTGTAGGTTTCACATGATAAAGGGATGCAGGTGGTTCGCCATGGTGCGTCGCCTCCGCTGCTTTTGGCTATTTCTACTAGGGGAAGCTTCATGTTGGACACACGTAGGCATCGCCGCCACTGTCGTTGTTGCCTAGTAATGATGACTCACTTTCCTTGCCCATCGCAGATGCCTCTCGCCGCCGGTGTTGCCGGTTCATAGTGACCTGCCTTCGTTGCCCACCGTAAATGCCTCTCACCACCATGGTGTGGAGGTATGCTTCATTCCCTAGGACCATCCCCCTTGCTAGAGAGGAGCAACGAGTGGTCACCTCTCTAGCATCAGTGAATAATTAGAAGAAGAGGAGGAGCAAGAAGGAGCCCACCTCAGCCTCTTACACCTACAAAGGGTCCCAAGCTTGGATCTTCATCAAGCTTATATAAGTTCTTGGCAAACTCTAGAAGCTAATCACAGGTTTCGACCTACAATCCCCAAAATATAGTAGGTTATCCATGGATAGCCTAGAGCTTCACACATGTTCAAATTAAACCACCAATGTACCTTCCTACATGTATCCTAGAGGTCCGTAGGAATACCCAGGGATAAGCCTTGCTTGAAGACTTGGACCGATCCGTTCTTGACAAGCTTGAGATTATACCTCGGTGCATTTATTGTGACCGTTGAACGATCCACCAGTGCACACAAACAATCCGCCAAGACAAAAACCCCCCATTTGAAACTTAAATGTTTCTATCTAGAATCCCAGACAGTCTAGTAGCACGCCCAAATGATCTATGTGCACCATCTAGTGAAACTTATGTAATATTGCGCTTCTTGATTGGTGCTAGACAATTGATCATCATAGGAGGCATCAATTGCAGGACTCTCATGTTTGCATTCTTTGCAATCAAGTCTTGAAATTATTGAACATTGTGGGTTGCATTTTGCCACAGAAACTTGGTCAAGGTTCCTCTTTCGACTAGGAATTGTTGCATCTGTACCGAGAGTTCTGCAAGGATTGTCGACTTGTGGTTGAACAAGAGGGAAAAGGTCGCAAAGGGATGTCGCGAAGGCTTTGATGCTCTATATATACCTTCTCACCACATGGATGTTGTGGAAGGGGTAGAATAGAAGAATCTTTGATCATGTGGGGACGTTAGTGCAGAATTTAGCTGGGTCATTTTTGGGGCTGGTTATTGGGTTGTGGCTGTTAGCAACATTTTGTTGCTAATAATTTGGCTGAGCCAAAAGACCTTATCGTACTACTTGCTCTTTCCTCTGTCAAGTTGGTTGCAGCTAGCTAGAGGATGGATGGCTGTGGCTGTGGCCAGCCAAAGGTGTCTAGCCATGACTACGACATGGTAGCAAGCCATGGCAAGCCAAACGTCAGCCAGAGCATGGCAGGCAACAACTGTGGCTAGCAAATAGCTATTACAGGCCGACAACTGAGAGGGCATGAGAAGGGCAGCAACCTCAGATTTTACCATTTTTCAAGAGTAGTAACTATATTTCATGTCATCAGAATAGCTAGGGCAGAGGTTGGCATCGGCAAAGACTTGGCACTAGTTGGAAAAACAGTGGGAAAAGGAAGAGGACTGTGTGCCGACATGGATAAGGAGTCTTGCTTACTTGCGTGCCTTTCCACATGGCTCTCCTTTTTCGGCTTAGATGGATCAGGTGTCCGTTTTGCGAACGTGGACTGCAATTTCCCTGGTCATGCCTAAATTTTGGAAAAGAGTATTAGAAATTATCAGCGATTCTCTTAGCAAGCCTAGGCTTGTCATTGCTTTTGTAAATTTATAATTTAACCGCTCTTAATGAAACGCGTGCAAGGGACATTCGCAAATAAAGAATGATGTAAGTCCATCCATCGAATCTGTCAATCTCATCCATCCGATCGGATCCATAGTGTCTACTTGCTTTCTCATGATCTCACCACCTAAAGCTAAAGGTGTACTTTGTCCGTCTAAAACAAGTGTCTCTATGAAATTTGTTCCGGTTAAACTTCTTAAATTTAATTATATTTGTAGAAAAAAAATAACAAAATTTATACCTCTAAATAAGTTTATTATGATATATTTAGTTAAAGTTGAAAATATTTGACTTCTTAATTAAAAGAAAGTGAGAATAACACTATTTATGGGATCGTGTGCCACCAAATTAAACTTACTATTCCAAACCCATGATTGAACGAGTGCCAGCTAGCAAGGTACACACACGCATGCTGCAGAGAAATCGGGAGGCCAGCACGGCCAGTGCAGTTTTGTATTTAAATTTGGCTACCTTTGCAAGGCAGCAACTCGATCGGGCGATCCACCATCCCAAATGGCCAAATGCATGGTTGTCAATTGTCATGCCAGTTGCGCCATCTCCATCCGTCGTTAATTATACCGTTCCTCAACCACGCCACGATGTAATTGCAAATCACACACAGCACGCAACAGGCGCTAACGCCAAGTCACCACCACAATGTTAAAGAGCCAAAAATTTCTTCCTCCAATAAAGTTTTATTAGAGATTAGAGTCTTAATTGTTGTATTGTCCCATTATTGATGACTCAAACTTACGGTTCATATTTATACGAGTTAGAATTAGACACGTCCAACCACAATAAAGAGTCTGCTTCCCAAACGTATTAAAATAGATAGATGTACATTTAGTTACAGATAAAGAGCATAGGGTGGGAATGTAACCGTGACATTTCGGACAATCATCCATCGGGGTCAGCCGAGATGGCTTCCCATTTCTGGTTGCCTTGCTGTGATGAACATACATCTTCCCTGAGTTTAGCTGGCCAATCTAACGTATTCTGGAGAGCTAGATAGTTTGATACATCCATCCAAAGTGCCTTGCTTCGTCATCATACATATATTATATTATATTGTATTTTACTCCTATATAAAGGTAGGCGGTCAATTCGTCTAGGCTGCGAGAAGACACATGCATAGACTACATTATCGAAACGGGAGATGATAACAAACTTGTGCGTCAGGCCATGTCGTCTGTACGTGTACTGCTAGTACAAATTAAAAGACATCCAGTCCATGCCATATCCTACTGGCCGTTTAACTTTCAACGTACGTAGCGTTAGCGTAGGTCATGTGCACACCGCACGCAACTTGCGTTTATTTCGTGCCCAAATATTTGTCAGCTTGCGTGCAACAATGCAAGCTTCCAAGAACGCTAGCTTTGGACTTGCTTAACTGCTCCACCTACACATAGCAGCCGCCCGGGCTACGTATGCCTAACATATTTGCAAGATGCTCTAATTTTAATTGTATTATATACTTCCTACACTTTGTTTATTGCTTGCATCTGCATGGAGGTTTTAGTGATCGATCCGTGATTTCAAATTTGCACATTGTGGGGCTGTTTGTTGCCTGCCCCAGACAAGAGATCCTAGGCGTTGGATTTCGCTCGCCTATGATCTAGATTTTTGTCCGGCAGGCACCAAGCAAGCAAGCCATGCGTGGTTATTTGTTAGATCGACCCACCAAACAGTAGTGATACCGGATGTTAACATATTATTTCGATCCCCATATAGAAATATATGGAGTCTTTTATATATATATATATATATATATATATATATATATATATATATATATATATATATATATATATATATATATATATATATATATATATATATATAGGGTGGGTTTAGTTGGGTGAAAAGTTTTTTAGAAAATATCACATCGGATGTTCCGTGCGATGTCGGAAGGGGTTTTCGGATACTAATAAAAAAACTAATTACATAGCTTGCCTGGAAACCGCGAGACGAATTTATTAAGCCTAATTAATCCGTCATTAGCACATTTGTATTGTAGCACTTTAGTGTCAAATCACGGACTAATTAGGCTCAAAACGTTCGTCTCGCGATTTCCAACCAAACTGTGCAATTAGTTTTTTCGTCTACATTTAATGCTTCATGCATGTGCCGCAAGATTCGTTACTGTAGTTTTTCGTAAAAAGTTTTTGGAACTAAATAAGGCCATAAAATATAAAATTAAATATTGGTATAGTTTTTTTAGACATATATAGATCTTCATTTCTCGGAAGAGATGATTATACATAATTATTGCTAATAATAACGAAACGTGAGACAGTAACAAACTTATGCGTCAGGACTCTTGACTTGATCCCTCGCCGTTAACTTTCAACGTACGTACTCATGCGAAGCAACGGGCCGGAGGACGCATCATCGTCATCTCTATTCTCCATGCGACACGCAACATGTTTATTCCGTGCCCAAATTGAGCAGCAAGCTTCCGGGATATACTAGCAGGTGGCCCCGCGCGCAGTTGCGTGGGGGCACTGTTCATGGCATGGTTTTGAACGGTTCATGTCACGGTGGTACTGTTTATGAGCAGTCACTGTACTAGTTTATGGGCATGTCATGGTACTGTTCATAGGCATGTCGATGGAAACACTGTTCAACGTAAACAGTAAAATAGGTCAGGTATACACAAATATATATATACTCCCTCCATGTTGGTAATAGAAGTCGTTTAGGACATGATTACGTTTATCAAGAAGTGATTAATTAGGGGGTATTTTTCCCTCCTTGCCCTTATTAAATGAACCTGCGTCGATGAAGTAGTCCGCATGGACGAGACCACAACGAGGGCATGGATAGAATCGCGAGTGTGCACGGTTCCATGCTTCGCGGTCCTCGTGGATGAGATGACAATGACCGCATACAAACGCGCCCGGCAGCAACGAATCCGGCACCATCTCCACGGACTCCGGCGCGAGCTCCAGCGGCGCCAGCGGGACGACCTTCTCAGCCTCCAGCGACGTGATGGAGTCCGGCACCATCTTCATGTCCTGCTCGACGCCGTCTTCGGTCATCATCTCCATGGAGTCCGGCGCGAGCTCCATCTCCTGCTCGAGGGCGCCTTCCGTCGTCATCTTCATGAAGTCTGGCGGCAACACCGACGTCCAGTCCGCCGAGGACGCATCCATGGAGTCCGGCGCGACTTCTATCTCCTTGCGGCGAGGGCGAGCGGCCAGAGTGGCATGCGGCAGCGGCTAGGGCTACAGGGCGGCGGCAGGTGGCGAGGGCGAGCAGGCAGCGGCGTGCGTCGATGGTGAGGGCGAGGACCGGTCGTGCGGCGAGAGAATACAAGCGGTGTTCGTCGATTCGTTTACTCGTGCGTGCGGTGGGAGCCCCGCGTATTAACGCGTGCGGTTGGGAGCTAGCCCAGCGCCCCGGCCAATCACGTTGCGCCCTAGCTTGGGAGGCGAACCGGAGGGGCGTGCATCGATGGCGAGGGCGAGGACCGGTCGTGCGGCGAGAGAATACGAGCGGCGTTCGTCGATTCGTTTACTCGTGCGTGCAGTGGGAGCCCCGCGTATTAACGCGTGCGGTTGGGAGCTAGCCCAGCGCCCCGGCCAATCACGTTGCGCCCCAGCCTGGGAGGCGGACAGGAGGGGCAGCAGCGTCCAAAATTGAGTTGAATGTGCAGAACGTCATCTTTTGTTCAAAACAGCTCCTAGTGCATAACGACCTCTATTAACAACATGGAGGGAGTAATACACACACAACCACTTTCCAACTCGAACTCCAAGCTGTAAAAAAAAAACTCGAACTCCAGCTGGCATGCATTTAGCTACCTGCATCTATCGCGCTTTGTGTGGTCCCCATATAGCAGCCGGCCGCCGGGCTATATGCCAACATGCATTCTGCTTTATTCCCTGCACTTTGCATGCATGGATTTAAGGCTCGTTTGGTTTGGGTGTTAAAGTTTAACAAATATTATATCACTTTATCTTATTTGACAAAAAGTTTTCGATCTTGGACTAATTAGGCTTGATAGATTCGTCTCGTAAATTACTTCTAATCTGTGCCGACGTGCATGCAATTAGTCTACATTTAGTACTCCATGCATTTGAGGAAACATTGATGTGATGGGAGTTAAACTTTAACTCATTTAAACCAAACGGGGCCTTATATATTTATATATGTGCTATCTGTATACTACTACTCCTAGGTAGCTAGTATCATTTTTCGTTTCAGAATTACAAGTATTTGATTTTTTTTTAATATGTACATGTGCACCCCACTACTGTAGCTAGTTCCAGATACATGCATGCATATAGACGATTGATGCTCATGTGGACTGCATTGGTCGCCGAGTACATGCATATATGCTAATATAACACGTTACATGTAGTACTTGGTAATACTGCCGGTTTTTGTTACCAAACCATAACCATGCAGAGATGGATTCCTGAGGCAACAAGCAAGGCACCACCGTAGCCATGCAATCTTTCAGGATCAGGGTCCGTCCGAATAGGCGAATAGTGCCATGTGACCGATGGGGACTGTTGCCAGCAGTACCGATCACTCTCCTCCTTATTAGCGGCATACGGCCAAATTAACTTCGTTCCAACATCCAAACCTTTGAGTACGTACAAATGCCTTTTGTAAAAATTCTTTGTACTTATAGGATATATATATATATATATAAATATAGGCGTACATTTATCTTGCAAAAAGGCAGCTTTTTCATGCACATAAAATGGAATAGTGCTTAGTACTTGTAAATTGTGATACAGGTGTACCGCACAAGAATAATTTAGACTGCAGATTCCTGCAGCTAGCCGGAACATGATGAAGGCATCAACAAGTAACCAAAACTTTCAGACCATATCTCAGATTCAGGCCGGTCCCATTGAGTACATACATATTTGCGTGTCAACTGGGGCGGCTGTTAACTGGAGATAGATGCGTGATGCTTTTGTCATATCACTCATGACTATACATAGATACATACATGCATGATTGCGACAGGATTAATGTACTTGTTAGTAGTACTCAACTAGATAGCGTCTCATCTAGTATAGTACAACTAAGCTTTCCATGAATAATGGTAACTGTAAACGCTGAGCGCTAGACTAGCTAGTACATCGTCCATGATGTACTTACTTAATCACCATAAATTAAAACCGTAAACAAAAAAGATGCTCACACCAACATTCAAGCATGCAGTTCATACAACACCAATCTGCTAGAAAGGTTGCGCACATTTTCTTTTACTATTTTTTTTTAAACGAACCGGCAGGGAGCTGCCCGCTATATTAAAAAGAAGAAACGCCCAGATAGGCACTGTACAACCACCTTTAAAAAAAACAAACACAATAATGATCGTGCCAATTAAAGCTGCAGCTAGAGTTGGGTGTAACAGAGTATTCTATGTGATAGTCAAGCTCTTGCCTTGCAACAATTGTTGTAATCATGATGATGAAGGCATGGGGCCGTGCATTTTTCATTTTGGTCAAGGGTCGACCCATGATCTGAGCGTGTGTGTCCGATCCCTAGCTAGCAACTAGTATGGTTGGTGCGGATATGATATGGACATACATGTGCATGATATCTTGGCACCATTATTTCTTCCCTGTTTGATTCATCTCGGTTTCGATGACTCTACAATTTTGGGAATAAGGAGAAAACGCCTACATTTCGCGAAAGATCAACAACTAACCAAAGCAAACGATATATATCAGGGACATATCTAGGAAAATGTCAAGGGGCTTCTTCAACCTTACAGACAACTTTAGCCTCTCTTTAAAGTGCATCCACGGCAAAAATTCCTAGGAGGGACTAGGGGGTGGCTAGAGCCCCACCGCGGGATCTGTCCCTGATATATATGATGATTTCTGTTAGTAGGATCACTACTTGACAAAAAAACAATAGATGAACCACAGCTAAAACACCTACATTTTGCGAAAGATCAACTAACCAAAGCAAACGATGACGATGATTTATGTTAGTATGTAGGATCACTACTTGAAAAAAAATAATAGGTGACTGATCGTGAGTTCGGCTAGTAAAAAAGGAAAAAGTCTATTTAACCCCCTCAACTATCAGCCAGTGTCTAACCTACACCTCCAACTATAAAACCGTCTGTTTTACATCCTGAACTTTTCAAAACCGTTCAAATTACACCTCGGAGCGGTTTTCGACGGCGATTTTGATACAGTAACTATGGTTTTGCTACAGTAACACGGTTTTGACTTTTCCTTTTTCTATTTATTTCCGTTGAATCTTTGAAAAATCATAGTAAATCATAGAAAAATCATAAAATAAAAAATCTAATTTTGTTGGATTCCACATGAGTAGATCTACACAATGAACATATAATATAGTATGCTTTAGTACAAATTTTTTTTGTAGATTTAAATTAGTTAGAAAATCAAATTTTGTCTGTAATTAATTGGAATAATTCATAGCTACAGCTTCTATGGTCCAACTGTGGTGAAATTTTTATGATGGAGTTATTATTATATGCTTGAACTATAGTAAAAATTTCATACTCATTAGATCATATATAACTTAGTTATAGATTTATTTTAAAGATTCAGCGGAAATGAATAGAAAAAGAAAAAGTCAAAACCGCCGTTACTGTAGCAAAACCGCCGTCCAAAACCACTCCAGGGTGTAATTTGAACGGTTTTGAAAAGTTTAGGGTGTAAAACAGACGGTTTTATAGTTGGGGTGTAAGTTAGACACTGGCTGATAGTTCAGGGGGTTAAGTAGACTTTTTCCTAGTAAAAAATAGTTGAGATTATATTGTAGGATCACCATGAACACCACAGTACTATAGCAACGATCATGGTTCTTAGAGATGTCTCTTGTTTTAGACACGCTTAGGTATAAAAACACCCCTAAAATGGTTACCTCTATAGTCCATCGGTGTTACGGAATGCCTTTAAAAATAAAGGTATTTCTAGAAACAGTCGGAAACAACAACCACGGCTACGAACCGGTTGGAAACACCACCTGTCCATAGAAATGGTTGATTTCTACATACGCTTCATTAGAGCCGGTTGGGAAAACCAGCCAAGAAATCATTTTTGGCCGCCCCAAAAATGTTCTTTTTTTTGCGAGACGCCCCAAAAATGTTCTATGCAGCATTGACCTAGACTTGAAAACAAAAATAGATGCTTGATGAGACTTTTTTTTTAGAATCACACAGTACAGCGCAGACGCCTACAACACGCACGCATACTTACCCTACCCTTATGAGCACCTCTGAATAACTGAGCTGACAGATCTTGAGATTCACGAAATCACCACAGGCGCCTCGCTGTCGACGGGGCGTCACCTACCACTGAAACTCTGAAAGTATAGTGCCGTTAAATCCTGGAAAAATCCAGAAAAATACGAGCACTCGTGCCAAGTCGAGAACTTAAACCCGGATGGACAGGTTTCACCACAAGAAACCCGACCAACTGATCTATGATCAGTTCGCGATGCTTGATGAGACTTGTTAGCAGAGATCAGATGAGACTTGTTAATTAGGAGAGATCGGATGAGACACTAGGATTCACGATGGTTGGCTTGACGTATATATGTCTCCTTTTTTTAAAAAAAAATGTGGCTATAATACTTGGATTTGTATGAGTTGTCATTTGCTTGTCCGTTTTAATTTAAACTTGGTACGTACTGGCTCTAGTTAGCTAGGACTGGGGCCACAAGCTACATGCATGTGATCCCCACTAGGCAAGTTGTATATGCTTGCTGCTACTGTGAAATTGCTGTGCTCCGGAAATAGGAATTGGCTTGTTCTGTAAAAATTGCTAAACCATGCAGGCTTGTCATGGGCCGGCCATGATAGATTAGCGTCAGCTGTAAAGCTGAAGCTAGCATTATCCATTGCTTAACTTAGACATAGTAGAACACATATACCGACAAAGCACCCTGCTTTTGAGTTAAAACAAAAGAACAAAGCCATCTGGAAAAGAAAGCTAGGTAGCTACAGAGTATGTTTCTCTAAAAAAGAAAAAAATGCTAGCCATGTTCATGCATGAAAGCAAATGCATAATAAACTAGCTAGTAGACGTATAAACTGTGTTCATGATGCAATCATGCATGCGTCTCGATTAGACAAGATAAAGCTGCTGCTTGCATATCGTAACAGTATATTGTTGCCTGCTTGCACCAATAATGATGGCGCCGTGCATCTTCCGATCCATTGTGGACCTTGTGGCGCATGTGGTCAGGTTAGGACTCGAGCAAGTCTGCATCCCTGCTGATACATGTTGGCGCCCCGGCAGAGCACTACTGATCTTGACACGCGATTTGCTCCTCGATCTGTTCATCCGTTTTTGGCGACTTCCCTTTCCATAAGAAAAAAAAAGCCTATCTTTTGATCGACCTATCAAACCAAAACAGTCCTTTTTAGCAGAAATGTCATGATAGAGTTGATATACAGCTTTACACATTCAACTAGTACAATTACAAGAACAACTCACAAGAGCCAAACGACGACAAAGTTCTATGCGATATAAGAGAAGTGGATGTAACAACAATGTTGTGTATATGTATGTATATAGTCAGATGATGACGAGTTAAAAGGAGGTATCATGGCATGGCATGATGATGCACACACTTCTGGCATATTGGTGTGGACCGGATAGGTGTGTGCAGCACACTGTGCCACCTTTTTCCCTTTTGCAAGGTGTGACATCGCTTTATTTCCATCTGTGATATTTGGTTGCTGTGGCGTCTGCGTTGAGAGCAACTAGCTAGGGCGTGGGCGTCAGGGCGTGCACTCACTCGCGCCAGCAGAGATGCTCAGCTGCATGGTGGAGTAAGGTAGGATTGGGTAGCTAGCTTGGGCAAATCAGCGAGTGCTGTCGTGGCGCACCGCATATTATATACACAAGCGTCGGTCACAGTTCCGAGTTCATGGTGAGTGCAGTGTAGTGTGGCACGCACCGTACCGTGAATTAGCTGCCCAATCCATTCTAAGGGTCTTGTCAAAAAAAATCCATTCTAAGGGCGCCCTGCCAAGTTTCCAGATCAATAGTATTTTAGTACAGGGGCACCTCCAAAGTATTTTAGCCTTTTTGTGTCTACAAGAAAACTTTTTAATACAAGAAAACTTTTTATGATGGACTAAATCCATTATAAGGAGTACTACAAGAAAACTTTTTAATACAGGACCCTTTTGTGTCTTTCTTTTTATGCATCACAGGTATAGGGGCACATCCAAAGTAGATATATAATCATTTGTGTCGCTTGCGTTAAGAGTGTGATCATTTGTTTTATTTTTCCTTAGATCAATAGTATTTTAGCCTTGGATTTCAAAATTCTATTAGGTTGTTGTAAAATGGCTTGGCTCCGTCCCTGATTGCAGGTACCCATGAATTAAGGAGGCGCCGCCTCTCAAATTTTCGCGGCTACAGCTGCAGCCAATCACAGTGCTTGGCTGCTGGGTGCAACAGAAACCAGCATTACCATTATGCGGAGCTTCTTCTAACGAGTTTGATGCAAACATTTCCGAGGGAGGAAAGTTGTCAAACATTTGCCCCGATCTCTCTTCCTTCCCTCATCACATATCCCCTCTTCAATTGGATAGCTCTGCCACCTCCACCTCCAACCCCGCCTTAAAAAGAGAGTGGAAGTATATTTCGGGCTTTCGACCATCTAAACTTGCTACAAATTAAAGTAAAAACATAATCTCTCCCTCTTATCCCCAAACTTGTAAACCATATATTAATATCTTCTTCTTAATACAATGATACGCAAATCTTCTGCGTACTCGAGAAAAGAAACATAAGCTCCCGGCCACTACCTAAAAATATATTCCAAGGCATATGTATTATGTTATCTATCTTTGTAGATCTTAGAATAAGAAATGCAATGATGCAATCCGAAACGAAAATATCTTAAATAATAAATGCAATGGTGCCTTGTGTAAAGATGTCACAAAGAAAATCAAGCCCACGTTGGTGCCACCCTGCTAGGCCTCCGGTGGCCTCCCACACGTTCCGCACTACTACAGCACAGTAGCAGGCCGCAGCCCACATATGGTCGCGCGCGCTCTGAGTTTGAATTGGGCCATGCAAATCTAATTGCCGTCCTCGTACAACTTACGCACGTGGGCCTGAGCTTGGGCCACCAAACTATAAGCCGTCCGTTAGCCTAGCCGTGAGTTTTGGGCCTCACATAAGCCCACCAGGGCAGCGTAATAAAGAGGCCGAGACTTTTGTCAAGAAAAAAAAGAGGCCGAGCCCAAGCACGCCAGAACCGCCTTACCAGCACGAGCCCAAATAGCCCGAGTCGCTCGCTGCTGCCGCTTTCGCTTCAGGGTGTGTTCGCGAAAACCAGGTGAAAAGTTACTGTAGCATCTTTTGTTGTTATTTGGTAAAATTTATCTAATCATGGACTAACTAGACTCAAAAGATTCGTCCCGACATTTACAGACAAACTATACAATTAGTTATTTTTTTACCTACATTTAATGCTCCATACATACGTCGAAAGATTTGATGTGATGAGTATAAGAGGAAATATTTTGGGTTGGGACGGGGAAGTGAACAAACCCTCAACTCATTTGCAATCGCAATTTCGCAAGCGCTTCTTCCTTCTTCTAGGCTCCAGCTCGCCCAAACCCCTCGCCGCCTTCTGCGAACCTTCTGGCGATGAGCTCCCCGTCCGCCGCCGCCGCGGCGGAGGCGCCACGGACGGTGGCCTCGGCGGTGCTCCGCATCCAGATGGCGCTCCTCGACGGCGCCGCGGCGTCCAACGAGGCGCTCCTCCACGCGGCCGCCTCCGCGCTGCTCTCCGGTGCCGACTACGACGACGTCGTCACCGAGCGCACCATCGCGGACGCCTGCGGCAACCCCGCGTGCCCCAACCCTCTCCCCTCCTCCGCCGCCGCCGCCACGGGCCCCCGCTTCCACATCGCCCTCAGCGAGCACCGCGTCTACGACCTCGAGGAGGCGCGCAAGTTCTGCTCCGAGCGCTGCCTCGTCGCCTCCAAGGCCCTGGCCGCCTCGCTCCCGCACGACCGGCCCTACGGGGTCCCGCTCGACCGCCTCGCCGCGGTCGTCGCGCTCGTCGAGGGCGCCGCCGCCGCCGCCGCCGCTGTCGGGGACGGGAGCGGGTTAGGGTTTCAGGGCGTGGATGGGAGGAACAAGGACGAGGGAAGGAAGGTGGAGATCAAGGAGGAGGTAGCCGGGGCTGGGGAGGTCTCGCTGCAGGACTGGATTGGGCCCTCCGATGCCATTGAGGGTTACGTGCCGCGCCGTAACCGCAGTGCCCAAGGTGAGCATTCCATACATTGCTCGCTTATACTTGCATTTTTACTGTTTCGTAAATTTCAATTGATTGGATGACGGAGAACAGCCTGATGGTGTTAGTGTCTTGTCCTAATCCTGAAGTATTGCATGGCGATATGTTGCTTTAGTGTTGCAATTTAACTATTTGGTCATACATATTGCCGTAGGTGACCGCTCATGAATAACGTGGGTAGGTCGAATTGGTTTCCAGAATAAGATATGAATCTAGGTTAATCTTGTTACTTTTAATAACACAAATAATCTTTACCCGTGATCGGAATTAGTAAGTTTACTTGCAACCTGTGAGTACATCGAACACATTTGGATGGGGATGGGGATGGGGATGGGAAATATTGTATCCTAGCCATCTGTTCTTCACACCTCATTTAATCCTAGCCATTCATTCATTTCCCTTTCCCTATCCCACCCCCTATATCCCAATATCCAAAATTATCAACCTCTTCAGATACGTGAAAACTGTGTGGGTCAAAGGAGCCAAACTCAACGCCTGCCTGCATATTTTCTATATGATTGTGTTTATGGTGATTGGCGCATACAGTATGTAGATGTAGGTGGTGTTGTTTAAGTGTGTCTACTAGTAGAAATTAAAGAAAATAGAATAAGTGAGGTTGTTGGTCAAGGATTTTGTGACTATTACTCCTCTGTACCATGATATGGTGAGGTCACTTCACCCTTGGAGTTTTAGTCAGTACCCTTGACTTAGTATCTCTACTGCTGCATTTACACATCATAACTTTTCTACTGATGTAGTTCAGCCTGCACATTGCAGCACACTAGCAATTTATAGGGTCCTCAGCTTTGCTTAAGAGTGTTGTATTATTTTTCTTAGCAAACTTGCACACTAAAACCTTAATCTGGGTTCTGCAAGCATCTTTGGATTGATATAGATTTTGCACACTAATTTTCTGGTCACTGGTGTAAGTAACAATGTTTACCAGAGTAACGGTAGTTTTACTTGCAGGCACATTTCTGTACATGAAAGGATGCTTATCTCCATTCTTGCCCTTTGTTCGACCTGTCTTAAATTTCGAACAATTGAAGACACAGTGAGCTTATGTTCTGTTTTCAGGGCAAAAGCCACAGGCTCAGCAGAACAAAGTTGCTGGACCTGTGCAGTCCAGAACCGAGAATGTGGATCATAGGGCTGCTGCTCCTGGTGAAGATGGCATGAGAAGTTCACCTTCATTGGTTGAAACACACATAAGCTCAGAAGTAATAGCTGAGAGAATGGGTGACTTAGTTCTTGGTGAGAATACAAAGACACCTAGAAAGAAGAAAACTAAAACCCCATCAAAGATGTTGGAGCAAGAGGAAGATAACAGTATGCTGTCATCTTGCATATCTGATTCCATTGCTAAGCATCTCGAGGATGTAGTTTTGGAAGAGAGAAAAGGCACTAAGAAAAATAAAGCGAGTAAAGCATCATCGAGGACACAGAAGAGTAAGTCTAGAAAAAGGCCTGCTGGAGGCGATGGCCATGAGGTGGACTTTACAAGTACCATAATTATTGGGGATGCTTCGACAAACAGGGAGGAAAGTGCTATGAATCAGTATAACTACTTGTCAAGTTCTGTTTTGGTAGACAATCACCCCTCATCATCTCAATCTTCAGCAAAAGATTCAATGCAAGCTTACGCTGAACAACTGTGCAAAGAATTCAATGAAGCAGTGAACATTGGAAATGATGAAACAAGTGATGAAAAGATGAGGCCTGCATTGAAGTCTTCGTTGAAAGTTACTGCGTCTAAGAGCGGTAGACAGTCTGTTACATGGGCAGATGAGAATGGAAGTGTCCTAGAAACAAGCAAAGCATATGAAAGCCCTTCAAGTAGCATAAAACAACCCGAGGAAGGCATAGACAGTTCACTAAGGCGTGCATCTGCAGAGGCATGTGCTGCAGCACTTATTGAGGCAGCAGAAGCTATTTCTTCAGGCACAGCCGAAGCAGAAGATGCAGGTGAGCATGTATTCATTATATTCCCACGGTTGCTATTCTTTGAGGCACAACTTTTGTTTTTGATTGGTATTGACGCAAGCCTCTCTAACGTCAGTTTCAAAGGCTGGAATCATCATTCTGCCTGACGTGCTTAACCAGAAAGAATATGACAATGCCAAAAACACTGGCGGAGATGATGACCCTGAGATAGATAGGGATGTTATCAAGTGGCCTAAGAAACCTGTACTTCTGGATACAGACATGTTTGAAGTTGATGATTCTTGGCATGACACGCCTCCAGAAGGTTTTAGTCTTACTGTAAGTATTATTAAGAAGGAAAAAAAAGAGAAATACGAATTTTGCTTCTTTTAATTCAGTCTCAGCATGATGTACATTTCTTTTCAGCTTTCTGCTTTCGGAACAATGTGGGCTGCGCTATTCGGATGGATATCCAGGTCGTCTTTGGCCTATGTGTATGGGCTTGAAAGGGGTTCAGTGGAAGAGTTGTTGATTGCCAATGGGAGGGAATATCCTGAGAAGATAGTTCAGAAGGATGGGCTCTCATCGGAGATTAGAAGAGCTCTAGATTCTTGCGTTTGTAACGCCGTGCCAGTACTCATATCAAACTTGAGGTTGCAGATACCAGTTTCAAAATTGGAGATTACTCTGGTATGTGTCAACTTTACCAAGCAGATAATATCATACCTTTTCAAAATAATACTGTTAGGTTAGCTTGATGCTGGTGGCTGACAGTTATATTGGGCTTAACACATGAAACTACACTGTGTTTGTGCTTGCTTTTGGGTTATCTAATATGACCCTTGCTTTGCCACCAGGGCTACTTGATTGACACAATGTCATTTGTTGACGCCCTGCCTTCTCTGCGATCAAGGCAGTGGCAGGCTGTGGTTCTGGTAATGCTTGATGCGCTCTCTGTTCACCAGCTTCCTGCCCTTGCTCCAGTCTTTTCAGATTCAAAGCTTGTGCAAAAGGTGAGTAACCAATTTTACTTTGCACTGATGATTTTTGTGCTTAGTTGAAGAATGTATCTTAGTTTGCTTTGGTGACATCTGATTGTTTCCCCATCGATGTGCGATGCAGATGTTGAACGCTGCTCAGGTTAGCAGAGAGGAGTACGACTCCATGGTGGACCTGTTTCTCCCTTTTGGAAGATCCCTCCAGGCAACCACGCTGATGTAGTCATGTAGCCCAAACGAGAAGCCGTGTGAATCGGTATTCTGAAAGCTGCGTGAATCGTCTGCTACTCTTCGTAGGATCTGATCTGATATTTGGCTGAACTGACAGAGTAAATACAAGTCGCTGTCTTAGCACGAGTCATGGTTATCTGTTGAACAAACTGCCCACTGGCAATTTCAGTGAAGCTGAAATACTTGCGACCTTGATGCCTGCTTGTCAGCTTGTGATATTCCTTCAGCATCTGCGTAGACTGTGAGAACAGACAATCTTTGCTGTCATTCTCAGAGATTGTTAGCTTTAGTGTGGGGAGAACAAAAGATAACTTACACGGATGTTTGGCAGTAATTTCACAAGCTTTGGGACCTGAACTCTGATCTCCACTCCTGTTTATCCTTGCCTTTTCGCTTTTATATACTCTCCATTTTAAATTATAAGACGTTTTAGTTTTTTCTAGATAAATGGCTTCTGCTATATATTTAGATACACAATATGTCTAGATATAAATAATAGCAGTGTATTTAGAAAAATCAAAACGTCTTATGATTTGAAATAGAGTAAGTATGTAAATAATTGTGGATTCGGCTGCCGAACCTATCTCCTATACGACTTGTCTAACCCGGTTTGTCGCCGGAATTGCGTGCGATTGGCACAGGTGCGCACTAGTCCACTCTCATCTGCTACCTGCTCGGCTCAGGACAAAGTTGATTGATTGATCTTCTCAGTGTCGCCGGGCCTGAAACTGTGCTCAGCACTTTGCGTGGTCAAATGCAGTGGCTGTGCCTCCTTTTCTCACTGACTGAAGTTGGCGGCTCAGGTATAAACACATCCAGCCATATAGACTCTTGTACCTCGGGCAATTGGCCATGCCAAAGTCTGTTCATCTAGCTTGTAATCTGACTTTTTCAGCTTGTTTTTTTAGCTGGAACAATATTTTTCTCTCACAATAAATCAGCCAACAGTGTTTTTCAGCCGGCTTATCAGCCCAACCGAACGGGCCATCTTATCTCCAAGCCGTAGAAAGGAACTTTGTTGAAAGGCCCCTCCGTTGTTGGTGCAATGGTGCCATTGGCATTAGCATTACTGAAACGCATGCTCTTACGGCTTCACGTCGCCTCAAGGCTGTTCACTGTTTGTAGTTAACCCCCCAACCTCTTTGCCTCATGTATGAGCCGTCTCTGTTCAGCCCCAACGGCCAACGGCCAATTTGCTGCAGTTCCAGGCTTCCAGCATTACAATAGAACCAACTTGGAAGAAGCTAGTGTGGCAATGGAGCATGTCATCAATATCATCAATACATATATGTACAACAGAAAGGTGGTGCTAACAATAACATCGACTAAATAACACGGGTGAAAGAAAGAAAGAAAGAACGAAGTGAAAAATAACCTACAAAACTGCTGGCTGCTGCTACAGCTGACCTGCCTATGTAATCCGCAGCCGACTCTCAACAAATGGCCCAGCGCTCATCATGCGTCAACCAGAGTTGTCAGCATAGTATTTACACATCCCGAAACCCATCCCCCTCCTCTTCCTCTTCCTCCCTCTAGCGGTGGTCGGTCTCCAGCCAGCTCCTCAGGTTGCACAGCGCCTCTGTCGACAGGCCCTTGCAGCTCCTCGGCCTCGCAGGCTGCTCCTGCTGCTGTGACCCCAGCTCCGACGCGAAGCACACCACGATGACCGTGAGGTTGTCCGCCGTCTCCAGCCGCTTGGCCTCCATCACGAGCTCCCTCGCGCACCGCGCGGGGTCGTCATGCTGCCGCAGGCCTCGCCGCACAAGGCTCACCGCGTGCTGGCTCGTCATCACGTCCCAGATGCCGTCGCAGCCCATGATGAGGAACTCGTCGTCCTCGCCCAGCGTGGCCTGCCGGAACTCAGGCTCCGCGATGAGCGGGGACACCGACGCGTCAGGCGTCTTCATGTCCCAATCGCCCAGGGCCCGCGTCACCGAGAGGACCCCGTTGAGGTAGCCGTCCTCGATGTACCCTCCGGACGCGGCGACCCTCTCGCACTCCTCGACGTAGTTTGCGCGGTGGTCTCGAGACATCTCCATCGCGACTCCTTTTCGGCATAAGACCGCCCGGCAGTCCCCAGTGTTCGCAACCAGTAGTTGCCTGCAAGGAGGGAAAGACACAGCAATGTTGAGACAAGTGGCAATGTGGCGCAAGTGACTCAAAATGCTGTCACAGCTCTATAGCTTATTATACCTCCCAAAGACTAATGCAGTGAGCGCCGTGGTTCCAGAAGAGCGGCTGATGTCCAAATCATCGGCCAAAGCAAGATCCGCCTGGAGGAAAGCTCTACGAACTGAGCTCTCAACGGACTGAAGGTACATCTCATCGACCTGAGATGCCTGTGGGAACTCACTATCCTCGAATAGGAACCTCATTGCATTCCTTTTCATGTAGGCTGCGGCATCCGGACCGCCATGGCCATCAAAAACCTAAAGCACAGAGGGATACAATCAGTTGTGGCAGTGTTTTAACACTAGGTGCTGGAGAAGTAATTTTACAGAGAAAATGACTTACCCCATAGAAGGCACTAGGCAAAGGGCAGACCAACAGTGAGCCGAGATGAGCAGAAAGATCATCTATCCGGATGTGTTCGTCCTCCATGTACCTCCTAGGACCAATATCGGCAAAGCTACCAGACCGAATGGTGGGCACAAACTGTAGCACGTCCATAGACACACTTGGTGCAGCATCAGGCTGCTCCAACCCCTATACCACCACAGAAGAAGACAATTATAGTCCCTTAATCATTGAATGGTAGAAAGCAGTAAAAAGAACAGTCCATTGTTGCATCCTAATTAGTAAGAAGAACAGCCCATTGTTGCCTCCTATTGCCTCCTAATTAACAAAATTAGGAAGCTGTGTCCAGGCCAAACTATCTCAGTTTCCAAAAATGTTTTCCTTCGGGTCTATGCAGTTGACAAATTACGCACCTAAACAGGTGAGAACATGCCACATACTGTAACATATGGTTCACCCACTAACCCACTACATGCTAAATCAGGTTAAGAAACTAGAAGTGTAGACCATCAAATTTTCTATTGCAGTAACAGGCACGCAGTATATAAATGCCCAGATTAAGAACCCACTAAGCCAAACTCATCTGGTAATCTGAACTAGTGCTTTTGGCACGCATAAAACTCAACCACCACCAAACACTACTACAGATACGTATGTATGGGTCCAATAATTCACCACCCACTTTTCTGAACCCTGATGAGGCCTACAACTGTGCAACCACCACACTAGAGCTCCTCCCCCAAGAAAGGAGCTACTACTTTTTGTCAAGCAAGTGTATATCAGCCTTTTGCATCCACAAGCAGATCTTTTTCCCCAAATCGAAAAGGGAGACGGAAAGATGATTCCCTGAGCTTGTCCTACACACTTGAAGAACAGTAGAACAACAGTAGTAGTAATTGGTAGTAACAACACCTAACATGAAATTTGATTTGCAAACTTACAAGCAATCTTCCAAAGAAAGGCAGGCTAAAATGTTCCCAGTCAGAGACAGAATTTTCGCCAGTAGCCTGAGCTTGAGGAACTCACCATGAGAGGCACCTCCACGGCGACCTCGACCTCGATCTCAACCCCGACCTCCCCGGGCGCGGCTACGGCCGCCGCCGCCGCCGCCGTGGACATCCCGACGACGTCTTCAACCCCCTTGGTCGTCACGCACCGGTGGTACTGCACCTCCAGCACCGGCACGGGAGCCTGATGCATCACCTCCGCCTCGGCCACCATCTCCGCACCTCTCAGCAGGCGAAACGACTCAACGACTCCCGATCCAAGACGAACGCCGCCGCCGCCGCCTCGCCGTCAACCAGGAAGGAAAACAAGAAACCGCCCGATCCGCGAACCGACCCGCCGAAAAGAGCACGGAGACCTCCGGAAGCCGCCGTCGTTGGACGATCTGGGGTGCGGGAGAGGAAGGGCGATCCCCCGATGGTTCGCAGGGGCAGGACACGGTTTCTTGATCTGACTTCTGTGGAGGAGGAGGACGCGACGAACAAGCGAGGGGGGAGAAGAGAAGAAATGCGGAGAAGGGAGGGGGGTGGTTGTTATTTATCCGTGGCGTGTGTGCATGCGCGGGAGTGACCGGCGGCAACCGGTGGGGTGGTTTGGTGACCGGGTGGTGGCAGTGCGTTCCGGGCGCGCGCCCGCGGCTGCCGCACGGACACGTGGCCGTCGCATGCCCGTGTGATTGGCTGCCGTTGCCGACCACGCCACGGTTTTCTTTTTTTTTCCGTTTTTTAGGAGGTCTATTTATGATAAATAAATATTAGTGCTGGACTTATAAATAAAAAATCTGCATTTAAATTTTAGTTATGGAAATTGGTGGTTTAAGGAAATGAAATGTTTATTGTTAAAGTTTGTGGTTGTCGAAGTGTTTTAAGGGCGTGTTTGGTTGCCAGCCAAAAACATGCCACGCCTAAACTGCGGCTGGCACACTAACCAAAGTTGTTGTTTGGTTCTCGGCCACGTTTTGGCCGCCACAAATTTTCTCCAGTTGTTTTGCTCCTCTTGCTCGTCGTTTAGTGTGTGCTAATTATGGCAAAACTATGAGAGTGTGGCGCACTTTATTTTGGGCGCCACATCGGGTGTGACTGTGGCGTTGCCAATACTGGCGGAACCGAGCAATCCCTAAGTTTAGTAAAAAAAAAACATGTTTCTAGTTCAATGAGAACATGTTTTTCTTTTTTTTAACTCCTTACAAAGGGGAAAAAATATATCTATGTCGGTGACTCGGTGTGGTTACTGGAGTTACACCATCTAACTCGTCGTAACAGCATCAGCATGTCACTGTGCTTGTTTCCGTTCTTAACAAGGAACTAGCTATCGCTGCTGGCCTGCTAATAATAATATATTTAATAATAAAATAATATGCAGATCGCCAGGTCATATACATGCCCTTGTTTTTTGGCGGGAAAAGAGTGGCCGAGTGAGCACTAGCTGAGCGTGCTGTAGAAGCGAAGTGTTTCTTGCACGGCAACGAGTGAATCGCTCGGCCATCCCCCTAATCTGGGTTTAATTTTGAGATAACTTAGAAAATGAGTTAGCGTTAAGTTGCATTTGTTGATTTCCTATAATGAATTAATTTAATTTTTTTACCCTTGCCTTGTACTTCATCTATTCTAAATTACAGATGTCTTGTCATTTCTAGATACATAGATTTAGATACATAGTAAAAATCAATACGTCTAGAAAACTCAAAACGTTTTATAATTTAGAATGGAAAGAGTAGTTTTTTTCAATTCCATTTTCCTTATTCTTCAGTCCTACTTCAGCAGTACTTTTCAGCGAACGAACAGTGCCTTCCTCTCGCAACAAATCAGCATAAGCCAAATTTCAGCGAAACGAACACGAAATGGTCGGAAAACCTCTCAACCGTTTTCTACTTCTACGTTTGAATACGAAAACGAAAGCGAAAGCGATAAAGCCGGACATGAAAACGAACATGAACTTACGGAATATCGAGAATTTCGAAAACAAACGAATTCGAGCGGAATTCTATCGAACACGACCTATATGAAAATTCAATATGAAATATTTACCAGTAGGACCAAGTACATAACAATTGACAAGTGAATAATAATTAACAAGTCCTACAAGTTTCTTAAAAAATATCTCCATTGGACACCATGTAAGGAACATATGATTTTTCTAAGGCAACAAGCACTTGTACGTGATTAATAATACACCGCTAAAACTTTATTTAATTTTTTTGAACATCTCAAAGACTTCAAATGAAAAAGCTAAAATCTAGAAAGTTGTAGACATCGCCGAGAGCTACAATTTTTTACGAAAAAGATACGATTTTTCTAAGGTTAGACTTCTAATGAGTCAAATTGGGTTTAAACCGAATTTTAAATTCGAGATATTCCGAATTAAAAATAAAAAAGGAGAAAAAAGTAGAAAAGTAGAAATTGGTCGGAAAAATGTCTAAACCGTCTTCGTTTCGATTTCGAATTTAGTGTTCCGAATGTTATACCGAATTCAAATTTATCCGAAAATATGAATTCAATCGAATTAAATATAGAAAATATTTTAAATATAGAAAACGTTGCGATTCAGTACGGGACAGAGATCGTACTTGTAACTCGCAAAGTCGCAATGAACGTCAGCTGCATTCAGTCAAAAAAGTGCACGTCAGCTGCGATGTATTACGTACGTCAAGATATGGTAATGGCCAATTCTTTTTTCAAAACTGTCGACGACAAGGCCACATACAAGTACAGTACGGAGCAGGACGCGGTGGTGGACGCACCAAGAGCACACATGCATGTCACTCTTTTCTTTTCGTTTTTTTTTTTTTTTGCATAACAAAGTCATAACGGCGACAAGAACACCGTCCTCGAGAGTTACCACTACGATCGATGCCTATCTATTTTCTTATCTCAGTAATCAATGCAGTCATGCTGCTGGATGGCATGAATTTATTGGAATGGACCTTTGTAGACATTAGTTTTAGTGGAAGGTTTCTCCCCAACTCGTGCCGAAAATACTCATGTCCTGCTGATAACAATTAACAAAGGTGTTATGTCTCCGTCCAAAAAAAAACAATTCTAGGCATGAACCTAGACATTGTTGTACTCCTGAGGTTGTCTCCAAAAGGGTATTCATTGGGGTACCTAAACCCAAAATAGGCCTTCAATAGGATATTTATAGCCTCATATTTGAAAGATCCCTTTTGAGTGTCAGGAGATCCATAACCTAGATATAAGTATTCTCTCTCCAGAAGATCCATTTGTAGAAAGGATCGTCTTTTGGGTCTTGTTGAGGATACCTATAGCCTCCTATTTGATAGACTCATTTTGAGTGTCAGGAGATCCATAACACAGATATAAGTATTCTCTCTTCAGAAGACCAATTTGTAGAAAGGATCGTCTTTTGAGTCTTGTTGTTGGAGAAGACTAAAAATAAGTATAGAACTCTTTAAATGTAGCGCTACCTAAAGGACAAATGGTGTATTTTGGGTTGCGGTTGTTGGAGACAGTCTGAGGAGTAAGTATATAGGTCTGTTTGGTTCGAGAATAAAGTGTGATAGAATGATCTTGTCTCAGTTAAGAGAGAGAATAATCTTGTATCCTGTTTGGTTGAAGTGGACTAAATGGTCCATAATCCCATAATCTCTCGTTTGAATCGATGGATAGAAGGGGTGGTCATCCCTCCAAATTTGAATGAAAAAAAATGTACTTTGTGAAGAAGATTAAAAAATATCTATACAACTGATGTTGTAAAAATTTTGTAATTATTATGCATGCCACCACATGCGACTTTGATTTGTTTGGTTGTCTGATCGAGCACTCGGGCTAGGCTCTGGTCATGCAGAGCTTGAGGCCGGGCTCCGTAGAAACGCAGGAGATTTTCCTTTCTCGTGAGCCAGGTCCAAAGGATGCAACCTAGGGTGCACGCACAAGTTAGCATGCATGTAAGAAATCTGTTCCGACTGGTTGAGATATAATATTAGCCAGGCCAGAAGTATTCAAGTAACCAGTCACGTCCTTAGAATATGCGAATTTATTTAGTTTACAACGATGTTTTCAGCACCACTCCCTCTATATTCATGCTGGACGTTTTGAAGGTTCGAGTCAAACTTTTAAACTTTGATTATTATCATTTTTAAAATAGCTAGTTTAGAAACCTAAAGATCATATGCATCGATTTTGTCATGAAAAGTTCCTTCATCATAAATGCATAAATTTGTTACCATGTTCGTTTTACATTCTAATAGAAATAGTAGTCCAAACTATGCCATATGTCGTTGTCTAAAAAATCAAGTATTTACAAAACTAGAGGGAGTATTGCCTTGGCACACTTACTCTTTTGTTGCAAACGATTCGATTTGACCCTCCATTTTAAAGGCATGCACCCATTCCAAGAGTGCCAAAATCCAACCACCAAGGAATTAATCATTTCCTTGGGGTTGTAGTAAATTGCCAAGGTAATTTGTTCCTTGGCGGTTCCACTCGGCCTCCAAGTAAATATGTAATTTTTCCTGAGTGTTATTGTGAACCGCCAAGGAAACAACCATTTCTAGATGTAAATCGCCAAGAAAAAAAATAATATTTTTATGATTTTTTCAAATGATTTCGGATGGAGAAGTGACCTAAACGAAAATTGTAATACTCAAAGAGATCTAAAACTTTTTAGTTTAAACTTTTTTTTTATTTCAATCTGTTTAGAGTCTCAAACATGTATTACAAAATTCACTAATAAAAAATAATGCATTGGGCATTTAGTCACATGTTACTTTGAGGTATAGCGGTAAGGATGCAACAAACAAAGGTTGAGGTTGTGATTGTAGATGTAGGGTTTCTAAGATTTTTAAACCTTTTCTAACATTTCCATGGCAGTTGTAACATTTCCTTGTAGGTTTGAGGCCCTCAAGAAAAAATATATATACTTGACGGTTCACTAATTTTTTTGATACTTTGGAACTTCTGGTCGTGGCCCAATTTACCTTCGTAGTTTATCCTTGGGGGTGGACCGCCAAGGAAATTGAATTTCTCTTGCTCTCTATATACTTGGCGGTTAGCCCTCACAAAACATTTCCCTGGCGGTTTTCATGTTTTCTTAGCGGTTTTTGACCCTCAAGGAATTTTTGTTTTAGTATAGCGAATCTTTATTAACGAAAAGTCTTAAATTTATATACTATACTCTATAGTTTTGGTGTTATTGGATTCTTATCTGCAAAGGTCCATAGTTTGACATTAGAGACCCCATGTCAAACAATGCTCACAAAAAAAGAAAAGGGGTTAATATAGTACATGACATAAATTAAGAGTTAAGCTGAATCAAATTACATCTTACTACATTATATTTTGATGAAAGGGAGATCTTCCTTTATGCCTTGGCGGCCGAGGGAGTGCCACACTTGGATGACACAAAAAATGATGGTATTCATCCAAATGGCCTTAAGAGTACTTCGCAACCCTTCCATTATTCAACTTATAGTATATTTTATATATTGTCTCCTTTTTCGCCGGGACCAATGAGAGGCCAACAGTATATCACCAAAGAATAGTGGTGGGTGACAGGTGAGGAAGAAGAAAGATGCGCTTTCCCTCTTTTGGAGTTGCTTAGTTTTAATGGCTACAGTGTTGGTTGAGAAAGATCGCCAAGCACAATAGTGTCGTCATCACCGTCACAACTGTTTTCTTTCTCTTTTTCTTTTTTGTAGTCATTTTGTGCAAAAGGAGAAATAGGAGACCGTGGCACTACTCGCTCTGCAGCTTGTGGATTGCAAAGGCAGGGATGGGTGGGTGATAGCATGATTTTTTCCCTTCTGGAAATCTCTCATTCAATTATTTGTGGTCACAAATTCAAGAAGAAGCTTCTAGATGTTTATCTTTATGCACAGGAAGGTTCTAGGATATTCTGCCTGGATTGTGGCCTTGTGGGAGAAGATTTGAGCAAGTTTGAGTGCATGATTATTGAGTAGGTAACTGTATAGGAACAATGATTTATAGTTTTTTTTGTAAAACAAACTCTGTTTTTTTTACTTCTGTAGCACTGTAATTTGTAACAAGCCTATGCAGCTGTTTTTTTTTTGGCATAATATGATGCTAAACCATGCATGAATTAATCACTGGTTCCTGAACTAGTACTACTATTATTGTTTGGCCCTCGGTTGTGGTTTTACTAAACATTAGTGTTAATCATAAGAAATTTTTAGGTCAGTTCTATTATGGACTGCATCATAGGCGCATCACCAGTTTCCTCCTTGTATTGTACAAGCTCTTCTTGATCCAATGAACTTGCCTGATAGCAACTCAGGCAAATCTCTAATGGACATCATCTGACAACGCAATTTAACAACCCTGGCGAAAATGACACCGCAAATAGGATCAGTGTGGACGGCTCCAATGGATTATAGTGGATAAGAACAACAATATAGAAGGGGCAGACCGCCGTGCTAGGCCTAGCCCAGCCCAAATGTCCACAATTGGCCCACGAAAAAGTTTAGTACTGCTCAGCTCTCTAGTCTAGAATAAATTGAAGTTCTGAAAACATATCGGCTTTAAATCCTAGAAATTCGCTCCCATGAGGAGTCAGGCACAGGACCTGAGGTACTACGTAGGCTCTTGTAACGACTACGCTATAGGCCCTTTCACTTATTCACGTGATATTCAGCAACTTATTCTGTAACATCATATGTTATATGTTATTGGACTGCTTAAGGGCTCCGAGCATGCTTAGGTCAAGCCCATCCCTTTCATATTTTACTTGCTAACTCCTTAACAACCTAATCCATTAAGAGCATGAGAAACACAGACACACACACCAAAAGTTCAATGCATAGCCCCCTTTGTCAACTGTCGTGTCTCTTTGATGTGAAAGTATAACTACCTAAGATGCTGGTAGCTACTAGTGTAGTATAGTAATCTGGAGTGGTTTTTGGACCAAATAAATGCATTTGATAAACAAATCATACTAATAATAAAAAAACAGAAATGCAAAATCCTTTGTGTTATACGCTTGTTTATCAAAGTCACACACACACATGTATATTTTAGAGTGAGAAGATTGTACAACTCAGGCCACCCACAGCAAGAAATAGCTAAAAGGAAAATTAGCGCTGTATTATATTGAGATGATCTCCGAGAGGTGTTCTGCTCCTGCCATACACCAGAGTGCCACCTCTTTACTTCTCATCGACGTCGCTTCCGGTGTTCAAAGACAGTTTGTTTTACTCAGACATCGCATCGCACCCCTTTCACTTTTGTTGACGAGGGCCGAGCAACTCCAACCGAAACCCTTAAATTAGGATTTTTATTTTAATTTAAGAATTCTTTCTACTCAAGGTTTTTTTGCATCTATTCTAATAAAAGCCCTAAAATTAGGGCCCTTAAATTTACTCTAGTGGACACTAACATATGGGATCCACTTTTTGCGCAAAAAACATATGGGATTCACTCACAATTTGGTCATATCCATCACCGTTTCCATCGACTGAGCTATGAAAACGGAGGATAGGAGAGGGAGGAGCATCGGTCGTTCCAATTGACTTGAGCTATGGGGACGGAAAAGAGGAGAGGGAGGAGCACCAAAGATGACAGAGACATTCTAATCGACTGAGCTATGGAGTCGGAGGAGAGGAGAGGGAGGAGCACCGGCCGTTTCAATCGACTGAGCTATGGGAACAGGAGAGAGGAGAGAGGAGAGCATCATTCTAATCGACTAAGCTATGGGGGCAAAGGAGAGAAGAGGGAGGGCACTGGAGATGGCAAGGAGAGGCCGGGCATGCGGAACGAGCCCTGCCAGGGTTGAGTACCTCTTGGAGAGGAGCCGCACCAGGACAAGGGGCTTCGCAGGGGAGAGTTGAGACGAAAAACTGATGCGTGGAAGTGAGTTGGTGCGGGGATAATTTTACCGGAAAGAAGAAGGGAGCTCCCTACACGCCTTAAAATATGGGATCGAAGGAGGAGATTTAGAGAGCTTTATAAAGTAAGGGCTTGAGTTAAGGTCTTGTTAGTATGAGCTGGTTACTTGCTCTAAAATATCTATTCTAATAGTATTAACTTTTAGTACATGGGTCATAACATGAAGTGACATTTTGCTACGGGAGAAACATGGTATTGCCCAATTCACACAGCAAACAACAACATTTGCTGAGTACAATTATAAAAGCGTGATTATTTGTTGTAAGACACCATACCGATTACTTTATTCATTTATCATATTTTAAGAGAGAGAAGATGAGAAAAAAATATTTTCTACCGTACCCTTGTCTTCAACTCCTGCTGCGACCACCACCACCCTTCCCCTCCGCCTTCACCTCCTGCTCCGGGCATGTCCTAGCTTGAAAAGACATTCCCCCCAGTGTCCGCCACCACACCTCGACCGAATGAAAGCTTAGCCATTGTGCCGGGCTACCATGATTTGAAGCCGGTTTACTGAAGATAAGCTGGAAATGAACGTGGAAACAAATCAATCCATCAAGTGGTTGAGGATACTTCAAGTTGCTTGATTGGTTCAATTTGAAGAACTCATACATGCACGGCCCCACGTAGTACTACCAACATGGATGCGTTATAAATCTCGTACGTACCAACGAAATGTCAGCGTCGTCGATCGTTGCAGTCTGCTGTGCCTGTACGTACGTCATAAAATGCGGCCGGGTCTTCATTTTGTCCCCCACATACCAACTGTGCATGCAGCTGACGAATTAAACCAACGCTTTGGCCCAGCTGCATGCTGAAAATTTCAAAACGATGCACGGGACTCAAGTTGAAATGTAAGCTACCATGCCCTTCAAACTTCAAACTTCAAACTTTGAGGACTGCATGCTTGCCAGGGCAGACCAGGATGATCTAGTTTTCCATCAGGGCAAATTGTTGTTTGTACTAATAGTAATCAATAAACAAACAGAATAAATAAACAGCACGTACTCTGCCGTGTTATGATTTCTGAACGAATGAATTCTTTGATCCGGTCCACCGGCCGCCGTGCCGGCCGTGAGCGGCCGGCGCCGGTGACGAACAGCTGCTGCACTGTCCACGTCGGCCCGGCCGGTCCTGGTCTCCTGCCTGCCTCTCCTACCTACGTGCTTCCTGATTCGTTTTCAAATTTTAAATTCACAGCTTCGGTCGGATTTTATTAAGAAATTAGGCCATGCTCAGTACTAGTTTAGTGCTGCGTGATTGGATAGTTAGTTATGCTTGTTGGGTTTTGATCTTCCACCATTAGGCCCAACGGCCTTTTGGGCCTTGCTTCTCGCGCCCTGATCGGGGGCGTCCAACCCTACATGGTTGGTGGGCCCCCGTCACACTGCGCATAAATAGAGGTGGGGGCTGGCCGGCTCAGAACACGAGGTTGATCTCAGCCGCAACTCCCACCGACATTCCCCATCCCGATCTGAGAGGGGCGCAGCCAGTGACGGAAAGCTGCCACCGTCTCCACCGCGCAACCTCTTCATCACGTCGATGGCTCCTCCGGCAAATGAGACTGTGGCCAGCGCATCGACTGCTACTCTCGCTCCTACTGATGGTTTGCAAATACATGCTCTACCTATTCCTTTTCCCTTCTGAAAGTCCCTAGTTTGGTTTTGGCTAATTGATGAAACCTAGGACCAACCTTTGTATCTAAGTGGTTGATTTAGATAAAGGTGGTCATTGCATATGAGACATGACATTGACTCATATGACCAAGATGGTGAAGACCAAGATGAGGCTTGGCTCGATGGACCGGTTGTGAAGGTGAAGGGCAAGTCGAGGCTTCGAAGCGAAGGACCATGCGATGGTGAAGCTTGAGCAAGACTTAGCGCCGACGGACCGATGCAACGGTGAAGAGCAAGTGAAGTCAAGGTCGATGGATCGAGACGGTCATGTGATGATATGAAGTGGATCATATCATTTGGAGAAACAAAATGGGCTCGAGGCAAAGGTATAACCATAGGGCCATTTTGTTTTACACTCAAGACACCATAGAGGGTGTGAGTGGTTTAGGATCGATAGCCGAACTATTAAGAGGGGAAGTCTTATCGGTTATTCGATGCACGGGTGCCACTAGGTGAATTCATGAAGTGCATTGCATGTAGGGCCTAGTGAGCTAATTGGAAAACCTTTGAAAATGATTGAGAAAAAGCTAACACACAAGCACATGGAGATGTACACTTGATGGTGTTGGCACATTTGCAAAGGTGGCGTTGGTCGAGCGTGTGAGCGCGGGATTCAGGCGATTTCGGGGAAATGAAATGCCTATTTTCCACTACGCCGAAAGTTGGAAAAGAAACGGAAGCGAACGGAGGTCACAGAGGTGACCGGACGCTGCACCGGACGCGGTCTCGGTATGACCGGACGCGTCCGGTCAGTACAGCGCGGTATCGGGCGCGCGGGCTAGGGTTTGCAACCGGCGCGTCCGGTCACTCGCGGGACCGGCGCGTCCGGTCAAGTGCCCAGAAGGAACTGAGGTTCGCAGAGGACGATCGGACGCGGGGCGCGTCCGGTCACACGCGATCGGACGCGTCCGATCGTTGAAGGAGCTTACTGGACTCCGACCGGACGCTGGCACTGTCGCGTCCGGTCGTTGTGAGGAGCGCGTCCGGTCGTTGTTTCGCGGGCGCGGGTGCTGTGCGGATCGGCGCGTCCGGTCGGTTGAGCAGCGCGTCCGGTCATAGAGTTTGACCGTTGGCGCGCAGTGACCGTTGGAGGATCTAACGGTCGCATTTGAAATTTGAAGGACACGTGGACGTCGCAGGGCGACCGGACGCGGTTGAGCGCGTCCGGTCAGTTTCGACCGGCGCGTCCGGTCGTCCCGAAAAAACGGTCAGTGGAGTGGCAACGACTCTATTTGGATGGGATGCTTATAAATACTCGTTGGCCGGCCCTTGGGGAGGGAACTAGTGATTTCTAATATTCTTGTGCATCCTTTGAGCTAGAGCATCTCCTCCCACTCATCTCTCTTGCTTGATCGCAAATCAAAAGTGAGATTGAGTGATCCCAAAGTGCATTGCATAGCTTGAGGGCATCTAGTGGCACTTGTGGGTGGTTTAGCCGGTGGATTTTTTGTTACTCTTGGAGAGTACCGCTCCTAGCCGGCTTGGAGATTGTTGGAGGCGTTGGCAAGAGAAGGTGATTGTTCTTGGCCACCTCCGGTTGATTGTAAGAGGTTCTTGTGCTTTCCTCGGCGGGACGCCAAAAGCAACTCTATTACATTGCGCGTGTCATTGAGTTACCTCACTTGAGAGTGGTGTCTTGCGGTGCCTTGCGGGGCGTGCCTTGAGGGGCAAGTGACTTGAGGGTCGCATCGAGGAACCATCTAAGTGTTGGTCGACACAACCGGTGACGTAGCTTGTCGGTGCACAAGTGAACACCGGGTGAACAAAAATATTGTGTCTCTTGTCTCCCGGTGATTGGTCTCCATATTGTGTTGTTGTCAATATTGATTGATTGTATATCATCTTGGTGATTGGCAACATCTTCACTCCACCGTTGGTATAAGATACACAATCCTATCTCTTGCATTTACTTTTACTAGATTATCTTATGTAGCTCTAGTGGTAGCCTTTGCTAGTGTTGTTAGCTTGCTCACTAGTGTAAGTTTAGTGACATAGCCCTTGTGTGAACTAGAGATCATAATACCTTAGACTTGTGGATAGGAGGCTTGCATCACAACCCTTGGCTAAGCAAAACTCGCTTTACGCCGTTTGTTATTCTAACAAGTTTGCTTAGTGGCTTGTGTAGATTTTTTTTAATAGGCTATTCACCCCCCCTCTAGCCATCTAGGACCTTACAAGTGGTATCGAAGCCGTGGTCACCGTTTGAATCAAGGCTTAACATCCTTCGGTGTGAAAAATGGCTCAAATTGTGTTCAATAATGTTGGGGGCAAGCCACCGTTCTTTGATGGTGTTAGTTCTTTTGCTCATTGGAAGAGAAAAATGACAATGTACCTTGGATCTATTCATGAGAGAGTATTGCAAGTCACCGAGAATGATTTTGCTATCATTGATCCCGATCATCTCACTAATGAAGATAGAGCAAATAGAACATGCAATAGAATGGCTCTCAATACTTTTTACAATAGTATTGACACAAAAGTATTTGAGGGCATCAAGGATTTGGAATTTGCTAGTGAAGTGTGGACAAGATTGAGTGAAACTTATGAGGGCACTAAGGTTGTAAAGAGTGCCAAGCTATATGGGCTCAAGAGTGAGTTTGAGAACTTCAAGAAAAAGGATGATGAAACAATCATTGAAATGTTTCATAGATTGCAAGTGATAGTCAATGATCTCAAGAGCTTAGGGCACAAGACTCAAGATCAAGATTTTTGTCACAAGTTCTTATTGAGCTTACCTAGAAGATTCAAGATGTTGATTATGATGTTGCAAAGAGATGGGCTTGAAGCAATGAAGCCTAATGATTTGCTTGGTGAAGTATTAACCTATGACAAATATGATCAAGATGTTGATGACAAGGAGAAGGTGGAAGATGAGAAGAAGAAGAAGACCGTGGCATTCAAGGCCATCTCCTCCAAGGGCAAAGCTACCATCATTGAAGAAGAAGAAGACAATAGTGAAGATGAAGATTATGAAATTGATGATGAGGCATTTGCTTTTGTAGTCAAGAAAATGGGTCACATGTTCATTAAGAGAAGAGACTTCAAAAAGAGAAATGACAATTTCAAGAGCAATGAGCAACAAAGGAAGTGCTTCAATTGTGATAGCACCGAACATCTTCAAGTCGATTGTCCCTATGACAAGAAGAAAAACAACAAGAGGGGCAAGTTTGAGAAGAAAAAGAAAGAAGCCAAGATAACATTCAAGAAAGGCTAGAATGGAGTCTATGTGGCCACTTGGGAAAGTGATGATGAAGAAGAAGAAGAAGAATCATCCAACAAGGCTTTTGCTTCCATTGCTATCAACAAGAAGCCTTTACTATTTGATTCATCCTCTTCATGCTTCATGGCCAAAGAAGCTAAGGTATTATATGATGAAAGTGATGATGAAAGTGAAATGGAATATGTTCATGATAGTGATAATGAAAATAATGATGATGATGAACCAACTAAAGAACAATTATATGACTTGTTGCAACAAACTAGAGACATAGCTATTGCCAAGAACAAGGAGTGCAAGAAGCTTTCAATGAAAGTAGCAATACTTGAGAAAGTTCTTGGTGAGCTTAAGACCACTCATGAGAGTCTAGTGGAAGACCATGAGGATCTTGGTAAGGCTCATTCCAAGCTTGAAAAGGCTCACTCATTGCTACTTGAGCAACAAGCAAAGAAGGAGGTTGTTGTATCATGTGATATAGGTGTTACATGTGATATAATTGATGAATCCTTTAATGAACCTATCATCATGTCAAATGCTAACCCTTCTTGTAGTTCTTCATCCACCACCACCAACTCTACCTCTACTACTAGTGATGGTTTCACTTGTGATGCCTCACTAATGGTTGAGAATGAGACTCTCAAGAGAGAGGTGGATGAGCTCACTCACGCCCTGGGCAAGGCCTATGGTGGTGAGGCCCGCTTGCTTAAGTGCTTGGGTAGCCAAAGGTTCTCTCTTAACAAAGAGGGATTGGGCTACACCCCCAAGAAAGGCAAGTCGGCCTTTACAACTCCAAAGCCTAGCTTTGTGAAGGGCAATGGTCGGTTTTGCAATAGATACAAGCAAGTTGGGCACTTAGAGCATAATTGTAATAAAAAGAACCAAAGCAAGAAATTTGTTAATGCTATACCTTTTGATTCTTGCTATGTGCTTACCAAAGGTGTGAAGGGTGTGCAAGCTAAGTTTGTTGGTACACCAATTGTGGGCCCAAAGAAGAAGGCTATTTGGGTACCAAAGAGCTTAGTTACTAACCTACAAGGACCCAAGCAAAAATGGGTACCTAAACTTCATTGATTTGCTTGTAGGTCAATTACAAAGCCGGAGGAAGGCATTGGATTATTGATAGTGGGTGCACTCAACACATGACCGGTACATCAAGAATGTTTGACTCAATCAATGACAATGATAGTGGTGTTGATTCTATCACATTTGACAATAACAAGAAAGGCAAGGTTATTGGCTTAGGCAAGATTGCAATATCAAATGACATGAGTATCTCTAATGTGTTGCTAGTTGAAAGCTTGGATTTCAATCTTCTATCCGTGGCACAAATATGTGATCTAGGCTACAAATGCATCTTTGGGGTTGATGATGTGGAAGTTATTAGTGTGGATGGTTCAAATGTGGCATTCAAGGGCTTTAGATATGAGAATCTCTACCTAGTTGACTTCAATGCTAGAGAAACTTCTTTGACAACTTGCTTAGTCTCCAAATCAAGCATGGGTTGGCTTTGGCATAGAAGGCTTGGTCATGTTGGCATGAAACAATTGAAGAAGCTTACAACTCACAATCTTGTCAATGGTTTGAAAGATGTTGAATTTGAGAAGAATAAGCTTTGTAGTGCATGTCAAGCCAGGAAGCAAGTTGGAATCTCACATCCAAAGAAGAGTACAATGAGCACATACAAAGCATTTGAGTTGATGCACATGGATCTATTTGGACCAACAACATATACAAGCATAGGCGGCAACAAGTATGGCTTTGTCATAGTGGATGACTTCACAAGATTCACATGGGTATTCTTTCTTAGTGACAAAAGTGAAGTGTTTGACACCTTCAAGACATTTCTCACTAGAGTTCACAATGAGTTTGAGATTAGAATCAAGAAAGTGAGAAGTGACAATGGAAGTGAGTTCAAGAATACAAGAATTGAAGAACTTTGTGATCATTATGGTATTGGACATCAATTCTCGGCCAAGTACACTCCACAATCAAATGGCCTAGTTGAGAGGAAGAATAGAACATTGCTTGATATGGCTAGATCAATGCTTCATGAGTACAATGTGAGTCAATCATTTTGGGATGAAGCAATCAATACCGCTTGCTACTACATCAATAGATTATATTGTCATCCATTGCTAGAGAAAACCCCATATGAGCTACTTCATGGAAGAAAGCCCAATATTTCTTACTTTAGAGTGTTTGGTTGCAAATGTTATATCTTGAAGAAGGGCACTAGATTGGGAAAGTTTGACAAGAGATGTGATGAGGGGTTTCTACTTGGATATTCAACTACAAGCAAAGCTTATAGAGTTTGGAACAATTCAAGTGGCATTCTAGAAGAAGTCCATGATGTGCAATTTGATGAAACCAATGGGTCACAAGATGAAGAAGAGAATCTAGATGATGTTGGTGGAACTCAATTGGTGGAAGCAATGAAGAACATGGACATTGGGGACATTAGAGCAAAGCAAGTAATTGATATTCAAGATGATGATAAAGATCAAGTGCTCAATTCACCAAACAAGCTAGTTAGTGACTCTCAAGTGCAAAATTATGGTGCTAGTTCTTCTCATCGAGATACATCAAGTGATCAACCAAGCTCAAGCAATCAAGTGCAAGTACTCCAACCACAACATGTTTCAAGAGATCACCCCATTAATAGTATTATTGGTGATATTAGAAGTGGTGTGCAAACAAGATCAAGATTGGCTATGTTTTGTGAGCATGCATCATTTGTGTCAACCATAGAACCAAAGAAAATAGAAGAAGCTTTGAAGGATGCCGATTGGATCATGGCTATGCAAGAAGAGCTTAACAATTTCACAAGAAATGATGTTTGGGAATTGGTAGAAAGGCCAAATGACTACAATGTGATTGGAACCAAATGGGTGTTCAAAAACAAGAAAGATCAAGATGGCATTGTGGTGAGAAACAAAGCAAGACTAGTTGCTCAAGGTTACACTCAAGTTGAAGGTCTTGACTATGATGAGACATATGCTCCCGTGGCAAGATTGGAGGCAATAAGGATTTTATTGGCTTATGCTTGTGCACACAACATCAAACTATATCAAATGGATGTCAAAAGTGCATTTCTCAATGGGATCATCAATGAGTTAGTCTTTGTTGAGCAACCTCCCGGATTTGAAGATGACAAGAAACCCAACCATGTGTACAAGTTGAAGAAGGCTTTATATGGCTTAAAGCAAGCACCTAGAACATGGTATGAGAGGCTAAGGGATTTCCTTCTCTCTAAGGGATTCAAGATGGGCAAGGTTGATACTACTCTATTCACCAAGAAGATTGGAAATGATCTATTCATAGTGCAAATATATGTTGATGACATCATCTTTGGATCAACCGATCAAGCTTATTGTGAAGAATTTGGTGCTATGATGGCCAAAGAGTTTGAAATGTCTATGATTGGTGAACTTAGCTACTTCCTTGGTCTCCAAGTCAAGCAATTGAAGAATGGGACATTTGTGAGTCAAGGAAAATACATAAGGGACATGTTGAAGAAGTTTGGAATGCAAGATGCAAAGCCAATTTCAACTCCAATGGGCACAAATGGCAATTTGGATAGTGATCTTGATGGCAAAATGATGAATCAAAAGGAATATCGGTCTTTGATTGGAAGTCTACTCTATGTCACCGCATCAAGGCCGGATGTCATGTTTAGAGTTTGCATGTGTGCTAGATATCAAGCCTCACCTAGAGAAAGTCATCTCACGGCGGCAAAGAGAATATTGAGGTACTTGAAGCAAACAAGAGATGTTGGACTATGGTATCCCAAGGGGTCAAAGTTTGAATTGATTGGATATTCGGACTCCGACTATGGGGGTTGCAAGATCAATAGGAAGAGCACAAGTGGCACATGTCAATTACTTGGCAGATCACTTGTGTCATGGTCCTCAAAGAAATAAAATAGTGTGGCAATCTCTACCGCCGAAGCCGAATATGTGAGTGCGGGGAGTTGTTGTGCACAATTGCTATGGATGAAATCAACTTTGAAGGATTATGGCCTCAACTTCAAGAATGTGCCGTTGCTATGTGATAATGAGAGTGCAATCAAGATGATACAAAACCCGATTCAACATGGAAGAACAAAGCATATTGACATAAGACATCATTTCATTAGAGATCATCAACAAAAGGGAGATATTGCCATTGAAAGTGTTGGCACCGATGATCAACTTGCCGATATTCTCACCAAGCCACTTGATGAAAAGAGGTTTTGCAAGCTAAGGAATGAATTGAACATTCTTGATTTCTCAAACATGAGTTGAATGCACCCCACCCACTTATTGACATGCCTCTCCTTCGATATTGCAAGGTAAAATTGATTGACATGTCATTCATACTATGCTAAGGACTTGGTAGAGCATGTAGACATAATAAGTGGTACGCATAAGCATTCATGATAAATCAAATGAATTTGATGGATATATATTACCACTATTGCTTCTATGCTTATTTTGATCTAGTGGTGGCATATGACATGTTTATGAGCTTGTAAACCTAGTGTTAAATCTAGAAGACTTACTATAAGTGTTTAATTCAACATAGGCAAGATAACCCTTATTTTGAGGAGTGAAGAAGCTTGTCTTTGGTTCAAATCAAATTAAATATCTTTGGCAAGTATTCTAGGTTAAACCAAATTTGATAAATTTTTTTAACCTTACATGTGGAATCGAATTAATTTCAATCTACTCCATCAAACACTTTTCCTTCTCTCCACAATTTGATCCTATTTTTGGATAAGTTGTTGACAAAGGGGGAGAGAAAAAGATGATTCAACTTGATAAAGGGGTAAATAAAATTTATGATGAGAAAAAGATGATTCAACTTGATAAAGGGGTAAATAAAATTTGTTGATGCACACAAGTAGGGGGAGCAAGCTCATAAACAAAGTTGTTGCATTTATTTGTGCATTCTCATATGACTTGCTCATTACACATGTATTTAAATTCAATATACATGCTTGTGTGGTGCAATGCTAGTATAGAAATTGGATGATGAAATGATCTACTAGCATGCATAGGAATAGTTTACATGTGGTATCTAGACTTGCCTAAAGATTTACAAGTGGTTAGCTTTACAAGTGGTCCAAGAACCTTTACATATAATGTTGATCTCACGGGGTTCTTGAGTTTTGATGGATGTCTAGTTACTTCATGATGCTAAGGATGGTGTAAAAGGCAACTCCGATTGGTATCACGCTTCAAAGGTCCATTTCTTACACCTTAGCATCATTTTGGTAGAATTACTCTCCCAACACTTCTATCCATGCGTATGTGCAAAGCCTTCAATCCAAACTCTATGCACATATGTAGGGAGAGCTAATGCTACCAAAACCAAGCTTGTGATAATTGTCCAAACTTTACTTATGAGCAAAATGATTGGACAAGTATGACAAGTTTAAAACTTTTATTATCAAAATCATCTTTGTGAGGGTTGTCATCAATTACCAAAAAGGGGGAGATTGAAAGTCCCTAGTTTGGTTTTGGCTAATTGATGAAACCTAGGACCAACCTTTGTATCTAAGTGGTTGATTTAGATAAAGGTGGTCATTGCATATGAGACATGACATTGACTCATATGACCAAGATGGTGAAGACCAAGATGAGGCTTGGCTCGATAGACCGGTTGTGAAGGTGAAGGGCAAGTCGAGGCTTCGAAGCGAAGGACCATGCGATGGTGAAGCTTGAGCAAGACTTAGCGCCGACGGACCGATGCAACGGTGAAGAGCAAGTGAAGTCAAGGTCGATGGATCGAGACGGTCATGTGATGATATGAAGTGGATCATATCATTTGGAGAAACAAAATGGGCTCAAGGCAAAGGTATAACCATAGGGCCATTTTGTTTTACACTCAAGACACCATAGAGGGTGTGAGTGGTTTAGGATCGATAGCCGAACTATTAAGAGGGGAAGTCTTATCGGTTATTCGATACACGGGTGCCACTAGGTGAATTCATGAAGTGCATTGCATGTAGGGCCTAGTGAGCTAATTGGAAAACCTTTGAAAATGATTGAGAAACAGCTAACACACAAGCACATGGAGATGTACACTTGATGGTGTTGGCACATTTGCAAAGGTGGCGTTGGTCGAGCGTGTGAGCGCGGGATTCAGGCGATTTCGGGGAAATGAAATGCCTATTTTCCACTACGCCGAAAGTTGGAAAAGAAACGGAAGCGAACGGAGGTCACAGAGGTGACCGGACGCTGCACTGGACGCGGTCTCGGTATGACCGGACGCGTCCGGTCAGTACAGCGCGGTATCGGGCGCGCGGGCTAGGGTTTGCAACCGGCGCGTCCGGTCACTCGCGGGACCGGCGCGTCCGGTCAAGTGCCCAGAAGGAACTGAGGTTCGCAGAGGACGATCGGACGCGGGGCGCGTCCGGTCACACGCGATCGGACGCGTCCGATCGTTGAAGGAGCTTACTGGACTCCGACCGGACGCTGGCACTGTCGTGTCCGGTCGTTGTGAGGAGCGCGTCCGGTCGTTGTTTCGCGGGCGCGGGTGCTGTGCGGATCGGCGCGTCCGGTCGTTGCGAGGAGCGCGTCCGGTCGTGGCTTCGCGCAGCGGTGCTGTGCGACTGGCACGTTCGGTCGGTTGAGCAGCGCGTCCGGTCATAGAGTTTGACCGTTGGCGCGCAGTGACCGTTGGAGGATCTAACGGTCGCATTTGAAATTTGAAGGACACGTGGACGTCGCAGGGCGACCGGACGCGGTTGAGCGCATCCGGTCAGTTTCGACCGGCGCGTCCGGTCGTCCTGAAAAAACGGTCAGTGGAGTGGCAACGGCTCTATTTGGATGGGATGCTTATAAATACTCGTTGGCCGGCCCTTGGGGAGGGAACTAGTGATTTCTAACATTCTTGTGCATCCTTTGAGCTAGAGCATCTCCTCCCACTCATCTCTCTTGCTTGATTGCAAATCAAAAGTGAGATTGAGTGATCCCAAAGTGCATTGCATAGCTTGAGGGCATCTAGTGGCACTTGTGGGTGGTTTAGCCGGTGGATTTCTTGTTACTCTTGGAGAGTACCGCTCCTAGCCGGCTTGGAGATTGTTGGAGGCGTTGGCAAGAGAAGGTGATTGTTCTTGGCCACCTCCGGTTGATTGTAAGAGGTTCTTGTGCTTTCCTCGGCGGGACGCCAAAAGCAACTCTATTACATTGCGCGTGTCATTGAGTTACCTCACTTGAGAGTGGTGTCTTGCAGTGCCTTGCGGGGCGTGCCTTGAGGGGCAAGTGACTTGAGGGTCGCACCGAGGAACCATCTAAGTGTTGGTCGACACAACCGGTGACGTAGCTTGTCGGTGCACAAGTGAACACCGGGTGAACAAAAATATTGTGTCTCTTGTCTCCCGGTGATTGGTCTCCATATTGTGTTGTTGTCAATATTGATTGATTGTATATCATCTTGGTGATTGGCAACATCTTCACTCCACCGTTGGTATAAGATACACAATCCTATCTCTTGCATTTACTTTTACTAGATTATCTTGTGTAGCTCTAGTGGTAGCCTTTGCTAGTGTTGTTAGCTTGCTCACTAGTGTAAGTTTAGTGACATAGCCCTTGTGTGAACTAGAGATCATAATACCTTAGACTTGTGGATAGGAGGCTTGCATCACAACCCTTGGCTAAGCAAAACTCGCTTTACGCCGTTTGTTATTCTAACAAGTTTGCTTAGTGGCTTGTGTAGATTTTTTTAATAGGCTATTCACCCCCCCTCTAGCCATCTAGGACCTTACACCTTCTCTGCTCTGTGGTAGAATATATATTAGGACGTGTATTCTCTGTGAATTATCTTTCGATTACTTCCTACAACGAATCCGTACCCGATCTAATGAATCAATGAACTGTGAAATCCAACAATGGTACCGGAGCCACGGTGTATGAACGAAGAACCCTAGATCGGGTGAACCGATTTCAAATCAGGAATGAACAAATCGAACCACGACGAAACCCTAACCGATCCACTGCCGATCGGGAAAACGCAACCAAGAATCGAACCCACGACTTGAGGATTGCAAGTCTCGGGTGTGACCACTGTGCTATGAATCGAACCCTAATGAATCTCGGACCGGATCGAATCGAACCACGAACCCACCCATGGGCATGGCTACGCGCGGTTGAAGAAACCTCGGTGGGACTTGTGCTTGCGGGGTTGGGCCGCCGTGGCCGGCTGTGCCTGCCGAACCGTCCATGGCTATGGGCACCGCACGCGGGGCCGCTCGACGGCGACGAACTCTGCCTAGGGCGAGCTCGCGCGCCGGCGAGGGGCCCGGCGGCGGCACCGCCGTCTCTTTCCCTCCGGCCGCCACGGGACATGGGAAGCTGGGAAGCTGCTCTCACGTGCGGTGAAGAAGAAAGGGGAAAGGGAATGTTCGGACTCGGGCCGCGTGGGTCGTGACCGGCACTCCCGGCGGCGAACGTGGATCGGATGGAAGAGAAGAGAAGAAGAACTTAGGGTTTTCTTTGAGGCTAACGGCGGCCGGCTGGTTTTGATGAAGCGAGAAAGAAGGAGGACCGTCGGATGATCATGGACGGCTCAGATCGGCCGGCAGCACCGCGGGTTGGAATTGGCCCAAGCGGGCGCGTGCCTCGGGCCGAAATCCCGGCCCAAGCCCAGGTTGCGGCCTGGGCACGGGAGGCGGGCGAGGCCGAGCGTGCTGGCCGAATGGGCCGGCCACCTGGTTGGGCCACGCGGAAAAAGAAAGGCCTGCGGGCCAAAATTGAAGAAGGAAAAGAGAAATTTCAATTTTTTTCAGAAGCAATATTTATATGAATTTGATGAATATTTGAATGAATTTGAATAGAATTTGAATAAGAATTTTACATGCAATCTTGTTCAACGACATTTTACTCAGAAATAATGAAATTTTTTTAGTGCTTCTGGAAAACAACATTATGAGAATTTTATTATTATTTCCGCTGCGTACTTGATATAATTATTTTCATTATCAAATTTGAACCAACGGGAGAATTTGGTTTTGAAAAAAATAAATAATAATTGAAGATGAATTGTAGTATTGTTATTTTCTGACCAACGTTGTTAATAACAATATTATAATTCATGAAAATTGTGCATTAATTTTATTTCTGCCCAACGGTGATATAAAATTATTGCATAGATGAATTATATGTTTTAATTTGACCAATGTTGAGTTAAAGCATATGATTCCATGTATAAATATTTCTCACTTACTCTGATGTGGTTTCAGGAGGCAAATGCATTGTGAACATCGCGAACATTCCGACACTCAATGGGACCAATTACCGTGTGTGGCGAGAGAAATATGAACTTGAACTTGCGTTGGGAGAGGTCGATTATGCCATCATCTCACCATGTCCCACTGAACCTGTGGATCCGGTGAAAGAAGAAAATGAATCTGACGCTGATTTCACTGCTCGAAAGCGTGATCATGCTGAGATAAGAATGAAATATGATTTTGAACATAGACAATGGACCCTCTCCAACCGCAAGTGCTTATTGGTAGCTAAGGCCACCATAGAAGAACAGATAAGGGGCTCAATCCCTGAATGTGCTACTGCCATAGAATATCTTGATAAAATCAAGAGTCAGTTTACTGGGTCTACCAAGACCACAGCAAGTTCACTGATAAAGAAGCTTGTGAATGAAAAATATACTAGTGGTAGCATCAGAGAGCACATTTTGAAGATGAACACCACGACATCTAAGCTAAAAGAGATGAATTTGAAGGAAGATGATTTCCTGATTCATTTGATTTTTGCTTCCCTACCAAAAGAATATGATACTTTCATTGTGAACTATAATATGCAGCCTGAAAGATGGGGCATAGAAAGACTTATCTCAATGTGTGCTCAAGAAGAGGAGAGAATAAAATTCTCACAGAGTGAGTCCGCCCATTTTGTGAAGGATAATAAAAGAAAGAACTTTAATAGCAAGAATTCTAAACCACAGGGGAAACCCAAGTGGGACAAGGCCTCTTCCTCAAACTCACAGGGAAAGAAACCCCAGGAACCTGAAAATCAGCAGAGCAACTCCTATGGTGGAGCTGAAAAGGATCAATGCAAGCACTGCTTTAAGAAGGGACACTACAAGAGAGACTGTCCTGACTTCCTGAAATCTCTACTGAAAAGAGGTGAAGAATTTATTACATTTGTAGATGAATCCCTGTATTTATGAATTTATTACATTTGTAGATGAATCCCTGTATTTATGTTATGCAAAATCCACTTGGTGGGTTGATTCAGGAGCAACTACTCATGTTGCAAATTCTTTACAGGGGTTAAGTGGGACGAGAACCTTGCAAAGAGGAGAAAGAACGATTAAAGTTGCAAATGAAGTGCAAGCCAATGTTGAAGCTATTGGAGATCTATCTTTAGAATTGAATAATGGCTTTGTACTTAGACTTAAAGAAGTGCTTTATGTTCCCTCTTTGCGTAGAAATTTGATAAGTGTTTCGAAACTTGATGATGATGGAATTGATTGCCATTTTGGTAATGGCAAATGTAAGATACTTGTTGATAATGAATGTGTTGGTCTTGCCTTCCAACAAGACAAGCTTTATTTGTTATCTCTTGATGAAAATGCGAACAATGTATGCGATGAGAATATGAATGATTTCCCATCTGCGAATGTAACTAAGAAGCGGAAGCGAATTGATGATGCCTCTTCGAAATTATGGCACTGTCGCTTAGGCCATATTTCGAGGGGGGAATAGAACGGCTAATCAAAGAATCAATTCTTCCGCACTTAGAATTTTCAGATTTAGAACAATGCGTTGATTGCATCAAAGGAAAGTATGTCAAGAAAATTAAGAAAAATGCCAAACGAAGCACAAGAACTTTAGAAATAATCCACACTGATATATGTGGTCCATTTCCTGTGAAAAGCATGGATGGTTATGATTCATTTATAACATTCACAGACGACTACTCTCGTTATGGCTATATTTATCCAATTAAAGAAATATCAGAAGCATTGGATAAATTCAAAATATTTAAAGCTGAGGTTGAAAATCAGCATGATAAGAAAATAAAGATAGTACGATTAGACCGAGGTGGAGAGTACTATGGGCGACATACCCCATATGGCCAAATTCCTAGACCGTTTGCAAAGTTTCTACAGGAAAATGGCATAGTCGCTCAGTACTCCACACCGGGGGAGCCTCAGCAGAATGGAGTGGCTGAAAGACGTAACCGTACCTTAATGGATATGGTAAGAAGCATGATAAGTTACTCCACATTACCGATTAGTTTATGGATGGAGGCACTGAAAACCGCCATTCACATACTTAATCGAGTACATAGCAAATCGGTGCCTAAAACACCGTATGAATTATGGACAGGAAGGGAACCCTCACTTAACCATTTGCGTGTGTGGGGCTGTCCGGCTGAGGCAAAAGTGTTTAACCCAAACATAGGAAAGTTAGACTCCAAGACAGTCAGCAACCATTTTATTGGCTATCCAGAAAGATCAAAAGGATATCGCTTCTATTGTCCTGACAGACATACAAAGATTATAGAAACAAGACACGCTGTGTTCTTGGAGGATAACATGATCAGGGGGAGCATGGTAGCACGAGAAATAAGCCTTCAGGAGAAGCGGGTACATGTACCCACTCCGATGGTTGAAGAACCATTCTTTACACTATCTGTTGCTGTTGCGCCGACAGTGCAAGACACTATAGTGCCAACACCTGTTGCAAGTTCTCCCGTGGCGACAATGAATGAATATGAGGAGCCTATCCTTGAGGAGCCTGTCCTTGAGGAACCTATAGAACCAAATATCGCACATGAGGAAGAATAGCTACAGCCCAATGAGGAACAAGTGCCAGAGGCCCCTAGAAGGTCTCAAAGAACAAGAAGGTCAGCTATTTCTAATGACTATGAAGTTTATGAAACAGAAGAATTTCAGATGGGGGATGATCCCACCTCATTTGAAGAAGCCATGAGAAGCGATCACTCATCAAAGTGGCTTAAGGCCATGGAAGATGAAATGAAATCAATGAGTACCAACAAAGTTTGGGACTTGGAAATTATTCTTAAGGGAGCCAAAACAGTAGGTTATAAATGGATCTACAAAACAAAATATGACTCCCAAGGGAACATAGAAAGATTTAAAGCGCGACTTGTGGCGAAAGGCTTTACGCAAAGAGAAGGGATTGATTACAATGAGACGTTTTCTCCAGTCTCATGTAAAGATTCCTTCAGAATTATAATGGCACTTATGGCCCACTATGATTTGGAGTTACATCAAATGGATGTAAGAACGGCGTTCCTTAACGGGGATTTGGAAGAAAATGTTTATATGGCACAACCGAAAGGTTTTGTTGTAAAAGGAAAAGAAAATATGGGATGCCGCCTAAAGAAATCAATCTACGGATTAAAGCAAGCCTCAAGACAGTGGTATTTGAAATTTGATAGAACAATAAAAGGTTTTGGGTTTAAGAAAAATGTTGAGGACAATTGCGTTTACGCAAAATTCAAGAATGAAAAATACATATTCCTAATCTTGTATGTGGATGATATCCTGCTTGCTAGCAGTGATGTCAATCTACTAATGAAAACGAAGAAATTCTTGTCCTCAAACTTTGATATGAAAGATCTCGGTGAGGCCTCGTTCGTTTTGGGAATAGAGATTCACCGAGATAGAAGAAAGGGGTACTAGGATTATCGCAAAAGGCATACATAGAAAAGGTTTTGAAGAAATTTAGTATGCATGCGTGCAGTTCTTCACCTGCTCCTATTGTCAAGGGCGATAGATTTGGGGAACATCAATGTCCCAAGAATGAATATGAGATTAATCGAATGAAAGCGGTACCGTATGCTTCAGCAGTTGGAAGTTTACAATATGCTCAAGTGTGTACACGCCCTGACTTGACTTTTGTCACTGGGTTACTTGGCAGATATCAAAAGAATCCAGGAATAAAACATTAGAAATTGGTGAAGAAAGTCCTGTGTTATTTGCAGGGTACGAAATGCCTCATGCTAACATATAGAAGATCTGATTCCCTGAAGATAGAGGGGTATTCAGATTCTGATTATGCGGGAGAAGAAAGAAAATACACGTCAGGATATATATTTACTCTCGCAGGAGGGGCTATATCGTGGAAAAGCTCCAAACAAACTGTAACTACATCCTCGACAATGTATGTCGAGTTTGTAGCATGCTATGAGGCAACGGGACAGGTGAATTGGCTAAAGAAATTCATACCCGGATTGAAAGTGATTGATAATATCAATGAACCACTGAGGTTGTATTGTGATAACAACCCAGCGGTACAATATGCTTACAACAATAGGTCAAGTGGTGCTGTCAAACACATTGACATAAAGTACTATGTTGTAAAAGATAAAGTTCGGGATCATATTATAAATCTTGAGCATATAAGTACAGAGAAAATGCTTGCGGATCCGCTCACTAAGGGCTTACCACCCAACGTGTTCAGAGAACACGTAGCCGGCATGGGTTTAAGGGAAAGCCTATGATTCCCGAACATACGAAGGGCCCAGAAGAAACTTTATTCCAAAACAGAGAAATGTGTTGTAGCTGTTAGTCTAACGGCACTAATTGCTGTGACGATGAAACAGTTCAATGCACTAATCTGCAATGGAATAGGAAAGAAACAAGGAAATATGAACCGAAGGTTTGAGTATGAAATTAAAGAACGAAGAAAATGATGAGAGATCAAGGGGGAGAATGTTGGGTTTTGATCTCCCACCATTAGGCCCAACGGCCTTTTGGGCCTTGCTTCTCGCGCCCTGATCGGGGGCGCCCAACCCTACATGGTTGGTGGGCCCCGTCACACTGTGCATAAATAGAGGTGGGGGCTGGCCGGCTCAGAACACGAGGTTGATCTCAGCCGCAACTCCCACCGACATTCCCCATCCCGATCTGAGAGGGGTGCAGCCAGTGACGGGAAGCCGCCACCGTCTCCACCGCGCAACCTCTTCATCACGTCGATGGCTCCTCCGGCAAATGAGACTGCGGCCAGCGCATCGACTGCTACTCTCGGTCCTACTGATGGTTTGCAAATCCATGCTCTACCTATTCCTTTTCCCTTCTCTGCTCTGTGGTAGAATATATATTAGGGCGTGTATTCTCTGTGAATCATCTTTCGATTACTTCCTACAACGAATCCGTACCCGATCTAATGAATCAATGAACTGTGAAATCCAACAATGCTGGCATCAGAAGAATCCGTGCTGGTTTTATCGAGATTTATTATTATGTTCGGTGATGATGCTTTGCTGACATCAGAAGAATCCGTGCTGGTTTTATCGAGATTTATTATTATGTTCGGTGATGATGCTTAGTATACACTGAACATAATAATAAATCTCCGAACATACAAATGAATAGGAGTGTAGCTACTATATATATCCCTATTCATAATAAATCTCCGTGATTGGATAGTTAGTTATGTTCGGTGATGATGCTTAGTATGTCTCCCTATTCATTTGATAAACAGAAGAATCCGTGCTGGTTTTACGGAGTGTAGCTAGTATACATACATGCATATAAAAATATTATGAGTTGTTTAACTCTGTCGGACACCGTATCATGCATCCATGTACCTATAGCAAGTATATATAATACGGACGAATCGTATTCTTACCTGATGTACAAGTACGCGAGGCAGAAGTGGATGGCACGGGACGTGCGCTGCCCATATACACACACTAAGCTATCCTGTTTTTTTGGAAATTAAAAGTAAAGAGGAAATTTAAAATTCGCGGTGATGCTTGCTTGAACCTTCGAGATTTTCTTGCATTTATCAAATGAATAGGGAGATAATCAAGGTTAGTAAAGGTCTGTTTAGATCTAGAAATAGTTAGTTATTGTTAGCTGCTAGCTGAATGGAACCGGCTAAAAGTTTTTTTTTACTAGCAGGGGCTATTAGCGGACCTATTAACTAAGTCTGTCTGGATCCTCTAGCTAAAATATAGTTAGTAGTAAAAACCAGCTAACAGTAACTTTTCATTAGCTAAATGGTTCATTTTGAGAGATATTAGCTGGGCTATTAACTCATGTGGGATCCAAATGGGGTCTGACTTGTATAACCGAACAGGAGCATGGGCGACCAGCTAGCTAGCTCATTTTGTGTGAACAAAAGGTTTATGAACACAAGCAAAGGTGCCATGAGAAAAAGCGTATGCAGGACTATATATAATATCCAAACCTTTGCCTCGACAGCCATGAATGATCGCCAAGCATCAATGAGTAGATGCACTCGCAGGGTAGCTATACAACACAAACAAGATATAAGATTGCAAGGCCCAATAAACTAGTGGCAAAGAAAAGAGAGAGCCAAAAGGCTGTTTCAAGATTTTTCTGATGATTAGTGATGAGTCTGGTGGCCGGCCTACCTAGCCACTATATATCTATATATATATTTATACAGGTAGTATTTGATGGAATGCTTTTTTTTCCTTCTGGATTAGTAGTATCCAGCGGCGGATCTACAGGGGCTGGGTGGGCTCCAGCCCCCTAATGACTGGATTTACCACTAAAAACACTGTAGTAAAAACCTCAAATTACCGTTAAATCTTCATGCAAATCAACATCTCCATTGTTTTAGCCCCCTTGATTTTCATCCTGTATCCGCCACTGGTAGTATCTAATGGATTTGCTTTGTTTTTGTTGTCTTTGAGCTCAGCTGCTGGCAGGCAGGAAGAGGAGAGGAAGAGGCAGAGTGGGGTGCATGCCCATGTCCCGACCATGACAGCCTGTGCCGGACCCCCAATCATTTGGTTCCTTCTTCACTTTAGCTTCAACTTCAAACCCCTGCCCTGACTCAATCATGTTGCTTGTGTATGTGTCTTCGAGACTTCGACATACAAAATATAGAAATTTACGCTCTACGGTAGTTTTTATCAACAAATTTACATAAAATGTTCTCGAGTTTATTTTGGATGGGAAGATGAGATGATAACAGGGGCGGGTTGCCCATAAACCTACAAATATTGCCCCGTTCGCTTTGCTGAAAAGTCATGTCTGAAAGTACTGCTCGGTGATTTGTTGTGAGAGAAAAATACTGTTCCAACTGAAAACACAAGCTGAAAAATACGGATTATAACAAACGAACATGGCAATAGACAGGACCACGGACAAACCCCGGATTATAACAAACGAACATGGCAATAGACAGGACCACGGACAAACCCTCCTGAGGATAACTGATCTGGCTTAGAATGATACTTAGGAATGTACATTTTTTGAATATATAGGTGCCACTACTTTTCTTTATTTTTCTAGAATTTATGTCATGATTTGAGGAATTAAGGAAGATGGCGCAATTTGCCGTCTCTTTCACAATACAAGTCCCAACATAAAAGTTTGGGAATACATACATATCTCAACGCATTGAATAGGCGAGCTGGAAACATGCTTTCAATTTACGTTGTAGTACAAGATGGGACAACTTTGTTTCTAGATATAAATTGAGGATACACAATAATCCCCTCGCTTAGATTGGAAGGCTAGACGTCCAATAATTGCACAATAAAAACAAAAATGCATCCCTATTTTTTTTAAAAAAAGAGTAGGCTAAGTTATTACTATCTCTGTCAAAGGAAACTTGACATTATTTTAGTTTTATTATAGATCAGAACTATTATAATTTCAGTCAAATTTATTAAAAGATAACTATATCTGTATCATTCCCTTCATCAATTACAAGGCATTCGGCATTTTAGGCACATAGATTTTACTATGTATTTAAATATAGGTTTAAATAAATAGATTAAAAATATGTATATGCTTAGATAATTATAGAACATATCCTTATAATATAATTATTTGGTACTATAGTGTTGATAACCTTATCATCAATTCGATCAAATTTAACATAGAACAAACTAGCACAACATTTAGTTTTTTTTGGAATCAAGTTCATTCATAATAAGTATAAAAGAAAAAGAGTTAGTAATTAATACTAAAAAGAAAAGAAAAAGAAAAAGGCGCCAGAACAAATCAAGGAGACGATTAATGGAATGGCGCCGCTGGAACGAACCTTTCAACGGTCAAACAGACAAGATAATAATAAATCAGTAAAAACTCCATCTTTTTCCGCTCTAATTAATTAATTAATAGATTAATAATGAATTTATTGCTGCCCTGCAATTTTCTTGTGCGTTATAACTTGTCTTTCCCTCCCGGGCGTCGCCTCCCGTCTTCCTCCATTCCGCACCCCCTCTCTTCTTCAATCCTCACTCCCCGCGCCGGAGTTGGAGGGAGAGAGGGGAGAAGCTTCCCGGCCCCGGCCCCGGCCCCGACCCCGACTCCCACCCCGGGGCCCCGCGCCGCCGATCCGCGCGCCGAGAAGATCCGGTAATCCTCCTCTTCGTGCTCGCGCTCTGCGTCTCTTCTTGGATCCGGCGATTGAGGTGCGGGCGGGCGGGCGGGCGGCGGGCATTTGATTCCGCAGCGGCGCCTTCCGTCGCGCTGGCGATTCGTGAGATCGAGAGGCGGTGGCGTGGTGGGACGGGGTAGGCGCGCGCTTTCGCCGTTTCGGGCGTCTGGTTCGCTCGATTCGGGACGAGCAGACGAGACGCCAGAGTCGTCTTCTTTCTTTCTTTCATTTGTTTCTTTTCTTTTATATATCGTTTTTTCTTGTGATTTTCCGAGCAGCGGTAGTTTTGGCTTCCATGGTTTCCTCTTGTTCGTGTTGACTTTCCTCGTTCTCCGCCAACGTGAATGAAAACTAAATAAATGGAGATGGATTGGTGGGGAAAGGTGGCAGCTTTGCCGCGAATTTGGTGATATGCATCGAGAGCGTTTTTCCTTATTTTTTGGTGATTTATTTATGCGTACGTCTGCCAGATGTTATTCACTCTGCTGGGACTGGGATATCTTGTTCATTTATGATCGGAGCTGAATTCCTCTCGGGAACTGTGTAAAATCTGGACAAACAGAGTTTCCAATTGATCATGCTAGGGTCAAGAGACTTCCCGATTTGGAAGGGGTTGGTCTGTCCTTGTCAAGTCTCCCAAGCCTATCTAGCAATACAAACATGTCTGCAAGTGAATGTGCTTTTTCAACAAACATTTCACTGAACCACAAATTTCTTGTGCTGAGCATCCCGATCATGTGTTTTCTGATTTCCCATAATCATGCTCTTTGCAGGTGAATCAAGTCCATCGCGCCTTTAGGGAAGTCCCTTGGAGGCTTGGACAGTAGTTTGTGCTGCAAATTGTATAGCTCTGTCACAGCATGGCCTCGGTGGGTGTGGCGCACTCTTCTTCTTCTTTGGGATTTCAGAATGGCACAAGTTCCAGTAGTGACGCAGATCGACTTCCTAACGAGTTGGGCAATATGAGCTTAAGGGATGATAAGGTAATCTCATCTCCCCCAAATGTTTCATCAATTATTGCTTTCTGGCAGGTGCTCAGTTTGTATTTGGTTTTGGTTTTTGTTTTGGAAACAATGCAGGACGTTGAAGATATTGTAGTCAATGGCAATGGGGCGGAGCCTGGTCATATCATAGTGACCAGCATTGATGGGAGAAATGGGCAGGCAAAGCAGGTATTTTAAACCAAAAAAAAACATACGTCGTGTTATTATAGAGAACTGAAGATCCCTTTCTTTCTATTTACTGATGTCTATATATGTGCACCGCAGACCATTAGTTACATGGCTGAGCGGGTGGTAGGTCATGGGTCCTTCGGAACTGTTTTCCAGGTTACTGTACAAATCAGTATCAACTTGAGCTGTCCAGTTTTTATTTTAGTATTACACTTAGTTATTGACTAATAGCTCCTTCCCCCTTTTCTTCTAAATTGATCTTGTACAGGCCAAGTGTCTGGAAACCGGTGAGACCGTAGCTATAAAAAAGGTTCTTCAAGACAAGAGATATAAGAACCGTGAGCTGCAGACTATGCGAGTTCTTGACCACCCAAATGTGGTGGCTCTAAAGCACTGCTTCTTCTCAAAGACTGAGAAAGAGGAGCTTTACCTCAATTTGGTGCTTGAGTATGTGCCGGAGACTGCTCATCGTGTCATTAAACATTATAACAAGATGAACCAGCGCATGCCTTTGATTTATGCAAAACTTTATATGTATCAGGTAAAGCTTACTCTGTTGGGAGTTGTTGACAGATTCAGTATAACCGCATGATAGTATTAACCTGTAAAACCTTGTCATTCACAGATTTGTAGAGCTTTGGCATACATTCATAACAGCATTGGAGTGTGCCACAGGGACATTAAGCCACAAAATCTCCTGGTATAGTAATAATTTCTATCTGTTTGAATACATTAAATGAGAAATTCATCCTTAGTTAATTTATAAGCGCAGCTTCAGATGGTCTAATGCAATTCTATTTCTGCAACAGGTTAATCCTCATACCCATCAGCTAAAACTGTGTGACTTTGGCAGCGCGAAAGTTCTGGTATGGTCATAAGCAATTGATATTCACAAGAATCTTCGTCCTTGTTGTGTGCCTAATTATTTTGTACTGTTTTAGGTAAAAGGCGAACCAAACATTTCTTACATCTGTTCTAGGTACTACAGAGCTCCAGAGCTCATATTTGGTGCTACTGAATACACTACAGCCATTGATGTTTGGTCTGCTGGCTGTGTACTTGCTGAGCTGCTTCTAGGGCAGGTAAGGGATCACTCGCTGTACATGGGTCATCAATGGACTATCCCATCTTATTTCTGCCTACAATCTGATTTTTCTTTTTAACAGCCTCTATTCCCTGGAGAAAGTGGTGTTGACCAGCTTGTTGAAATCATCAAGGTAAACTACTATCTTCATCTCGATTGAACTCCTGCCTATCACTGCTTTTCCAATTTAATCTCATTTCTCTGTCAGGTTCTGGGCACACCCACACGTGAAGAAATTAAGTGCATGAATCCAAATTATACCGAGTTTAAATTCCCGCAAATCAAAGCTCACCCGTGGCATAAGGTAGGAATGCTGTATTGGATTGTGCCCCCTCTCTTCCTATCCTTAACCCCCACCAAGGTTGAGATCTTCCATTGCTGTCTTTTTGTTCTAGATATTCCATAAAAGGATGCCTGCTGAAGCAGTAGATCTCGTTTCCAGGCTTCTGCAGTACTCGCCAAAACTTCGGTCCACTGCTGTAAGTGTAACTTCATTATTTGAGCAAACAAGAGGCATTGGCATTTACTGTCCTGTTATTACTTATTAGTATTTTTTTTCTTTCACTGCTTTAAGTATTAATTAACACAAGTTACTTTCCTATCAGTTATGACAATGTCATATAAACACTTCACAAAATCGAAAGTCCTGGTTAGTGGTTATTGTCATTTACATTGCAAGTTGGTTACTCATTACAGTTGGAGGCATTGATCCATCCATTCTTTGATGAACTTCGGGATCCAAACACTCGCTTACCGAATGGCCGTTTTCTTCCGCCTCTCTTCAATTTCAAACCCCATGGTAAGCCTGGTACACTGACTTTGCTTGCGTTGATAAAACCCACAAAACAACTCATCAACTAATACGTTGTTGCTACTCCGGTGGTATCGAAACAGAGCTGAAGAGTGTGCCGATGGATTTCCTGGTGAAGTTGATCCCTGAGCATGCACGGAAGCAATGTGCCTTTGTAGGATGGTGATCTCTGGCTGAGAGGACGGCTTGAAGATTAGTTGAGGACCAAATTAATGTCTGTTAGAAGAAACTGGTGGAGATCGACATTGCCAGATGTGGTATAAGATAGGCAATATGTGTGATTATTTTTTGTCCGAGGTCGTCACTCCCCTTACCCCCCGAAAAGATGAAAAGAGGTTATCACTCCCCTTACCCCCCCGAAAAGATTAAAAGATGTCGATGTAACAAATCCTCTGCGCTTCTGTAAGTAGATGAGTGTTGCTGCATGCCCTGAGTACATGTATCGGTTTGCGCTGAGCCACCGAATTCAGTTTGCCTGATTTGTGCTATCGCCGTGCAAGGATGTGCCCTTTGTATGACGATGTTCAGTCCAACATTTGTTTATGGATTCAGGCTATTCATTCATTTGTGCTCCTCGCGTCCTGTGGATGCTTAAGCAATATTTGCATTTTTTCTATTTGGTTTGTGGTTCTGGTAACATCCAAAGAAAGTTTTGGATACAAGTATATGCCATCATATTCAGTATGACATTGGAAAGAAAAAAAAAGAAATAATAACGACAAGTACCAGCAAATTTATCAGTGACAAACAAAACACTTTATCAGACCGAAGTAGTATCCAGGTTAATGTAGTACCACATTTTATGTACTTAATGTCAACACATTTGCCACAATAGCAATGGCGTCGACTCAGGTGCCCCAGATGTAAGTGACTCAGTAAGCGCTCCATATGATGGTTTTCAATAATCTCCTGCATTAGACTGGGCGAGCATAGCACAAAGGCCTCAATATGATTAGCTAAAAGAACACTTCCTCTTTAACATGGAAAACATTAGTTGGCCACCTGAAGGGTAAGGGGTCTTGAAACCCCGGACTCCTCAATTAATCCAAGATTCTGGTGGGGAGACGAAATAGATGTTAGCAAGTTCATCATGCATAAGATTTAAAAAAAAAAGGTTCATCATGCATATGCAGCGGAAGCCACTGTACAAGTTACAAATCCTTCCTATTTTGTAGATGGTGAGCAAGGAGAACTGCATACAGCTGCGACAGGTACTCTACAAACAACACAGCAGGAGCTCACAGGTACGGCTGCTTGAAAACCAGGATTTAGCCCAAATGCTGAACCAGTTGCCTCTTCAGTCTCCAACCCAGGACCAAAATGCCATGGTAACACAGTTGATGCAGTACTGCCAAATGGCCACACCCCATTGGCTGGGCTAGGAATATTAACACATAATACACAATCTCTGATCACCTCGGAAATTTTCATCAAAGCAAAAAGCTAGAGAGGTGCACAATGTTCTGATGGCTGAAGCTGCAGCAATCTGGTTCAAGGCACAGGTTGCTGCAGCTCTTCAGTTTACCAAAGATAATCAAGTCCTTGTCTCTGCTCTCAACAATCACAGCATGCCACACTGGTGAGTAAGGCCAAATGCCCAATGCTAGCAGACTTCACAGCTCTCAACACAGGAGACAAATTCAGGTTAGAATTTAGAAAGCAATGGAAGATAATCAAACATGATTGCACATTGTCTGGCAGTAGAGGCTAAGAACTCACCAGCCACTGCATCTATTCCTCTAATCACATAGGCCACACACAGATTGCATTACAAGAGGCAATCCAGACGGGATTACCTTCATGTCTTGCATGAAATTTGTGTTTTGAGTTGAATGAAATATGCTATTTGTCCAAGAAAAAAAGGAACAAAAAACTTAATCCGAAATCTGTTTTGAGAAATACCAAGCAGAAATCAACCATGAGATGGTTCGACTTGCAATGATCCACATAGATCAACTAAAATTTGCGGAGAAACAAACAGGTGGTTGAAAGATTTTGAAAGGAGCAACACAGAATAATTATCAAAGATTCGAAGTGGCCAACAAACACAAACCAGAATGAAGGATAAGTCAATTCATTGCAATAATCAAGTCCCAAGACTTGTCAAGTTTACTTGTACCATCCTCTTGTCAAAGTCTACTCATAGCATCCTACATTTGCACATCAGATGATTCTACATCCTCCTACAGGCTAGTTTTATGAAGATGTGCGATCTTCATCAAAGATGGACTCATCAACTTAGTCCAACTGCAGTCCTTACTCTTTTAACAACACGGGCATACTCATAGAAGCGGTTGGAATCCATGCCCATTGTCGTATTTACTGTATTATTACCACCTTTGCAAGAAGTATAATTCCCACCAATAATCAGATCAAACCCACCAAACTCTTTCACCAAGTCTTCAATCACATGTATTTTGAGCTTCCAGATTCCTGGATGCTGCCTTAGCACTCCAGTTTGTTCAGTTTTCAACCACCACCTTCTTAGAATTTTCCTATTCACCTCAGATTCCTCAACAGATATTACACATTTCAAAGGAATGCCTAGCCGATGAAGTGTTACTTCTGCACCTCCAATGCCACTGTAGATGGATAGCACTCTTATTCCATCTGGACACATGCCTTTCAGGACCGATAGAAAATATGACAATGTATCAGTCTGAAATGCAAATTTCATGGCACCAAATCTATCAGGTTGGTTTAATTCAAACAGATTTGTGTGGTTATGTGGGTAGCCTAGTATCCTTTCCACTTGACGAGGCTCCAAAGGGCCTAACTTGTCCCGGTCAACCCAAATAAGGTTTGAAACCCTGCACTGGTGTATAATCTGCACCTGTCTTGCTTCAGAAAGCACTCCTCTTGACTCTCTAACCATGCTCCCCAATCTTTCACATGTCTGCTCAATCCCTGCAACCTCTGTAGTAACTACATTGATATGTTTCCTTGTATCCCATGAGGGCCACCACTGTCTGGTGAATGGAAGTGCCTCTTCAATAGTCATTGGAGACTTTGGAACCACGACACGTCTTTTCTCCACTGGAAGGTTGTGAATATAACCTTCCTTTCGGGTTAGAGCGGAGAAGGACTGACTGTTCACAAACTCAGGCTCCACATTGTATAAGAACTGTTTGAGTTGATGCCATGTGTCTTTTGGGATATCTACCACATTTCCATACAAGAAAAATGGGGGTTTAGCAAGGTCACCTTGTACATTTGCACGGCAGCCTGGTGTCATTGCCTCAAGTTCTACCTTAACAGGCATATCACTTGTCCCTGCACAGTGCCCCATAGACCATGGATTGCCAGGGTGACTACTGGAGGCACCTGTGTCATCTGTAAATATATGCTTAGCCCTTTTAACCCGTGTATTGTTGCTGTCATCGTCATAATAGCTTGCAGCAGAGTATGAAGGCTGGTATGAAGAATAATCAGGTTCTGCCTCGCCTAGAAAGTCAGATTCAATTTTTACCTTCACAGAAGCATAAGACTCCAAAATTAGAACACATAACATCTGTCTGAGAGAATGTTACAAAATTTCAATAGCTATAAAGAGCTGCTTTAAAGAGCCATATTTCATTGACCACGGAAATGAGTTGTTATAGAGATACATGTTCTAACAAATCAAACCACAATCTAGGAAAAAAATCAGGGAACATCGAGTTCTAACAAATCAAACCACAATCTAGGAAAAAAATCAGGGAACATCGAACCAGTACCATATAAATCATTTGAATATAGAAGGCAAGTGTAGATTCTGCACCATACTATGACATAATATGCGAGTTTGTTGGACAAGATTCTCCACATGAGATGATTTTTATCATGGCCATTACAAGCCTACAGCAGTAAGAATAAATGCTAGTCAGTTACCTCTTTCTGCTCAATGCTATTGGCTATTCGCCTTGCCAAAATTGAGTCAGCCAGCTCCTGAATAGTTGCTCTCTGGTCTGAAAGAGTATACAAGTACCATTGTAAACATTCTAGGATCTCAAAAAATTGAGCAAGAATCTTTTAACCCTTGACTTACCAAAATTGTCAATAGCTGATGATACCTCTTCCTCGGTAAAGCCCATCTGAAGCAAGCTAAGTGTTTTTTCCATCACACCATAGAGTAATTCAGTCTTTCCCTGAAAAAAATGCCATTTTAATTTTTAATTCTTGAGGTTAAGTTAGAGAAGTAGCAACCATAATACGCATATTCACTATATCAAAAATCCACATCAGTCATTGGTCATTCATTACCGAAATCAAGGAAAAGCACATAACATTCTTGAACAGCTATAGTATAGTAACTCGAAATGTTTCAAGTGTAGCCAACTGAAGGAATGGAGATGTAAGCCAACTGAAGGAGAAATAGCAGAAAAATAACAAGTGTCTCAGTTTACGTGACACTTGTTAAGGTATAATAGTTAAGAGTAATAGTGTAATCTCCTCGTCTAGGGTTTCCCTCTTGTGTTTCTCATGTACTCTATATAGTCCTCATTGGGCCTCAATACATCATCCAATTCAGTCCCCGTTATTTGTAACATGGCACCACAGCTCTAGGTTTTGTGATCCAGGCATCCAGCCATCACCTTCGTCCCGCTCCCCGCACCCCCCCCCCCGGGGCCCCGGAGGATCGTCTCTACTCCCGAGGGCAGCTTTGTAGATCTACATTTTTTTTAGTCTTCATCACGTTCTTCGTCCAGCACATCATGCAAGAGCATCAAGCCGTTGCCCTTCCTCTTCTTCAGCAGCAGCAAGTCATCCAGAGGCAGATCCAAATCCAGCAGCCATCCCCTGCCCATTGCGACTCCTTCCCCACAGAATCATCTCCACCCACTACGGTCCGTGCATCATTGATCAATCTTCAGGCCACCGTGGATGCATGAAGAGGCCCCGCACGGACAGACAGGTGAGGGCAGATGATGAATCCAGGTGGAATCAACGACGGGCACAACGGTGGCCTGAAGATCGACCTGCAATGCACGGACCGTAGTGGGTGGAGATGATTCTGAGAGGGAGGAGTCACAAGGGGCGGGGGACAGCTGCCGGATTTGGATCTGCCTTGGGATGACTTGCTGCTGAAGAAGAGGAAGGACTGGGCTTGATGCTGCTGCATGACATGCTGAATGAAGAGCATGATGAAGACAAAAAAAAAATTGTAGATCTACAAAGCTGCCGCAGGAGCAGAGGCGATCCTCCCATGGGGAGCGCGGTGAAGACGAGGTGGTGGTTGGATCACAAAACCTAGAGGTGTGATACACGTTACAAATAATGGGGGCTGAATTGGATGATTGTATTGAGGCCCAATGGGGACTATATATAGAGTACATGAGAGGCTCAAGAGGGAAACCCTAGACTAGGATATTAAACTAATATGCTTGACTGTTATACCTTAACAACACTGAGCCAGGCCTACAAAGTGTTGAGATGAACACGGGAAGTCTAAAAAATTGCTGGGGAAATATGAAAGCAAACTGCAGAACAGGGAGGATGTATGAAATATAGTCCTTTCAGAAACACCATGGTACAAACTGGAACCATCAACTCAGAATTGAGAAGTATGCAATGTTCTACTCTCAAACTAATAAGTAACTACAGTTTGCACCACAACAGATGTTGCAGAGTGATACATGTTACAAAGAATATTGCTTTAGAATGCAGATCCATATGTAGAAGATTTTTGTAATAACTAGAACACTTTATGTGTCATGGGCTAATCCAGATACATAAACTACATAGAATTAAACAAATAGGCAACAGGATAAACCTCATTTGTAGCATCACCATTTTCTGGTCCTCCATAGGATACTCCTGATTGAGCATTGACAATGAAGTCCACGAGCTGTTCTAATGGCGCTTCATCACCTGAATTAAGCATATTATGGAGCATTACTGTATTGCATATTGGGAACATGTCCGTTTATCAAGCATGTCTAACACTATAATGGCAGTGGGGGCTCTGGACAGGGACACAGGGCCACCAGTTCAGCAGCAGCAGCTTAGGCAACAAGGGATTATTTTGTTAGTTTGTTCGGGTTTGTTAGCAGATAGGATTGATTAGTTGGATAAGATTTGTTAGTAGATTTGCTAGGCGCCTAGTCTATAAAGGCAGCTGTGAATCCTAGGTTAGTAAGGAGAAACTAGATCAAAGAACCAATCTATCCTGCTGTTATTGCTGCCAGCATCAAATCAACAAACCATATCGAATACATATTTTTTAAGGTTTCAATCAGCACGGTTTGGGTCTAAGAGGACAATCTGAACAATCAATAAGAAATTTGTTAACTGTGCAAAAGTGTAGGTACCTAGTTGCTTGAAGGCCAAATCAACTTCTTGTTGTGAAAAGTTCATTGTTCCGAGTAAAAATGACCACTTCTCTGAGAAAGAATCAAGCTCTGCCTGCAGATAGTGAGATGTTTGTTAAGATTGGTTCAAAAGATTCTAAATAAGTAAGATAATGATTAATATCTTCTGCTAAGAGATCACCTTGATGTCTTTGATTCCTTTCTTAGACTCTAAAGAAGAATTGTTCTCTTCATTATCAGAATCAAATAAACTTCCAAAAGAACCCGATGACTCGGATCCAGACTGCTGATGGTCCTGTAACATAAAAGGAGAGATTCTTCAAGCCCATACCTTCTTTCTCTTTGCCAATGCACATAGCCCAGTAAGGGGTTATCATGGGGATGCAAATAATATCTTCATAAAATCTAGATCAGATGCTTCATAGGGTACAAACTCCAGCTAAGTAAAATAACATTCCAATTACTTCAAGGTTCTTAAAGTAAAGTTAAGTAGTAATTAGCAAAAGTGTAGGAAAACTTAAAAAAAAAGTGTAAAGAGTCACAGTGGACAATGACATCCAACTGGACTTGTAGCGTTATTTCATACAGCAGAGTTGTGTAATGAATGAGATGTAAAGGTAACTACTTATGCAGAACAATTGGTACACCTCCGCTATCTAAAACACAAGCACCATGCACTCTTCTGATATGAAGCCAGCTATCTATCAAGAATTTAATACATATAAAGTAGCATCATGAGGATCACAATGGACTCTAGAATAGACAAGGAAATCGGCAAAGCACTTACAGAATAGGACAGAAGAGATTCCAAAATTGTGTTAGAATCATCATCACCTGCATGAGATTTATATGCAATTATTAATTCATAGAGTACAAGGCAATGTTCATAGGGCTTTGACTTTGGAGATTGTTTCACATCACTATACACATTGAAAAACAAAATATCAACGTGTCGTAGAAAGAGGCATACCATGTCTCTGGAGAACCTTGTCTACCAGCTTGGATGAAAAACCCATTCCAATAAACTGTGATCTTAGTTTACCGGATGAAGAACTTGGTTGACCTTCCTATGGTGAGCAAAGTGTCAGTATTCTGACTTTACCAAAACAGAACCAATGCACCAAAATAACCCTATTCTGGTCAAACTATAATGTCTATCTGTTTGCAATTTAATAGCTTAGCATTCTAGTTACTTCCAAATATTCACTAACTAAAAAACCAAAAAACATCTCAGCTTCTGTGGTGTTAATTAGTAATCCAAAATCTTATGATCATATTTGGAATAAAATAATCCATTTAGGTCACTCTGGATTGGCACTAGGACATCATATACGTTGGTTCTCTAAAACTAAAAATGAACCCTTAATCACCACTGATCGTCTGATTCAGTTAAAAGCTACTTGCTTAACAAATAAAAGAAAAGGCCCAAACAAAAATTAGGTTTAGGTTCCATTCGGTTGGCCCGTTCCGTGCCTGCAACGGTTCTGACGTTATAGAAATTTGTGAAGAAACCGTTCAGCTGGGATTCATTCCCATGTAACCGAACGGAGCCTTAAAGATGCCCAAACATGATATCGGCTAAACTTCATTTACTAGAAACAGCATCGCATAACTCGAGCAAAACTAACAACTGGCACCTAACTCAGAAACTTACATTGTTCCCTGACTACGAGCATGTCTCAATAATCTTGCATCTACCACAAAAAAAAAACACATCCTACAAGAACGAGCACATCACCTCCTCTTTTAGGCCGGCATGCACCGAGCCAGGCAGCGGATCAAGAGCAGCATCCCTGAGGCCCCTGGCATCAGCGTCTGTGCCGCCGTCCTCGGCATGATCTTCGACCTTAACCTGCATTCCCCAAGGACGCGACAAGTAAGCATGGCGCACACAGTTAAGAAACACAGACATGCCGATTGCAGATGGTGCGGAGCAGAATGTTGCCATCACCATTTTCAGATCAGATAGGATTCCAGACTTGCACGCCCCTGCGAGACACGGAAAAACAAAAAAAATCAGGCAACGTCTCCTGCAGCGGCGGCGGCGGCGCGGAGGCAGCGGGGTTTAGTGGGAGGGAGGCCTGCGGCATGGGGATCAGGGGCGGACCCTGTAAACGACATGGGCGGCGTAAACATGTCCACCCGATAGTTTTTGCCAGAGAGGAATCGAAGCTAGTAGGCGAAATGCTGCGACATTCATACTACGCTTGTAATCAGATCGGATTCGAATACGGATAGCTTAAGGTAGGGGAGGCGAAGTGGTGGGCGTACCTGGCGGGTGCTCGTCGCCGGCGATGGGCCCGGAGAAGACCTGGGCACCTGAAGTGGGCGATGGCGGCGGCGGTCGCCCAGCCGTCGCCGCGAGCGAGGCGGATAGAGAGAGCGAGCGCACGCGGGGGGAACGGAGAAAACCCCCGCGTGACGGCCGAGAGAGAGTGCGTAAGCTGTGGGGGGACGGGAAGCGGAGAACAAAATGCAGACAGGGGCGCCCGTGGGGGGACTGCTATGGTAATGGTAACTGTTTGTCAGCAGTAATTTTCTCATTTGACCACTCGTCTTATTTAAAAAATTTTGCTTCACTCAAAGATGTAACACCCGGTTTCAAGAACAAAACTAGATACACACCATATATGAGCCCAGAAAGTCAAATCTCACATATAGCTACAAATAAGGGTAATATCAAAAGACAATGCTCAATATATAACGTATTTATTATAAAAATTATAACCTTAGATAGCAAACAATGGAAAGACAACTCCGGTCTTCAGGTGAAGACTCCACTCCAAAGGGACAACTGACTGGTTGATCACAAGCCTATCTGCTCCAATCTCTGGCAATCTGGTACCCATTCGGGATTTTTCCAAAGTATTGAAAATAAACAAGCGTGAGTACATTTCGTACTCCACAAGCATAACATGGGGATTCATGAGGCTCAAAAGGCAGACATGGTTTACTGCATTTAGCATTTTAGTAAGTCAACATTTTGTTATTGATCAATATCAAATTATGCTTAAGCTCCCAAATTAACCCACATGATCATATACTAGAATTAAATAGAGTCATTGATCAACATTATATCATCATCACCGTCATCATCATCATAATACCATCATAGTTCACCATGAACAACAACATCATAAGTAACCATTTATTCTGTGAGTTTTCTAGGCCGCTCGTGACCGTGAGCATGGCTGTTATAACAGTTTTAACACTCTGCAGATGTTGTGCATCTTTACCGGTGAGTCGTGTTGCCCATATGCCCGGGTTAATTACTCCCATAACACTTCCAAGGTGAGCGGGCAGGGTACACTATGAAGCCTTCCATAGGTCTCGTCTAACAAGTTAGGGCCGCGAGGTTTCCTCGGCAGGCAGATATAGAGAACCCCTTTCTGTGGCACAATTCCCGCAGGCTATACACACCAGAACAGAGGCAGTTCTATACCCAAAGTGGCAAGCCCCTCTTGCGCCCTTTCGGGTAACCTCTAACAAGTTAGAAAAGATCCTATTACTGAGCTAAAGTCAGAGCCATATAACTCTCACGGTTGCACTGTATGTCCCAGCTTTTGCCCTACAGATAAGTCCTTACGGAGAGTTTAGGGCAACATGATCGACATCATTTGCACCATCACTCTATATTTCAATTATTACCATCATGTTTATCCGTTTGTTCCATTAATCATAGTATTGATCATGTTTGAATAGAGCACTAGCATTCTACCCATATACAATAAAACTCATAGGCATCAAGGTATAAGTCATCAATGACTAAGATGTCCTTATAGTCGAGCATTATTAGACACATGCATAATGAGTAGATTATATAATGAATAGGAATCAAGGTAGGCCCATGCTATACTTGCCTTGGTTAATAAACTCCTGCTGGTTCTGTTGATCTTCGAAGTATTCCGGGTTCCCAACGTACTCCTCACCGTCTGAACTCGACCAACACGGTAGCATACACATTTCAGGAGCATTCATGCATAGCAAACAAATCTATAATTAGAACAGTACACCAGCAATATAAAAACAAGATAAAAAATTTATGAAAATATCCTACATCTCGCTACGATCACATCAACACGAAGTGCACGAAAAATAGAGCTATAACGCGAAAGTTATGAATTAAACAAGATTCCTATAGCGAGTTAATTAACTTAACCTAATCAAGAATTTTAAATGTTGCAAACCTAACTAACAGTGGCATTAATGCGTAGATTACGAAATTACGAACCTAACGCAAGTTGAACGGGTCGAATCGGAGCTAAAACGGCGATTTTATAATCGTTTTACTACAGTGGCAAAACTGTAAATAGATGGAATTCAATTTCGATTTAAAATAAATCAAATTTGGGAATTTCCAATCTGGCCGAGGACCGCGGGCGGAAAAAGAAGGAACCTAAGGGGCTCTTTAGAAAGAAAACCCGCGAAGGGGTATCAGCCATCCTAGACCATTGATCTCAAATCGGACAGAGGAGAAATGATGAGAAGGAGAGAGAAGGCGTGGCCGCCGGAGAAACAGCCGACGCGGCGGCCCTTCATGGCAGGCGACGAGAAGCTCGCCGGAGCGGTCGGTTAGGGCCCTACGGTCCACGGTTCGACGAACCGAGGGCACCGGGGTGACGCGGGGGCGACGGCAACCTCGGTGGGGTGCAAATCACGGCCGGAGAAGACCCGATGCGGCGCTCGCCATGGCCGATGGCGGAAGAAACTCGCCGGTGGTCACGGCTATGGCCCTAGAGACCACCAAACAAGAAAAGGGAGGCGTGGGGAGATAGAGGGGAACACAGGGTTGCTCACCACGGCAAGAAGGAGGACGGAGACGGAGCGAAGACGACAAATTTGAGAGAGAGGCGGACAGCGGTGCTCTGCGAGTTTCGAGGGGGGTTTGTGAGGAACCGGTGTCAAAATCAATGAATTGAACTCATAGAGAGCTTCCTTACGACTCGGAGGTGACCAACGGTAACTGAATCGCGGAGGCGAGGCGGCGGGGACGGTGAAAGGTCTTGATGGCTAGAGGGGGGGTGAATAGCCTATTAAAAATTTCTACAACGACAAGCTAAACAAGTTTATCAATATAACAAATAGCGAGATGCGAGTTTTGCTTAGCCTATGGGTATTTGCAAGCCACCTATCCAATTCACAATTCTAGTATTTGCACTCAACCGCACAAGTCAAACCGAGAAGGTAAGTACAACTACAACTAGCAAGCTACACAAGAGAACTACTCTAGCTAAGCTAACTAGCTAGTAAAGATAACTAAGAAATTAATACAAGAGAGATAGGAGGGTATCACCGAGGGGCGAAGTATTGAGCCAACCAATATGATCAACAATGAATACCAAGATAACCAAACACCGGGATCAATCAATCACAAAATGAAAGTGATGACACGAAGATTTATCCCGAGGTTCACGTGCTTGCCGGCACGCTAGTCCCCGTTGTGTCCCTCTTCACCACGTGGTTCGGTGGCTAATCGGTCTCACACCGAGCCTCTCAAAAGGCACCACAAGAACCTACCAAATGGCAAAAGGTTGCAATGACACGAGCAATATACTAACGTTGCCTTTGGCGCTTCGCCGAGGTAGGCACAAACCCCTCACAATCACCGGAGGTGGCCAAGAACAATCACCAACTCTTGCCAACGCCTCCAAGCTGCTCCAAGCCGTCTAGGTGGCGGCAACCACCAAGAGAAACAAGAATCCCGCAGCAAATCAACCACCAAGTGCCAACTAGATGCAATCTCACAATGCAAATGCACTTGGATCACTCAATCTCACTTCGAATATGCAAAGAAGCAAGAGAGATGAGTGGGAGGGGAGTTGCTTAGCTCAAAGTGCTCACAAGTATGTCAAATGTTCGAGTATGAGAGCCTTGAGCCGGCCAACGAGTATTTATAGACGTACCTCTTCGAATATAGCCGTTAGAAACTTGAACAGACGCAATTCGCGCTGACCGGACGCGCTGGTCGCGTGGACCGGACGCGCCGGTCGCGCAACGGTTCTTTTTTTTGAAACACTGACCGGACGCGCCGGTCGCAACGACCGGACGCGCTGGTCACGACCGGACGCGCCGGTCCCGTGACTGACCGGACGCGCCGGTCAGCACTGAGTCGCGCAAGACGAACCAGCGACCGGACGCACTGAAGAACTGACCGGACGCCACAGTGCCCGCGTCCGGTCGGAGTCCAGTAAGCTCCCTGGACGACCGGACGCGTCCGGTCGCCTGTGACCGGACGCGCCTCGCGTCCGATCAAACAACTGAAAAAACGCGCAGACACTGGACACTGACCGGACGCGTCCGGTCACACCGTGACCGCGTCCGGTGCAGCGTCCGGTCATCATTGTGACCTCCGTTCGCTTCCGTTTCTTTTTCCGACTTCCGGCGTAGTGGAAAATAGGCATTTCATATCCCCGAAATCGCCTGAATCCCGCGCTCGCACGCTCGGCGGGAGGGAGAGAAGACCCCAAACCCTCTCTACCGCTCAAACTCCAACGCCGTCGTAAATGTGCTAACACCACCAAGTGATCTCAACATATGTGAGTGTGTTAGCATTTTCACAATCATTTTTCAAGGCGATATTAGTTCTATCCAAATGCATATGATCATGAAATGCACATCTAGAGGCACTTAGGAGTTCAATAGCCGCGTCATTCCCCTCTTTATAGTACGGCTATCTATCCTATAATGTAACCACACCCACTAGGTGTCTTGGTTACTAAAACACAACCCTTAAGCATATACCTTTGCCTTGATCATATCGGGTTGCATCCAAATCCAAGTGTGGCCATCATGATCACCATATCCATCTTGCCACCAACTTTGGAATGTACTAATCCTCATATGCTACATACAACTTAGGCATAGGATTAGTACTTAGGCATTGTCACTAATTACCAACACTAAACATATGACTTTCAATCTCCCCCTTGTTGGTAATTGGTGACAAACCTTTCACAAAGATATTATGATAAAATTTTGATTGAACCCATGTCACATTGTCCAAGTATATTACCATGTGTAAGAATTATGAACATGTGATCATGAATTCAAATTGATAGCAATGGCTCCCCCTACATGTATGCTATATGTTTGGATTTTGGAAGCATACATGTTAGATAGGAAAGATTAGGAGCATTGACTACCAATAGGTGCTAAGTGTTTAAGATTATAGACCTTTGAAGCGTGATACCATCGGAGTAGCGATAAACACCATCTTAGCACCTTGTGTAGTTAGATTCCACTTGGAAAAACACAAACATAACTAGAAACCTCGTGAGATCAACATTATAAGCAAGGCTCTAGTACCACTTTGAAAAACATGAAGCAAGAAAAATCTAACTACTTCCTATTCATGCTAGTATCTCAATGCATCATTCAAATTATACTAGCAAGTCACCACACAAGCAATGTATCGGAGAGAACGGAATGCATAACTATGCATCATACAAATGACGTGCACATGTAAATGCAACATTCATGCTTAAGAGCTTGCTCCCCCTACTTGTGTGCTCAAAATTTTAGTTGATCCCCTTCTTTTATCAAATCTCCCCTTTAGGTTTTCTCCCCTTTTAGAATCTATCTTGTGAACAACATTTTCTCCCCCACAACATTTTCTTCCCCTTTGAGTTCTATCTTTGTGAACAATATTTTCTCCCCCTTTGGCACCAATTGACCACAAGGAGCAAACTTTAGATAGATTATCATGTTGAAATATGGGGTGAGGATCAAGTTTATGATTCAACCTAGATTGCTTGCATAAATAAAATACTTCAGTTTGATCCAAGGGCAAGCTTCTTCACACCTCACTAGAAGGGTTATCATGCATCATGTTGAAGCAAATATTTAGACAAGTTTTCTAGATTAAACACTTAGGATCACAAGCTACTTAAACAAGTTATATGCTACCACTAGATCATACAAGTCATGGAAACAATAGTGGCACCATATAAACTTCAAATTCATTTGATTTTCATGAATGAGCCTAGAACATATAAATTATGGCTAGATGCACTAAATAAGTCCTTAGCATAGAATGTATGACATGTCAACCAATTGTACCTTGGGGCTCGAAGGAGAGACATGTCATATATGGGGTGCATCAACTCATGTTGGAGAAGTCAAGTATGTTCAACTCATTCTTTAGCTTGTGAAATCTCTTCTCATCAAGTGGCTTGGTGAATAGATCGGCTAATTGATCTTCGGTGCCCACACTCTCAATAGCAATGTCACCCTTTTGTTGATGATCTCTAATAAAGTGATGGCGAACATCAATATGCTTTGTTCTTTGATGTTGAACCGGATTGTTGGTTAGCTTCACGGCACTTTCATTGTCACATAGCAATGGCACATTCTTGAAATTGATTCCAAAATCCTTCAATGTTGCCTTCATCCACAAGATTTGTGCACAACAACTACCCGCGGCGATGTATTCGGCTTCGGCGGTAGATAGTGCAATACTATTTTGCTTCTTGGATGACCATGAGATAAGTGATCTTCCCAACAATTGACATGTCCCGGAAGTGCTCTTTCTCTCCACTTTATCACCGGCATAGTCGGAATCCGAATATCCAACTAGCTCAAAGCTTGCACCTTTGGGATACCATAATCCAACATCTTGTGTATGCTTTAAGTACCTCAATATTCTCTTTGTTGCCTTCAAATGACTTTCTCTTGGTGAGGCTTGAAATCTTGCACACATGCATACACTAAACATTACATCGGGTCTTGATGCCGTCACATAGAGTAGGCTACCAATCATTGATCTATAAAGCTTTTGATCCACCATGTTGCCACTCTTGTCACTATCCAAACTTCCACTAGTGCCCATTGGGGTTGTAATGCCCTTTGCATCTTCCATGCCAAACTTCTTGAGCATATCTTTGATGTACTTGGTTTGGCTCACAAATGTTCCTTCCTTCATTTGTTTGATTTGAAGTCCAAGAAAGAAACTAAGTTCACCGATCATTGACATTTCAAATTCCTTTGCCATCATCTTTCCAAACTCATCACAATAATCTTGATTGGTTGAACCAAAGATGATATCATCAACATATATTTGCAATATAAACAGTTCTTTCCCAATCTTCTTGGTGAATAGTGTTGTATCAACTTTGCCCATGACAAATCCTTTGGATAGCAAGAAGTCCCTCAATCTTTCATACCATGCTCTAGGTGCTTGCTTTAATCCATATAAAGCTTTTCTCAACTTGTATACATGATTGGGTTTCTTGTCATCTTCAAAACCGGGAGGTTGCTCCACATACACCTCCTCTTGAATGTACCCATTGAGAAATGCACTCTTTACATCCATTTGATATAGCTTGATATTGTGAGCACAAGCATGGGCAAGTAAGATCCTAATTGCTTCCAATCTTGCAACCGGGGCATAAGTTTCACCAAAGTCAAGACCCTCTATTTGTGTGTAACCTTGAGCCACTAGTCTTGCTTTGTTCCTTACTACTATCCCATCTTGATCTTGCTTGTTGCGAAAGACCCATCTTGTTCCAATGACATTGTGATCCTTAGGCCTCTCAACTAGTTCCCATACTTCATTTCTCTTGAAGTTGTTGAGCTCTTCATGCATTGCATTTACCCAATCCGGATCTCTCAATGCTTTATCAATGTCCTTGGGCTCTTCCATTGACACAAAAGAAGAGTGAGCACAAAATGATGCCAATCTTGATCTAGTTTGAACTCCTCTTTGTATGTCACCAATGATGGAATCCAATGGATGGTCTCTTGCAATGTTAGTTGGTTGAAGCACTTGGACTTGATTGCTTGGATGTTGATGTTGATCATGAGTTGAAGATGATGAACTAGCCACTTGTTGATCTTGTTGCACTTGAGATGATGTACTAGCTTGATTTTGCATTAGAGAACCACTAGCTTGAGTGATTGGATTTTGGAGCACTTGATCTTTGTTGTCATCTACATTAATAACTTGCTTTGGTCTAATATCGCCAATATCCATTTCTTTCATAGCATTACTCAATTGAGTTCCTCTCACATCATCCAAGTTATCTTCTTCATCTTGAGAGCCATTTGTTTCATCAAACTCAACATCATGCACTTCTTCAAGTAAACCACTAGCCAAATTCCAAACTCTATAAGCTTTGCTAGTAGTTGAGTAACCAAGTAGAAATCCTTCATCACATTTCTTCTCAAACTTGCTCAATCTAGTGCCCTTCTTCAAGATGTAGCATTTGCAACCAAATACCCGAAAGTATGCAATGTTGGGCTTTCTTCCATTTAAGATCTCATATGGTGTCTTCTCTAGAAACTTGTGGCAATAGAGGCGGTTGCTATAGAAGCAAGCCGTGTTGATTGCTTCGGCCCAAAATGAATGACTTACATTATACTCATTCAACATTGATCTTGCCATATCAATTAAGGTTCTATTTTTCCTCTCAACTAGGCCATTTGATTGAGGTGTATACTTGGCCGAGAATTGATGTTTGATTCCAAGCTCTTCACATAGCTCATCAACTCTTGTGTTTCTAAACTCACTTCCATTGTCACTTCTTACTTTCTTGATTGTGGTCTCAAACTCATTTTGCACTCTCTTGATGAACTTCTTGAATATGTCAAATACATCACTCTTGTCCACAAGAAAGAATACCCATGTGTATCTAGTGAAATCATCCACAATCACAAAACCATACTTGTTGCCACCAATGCTTGTGTATGTAGTTGGCCCAAATAGATCCATGTGCAACAACTCAAATGCCTTGGAAGTACTCATAATGCTTTTCAATGGATGAGTGTTGCCTACTTGCTTTCCGGCTTGACATGCACTACATAGCTTATCTTTCTCAAATGTGACATCCTTCAAGCCTCTAACTAAGTCATGCTTCACTAACTTGTTTAATTGCTTCATGCCAACATGACCAAGTCTTCTATGCCATAACCAACCCATACTTAATTTGGTGAGCAAACATGTTGAAAGTTGAGTGTCACTAGCATTGAAATCAACCAAGTAAAGATTCTCAAACCTAAAGCCTTTGAAGATCAAGTTAGAGCCATCAACACTAACTATCTCCACATCATCAACACCAAATATGCACTTGAAACCGAGATCACACAATTGAGCAACCGAGAGAAGATTAAAGTTCAACTTTTCAACTAAGAGGACATTGGAAATGCTATGATCATTAGAGATTGCAATCCTTCCAAGAGCCTTTACATCATCCTTGCTATTGTCACCAAATGTGATGCTATCAATGCCACTATCATTTGATTTGAGAGAGTTGAACATTCTTGAATCACCGGTCATATGTTGAGAGCACCCACTATCAAGCACCCAATGCCTTCCTCCGGCCTTGTAATTAACCTACAAAACAATTTAATGTTTCTTAGGTACCCATACTTGCTTGGGTCCTTGGAGGTTAGTCACTAAGCTCTTTGGTACCCAAATGGCCTTCTTCTTTGGGCCCACAATTGGTGTACCAACAAACCTAGCATGCACACCTTTCTCACCCTTGGTAAGCACATAACAAGAATCAAAAGGAATGTAAGGTACATTAGCATTTTTCTTGTTCTTGTTCATTTTATTGCAATTAATCTCTAGATGCCCAACTTGCTTGCATCTATTGCAATAACGACCATTGCCCTTCACAAAGCGAGGCTTTGGAGTAGCAAAGGCCGCCTTGCCCTTCTTGGGAGTATAGCCCAATCCCTCTTTGTTAAGAGAGAACCTTTGGCTACCCAAGCATTTTAGCAAGCGGGCATCCCCACCATAGGCATTGCCTAATGCGCGGGTGAGATCATCCACCTCTCTCTTGAGAGTCTCAACCACAAGTGATGAATCACTAGTAGTAGAGGTAGAGTTGGTTGTGGTGGATGATGATGAGCTACATGAAGCATTAGTAGGACTAACAAATAAAGAATCATCAATAATATCACATGTTAGTCCAATATCACAAGTGACAATCACTTGTTCCTCCTTAGCTTCCTTCATGAACTTTTCCAACTTAAGGTCCTTTTCCTTGATGAGCTCAAGTAGAGTGGAGTGGGCTTCCTTAAGCCTAGTGTGAGCAATTTCAAGATCCTCGTGGTCTTCCTTTAGACACTCACGAGAAGCCTCTAGCTCATCAAAGGATTTCCTAAGAGCTTTGAGCTCTTGTTCAATTCCTTTGCACTCCTTACTCTTTTTGAGAGCAACAAGCTCCTCCATCAAGGCATCATTTTCATTGCTCTTGGCAATGAGCTCTTGTTCCAAGATTTTGTATTTCTTGGTTGTCCTCTTGTAGCCCTTGCTCATTTGATCTATTATGCCTAATAGATCATCCTTGGAGTAGTCCTCATCCTCCTCATCATCACTCCTACAATCATCACTAGCACAAGAATCATCATCACTATCATCATGTTTTACCTTGGTAGGCTTGGCCATAAGGCATGTTGATGTAGTGTCGAAGATGGATGGCTTGTTGGAGAGGGCGATGTTTGCAATGGCTCGTCGAGTGGTCCTCTCATCATCACTAGAGCTTTCATCATCATCACTATCAGAGTTGTCACTATCCCAAGTGACTACATAACCACTACCTTTCTTCTTCTTGTTGAATGTGAAGCTCTTCTTTGCTTTCTTCTCCTTCTTGTTCTTCTTCAATTTCAACTCACCATCATGATATCTTTTGTCTTCATAGGGGCACTTTGCCACTACATAATCGGGGCTATTGCAATTGTAGCAAAGCACCTCCTTTGCCTTCATGAAGTCCCTTCTCTTTCTTGCACCATAGCCTTTCTTCTTCATGAACCGACCCATCTTTTGCACTAGAAGGGCCATGATCTCATCATCAAATGGATCATCATCATTATCATCAACCTTGCTTTTGCCCTTAGAGGATGAAGCCTTGAATGCAATGGGCTTCTCTTGCTTGACCTTGGTTTCCTTCTTCTCTTCTACCTCATCTTCATCATCATTGTATTGGGCATCGGTCATTATATCTCCAAGCACATTGGTTGGTTTGACCTTGTCCAATCCCTCTCTAAAGATCATTCTTCTCAAGGTGGCAAACTTCTTGGGTAAGCACATCAAGAACTTGTGTGAGAAGTCCTTGTCCTCAACCTTCTCCCCAAGCCCCTTGAGATCATTGACAATGACTTGGAGCCTATAGAACATCTCCGGGATGGATTCATCATCCTTCATCTTGAATGTGGAGAACTTGTCCTTGAGCATATATAGTTTGGCACTTTTTACCGTTGAAGTGCCTTCATATGTTTCTTCAAGCCTTATCCAAAGCTCATTTGCCTTTTCAAGATCTTTAATTTGCTCAAATACTTTATCATCAATGGCACGATAGATTGTGTCAAGTGCCGCCGTATTGCATTGTTTGTTGATACGGTCATTGGGAGTGAGGTTTTCCTCATCAAGAATGACGTATCCTTCTTTGGTCACATCCCAAACCTTCTCATGTATATTGCCTAGATATTGCTTCATCTTCCTTTTCCAATGATCAAAGGAAGAGACGCCATCAAAGAATGGAGGCTTGCCATTAACATGATTGAACATAACTTGAGCCATCTTACACCGAGGTTGTTAAGCCTTATCAACGGTGACCATGGCTCCGATACCACTTGAAAGGTCTTGATGGCTAGAGGGGGGGTGAATAGCCTATTAAAAATTTCTACAACGACAAGCTAAACAAGTTTATCAATATAACAAATAGCGAGATGCGAGTTTTGCTTAGCCTATGGGTATTTGCAAGCCACCTATCCAATTCACAATTCTAGTATTTGCACTCAACCGCACAAGTCAAACCGAGAAGGTAAGTACAACTACAACTAGCAAGCTACACAAGAGAACTACTCTAGCTAAGCTAACTAGCTAGTAAAGATAACTAAGAAATTAATACAAGAGAGATAGGAGGGTATCACCGAGGGGCGAAGTATTGAGCCAACCAATATGATCAACAATGAATACCAAGATAACCAAACACCGGGATCAATCAATCACAAAATGAAAGTGATGACACGAAGATTTATCCCGAGGTTCACGTGCTTGCCGGCACGCTAGTCCCCGTTGTGTCCCTCTTCACCACGTGGTTCGGTGGCTAATCGGTCTCACACCGAGCCTCTCAAAAGGCACCACAAGAATCTACCAAATGGCAAAAGGTTGCAATGACACGAGCAATATACTAACGTTGCCTTTGGCGCTTCGCCGAGGTAGGCACAAACCCCTCACAATCACCGGAGGTGGCCAAGAACAATCACCAACTCTTGCCAACGCCTCCAAGCTGCTCCAAGCCGTCTAGGTGGCGGCAACCACCAAGAGAAACAAGAATCCCGCAGCAAATCAACCACCAAGTGCCAACTAGATGCAATCTCACAATGCAAATGCACTTGGATCACTCAATCTCACTTCGAATATGCAAAGAAGCAAGAGAGATGAGTGGGAGGGGAGTTGCTTAGCTCAAAGTGCTCACAAGTATGTCAAATGTTCGAGTATGAGAGCCTTGAGCCGGCCAACGAGTATTTATAGACGTACCCCTTCGAATATAGCCGTTAGAAACTTGAACAGACGCAATTCGCGCTGACCGGACGCGCTGGTCGCGTGGACCGGACGCGCCGGTCGCGCAACGGTTCTTTTTTTTGAAACACTGACCGGACGCGCCGGTCGCAACGACCGGACGCGCTGGTCACGACCGGACGCGCCGGTCCCGTGACTGACCGGACGCGCCGGTCAGCACTGAGTCGCGCAAGACGAACCAGCGACCGGACGCACTGAAGAACTGACCGGACGCCACAGTGCCCGCGTCCGGTCGGAGTCCAGTAAGCTCCCTGGACGACCGGACGCGTCCGGTCGCCTGTGACCGGACGCGCCTCGCGTCCGATCAAACAACTGAAAAAACGCGCAGACACTGGACACTGACCGGACGCGTCCGGTCACACCGTGACCGCGTCCGGTGCAGCGTCCGGTCATCATTGTGACCTCCGTTCGCTTCCGTTTCTTTTTCCGACTTCCGGCGTAGTGGAAAATAGGCATTTCATATCCCCGAAATCGCCTGAATCCCGCGCTCGCACGCTCGGCGGGAGGGAGAGAAGACCCCAAACCCTCTCTACCGCTCAAACTCCAACGCCGTCGTAAATGTGCTAACACCACCAAGTGATCTCAACATATGTGAGTGTGTTAGCATTTTCACAATCATTTTTCAAGGCGATATTAGTTCTATCCAAATGCATATGATCATGAAATGCACATCTAGAGGCACTTAGGAGTTCAATAGCCGCGTCATTCCCCTCTTTATAGTACGGCTATCTATCCTATAATGTAACCACACCCACTAGGTGTCTTGGTTACTAAAACACAACCCTTAAGCATATACCTTTGCCTTGATCATATCGGGTTGCATCCAAATCCAAGTGTGGCCATCATGATCACCATATCCATCTTGCCACCAACCTTGGAATGTACTAATCCTCATATGCTACATACAACTTAGGCATAGGATTAGTACTTAGGCATTGTCACTAATTACCAACACCAAACATATGACTTTCAGACGGTTTTCCCACGGTGGCGGCTCCGGCGGAGGTCTGTTGTGGCTCTCCTTGTGCTCGCGAACGCGTGAGACTGGAGAAACTGCAGGGGCAACAGGGAGGGAGATGACGGGCGTGCGCTCCCTTAGATAGGGTCCGAGGCACGGGACGCTCCACCACGCGGAGAATGTGGGCGCGGGATGGCGGTTTCCGTCTCGGCCGCGTGCGATGCAGAGGAGGGGATGAAGCCGACCAGCGGGCCCGACGCGTCAGCGGCTCAAGGCAAGGAAGGGTGCGGGCGGGGCGGTTGCGGCCGAGATGGGCCGGCCCAGGAGGGAGGCGGAAGGAAGGCCGTGTGCGCGGGCTGGCTCAGCGGGAAAAGCAGCAGGCCGAACGGGCCGCTCGGGCCAGAAGGAGGGAAGGGAAAGGAAAAGCAAATTTTATTTTTCAAATTTGATTTTTTAAATTAAATTTTCAAATGTTTTTAATATATTTTGAATTTTGACTAAAACCAATCATCACAAAAATATTTGTGCAACAGCATGCATGCATGAACATTTTCTAATCTTATGATTGATTTTATTTTCACAAAAAAATATTATCTCCTACATTTGAATGCACACTTAAATAAATAATTAAATCTATTTTATCTATTTTGAAACAATGCAAAATTTAGGGTGTTACAAAAGACAAGTTAAAAATTATTGTTCGCTGATTTATTATTAAAGAAAAATATTATTCTTTAGTTGAAAAAATATGGTTGATAAGACAAGCGAATAAGGCGTGCAAACATAGTCAAATTTAAGTCATTTTTAAAAAAAAACTTTTTTTAACAAAGCAAGCCACGAGAAAAGAAATGATATTTTGCACAAATTTTTAATAAGACGAGTGGTCAAACTTAGTGTAAAAAAAGTCAAACGTCTTAGTATTTACTAAGCATTTGATTATTTTTTTACCATGCAGAATCTGAATATATTCACGGTAAAATGACTACCCGTCATCACCTTTCTCTTCGACCATTACATGATGTTTTTTTATTCCTCTTAATAGTTGGATTGTATTCATCGCTGCTTCTGATGAATTAATTGATCTAATTTACTTTCCTGTATCAATTTTTATTAGACACATGACGGGTATGAATTAATTTATCTAATTTACTCTCCTGCATATGTCTAATTTACTCTCCTGTATCAATTTTTATTTGCTTTTTTATATTAGATTAGAATGCTATACCTCCCATTTTACTTATTGAAACGTTCATTTGGCCTAGCGCATATAAGAATTTTTTTTCTTTTCATATGAAATTAAGATTTTCATTCAGAGCGGCTTTAATTTATTTGTCACTATAAGAATAAAAACTTGTATTATTTCAAGATTTAAGATAGCCCGATAGCTTTGTTTTCTTATCAATTTTGATATGCTTTCATGCAAGAGGGCATAATGTATCGATGAATTATGGATTAACAATGGGTAATGTTGCTCCAATACTTAACCATGTACTCTGTTTTGTCATGCCTAAATAAAAGGACAACTAATTTAATAGTAAACTAGCACCCAATTTTTTCAATTTATTATCTACATTGCTACATGTGGTATGATGCGAGGCGTAAGCAATCTAGATTAAAATCGTATTTTTCTTTTTTGTGATCGATGCATTTCACAAATGCATTATTTCAGTCTTCCGTCCATGTTCGTTTGAAATTGGGCATTAAATTCCTACGTGTTTTTCACTTAATTAGTCATTACTTGCCTTCCATAACAAGTAACCAACAACACGGAATATTAAATTAACAACTATATGCCAACCTATTAGCATAAATACAAGCTGAATGTATACTGTATAGAGATCTATATACTCACAAGGCTATATACAAGCCACATGAAAATTAAGATATTTACACTTGACACTCTAAATGTCGTCTTCAACCTCCAAGCTACGGGCTCTCTCACTCCTCATCTTTCATCTATAAACAGGTGATAGTCGTATGCTCCATGTCGTCATATTAACTCATGTAGTAATCACTCCAATTTTCGTGCCCCTAATCGGTCCTGTCCAACAACAACCTACCATTTGTCACCAATGTCTCTCCAAACACTCCAATCCCTCTTGGCATGCCATTAGCTTTATCCCTTAGATCAGGTGCAACGTTCTATATTTTTTTATATATTTTGATGAAACTTGAGACTACTCATCGAAAAATGAGAATGATACTCTTTCAAGGACATAGGTAGCATGTAGTATTATTTTTGGGAAAAAAGTTTTAACCGCCAACATACAATGTGTGTATGTGTTTTAAAAAGTATAACGGTCAATAGAGCCGAAGGAAAAAAAAAGTACACGTACACTGCAAGAATCCATGCACATTTTCATTACTTTACCCACAACACGGAATAGGTACATTTTTAGCGTTCCAGCGCCGTTTACGCATCTCCAGCTTCCCGCCTTCTTCCTCCTCCTGAGAATCTGACCGACCGGCGGTGGGGACTGCCGAACTAGGGAGCGAACACAGTCAACTGAGCCACGGCATAGCATCCCCACTCCCACAGTCCCACACCCCACCAAAACCTCGCCAGAGCTCCGTCCTGCCCCCAAACACCATAGCATGTCGTCGGCAACCTCTGCCGCCGCCGTTTCCACACCCGGTGTCCTCATCCGCCAATCCACGTGGACCCTGCGACCCTTGCCCCCCGCCCACCTCCGCCGCCTCCTCCCCTCGGGGACCGCTTGGCCGCTCCAAGTCGCCACAGTCCGTCGTCGCCTCCCGGTCACCGCTCAGAGCGCCGCTAACCCAAGTCAAGAACCCCTGTCCTTCTCCTTCCTCATCAAGATTACATTCTGGCGCCTCCGTTCGGCTTGGATTGCCGCTGACTATGCTTGCCTCATTGCTCGGTCTTTCTCAGGTTACCTGCCTGAATCGGAGTTCTACAAGGTCGAGGCCATCCTCAGGTGCGGATGCTTCACGAATCCCCCCCCCTTTATTATCAATTTGTGATGAATCCAGTTGGTCGGGGTCGATTGCTGAAACGTGCAGAGTTTGTGCAGGTCGTGGAGGGTGTCGCACGTGTCCTCGGTGAGTGTGGCGCTAGGTTCTTGAGTTGCACGCGACGCGAGGTGTTCAGTTCAGTCAGACATGTTTGGGGATTGGATTCTGCTGGGCTTGCTGGAGATGGGGATCAGAGGTGTGACGGTGTCGGACGTCCAGGGGTTTGGGGCGCAGGGAGGGTCAACGGAGCGCCATGGAGGTAAAGGCTTGGCTCTACCGCTGACTGTGTTTTGCATTGTAGTTTCTGCATCCCTTATGTTTCAATCCTACAGTAAAGTCAGAATATGGGCTATGGGATGCTATGGGGTGTTTCAATACTACAACCTTGGCTAGTGGAGGGAGTAGAGATGTCCTTTGCATTAGAGGGCTATGGGGTGCTCTCCCAAAGAAGACTATATTGCTACCCAATTTCTTTGTGCTTTTCATCTAAGTCATAATACTTTTGGTTGAGAGCAATATTTGCCTTCTTTGTGAGAGCATGGTCTTCTTGCTCTTTGGCCAAAGCCTTGCGCAAGGAGGCCACCTCACTTCTCTCTAATGCAAAAGCTTCCTTGCTAGGAATATAAATATTTTCTTGTGCAATAAGATCATCATCTCTAGTTGCTAGCTCGGCTTGGATACTCTCTAAATCCTCTATTAGCTTAGAGATGAAGAGTTTGGTCTTAGGATCCAAATTTTTAATTACATTATCAATCTCTTCATCACTAGGTTCATCATCACTAGAGCTATCACTAAGTTCACTATTAGAGATATCACTAGGGGGAGGAGGTTTGGATTTTGATTTGGGTTTTACCTTCTCACCCTTTGCCATGAGACAAATGTGAGGGGAGTAGTAGTCATCATCCGACATGTTGCTCTTTTTGTAATCGGTCTTGCTCTCTTTCTTGTCTCTCTTGTAATTGTTGTCTTCGATTTCATGAGGACAATGAGCAATGAGATGTTCGGTGCTTCCACAGTTGTAGCATAGCCTCTTCTTCTTATTTGGGAACTTTCTCTTCACTACCTTGTAGCCTTGCTTTTTGAGCCCCTTTTGATATCTTCTCAAAAAGAGAGCAACATCTTTCACTTTCTCATATTGTTCATTATCACTTTCATCTTCACTTGATGACGTTGTCTCTATTTCTTCTTTGACTTGCTTCGGTGCCTTGGGCTTACTAGTTGATGCTTGCTTGTTGGACTTAGACTTGCTTGTAGAGGGCTGTTTGATTGACTTGTTGGCTTTGAGAGCTACATCATCGTTGATCTTGATGCCTTCTAGCTTTGCTTGCAACTCACCAAGCTTCTTTCTTTCATTTGCTTCTTCTCTTTGCATGACAAATGTCAAGATCCTCCCAAGTACACCATTTTGTGTGAAGTACTCAAACTTCTTCTTGTCTCTAATTAGAGTGACTATGGTCTCATTTCTCGGTGAATAAGCTTCCAACATAATTTTGACAACTTTGTGATCATCTAACTCATCACAACCATAGCCTCTGGTCATCAATCTATCAAACATCTCTTGTGGCCCTTCTCTATCCAAGACCAGAAATCGGTTGAGCTTGGCCATCATTAAATCAATTCTTGCCTTCCTTACTTTGTCAACCCCTTCATGTGCAAGGTGCAAAGTGTCCCATATTTGCTTGACAACATCAACACCAATCACTCTATTGTACTCATCACCATCCAAAGCACTAAGCAACACACTTGTGGCTTGACCATTGAAAGGACCTAGGATATCGCCTAGAGGGGGGTGAATAGGCGTTTCTAAAAAATCAACACCTTTAAAAGTGGAAACGATTAGTAATAGGAGTTTCCAAAATGGAAACTCCAAATTAGAGTAATACCACCCCTCACAAGTTAGCCACAAAGTATATAAAAGATACTAGATAAACCTAGGGAGCCAAACAGCGGCAACCAAAGAGTTGAATAAAAAAGCACTAGTTAGTTAATGTCGAAAGTCCCGACAGTTTGGGTCAGAACTTTCGACGTGTCAGAAGTCCCGACGTATGGGTCAGCACTTCCGACCCCTACGGGAAATGAAATACAAGTGCTAAAATAAACTTTGTGATGCCGATAACTTACAAACCCACTTCCTAGTGGTAAGGTAAGGTGTTGGGTCACTCTCTTGACGTTGATAAGCCACCAGTCCGTAGATCGAGGCCCAAACCCTAAGAAATAGCTAGAGAGAGGAAGACAACCAAATACACGTAATTTCGAGCAAATCACAACAACAACAACAACAACAAGCACGCGGGAGACAAGAATTTATCCCGAGGTTCGGCAGCCCCATAAAGGAGCTCCTACGTCCTCATTGTTGAGGTGACCACTTAGGTCGGAGTCTCTTCCACCTCCTTGCCTCACTCAAGGATACCACAAAGGTCACTTGAGTTTCTTCACTAGAAAACAGGGGTAATACAAACTTCCCAAGGCTCTTCCACAAGATGGAAGCTCTTGGGCGATGCCTCGCCGACTAAGGGAAAATCCCCAAGAGTAACAAATGCAAATCAAACCGGCTTGACGAAGAAATCAAGTGCTCAAGCTTGCTCAAAGTGTTTTTCTCACTCAATCCACTCTCCAATCACTCAACCCTTTGGGAATCCAAGTTGGAAGCAAAGGAGTGAAGAGAGATGAGCCTAGAATGCTTGGGGGCTGTTTTGGCCGAGTGTTCTTCGCAATGAAATGAGTGGGCAACGGTTAGAATGGAGGAGACGGGTATATATACTCCAAGGCAAAATCTAACCGTTTAGATCTACGTCGGGAGTTCCGACGCAGATCTCGGGACTTCCGACGTATGAAGAAAACACTGTTCAAAGTCCACCCGAGACAGCCAACGTCGGAACTTCCGACGAACGTCGGGACTTCCGACGGTCGGAACTTCCGACGAACGTCGGGACTTCCGACGTGCACAGTCAGCAGGTTAGTAGAACCATCGATGCCGGGACTCCCGGCTTGGGTCGAGACTTTCGACATCCATAGTCACTGCACAGGCTGTGACTGGGAGTCAGCACTTCCGGCAAGAGTCATGACTTCCGACTGTCGGGAGTTCCGGCTTACGTCGGGACTTTCGACACCGACAGTCACAGAAAATTATTCTATGTGCTCGTGAAGTGCTAGAGTGTCTCTCTTTTGATTTTATTATTATGCTTGAGCACTCTATCTTCCTCAGACCACCTAAACTTGCATCCCTCTTAATAGTATGGCATACCTATTAACTCAAGATCAAAAGAAAAACGAAATTAAACCTTTTGAGTTCATCTTCTTTAAATTGATGCCGTGTCTTTCAATCTTCATCAAGTGAGGGTGCCAACATGTCAATATTGATCTTGTCACTTGAGCATAGCCATCTTGAGCACGTGACTTGATTCCATTCATCAAATATGAATAACTCCAAATGCATCAAGTCACTTTAATCAACTTGTCCAATATAGATTTGATCCTCCACATCAATATGACCATCATAGCTTGATTAGTACCTCAACTAAATGCAAGTACTTCCTTCTTCACCCTAGCTAGGTTCTTCGGCCGCCAAGCCATCGCTTGCCCTTCACCCTTGCTTAGTACCTCGAAGCCTTTCCTTGCTATCTTCACCATCTCAAGCCATTAAGTCACATCTTGTGTTGAATCATCCATTTATATGTACTGTTATCTTTTTCATTTCAATTTAGCAAGATTCAAATATAAGACCATTCCATATGCAATCCCTCATGTCTCATTAACTAATATTCATGAGCTTGCTTTCACATAGTACATGGAAATCCCATAATAAACAAGCATTTGCATGAATTCCATTTGCATTGTTGTCTTGTGCTTGAACTAGATTGTTTATACAACAACACATCATTTTGGCTTTCATTAAGTACCTGTGAGATAACCTATTACCTGTCCACACTTAGCAAACGGGTTAGTTCTTTAATCACGTTGTCATTCAATCATCCAAAATCCACTAAAGGGCTAGATGCACTTTCAATCTCCCCCTTTTTGGTGATTGATGACAACTTGATTAAAGCTTACAAAAATGATATAAACATTTAAACTTTTGGGTTCAATGATTTATGAGAGGCTCCCCCTTAATATGTGCTTATGATTAGAATTCACAAAATGACCTCAAATGTCAATTGCACATACTAAAACATATAGGAGACTCCCCCTAAATCATTGCATCCGTGGGGTGCATGTGTGTGTGACAAAGTGAAACCGTGATGCATATGACAAGATATATCACACAAGAATAAATATAAAGGCATCACATCAAATATTTTCATTCTAGCATGCATAGTCCTTATGAAAATAAATATAACACATGTAATTCACACATAGCACTCATTACACATTTTCTCAAGTCCACAAGCCACTAAAATATAAATAAAGATCATGTCTCAAGAGATACATAGATAAAGCATAAGTAAGTCTCATCTCTCACATGATATAATCTATAGCAAATCCAAGAGACATCAATGAAGCTCAAAAACAAGAAACGACAGCCTGCAATACATATCTTCAGGTACAAAGATAAGCAAATGAAACTATCCTGAAGCTTTAATCAGTCTCTCTCCCCTTTTGTCATCTATCACCACAAAGGTCCAACAACGACATACTAAGGACAAAGGGGCTACAAGCTGTCACACAAAGCACAAAGGGTGCTTAAGGTTCAAACATTATACAAATCTCTCTCTTTGTATTAAACTCTCCCCCTTTGTCATCTTAAAGAGGTTGTACTTGTCACTTGTTTACAATTTAAAATAGATCAAGTACATGGGTTTACTAGCTCATGAACAAACTCATACACTAACCACTAGATTATATAACCATTCAAGCAATAGTGATAGTCTATGAATCTAAAAATTTTCATTTGTAATGCATGATCCTATAAGCATGTACTATATGCACTAACCGCGTACTAGTAAGGGATAAAAAATGATCATGCACAATACAATGATACCTTTGATATATTGGAGAGGAAGATAGTCATATAGATTTCAATTCATTTCTCCAATAGCACCATGAAGTCCAATTATAAGCTTGGTGAAGACCAATAGATACCAATTCTTTGAATTCCTATTCTTCACCCATATGAATTGATAATCACTAATGATCAAGTGCACTCTTCTTGTTGTGGTTGGCTTGCTTCTTCTTTGATCATTGCTTGCTTAAGAGAACTAAAAGATTCACCACTTGTAATACCACTTGAAATTTCATGATACCACTTAAAATTTCATGACTTGTTCTCTTTTGGGTGTTGCTTGCTTTCTAGACCAATCTCTTGATTTTCTTCAACCAAGTACCTCAAATGTCCCTTTAGATTTTAGCCATCCAAGCCTAGGGCGAAGTGACCTCTCTCTAAAAAAAACATCCTTGATACTCACTTGAAATAACTTGAAAGAAAATCATTTTATCCACTTGAAAGATTTTGTTTGATTGATCCATATTGTTGGACTTAATTTGATGAATAACTTTGAATCCTTCTTTAAGTCCTTTTCTTTCTACTTGTTTAAGTTCTTTTCTTTCTGTCAAAAGATCTCCAATTATCACTAGAACTTAAACTCCATCTTCATCTTGGTCTTGGTCTTGATCTCTAGCTAGAGTACCAAATGTGTACCAGATACACTCTTCAAACAAATTATCTTGTACTCATCATTTGTCATGCTTCTATCTCAAACCAAAACCAAAACATAGGTACCTCAATCACTTATAGATATGATTCTAATTTGCGAACCTTTGAATCTAAGCGACTTTTGATCAATCCGATAATTGTCACTTTCCTAGCAGATTCTGTACTCTTCAAAGAATAAATCATATCTCCCAAAGTACATATCCAAAAACCACGAAATTTGGTGAAGATGTGACACACTAAGTCTTCTAGTAGCTGTAAAAATTTGAGCTTCTTTTGACTTCTATATTGCTACCAGATTTCACATATTTCCACACTGCTATATGCTGAAAACTGCTGCACTATAGCTGACAAGATCTACTCCAAATTCGAAGTATCACTTATCCAAATCTCATGAAATTTGCACAGCAACTAATACCATAAGTGTAGAGCATGTAGACCAAATTTCAAGCCAGTACAAATAGATTTGATTACTTAACATGTCTATGATCACTGCTATCTCAGATTTTCAATATTGGACATATTTCAATAATTGAGCTATTTTTCTTCAAATTGAACCAAACTTGAAATCAACTTGTTTGAATACTCTCACAAGATATATGTTCATTCAAACCACTTGCTAGAAGAAATCTTATGAACATATCCAATCAAGCCAACTTCAAACTTGATTACTTAAGCATTTAATCCATTTAAACATCTCATAGCAAGCAACATATGCATATATATCCAATTCAATTAACTCATATGCACCCAAATAAACTTTGATCAACAAGAGATATACCTTGAAAGCTTATGATCATGTTTGCAAGCTTCAACTCCACTTATTTGCAGGCCTTCAAATATATCAATAAATTTCCACAACTTGAATATGACACTTGTATGTTGATAGCATATGGACTTCACTCAATTTTGACTTGGCATTGGGATAGGATTGCACTAGGCTTCAATACTTGACTCAACATAAGATGAACAATAATAATTTCATTGAATCAAGTCTCCAATGCCATGGTACCTACAAATGATCATCCACTTTTTGATGGTACCCAAACTAGTTTGGGTCCTCTCATGTTAGACGCAACATACTTAGGCATAGCCTTAGTATGAATAGCGGAATATTTTTGCAATACTAACCAATAGGGTACCATAACAAACCTTCCTAGGCATAATATTTGCATCAATTGAAATAGGCTTAGGATTCTCACTTAGGGGACATGAATTAGCCAAGAATTGATTTACTCTTTTTCGAATATTTGGCAAATTTATGATTTTTTAAAAGAAAACTTGAGAGAGATTTTAGAGGAACATACGGATTTTTATGGACTTGAGAGAACCATGTCACATGTGATTAGGCAAATAATCAACCAAGGGTAGCAATAATCATAATATGACATGACTAGGTCACAAAGACCCAAAAACCACATGATTTTCAAAAACCACACCACCTACACATGCTAGTTAGTGATTTTGAAAAACATCTATCCTATATCACACAAATGCACATACTAGCATATAAAGGGCCTTAGATGCACTTACAATGCATGTATGTAAATACATACCTTTGCCTTGAGCCCACAATATCACCACTGAGATAATACATGGCATGACAACATCATATTGACCTCACTTGTCAAATAACCATACCATATATGAAATCAATTTTCATCTAAAGGACTACAAATAATACTAGATAAATTTGTTAGTCCACAATATCACCACTGAGATAATACATGGCATTACAACATCATGTTGACCTCACTTGTCAAATAATCATACCATATATGAAATCAATTTTCATCTAAAGGACTACAAGTAATGCTAGATAAATTTGTTAGTCCACAATGGTGCAAAATAGAAACTGAGCTCCCCCTAAATAAGTACCACAAGTAAATTGATTGACTTTCAACAAACACTTTATTCTTTTAAGAATTTGGGAGTCAATTTTCTATTTTGACCAACACAAAGTAATTTGCCATATTTAAATTTCGTTGAGACATACTCACAACCCACTTAGGTTTGATAGATCACAAGCTTCTGAGCGAATTAAGGATATATGAAATCAAATGGATCAAACCTCAATTGCATCCCAATTAGTGCTCTAGTTCCTGCCATACCGGACACGTCCGGTAGACATACCAGACACGTCTGGCATGTGAAGAACATAAACACTTTTCCTTTCTGCCCTAGCCATACCGGACACGTCCGATAGGCATACCGGAGGACAAAAACAATTGAAGCGCTGCTTGTGATTCTTCGTTTTAGCTCTAGTACTTCTTGTATGCCTGTATCTGAACAAATGCATTGCTCTACTAGAGAGCCATTAAAAGCATCACATGGCAAACATGATAATTATTAAATGAAACTAATTAGTCACTTTCAATTATTTCACAAATATGCTTATTTGTGAGCCATTGAGCACTAAACACAAAGTGGCTATCCTATAAGGTTTTTAGGTACTTGTTACCAATGGTAGAGATGAAGTAAATGATATGGTCATTGATTTATCTTTGGGTCAACCATATATGAGATTATGATAAGAATTGATTGATAGATTGAGTGATTGTTTTCAATTTGCTTGCTCAACCACCCCAAAGCTTTCATCTCACCACCAAGTACCTACATTATCAACCTAAGCACATTTTGGTACCCAACTCTTGTTGGGTCCTTTTGGGTTAGTCAACAAGTGCTTAGGCACCCAAATGGCCTTAGTACTAGTTTGTGGTGAACACATCACCTTGCTAGTGCTCATTCCATTTGTGGTCTTCCTAAGCATATTATCATAAACAAATGTGTCCGGCTTAGGAATGTTACCATTTGGGCAATCATATCTTAGATGCCCCTTTCTTCCACAAGCATAGCATATGCGACCTTTGTTTGCTCTATGCTTGTTTTGCTTGTATGGACATCCATCAACCTTGTGGCCCATCTCATTGCATCCATAGCATCTTCTTGTTGCAACTTGGGCTACCTTTCTTGACTCTTGATATATTGGACATTTCTTGGTAGGATGCCCCAATTTCTTGCTTATGAGATAAGCGCTTTGTCCATCACTCTTCACTTGCTTGGCCTCCTTGATTGAAGCCTTTTGAGTGGTGGCTTCAACCTTGTCAGCCCAATTCTTATGTGGACACGTAGCCCACTCATGTCCATACAATCCACAACCATAGCACATACTTTTTCCATGTTTCTTGCTCTTGGTTGTGTTGGCCTTGCTTGAAATGTGATTCCTTTGTTGGGTTTTGAAGGAAGCAAGGTTTGAACCCTTCTCAAGCTTCTTCACCATGTTATCACGGTTATCTTGAGAAGGTTGTGCTTTCTCCTTACCCTTCAATCGAATCACATCTTTCTTTAATCTTTTCACCTCTTCTTTGAGCTCTATGTTTTCTATAATTTTTTGCTCAATCAAAGATTGGCTTGCTTGAGAAGCACACTCATTAGCACAAGAAGTATTCAATTGAGATTGTGTACAAGTGAGTGTGTGAGTAGGAGGTTGAGATGATTTTACTGTTGTAATTACAACCTCATGAGCCACCTCAAGCATGATGCTTGATTCTACTAATTCTTCATGAGAGCACTTGAGATGAACATAGTTTGCTTGTAGCACATTATATTTGCTTCAAGCCTTGAGCTCAAAGTTTTCCTTCTCTAGTTGTGAAACACTAGAAGAGGAGTTAGTAACTAAAGCATGCTCAATTGATAATTTTTCATACCTCTCATTTATGGCCTTTAGCTCTTGCAATTTGGAGATGAGAAACTTTTCTTGATTTTGAAGTGACTGCTCTTGTTTCTCATTCTCTTCTTCTAGCTCATCATTCTTCTCAACTAGCTTCATGAGAATGAGCTTATCTTTGTTGCTTAGATGATCAAGAGTGTAGCTATATTTAATTTCAATATCACTCTCTTCTTGATTATCTACTCGCGCTATCTCCTTGGCTTGATCTTTCTTGCTAGCCTTCTTCTTGCTTTTCTTGGCCATGAGACACAAGTGATGAGTATCATGAGATACTGAGGTTGACTCATCACTTGGCCGCCACAGGGCTTGAGCCTCATCATCACAGACTGCCTGCTGTCCGGCTGCCTTGGCCATACCAGACACGTCTGGTAGGGATACCAGACACGTCCGGTATGTGCTTGTAGACAGCCCAGTTGTCTCGGCTTGCACCTCTTGCTCCGGCTCGGCGCTCTTGAGGTCTTGTGAGGCTTCTTCGCTGCATGAAGACAAAATGGACATATTTTCCATTGACTCGGCCTCAAGTGCATCATCACATTTGGATTTTCCATATAACTCAACGAGTTTGGTCCAAATGAGATTAGCACTCTCAGGAGGTGGTTGTCCATTGAATATTGCCTCATCTTGAACCTCTGCACTCAATGTACTCAAAATGATATTGATAGCTTGAGCATTGAGTTGCACGCATATCTCTTCCTCTTTTGATAAATTCTTATAGTTGCTCCAATCAACTATAGGAAGAGGTATGCTTGCAAACACAATATGCTCAACAAGAGGACTAATATCTCTAAAAGCATTAAGTACATGAATTGACCAAGGTAGAAAGTTTGAACCATCATTTTGGAGAAGCATTGGCTCCAACTCGATAGGCATCGACATCCTTTTCTCACGGCAGTGAAGCTTTAGGTGAGAACATTGCTTTGATACCAATTGAAAGGACCTAGGATATCGCCTAGAGGGGGGTGAATAGGCATTTCTGAAAAATCAACACCTTTAAAAGCGGAAACGATTAGTAATAGGAGTTTCCAAAATGGAAACTCCAAATTAGAGTAATACCACCCCTCACAAGTTAGCCACAAAGTATATAAAAGATACTAGATAAACATAGGGAGCCAAACAGCGGCAACCAAAGAGTTGAATCAAAAAGCACTAGTTAGTTAATGTCGGAAGTCCCGACAGTTTGGGTCAGAACTTCCGACGTGTCAGAAGTCCCGACGTATGGGTCAACACTTCCGACCCCTACGGGAAATGAAATACAAGTGCTAAAATGAACTTTGTGATGCCGATAACTTACAAACCCACTTCCTAGTGGTAAGGTAAGGTGTTGGGTCACTCTCTTGACGTTGATAAGCCACCACTCCGTAGATCAAGGCCCAAACCCTAAGAAATAGCTAGAGAGAGGAAGACAACCAAATACACGTAATTTCGAGCAAATCACAACAACAACAAGCACGCGGGAGACAAGAATTTATCCCGAGGTTCGGCAGCCCCACAAAGGAGCTCCTACGTCCTCGTTGTTGAGGTGACCACTTAGGTCGGAGTCTCTTCCACCTCCTTGCCTCACTCAAGGATACCACAAAGGTCACTTGAGTTTCTTCACTAGAAAATAGGGGTAATACAAACTTCCCAAGGCTCTTCCACAAGATGGAAGCTCTTGGGCGACGCCTCGCCGGCTAAGGGAAAATCTCCAAGAGTAAAAAATGCAAATCAAACCGGCTTGACGAAGAAATCAACTGCTCAAGCTTGCTTAAAGTGTTTTTCTCACTCAATCCACTCTCCAATCACTCAACCCTTTGGGAATCCAAGTTGGAAGCAAAGGAGTGAAGAGAGATGAGCCTAGAATGCTTGGGGGCTGTTTTGGCTGAGTGTTCTTCGCAATGAAATGAGTGGGCAACGGTTAGAATGGAGGAGACGGGTATATATACTCCAAGGCAAAATCTAACCGTTCAGATCTACGTCGGGAGTTCCGACGCAGATCTCGGGACTTCCGACGTATGAAGAAAACACTGTTCATGCGAGGTCAAAGTCCACCCGAGACAGCCAATGTCAGAACTTCCGACGGTCGGAACTTCCGACGAACGTCGGGACTTCCGACGTGCACAGTCAGCAGGTTAGTAGAACCATCGATGCCGGGACTCCCGGCTTGGGTCGGGACTTCCGACATCTACAGTCACCGCGTAGGCTGTGACTGGGAGTCAGCACTTCCGGCAAGAGTCATGACTTCCGACTGTCGGGAGTTCCGGCTTACGTCGGGACTTTCGACACCGACAGTCACAGAAAATTATTCTATGTGCTCGTGAAGTGCTAGAGTGTCTCTCTTTTGATTTTATTATTATGCTTGAGCACTCTATCTTCCTCAGACCACCTAAACTTGCATCCCTCTTAATAGTACGGCATACCTATTAACTCAAGATCAAAAGAAAAACGAAATTAAACCTTTTGAGTTGATCTTCTTTAAATTGATGCCGTGTCTTTCAATCTTCATCAAGTGAGGGTGCCAACATGTCAATATTGATCTTGTCACTTGAGCATAGCCATCTTGAGCACGTGACTTGATTCCATTCATCAAATATGAATAACTCCAAATGCATCAAGTCACTTTAATCAACTTGTCCAATATAGATTTGATCCTCCACATCAATATGACCATCATAGCTTGATTAGTACCTCAACTAAATGCAAGTACTTCCTTCTTCACCCTAGCTAGGTTCTTCGACCGCCAAGCCGTCGCTTGCCCTTCACCCTTGCTTAGTACCTCGAAGCCTTTCCTTGCTATCTTCACCATCTCAAGCCATTAAGTCACATCTTGTGTTGAATCATCCATTCATATGTACTGTTATCTTTTTCATTTCAATTTAGCAAGATTCAAATATAAGACCATTCCATATGCAATCCCTCATGTCTCATTAACTAATATTCATGAGCTTGCTTTCACATAGTACATGGAAATCCCATAATAAACAAGCATTTGCATGAATTCCATTTGCATTGTTGTCTTGTGCTTGAACTAGATTGTTTATACAACAACACATCATTTTGGCTTTCATTAAGTACCTGTGAGATAACCTATTACCTGTCCACACTTAGCAAACGGGTTAGTTCTTTAATCACGTTGTCATTCAATCATCCAAAATCCACTAAAGGGCTAGATGCACTTTCAACCATTTAGGTGAATGATTGTCATCTCTTCTAGTGTTGGATTCTTAGGATCAACCGGTGGCTCAAATCCATTACAAACAACCTCCCAAATGCTGGGGTGAAGACCTATAAGATAAGCTCTCATCAAGTGCTTCCACTTGACAAAGTTAGTCCCATCAAAATGAGGTAACTTTCCCGCGGGCACATTGATGAAAGACTTACGATCATGGTTAGTCATAGACATAGAAGAATAGTTAAAGGATACGGCGGCATATTTGTTGTCGTCATTCTTCTTGCCCTTTCCTTTCTTATCCTTCTTTATATGCACTTGATAGGACTCATCATCATCATCTCCATCTCTGGAGTTGCTAGAGAGCTCACTAGAAGATGTGTTGGGAGCTTTGGCTTTTTTTTCTTTCTTTTTATAGCTTTCCCTCTCTTTCTTCTTGCTTCTCTGTTGAGCCTTCTTTCTTCTTTTCTTGATTTCTTATCCTCTAACCACTGTTGCTCCTTCTTCTTCTTTTCTCTTATTTCTCTTTTAGCTTTCTTGCTTCCTTCCTCCTTCTCTCATCTTCGTTGAGAGATCTTTCGGTATCGGTTGCCTCTAGCTGTGGGAGCATGGAGTTGCTCGTGGTAGAGGCACTGAGCTCACTGTTGTCGATGTCATGCAGCTCAACTCGCTTTGGATGGACATCCATCGGCTTCACGTCGCTAGTTCCTCCTCCAGGCTTCATACCTCACGCGGTGAAGCGTATACGAGGTAACCGGCTCCGATACTACTTGTAAGGATCTTTGGTAAGCCTAGAGGGGTGAATAGGCATATCTAAAAATTTCTACATAAAACTCAAAGTCACTTGTCAACAATTGTCGAAAGTCCTGACAGTTCATGTCAGAACTGTCGATGTCGTCAGAAGTTCCGGCGCAAACTGTCAGAACTGCCGTCGCCTACGGGGAATGAACTACAAGTGCTCAAATGAACTTTGTGAAGCTAATAACTTACAATCCCACTTCCTAGTGGTAAGATGAAGTTGTCCAAGTGTTTCCTTGACCTTGGAGCACCACCAATTTATAGATCGGGACCAAAACCTAAGAAATAGCTTGAGAGAGAGACAACAAAGAACAAGTAATCTCAAGGAATCACAACAACAATGAGCACGTGGGACATAAGGATTTCTCCCAAGGTTCAACTCGCCACTAAGGTTTGTCTACGTCCTCGTTGTTGAGGTGACCACTAAGGTCGGAGTCTATTTCACCTTCTTGCCTCTCTCAAGCAACCACAAAGGTAAACTTGAGTTCTTTACTAGAAAATCAAGGGTAATACAAACATCCTAAGGTTCTCCCACAGATCGGGAGCTCTTGGGCGACACCTAGCCGGCTAGGGTTCCAAGAACCTAAGAGTAACAAATGCAAATCCAACTGGCTTGATGAAGAAATCAAGTGCTCAAGCTTTGAAGCAATGTTTCTCTCACCAAATCTCTTTTCTCAACTCAATCTCTTGCAAGATTTGAATCTAGGAGAAAAGAGGAGAAGAAGGAGGGAGTTTGAGAGCTAGAGAGCACTTTGCTAAAGGTTTTGGTCGAGTGGAATGAGTGGGTAACGGTTAGAAGTGAGGGAAGAGCTATTTATACTCTTAGTTGAAATCTAACCGTTCAGATCTATGTCGGCACTGCCGACGTAGATCTCGGGACTTCTGACCTTAACTAAAAGTACTATTTATCTTAGGTCAAAGTCCTTGCGGAAGGTCAACGTCAGAAGTCCTGACGTACGTCGGGACTACCGACCGTCAGAACTACCGATGAACGTCAACACTGCCGATGCGAGCGCACAGCTGAGCTAACCAGAGGGCTAGGCGTCGGCGCTACCGACGAACGTCAGAACTGCCGACGAACGTCAGAACTACCGACGGTCAGAACTGCTAATGAACGTCAGAACTGTCGACGTCCACAGTCATTGTGCGAGCAAGTGATTGAACGTCAGCAGTTCTGGCACAGAGTTAGCACTTCTGACCATCGGGAGTTTCGACATACGTCGGCACTTCCAACACCTAAGGCCACAAAAACTATTCTATATGCTCGTGAAGTGCTAGAGTGTCTTTCTTATGATTTAGTTTTAATACTTAGGTACTCTATCTTTCTCAGACCAACTAAATTTGCATCCCTCTTTATAGTGTGGCATAGCCTAGACTCAAGATCAAATATCAAAGAATTTAAACGCCTTTGAGTCCATCACCGCGTCATTTTGTAACTCGGGCTCCACCATCTCATGTATTATCCTCATTCTTATTTTACCTACTTGTCATCTCGATAAATCTCATTAGTCCTCTAATCATGTGGTCATTATCACCAAAACCCACAATTAGAGCTTGATTGCACTTACAAATACTCACAAACTCAAATGTACTCCAGTTTCTCTCACAACCAGAGGATGAACACACAAATACTAGCAATGCGTCTAGCAAACCTTTGAAGCTCAATAGCACGACTACCATATGAACACCACCAATCAACTATATTACCAAATAAAATTATATACTAGCATTTTGAGATGAAATATACTTGCTGGAATTAAATTGCACATACTAAAACTTGCTGCAATTACAAGAAAAACACCACATATGAGGGTTCAAATTATGTAGGTTTTGCTTGGTCATTTTGTTTGAGAATGCATCTCCTCTAAGGCCTTTATAGTACAAGGATTGAGCATCAATCTTGCTTCTAATTTGTTCATCCTCCATCATTCTTCCAAGCACATCAAGAAAACAGCCTCTTAACTGCCCAATAGTTGCATCATCATTAGCTTGTATAAGAGAATACAATCTTCCTGGGTTCAAATACAATGCAGCCCCATACAAAGGATGGTCCATTTGTGTCACCCAACGCTTCCCAATGATCTTAATGATATTCTTGAGCAAGATTTTCTTATTTTCAGTAGCAAAGCTAGGCTTGATCTTCTCTTTTGCATGATTCATTAGTGCTGCAAGCTCTGGCATTGCAGGCTTCTCATCAGCATCAACCACCCTAAAAACAATAAGAAGAGAGGCTGAGGCTCTAAAGCAATCTTCAACTGAATTCTAAAATTCCACAGAGAGCACAGTGTTGTGCACTTCTTGACCGGCTGTAGTTTTTGTCAATTAGTTCCCCAACCATTCTTCACTAACAAATAAAGCCTTCAAAGCATCTCTATGCTTGTGCAAACTTTTTAAAGTGAGGAAAGAGGTGGCAAATCGAGTGGCTGCAGGTCTCACAAGATCAGCCCCTATCTTTTCTCTCATCAAACTAAGAATTCTCCCATGCCTATAGATGAAAGTTGTGATACATTTGGCTCTTGCAATGGGCTTCTTAAATTCCTTCAAGTTTCCTATCTCTTCCAGCATAAGATCCAAGCAATATGCAGCACATGGGCTCTAAAACGTAGGAATCATTTCCATTAGAATTCTACCAGCTGTCTTGTAATTAGCCCCATTATCAGTGATAAATTGAACCGCCTTGTCTTTCCGAATCTCCTCAATCTTTGCCTCCAATAAATCAGCAAGCATAAATGCATCATGTACCTCACTTGATGCATCAATAGACTCCAAGAAATAAGTCCCCACAGGGCTGTTCACAAGGAAGTTGATCAAATGGCGGCCTCTCTTATCAGTCCAGCCGTCTGACATAAGTGTGCAGCCATACATCTTCTAGGCCTACTCATGTTCCTCCCTCATAGAGCTGGTCTATTTCACAACATCCTTAAGCAATGATTCATCTAACATATAGGGAGTAGGAGGCTTGTAACCTAAACCAAATTGTGCAGTTGCTTCAACTGCAATCTCAAACTATCTTGCTGCTGCTGCATTAAATGGCACACCACACTAATAGAACCACAAGGCCCACTGCTGATCCACATAGTGCTTCTCCTCTTTGGTCCTTGTCTTGGCTGGAATTGTTGGCTAAGAACATCCTTTACGCCTTTCATCAACAAGTTCTTCAGGTGTTTTCCGAAGCATCTCAACAATTGACTTGTTAACCTTTGGCTTTGCCTTTGTATTGCTTGCTACAGTAGCCTTGAATAAATAATTTGCACGCCTTTGTTTAGTTGCAGTCCCTGAACTTGGCTGCACCTTGGAAGCTTGGGATTCTGCAAGTGCGGTGTCTTCAACTTGAACAGATTCAACTCTAGCTGCTGGGGCTGCTATTGCATCCACCACCACATCTACTGGTTCCTCTGGTTGCTCATCACCCTCTTCGTTGAACAATGGCCTCCTTCTCTTATTGGATTCTAAGTAATCTGTCATCTCCTTCCTAATGACAGTGGTTGTCTTAGGACACATTTTTGCATCTCCGTATCCACCTGCCAGATGATGCATCAACCTTTTTTATCCCTCTAGAAACCTCAGTATCACAAAGAGTACATGTCACCTTATCTGGCTTCTGAAGGTTTGTCCAATATCCATGCTTCCAGCCTGGATCATTTGAGTTGGCCTTTCCTGCTTTGTCTACCTTAGGATCATAGTTCTCATTGTTGACAGAAGGTAGACTTGCCATTCTTTCTTGTTGGCTTGTGCTGCATAGAAAGAACCAAGAGAGTAATTAAAAACTGAGGAGATTGAGTACTCGATGCAACCTGCAGTAATCTAATCTAAGCAGTGAAATGGTGACAGTAATCTAGCATTAGAAAATTAGCAAGTTGGCAATGGCAAGTGTCAAAAAAATACTAGCAGACAACAAGTACATGTACATGTAATAGACATAGGCAATTAGGCATTTTATACTGGTGTTCACCATCAGAGCCTCATGGGCACATATAATAATGAGTCAATGACATAGATCAATAAATTAATCTATCTTATGCAGCAAAGTTTAGACATCAGACACACGAGCAGCCAAGCATATATTAATTATTCACAGCAATTAGGCAACCACATTAGGACAGAAAGGAACACACCTGTGAGCTATCCATTCCAACTATCAAACTCTACGTAGAATAAATAAGAGAAAGGAGCACAGTAGAGAGAGCAAAGTACAACAAAGGGGTACTGGAAGGAGTAGAGCATGAGAACGAGTGGGAGGAAGAGCAGAGAAAGAAGGGGGAGGAAGAGAAAGCCACAACGAGCAGTAGAGAAAACATGATGGGAGGATATACCTGCCAGTCGCGCAGAGCAGAGCAGAGTCACGGCGGATGGAGCGGGATTTGGTCGCGGATGGGGCCGAAGTCGTGGACGTAGCGGACTGTCGGAGTCGCGGTCGAATGGAGCAGTCGCTACGTGGAGCAGAGTCACGCGGACAAGCGACCTCGTGCAGCTGGGACGGACTCGCGCGGGGCAGTCGCCTGCGCCGCCGCCTCCGGATTGGAGGTGCCCGCCACCCTCTTCTCTTCCTCTCTCCTTCCTTTCCCTCTCCCTCTCTCACTCTCGATGGGGATTCAGAGCCTTTGGCGGGAGGTGTAGGCGCGGCGCCGCTGCTTTTCCGGCGTGAGGGCATCGCGCCGCTCTTTTTCCCGCCTGCTAGAGCGCGCGACGCCGCTCCTTTCCCGTGCCTTTTCATTCCATGGCGTCCGCCTCGGCGAGAAGGACAACTAGGCGACGACTTCAACCGCAAGGCGACGCCATACACTAGGAGGATGCGGCGACATCGACGCTAGGTTTCAAAACCCGCTCGGATGACTAGTCGTCGCCTAAGCGACGCCTTAAAAACTATGGCTTTATCCCTTAGAGCGGGTGCAACGTTAGAAATAGGAGAGTGGTGTAAAGCAAAGCCTATATTGAGGAGACTAGCCTAGCAAAATTCAAAATTCAGTCCAAAGTATGACACTAAACATGGACGCACCTATATTTTTTTATATATTTTGATGAAACTTGAGACTACTTATCGAAAAGTGAGAATAATACTCTTTCGAGGACATAGATAGAATGTAGTATTATTTTTGAGAAAATGGTTTTAACCGCCAACATATAATGTGTGTATGTGTTTTAAAAAGTATAACAGTCAATAGAGTTGAAGAAAAAAAACTACACGTACACTGCAAGAATCAATGCACATCGGACCCGTTCGCTTCGCTGAAAAGTCATGACTGAAAGTACTATTTGCTAATTTATTGTGAGAGAAAAATACTATTCCAACTAAAAAACAAGTTGAAAAATACGGATTATAAAACAAGCGAACATGGCCAATTCAGTACTTTACCCACGACACGGAATAGGTACAGTTTCAGCGTTCCAGTGCCGTTTACGCATCTTCAACTTCCCGCCTTCTTCCTCCTCCTCCTCCTGAGAATCTGACCGACCGGCGGTGGGGACTGCCGGACTGGGGAGCGAACAGAGTCAACGGAGCCACGGCATAGCATCCCACTCCCAGTCTCACTCCCACCCCACCAAACCTCGCCGGAGCTCCGTCCTGCCCCCAAACACCACAGCATGTCGCCGGCGACCTCCGCCGTCGCCGTTTCCACACGCGGTGTCCTCATCCACCAATCCACGTGGACCCTGCGACCCTTGCCCCCTGCCCACCTCCGCCGCCTCCTCCCCTCGGGGACCGCGAGGCCGCTCCTAGTCGCCACGGTCCGTCGTCGCCTCCCGGTCACCGCTCAGAGCGCCGCCAACCCAGGTCAAGAACCCCTGTCCTTCTCCTTCCTAATCAAGATTACATTCTGACGCCTCCGTTCGGCTCGCTGGGCTTCTTTTCTTGGTTTGCCGCTGATTGCGCTGCCTCGCTCGGTCTTTCTCAGGTTACCTGCCCGAATCGGAGTTCTACAAGATCGAGGCCATCCTCAGGTGCGTTTGCTTCACGAAGTTTTCTTTCTTTATTTATCGATTTGTGATGAGTCCGGTTGGTGGATGCCGATTGCTGAGACGTGCGGAGTCTGTGCAGGCCGTGGAGGGTGCCGCACGTGTCCTCGGTGAGTCTGGCGCTGGGTTCTTGAGTTGCACGTGACGCGAGCTGTTCAGTTTAGTCAGACAGGTTTGGGGATTCGTTCTGCAGGGCTTGTTGGAGATGGGGATCAGAGGTGTGACGGTGTCGGACGTCCGGGGATATGGGGCGCAGGGAGGGTCAACGGAGCGCCATGGAGGTAAGGGCTTGGCTCTACCGCTGACTGTGTTTTGCATTGTAGTTTCTGCATTCGGTCCTATAATGGTAACTGCACTGAAACTTGTTCCGCGGAGAAGAGGGCTGCATCGAATTGTGATGGGAGTCAGTCATGCTTTGGTCACTCCTAGTTGACAAAAAAAAAGTACTAGAATGACCGCTGCCATGTTTTGTTGTATGGTACAATTTGGATGGAATGATCAATGGTAAGGCTGCAGTAAAATTCATTCCAATGATAGGATCTTTATGTGGTCAACATCCTTTCCATTTCAAACAGTTTTTGATTCAGAGACGCGCCACCGAAGACTTTTTTAGATTAGTTTCTACTACTGCACACACACCATTGCGACATTGCTTCATGCTTTTTATCAAATTTGATGCAAAATATCATGATGGTTGGTGCAGAGGCATGCAACATGTGTACTAGCAGGATTGGGGGAGCCGGGGAGGGGAATGGTTCTATGATGGCTTTAGTGTTCATGTCCGTAACAGCTAACTACACTTTTGACCAATCACAGATCGGAACATTATGCATTCCTGCACCATCAATCAGCTACGATAACTCTTACTGATGCTGAGAAAAATACTAGATTCATATGGCTTTCAGATATCAATGCTGAGTTGCTGACACTTGTTTTGGCTTTGGGTGTTCAGGGTCAGAATTTTCAGAAGACACTTTTATTGCTAAAGTCAAAATGGAAATAGTGGTCTGCAAGGAGCAGGTGATTGCTTTATTTACTAGTTTTAGATAGTTCTACTTCTAAGAGGAGAAAACTGCTCTGACATACCTTTTATGAGAGATTGGTGTCATTTATTTCTTTTCTATTTTCGCTATCAGTTTCTATGACATTGTTAAAATGTTGTTGCGATCCATTCTGTATGAGTTTTCTCAGGTTCCTCTTGAATCGTAATGATACGGTTCTTTAAAATCCACCAGGTTGAAGCAGTAATCGACAAAATCATTGAAATGGCAAGAACCGGAGAAATTGGCGACGGGAAGATATTCTGTAAGTGCACGGCGCTCCTTGTAACCTCATCGAGTCATGCTACTAGTGTTATCTTTATCCTAGTCCAGGGCTTCCTTCTGCGTAACTATTTTATTTCCTTTTTACCTGCAACATCTTAGTGCCTATTGTTCACTTGCATGGCCGCGTGGGCCTTATTGCCTTGTGCTTATGCAGGCATATACTATGGAATATTAGGATCTTTCTCTTGTTCTACTCATTTTTCTTCCACTTATTTTATTCGGTCAGAAATAGAAATGCTGATCAGTTCTTGCTCTTTTAAACTGCTGATTGGTTTCAGCATTCTCAAATATACGAATGCTGTAACAGCAAAGTGTCGTGCCTGAGCTAGCTGCCTAGCTCTGTAGCTCACATGCTTACATGGTCTTTAGGATCGCTGCCATATCATTCATGCACCTGCAGTATTTTGACCGACGACGACAATTTTCTGACATGGTGTTTTTCTTCGTCAGTGATCCCGGTCTCGGACGTGGTAAGAATCCGCACCGGCGAACGTGGGAAGGAGGCCGAGAGGATGACTGGCGGACTGTCGGATAGGCCCTTTGTGGTGTCGATTTCGTGAGCTGAGCTCAGCTGCCTGCCTGTGTCAAGCGCGCATTTCCTCCTGCAATGTCATTGTAACCTTGCGCAGATAAATTGAAATGTGATCCATGTAAGCGCTGCCTGGATCATGCAGTGTGCACTGGGCTGATCAATAAAATCTGCTGGAGTTGATGTGAATTCAGCTTTTGATGTTGTTTGTTTACCTGTGTAGAATGTAAGATGTTGCGAGTTCGTCAACTTTTTTTTTTTTTTGAGAAAACCGGGATTGTATTTCACATGAATAAGTCAAGGTTTACATAGCAACTTACAAGAGCACCCTGAATAAAAGAAATTACATTGTAATCCATACAAGGGTCTTGCAGATTCCCGGTCTGGTTCGTCGCCAGCGATTGGAGTAGCCCCTCGATGAGCATCCACTGCACACCAAGGTTGCAGCTCGAAGCCAACGCCCTTCCCGACGAAGAAATTTTTTTGATCGGCACAACGAGTAGCATGCCAGAAGAACATGCCGTAGAACCGTTGAACGCCCAAGCCAAAGAAGATGACCACAGGCCACCCCGCCACCGAGGAACATGGGAGTCGCTGTAAGCATCAGGCATCTCCAGATCAACGGACAACGAAGCAACCAAAAGGGGAAAGAAATCTCCTACCCAGTTGCATGTAAACCACCACCCGGAATCCTCAGAATAGTGGTAGACATACCTCCCTGGAGCCTCTCCGGCATCCACGGTAGCCGTGACGAAGAAGCCGAGGGAGGAACAAAAGACCTCACCGATGAGATCAAAAGCTCCGAAAGAAACTCTGGATCTGGCGAGGTAGCAGCCATCCAGCCCTTCGCCGCTGCCAGAAAACAGATCGGCGAGGTGGAGAAGGGACCGGCGAAGATTATTTCCTACCGGTGGCGTCGCCTCCACCAAACAAACGCCACCCGGACCTTGAACTACTAGATTAGATAGTAAACTGTACACCGGCCATCGCAATCCTCGTTCCCCATCCTCTCCGGTGTCAAATCAGCGGCCGGAGTGGAGGGGGAACGGAGGAAATCGACGCCGGAACCCGGTCGCCCTCTTTCAACTGTAGCACCTAGAAGGGTCGAGAGGAGGAAGAAAAGCTGCGAGTTCGTCGACTGGGGACCCCTTTTCTTAAACTGGATGCTGTGAGCCCGAGCTGGTCTTGTATAGATAATAAAACCTGTTGGGCCCAATCTGTGTAGCCCAAGTCCGCTACAAAACGATTCTGGAGCCCATGGTATCTGGCCCGAGTTACTAACAGTGTGGGCTACAATGAGCTTGAATTAGGGGCCCAACCGCCCAAGCTACACACAAGATCAGTGGATCCATCTGTGTTGTACGTGTGTGGACTGTGGAGGATGATCCAATTTTTAGCTATCGGTCGGATCCAGGTTTTCTTCCTGACTGCAAAACCAGTTAACCAGACATTCATACTTTTTTCAACTAATAAAACCATGTAAGTTACCTCCAAATGTTTTTTTCCTCCTGATGACGTGGCATCGATGTGTCGGTGGTTCCAAAAATCATCATGGATATGGTAGTTCCGATCATCATACATGGATGATGGTGTGCATTTGTACACACGGTATAGGCAGCCAAGCCTAGCTATATGGCTGAGCTGAGCCCTACTGAGTCATCATGGATGATGCAAGCATGCGCACAATGGCAAGTAGCTAGCTTTGCACTCTAGAGCTAAGCTAAGCTATAAGCTAGCTGCACGCACACACGCAGGGCAGGGGAGGTCCGGTCAAGCAAGCAAGGAAGCAGAAACAGCACATCCGATCCATTGTTCGGCGTACTACTACTGGCACCTTTTATTGATGTTTTGCTCCCCAAATCGATCTGCCTCTTTCAAAACCCAAAAGGGTCTTTGTTGAATTCAACTGATCAATCACCACCTCCTTTTTCTAGAGAGTCAAAACGAACTCACCAAATAATCCCAGCAAATTACGACGCATATATATGATCTATATCTCTGCTGCTGCTGCTGCTGGTGTGGATAAGGCAGGGAAGATCCGATCCTATACGCGTTGAACTAAAGTGTCAAACTAATATTCAATCTAATCTCGTCTAAATTAAATTAAATTAAACCAGCTAGCTATGTGGATATGCGCTGTGGTAGCTATAGTATACTATAGCTCTACTAGGGCTGGCTCTCTAAATCTTCTTGTTATGTTTAAGGAGGCAGCGTGGTGATGGCTAGAGAACACGGTCTAATAATAAGTGCCATCATGCATGATTAAATTTGCTATTCTTTCACCTTTCTATCTGCCCATCTTCATTGCATTTGACTTCAATTTATTTTGACTTACTGCAAAGGAACACCACATATGAGATATTTCTACCCGGCCCAGTGATTGATCACTATCAAAAGAAACAGAGCCGTGCCAAACTAGGCCTTAGTTGACTGAATTTCACGCATGACTTGAAATTGACACCCCCCTCTTTTCCGGCAGGTTTCCCTTTCGAGTTTTCACTTCCATGAAATCAAAACGCTCCTAACAGATCTCCATTTGTCAAACACATACATTCTGCTGATCACTATCTGATCACATTGAGCTAGCGCGGTCCACCATGCATAAATTCTGATCACTATCTCATCATCTTGATTGGAAAGTCTCACACTCCAAAGAAATTCAACGCCTGAAAGCATGGACATTTGTCCACCAATCATCTCGTCACGCCTGTCCTGTTCACTTGAATTACTTCAGCAGTATTTTTCAGCGAATGAATAATGTTTTTCTCTCACAACAAATTAGCATAAGCCAAATTTCAGCGAAACGAACAGGGCCACGACGACGACAACGACAACACAGTTATAACTGAGATCTCATCCTCTATTAGTCGATCCACGACGACGACAGATGACGGTATTGATGAAACACGTGTGGCGAGCAGTACGTACGTGTACGTACACACGCACTGATGGACTGAACTGTTGGTAGTGGAGTGTGAAGGAGATTGGCCACTGACGTGCCGCTTCGCTTCACCTTTGTGGGGTTCTATTCTAGCTATATTAGCCTTTGCCTTTCTGATTCATGATACATATATGCCATTCCTCTTGCAGCTCAGTCGAAGTCGTGTGCTTCTTGTTGTTAGCCTCTTGCCAACCAGCAGAATCAATGTTGACTATGACTAAAACTACCGGCGGCTCTGAGACGGCGTGCCATAAGCACCACTAGTCCACTACAGAGGCATTTACTTTGCATGCATGCATGCATGTGTATCTTTGTCTCAATCAAGCATCCTCTATGATAGATACACAGTACCCTGTACCCCAAAGTCTTTCGACTCGACCAAGCATCCTTTTGTGTAGGAGGAAAAACAAGTAAATCACTGCACGTATAGGGGCTGGGTGTACAGCAACACGGCGGCATATATATATGTCGATATGTGTAGCACACCGATCGAGCTCCTAGATATTGGTGGATGAACGCCTACCTAATGATCAGATTCAGTGAGCCAACTGTCCAGTCAACCGAGATTGGTTTCACCTTTTTATCGAAACATGCATGTGTTTTAGGTTAGTTATTAATTATAGTGTATGTGCCTTCTCTTTGGCCAATATGATTTTCTATGTTCAAATATGTTTAAGCACCCTGTCACTACTACATAACAAATGGTTGGGATCCGAGTGAACCGACAATGAAGACCCCTATCACTACCACGGTTTGAGCCATGCCCCAAAAGTGATGTAACGTTGCCGATTGGAGCCATGAACCTGCAATGATAAGTCAATGTTGGACTGTGGCTAGACCCGGTAGCGGCATAAAGGCATCAATCATTGCTGGGTTGTGGATTGACCCGACAATGTTGGTTCTTCACCATTGGATCCAACTACCACAAACAATTGCTTTTGGTTATAAATCATGTGTTCGGACACATGCAGATCACCCCACACAAACAACTGAGGCCCCCTACTTCTATTCCCACACAGATCCAGTAACACTACTCATTGCTTCACCAATTGTAGTCTCAATATAAATATATACTCTCTATGGGAGCAACCCTCTTTTGGGAGAAAAGCCCTCAACATACACCTTCCCTTCATAGTTAAGATGGTGCACAAAGGTACTAGAAGAAAGTTCATAAAGATAGAGCCACGCCAGTCGCCAGATCCAAGACATGCTAGGAGCATTGCTAACGTGATCTGGCGAATCAGCACACTAACTGCATTGAGATGGGTCATCGGCCCGTTAGGGCAAAACCCTGGAGGGTGCCACCCCCTCACTCCTTGCCGGCCGCCGCCCCCTCCCCACCCTTATTCCACCCCTACCCTTCATAGCTGCACGTGAACATCGGCCATGGCGGGCCCATCGTACCCTCACCGTTCAGGTGGGCATTGGCAACGCCGCTGCAGCCAGCCCCCTGCGAGGTGGGGTGACCCGATGGGCATAGGTCTTGAAAGCATCTAGGCCCCGGTGTTGGTTTCGGCAATTGATGACAACACATTATTACCATGACTAACGTGTGTTTTGCAGAAACGTTGGTAAGTTAGGTCATGGAGATGACAACTGCTTTGGGCAATATGGTATTCATGTCCCTTGATGGAAATCGTTTCGGTTTTCAAAGGATCAACGACAAGATTAAGGACGGTTAGTTCCGGATGTCAAGGTGTTGAGTTACATCTGGAATAGTCGTTAGGATCTTTGTTTCTTCCTTTGACCGTACTATAAAGGGGGGCATGAGCGAGTAGCTTGACCTAGGTGAGTCTTTTGTTTAGGTGTGGTGCACACTTGTCAAACTTAGCACTATGTAGCTCTTGAAAAGCTCAGAGTTCAGTTAGAAGCAACTTGGTTCAAGTTACGATGCGTTTAGAAGACGTTTGGGCAGTTTACCTGTGACCAGACACGATTCTGGTCATGACCGGACGCGTCCGGTCAGTACTAACAAAACAGTGCGGGTTCAACTGATCGACCGGACGCGGTCCTTGAGAGGACCGGACGCGATGGTCAGTCTGACACATGTTCCAGAGGGTAAACTGTGTAATCGGATGCGACTGTGAAGTGATCGGCGCGTCCGGTCACGTTCCAGTAAAGTCCCGAGGTGACCTGACGCGTCCGGTCACCTATGATCGGACGCGGTCGTGCGTCAGGTTAATTTCCAGTAAAGCTCTTGCATGATCGGCGCGTCCGGTCATCTCTGATCGGCGCGTCCAGTCATCTCAGATCGACGCGTCCGGTCACTCAGCGTAACTTTTGGTTTCCGACCGTTACACTTGACCGGCGCGTCTGGTCATGTCGACCGATGTAACAGAACCGCCCAATTATACGAGATTAAGTAAGAAAATCATCCAACGGACGGACAATTTACCAAACTTAAGCCCGTATAACCCGGTAGTCCGTGAAATCTCGACGGATTTCAAACCATTTCACATCACAGCCAAGATCGTAATAAGTTCAGCGATTACCTTCATAAGTTACACAGTAGTTTGCGGCACAAAATACATCGGAGTTTAAACATAGTTATTACAAACCAGTTTCAAATAAAGTAGCGGAAGCATTAGTTCAAAGCGCACACACACACACATCTTTTCCAAAATACAGTGCCAGCTCGCGATCATCTCCCACAAAAGCATCAGGCGAGGAGTAGTGAGTGACCATTGCCCATGGTCCTAAGCTTCGCCCATTGCAGGGTAGAGACAGTTGATACAATACCCATAGTACATCTGTCCATCTGCAACAAGTGGGAACAAAGCCCTGAGTACGAGAAGGTACTCAGCTAGACTTACCCGACAGAACCAAAACAAAAAGACTCCAAGGATCATGATAGGCTTTTTGGTGGGGTAGCTGACTCATTTGCAAGAAAAGCATTTTTAGCTTACCAAATCATTTACAAAAGCATGTCATCTTCTAAATCTTTATTCTCCTGTCAACTATATTTGCACTTTATGCTAAAGTAACCATGTAATTAAGCAAGCAAGGATTACCATTGATATTTGACAATAATTACCATGTCATTTTCTCATAACTATCCAAGTGTTGTATCCATATTACTACGATGAAGTAACTCAAGTCAAGTGCTCACTATCCAGTGAACGATGGCGATTCGAATCGATTATTGACCAGCTGGTAATTTATTCCTCACACAAACCTCACTCACCCGCTAAAGTGAGGTATTGGTCACCGAGTCAACCATTCAGGTAAAGTCGCGAGCTTGCCAGGAACCACATGTACCCGGGGGCCGCCCGACTGCTCTTTGGCCTTATCATCGCGCCCCCGTTTCCTGCCACTACTGCTCCGGTACAGTGCGTTGCGGGCAATCTACTCGGCCCGAATAATCTCCCGGCTTCGCGGTCGAAAGGTACTTTATCCGGCCAGCTAAATGTGAGGCATGCGTTCAACATGACCCGAGGCCCGACATCGGACGGTCCTTAATCGACACAGACGGAAGACACTACAGTCCAGAACCCTGCAAGCTTCCGCCCGGTCTCACATTCATTCCACACTGAGTTATTCTCACATGACATTTCTTTCACAAAACCAGGTAATCCCCTATAGCTCGCGGATGACAGGCAATCACCCGACTTCTACCGGTCTAAGCAAACTAAGCAAGTATTGACCGTGGACACCAGGGTGACAAGGATCGGGTAAAACAAGGTGGAACAAGGTATAATGCAGCAACGTTTGCAAACAACTCCTAAACTTAATGCATCAGATTAAGTAAAATTAATAAATAATTATTTGCAAACCGGGGGAGAAATGCTCCGGGGCTTGCCTCGCTCGAAGGTACTGGGATGATGGTCGGGGCACTCCGGAAGCTCTTCACCGGACTCCTCTTCTATTTCTGCTGGCTCCGGCTCCTCGGGCTGCTCCTCTGCGTCCTCGGGAACTACTGCCGGAACCACTTCCTGCGATCCTGTATGATGCAGAAGTATGAGTGCAACATGCATAGGTGAAATGCAGAAGTGACATGAGATGATGAAGATGCGGAATGCATACGGTGTAATGCATGTATTATGTCATCGGATTATGTGGAACTTATGACTCTTCTACAAGGTAGTCAACATCATCCAAGAACATGTACTCGGAAACTACCACCACTATTTTCCACCATGCAAGAGTACTTGAACACCCAAGGTGCTTCAAAGATACACCAAAGTATAGTTTACTAACTATTTTTGCATTAAAGAATAAATAGAAACCCTAATTAGTGCTAAGGTTGAACAGCAACACATATTTTAGTAGCTCAGAAAAATCTCATAAAATTACAGTGGGTTACTACTATCAAGAATAGCTTGACATAAAATTTTTACTGCATTTGGATAATTAGAACTTACTATACAAAAATAACAAAATATGGCCTCAAATAGATATTTAAAATACTTTACATTATGAAAAGTATCAAACAACAGATTTAGGAATTTTTCTACTATCTACTACCTAAACAAACACAATGGAAAAATTATCACTTGCATGTTTTATTCAAATTTATTTAAATAACAAAAATAACAATTATTGGTAATAGAAAGCATTTGAACTGCAACTATACATTTTTCTACAGAACAACCATGAAATAAAATTACCCTAGCAAGTACATGGCATAACAGGATTAATAAACTTGGAACTATATTTTTCTGATTTTTCTACATTTTCTTATCAATTTTTCAAGAAAACACCAATTTCAAGGCTTAAATAAAACACTACAGAAAAGTAATGAAATATTGACATGCAACATTTTTATATTGTAGATCTGATTCAAATGAGTATATAAAAATTTATTTCACAAATTTTGGAGCTAAAATGACCAAGAAATCATTTTCCAAGTGTTTTTCATCAAGAATAATAAAAGAAATAGAAAATGATTTTTCTGTTAAAGAGATTGGGCCGGCCCGTGGAAAAAAACAACCGGCCCGTGGCCGTTCCCGGCCTGCTTCGCGCGCGCGGGGGAACAGCCGAGCCGGCCCGCTCGGGGCGCGGCCCAGAGGCGCGGCCTAGTTCCCCGAGAGGAACCGAGCGCGGTCGCCGGCGTCCACGCGCTCGATGTCGCGGCGGCGGTTGCGGCCAACCGGCCATTGCCGGCCAAGTCCCGACCACCGAGCGAGCGCACAACAATCGCCAGGAACTCGCGAACTTGAGAAGAAGGATTGGGAAGACGGAGAGGGAGCGAGCGAGGCGATGAACGGAGCTCAAGGCCGGCGGCACCGACGCGGTGGCGCGGCGAGGAAAGCTCGATTGAGCCTTACCGATCCAAACGAGGAGACGTCGAGGCTCGTTCGGAGAAGAGGGGGACGGGGCGGAGCTTTGGGCACAGGCAATCGAAAGAAGGCGGTCTACCGATGCCGGAACGAGGCGGAGATGGGGGCGGTGCGCGGTGGCGAGCGGTGCTCCGCGGTGGAGGGCGCCGGAGGGAGGAAGAGAGGGAGCAAGTGATGGTTGTGCGGGATGGAGACCAGGCGCTCGGTTGATTTGAAGTGGAGCGTGAGCGCAGGGTCCACGGACGGCCACGCGGGGCGTCGCCGGCATGCGGACGCCACGCGGCGGGCACGCCCTGCCGGGGCGCCAGCGCGCGCGGGCGCGGGCGGGAAGAAGAGAGAGAGGAGGGGGGCCGGTTGGGCCGGGCCGAGGCGGAGGCGACGCGGGCGAGCGCGCGGGAGTGGCGCGGGCCGCATGTGGCCGTGGGCCGAACCGGAGGCGGCGGCCTGCTAAGGAAAAACCGGATTTTTGATTTTCCAAATTCAAATTTAAATGCATTTCAACTTCAAACCACATTTTGAACAAGAAGAAAGCATTTTATGGATTTGGCCCAAAATAAAAGTTGCTCAAAATTGAATTCTCTACAACTTTGATTAAGGGGTCATTTCAAAATTCTTAATAGATTTTAAATGACAAAATAAAAGCTAAATTAGGGAAAAATTTTAAATATTTTTCATAATTGTTTTTGAACAAGTGTTTGACCAAATTTGAGCTCCAAAATTTGAACTAAGGTTCCAAGTGATGTAAAATTATAGTTGCAAGATTTTTGGTGTAATGTGATTATCATATTAATATATTTCATCACCTAAATCATTTTCAAGCTTTTATTTGATTTAAATTGTAACATTATCACACATGATTATGATGACATGAAATGCCATGCAATATGATTGCCATGCAAAAATGCATTGCGCAACACCGGAGTGTTACAACCGACGCGTCCGGTCAGTGCGCGTTTTGCTGTTTCGACAGATAACGGTTGGATTTGTCTGAGGGGTGTATAAATACATCCCCTCCACCTCTTTTAGAGGTCTCTTGCTCATTTGTTCAGCTGAGAAACACCTTTGAAGTGCAAGGGAGTGCAAGAGCCCTAGTGAGGATAGTGATTTGAGAATCAAAGTTTGAGAATCCTCCCTAGTGACAAGAGTGTAGCAAGTGTGCATCCATCTTCTCATTAGGCTTGTTGTGGTCAAGTGAGAGTTCTAGCTTGTTACTCTTGGTGATCGCCATCACCTAGACGATTTGGTGGTGATTGGGAGTTTGGTGATTATCCGACGAGATTGTGGGTGACCCAACTCAAGTTGTGAGTGGTTTTAGGTGATTCGCCGCGACAGAGTGTCAAAGAATCAACCCGTAGAGAGCACTTGATCCTTGTGCGGATCAAGGGGGAGCTACACCCTTGCGCGGGTGCTCCAACGAGGACTAGTGGGGAGTGGCGACTCTCCGATACCTTGGCAAAACATCGCCGTGTTCCTAACCCTTACTTTTAAGCATTTACTTTCATGCATTACTTTCATTGCTTGTTTACTTTCCTAGAATTGCCATGCTAGTATAGGATTAGAACTTAGGGTGCAAAACTTTTATCGGTAGAATCACAAGAAACACTAATAGGCACTAGGGGTGAAGTTTGGCTTGTAGGATTTAATTCTTGCAATTAATTTTTAGAAAAGCTCAATTCACCCCCCTCTTAGGCATCTTGATCCTTTCAATTGGTATCGGAGCCGTGTTGCTCTTTATTTAGGCTTCACCGCCTAGAGCAAGATGTCTAATGGGGAAGGACCACCTCCCACTTTTGAGGGAGATGATTTTCCATATTGGAAAATTCATATGGAGGCGTACCTCGAAGCCATAGATGTTGGGTGCCTTAGAGCCACAACCGAAGGGCTTCCTCATATAAGGGATCCCGCCAACCTAAGTGGTGACGAGGAGAAGTACGACCGGTGGAATGCAAAGGCAAAAAATGCACTCTACCGGGGCTTAGGCAAAGATATCTTCAATCGTGTGCGTAATGCCAAAAACGCTCATGAATTGTGGGAAAATCTTTGTGCTCTCCATGAGGGAACTAAGAGTGAGCGTGAGGAACGCTATCACATTGCCTTAAAGAAAATCAATTCTTTTGAGATGCTTCCCAAAGAAAGTGCTAATGAGATGTACACTCGTTTGAATGTTCTTGTAGAAGATCTCAATGCTCTTGGACTCACTCAAATGAGTCAATCGGATGTTGCAAGAAGGATCTTGAGTGTTCTTCCCGCTGAGAAGTATGGACACATTGTCACCGTACTTCACCAAAGTGATCTCTCCGCCGCAACACCGACACAAGTATTGGGAAAGATCAACGCACATGAGATGTACATGCACATCACTCCGGAAGAGGGCTCATCATCTTCAAAGAAGAAAGACTTGGCCTTCAAAGCTAGCCATGAAAAGAAAAAGAAGAAGGGCCAAGCCATGATAGTGCAAGAAAGCTCAAGTGAAAGTGATATTGATGATGCATCACTTGCACTCATGGTGAGGAAGACCACCAAGATGCTAAAGAAGCTCAACAAGAGTGGCATCAAGTTCGATGGCAAGAAGAAGAAATTCTTCACAAGTAGCAAAAGGAAGCCAATATCCGAAATGGATTGCTTCAATTGTGGTGAACTTGGCCACCTAGCTCATCAATGCCCGAAGCCTCCAAAAGACAAGTACAAGAACAAGTACAAGGGCAAGAAAGATGATTCAAGTGATGAAGAAGATGAGAAAAGAAAGAACAAGCCATACAAAAAGAAAGATGGCAAGAAAAGAGAGTTCTACAAGAAGAAGAAGGGAGACAAAGCTTATATTGTTGGTGATTGGCTCACCGACATTGAATCATCATGTGAGTCCTCCGGCGATGAAAGCAATGATGAAAAAGAGAAGATCGCCGCACTTGTGATTGGGCCATCATCATCTTCATCGACGTCTTCATCAACACCTTCACCGCCACCTTCACCATCATCTTCCACTACTCATCTATGCCTTATGGCTAAGGGTGATCGAAAGGTACAAGATAGTGATAGCGATGATGAATATGATGCACCTTCTTATGATGAACTAGTAAAATTGTTGAATAAATACTCTAAAATCATAAGAAGAACTAGAAATGAAAATGATGAGCTTCAACATGAAAATGAATCACTCTCATCTAAGCTTGAGAATGCACATAAGACTAGTGATGAGCTCAAAGGTCAAAATGAAACTATGTCTTCTTCTCTTAAGGAGCTCAAAACTTCTAACAAGGAGCTTAGAGATAAACATGATAAAATTGAGAAGAAGCATGGTAAACTCATTACTAGGCTAAACTTGCTAAAAGATGAATATACTGCATTGAAAATCAATTATGATACTCTTATTGTTGCTAATGAGCTTGTCCTTGAGACACATGATGCTACTAACCAAGTTATTAAGATTGATATAGCTACATCATGTGATGATTTGATTGTTGAGAACTTTGAGCAAGGCTCTAGCGGCAAAGGCAAGAGTGTGGTTGAGTCCGACAACTATGATAAGTATGTCAAGCTCAAGAGTGAGAATGAGATGCTTAAAGTTGAGAACAAGAAGTTAATGGCTCTTGAAAAGCAAGCTTCAAATGAGTCACTTATTGAATAAAACAAGAAGCTAAAGCAAGAAAAAGAGCATCTCAAAACCGACCTAAGCAAGTTCACAAGAGGCCAACATTTACAAAGTGAGCTACTCATGAACACCATCATAAAGATGGATAGGAGTGACATTGGGTACTTGGCAAATCAAGAGAAGAAGGTCAAAGCTTAACAACAACAAAGCAAGTCAAAGCCCAAGCCAAAGAGATGTGTTGAGTGTGGACAAGAAGGCCATTTTGCTCATGAGTGCAAAACTCTACCACCACAACCCTTGCCCAAGCATGCTAGACCCTTTGCCTTCAATGCTCATTACATGCTTAGAAAGGACACAAGTGGAAAGATGAAAGTCATGTTCTTAGGTCCCCCTAACAAGAATAGGCCTAAGAAAATATGGGTTGCCAAGTCACTAGTTGAGAAAGTTAAGGGTCCCTCTCAAGTTTGGGTCCCTAAACAAAAGGCTTGATCTCTTGTGTGTAGGTGAAGTACAAGACCGGTGGATCTCATTGGGTGATTGATAGTGGTTGCACACAACATATGACCGGTGATCCTCGTATATTCACCTCACTTGAAGAGAATGGGGTATGTCAAGACAAGATCACATTTGGGGACAATTCAAAGAGCAAAGTCAAGGGTATAGACAAGATTGCAATATCAAATGATCACTCTCTCTCAAATGTGCTCTATGTTGCTTCATTGAGTTTCAACTTACTATCCATTGGGCAACTTTGTGACCTTGGCTACCAATGCTTGTTTAGTCCAAATAAAGTGGTTGTTACAAAGATAGATGCCAAGCAAGTGATTTTCAAGGGCTTTAGATACAATAATCTCTATCTTGTTGACTTTACCTCCGAAGATGCAAACTTGATGACATGTTTATTCACCAAAACTACACTTGGATGGCTTTGGCATAGGAGGCTTGCTCATGTTGGAATGAACACTCTCAACAAGCTATTGAAGAAAGAATTAGTGAGAGGTTTGAAGGATGTAAAGTTTGAGAAGGACAAACCTTGTAGTGCATGTCAAGCCGGCAAACAAGTTGCAAACACTCATCCAACCAAAGCCTACATGTCAACATCAAGAGTACTAGAACTTCTATACATGGATTTATTTGGTCCTACAACTTACAAGAGTTTGGGTGGAAATCTCTATTGCCTAGTGATTGTGGATGACTACTCAAGATACACTTGGACTTTCTTTCTTCATGACAAATCCGAAGTGGTAAATTGCTTCAAGAAGTTTGCAAAGAGAGCTCAAAATGAATTTGAAGTCAAGATAAAGAAAATTAGAAGTGACAATGTAAAAGAGTTTGACAACACCAACATTGAAGCTTATTGTGATGAGATTGGAATCAAGCATGAAGTTTCATCAACCTACACTCCTCAATAAAATGGTGTAGTTGAGAGAAAGAACCGGACCTTGATCACTCTTGCAAGAACAATGCTAGATGAGTACAATACACCAGAAAAATTGTGGGCCGAGGCAATCAACACCGCATGCTATGCTTCAAATCGCCTCTTCTTACAAAAGTTCCTTTGCAAGACCCCTTATGAGTTGCTAAATGGGAAAAAGCCGGACGTCTCATTCTTCCAGGTGTTTGGTTGCAAATGCTACATCTACAAGAAGCGTCAACACCTAGGGAAGTTCCAAAGATGTTGTGATATTGGTTTTCTTGTTGGTTACTCATCAAAGTCCAAAGCATATAGAGTATTTAACCATGCCACCAGTTTGGTTGAAGAAACATATGATGTGGAATTTGATGAATCTAACGGCTCCCAAGGAGTAATTGAGAATTGTGATGATGTAGGTGATGAACTATTGAGGGAGGCCATGAAGAACATGCCGGTGGGAGACATCAAGCCTAAAGATGATGAAGACGATGTACAAATTATCAATCCACCATCTTCATTATATGTGCCTCAAGATGATGATAAGAATGAGAGAGCTGAAAATGAAGATACTCATGTCTCTCATCAACAAGCCGAGGCACAAGCACAAGATGTTGATGCTTCCCATCCTACTCCTCAAATGGTTGATCGAAGAAACTCACCCCTACTTCAAGCACATCCACAAGATCTCATCATAGGGAGTCCTACAAAGGGTGTAATGACTCGATCTCAAAAGTTTACTTCTTTTGTTGAACATCACTCTTTTGTCTCTTGTCTTAAACCTAAGAATGTAGAAGAAGCTCTTCAAGATCCGGATTGGGTGAATGCCATGCATGAAGAATTGAACAACTTCGCCCGCAATCAAGTTTGGACACTTGAAGAGCATCCAAAAGGTGCAAGAGTCATTGGAACCAAGTGGGTGTTCCGCAACAAGCAAGATGATCAAGGTGTAGTAGTAAGAAACAAGGCAAGACTAGTGGCAAAAGGGTTCTCTCAAGTTGAAGGTCTTGATTTTGGAGAGACTTTTGCACCCGTTGCAAGACTTGAAGCCATTCGTATCCTTCTTGCATATGCATCATATCATGATATGAAATTATATCAAATGGATGTGAAAAGTGCATTTTTAAATGGCTTCATAAATGAACTAGTTTATGTTGAATAACCTCCCGGGTTTGAAAACCCTAGATATCCTAATCATGTTTATAGGTTGTCCAAGGCGCTATATGGGCTCAAGCAAGCCCCTAGAGTGTGGTATGAGCGCCTCCGGGACTTCCTCATTGAGAAGGGCTTCACTATTGGGAAGGTTGACACCACATTATTCACCAAGAAGCTTAATGAAGAAATCTTCATTTGTCAAGTCTATGTTGATGATATTATCTTCGGGTCAACAAATGAAGATGATTGCAAAGAATTTAGTGAATTGATGTTAAAAGAGTTCGAGATGTCAATGATTGGTGAGCTAACATTCTTCCTTGGGTTTCAAGTCAAGCAAATGAGAGAAGGGATTTTTATCTCTCAAGAAAAGTATACCAAGGATCTTCTCAAAAGATTCAAGATGGAAGAATGCAAGCCAATCAAGACTCCAATGCCAACTAATGGACATCTCGACCTAGATGAGGGAGGTAAACCAATCGATCAAACTCTTTACCGTTCTATGATTGGTAGCTTGTTGTACCTTACCGCATCTAGGCCCGATATCATGTTTAGTGTGTGCATGTGTGCTCGCTTTCAAGCATGTCCTAAAGAACCTCACCTAAGTGTCGTAGAAAGAATCCTAAGATATCTTAAGTATACCCCAAGCATCGGACTTTGGTACCCCAAAGGAGCTAGATTCCAACTAGTTGGCTACTCCGATTCGGATTATGCCGGTTGCAAAATTGATAGAAAAAGCACATCTGGAGGATGCCATTTGCTTGGGAGATCCTTAGTATCTTGGTCATCTAAGAAGCAAAATAGTGTGGCTTTGTCCACCACCAAGGCAGAATACATTACCGCGGGGGCTTGTTGTGCACAAATCCTATACATGAAACAAACCCTTCTAGACTATGGAGTTGTTCTTGAAAAGGTGCCGCTTTTATGTGACAATGAAAGTGTGGTTAAAATTGCTAATAATCTGGTACAACACTCTCGCACCAAGCACATTGATATCCGCCACCACTTTCTAAGAGATCATGTTGCTAAAAATGATATATCACTAGAAGGTGTAAGAAGTGAAAATCAATTAGCGGATATCTTCACTAAACCTTTAGACGAGGCTACCTTTTGTAGGTTGAGAAGTGAACTAAATATGCTTGATTCTAGTAACTTTAAAAAATGAGCTTGTGTTGTCCCTTGCATTGCATTGTATTTTATGTCATGTTTAATATCCCGCAATGCATCTAGGACTTGTCTAACACGGTTACGATAACCCTTCTTTGGAGGAGTGAAAAAGCCTAACCATGGATCAAACTTGACAAGCAACCTAGCCTTCCTTTCTTGTTTTGCATTGCATATGCATGGTTGTTGCTTTGTCGTTTCTCTTCGGTTTAGCTTTGAGTAACCTCTGTGTTCGTCCATGAATAGAGAGAGCATTTGAAGCTCCCAAGGGTTCATAAACTCTATTGCATGGCGATACGTTGCTCCTCGGGTGTTTATTGAATATTTTCTTAAAAATAATACTAGCCTAAGGCAAAATATTTTGAAAATTTTGAGGGTTTGAGTGAGTTCACTCATATCAGGTTCTAATTGGTGTTTATTTGAGTCTCTTTGAATTGGAACTTGATTGAGAGAAGTCGCGTCGAAAAACGGTTTGAAAAAGAGCATTTTACAGCGACCGAACGCTGGGCCGGACGCTGCATCGGACGCGGTTCAGCTTCACCACCGCGTCCGGTCTCGGCGTCCACCAGCGCGTCCGGTCATTCCTGAAGTTTTTCTTTGAAATCTCTAACCGGACGCTGCACCGGACGTGCCTCTGCGACCACCGCGTCCGGTCCCGGTAACCACCACCGCGTCCGGTCATCCGTTTCAGTTTTCCGGGCAAAACCTAACCGGACGCTGTCAGCATCCAATCGTGGATAATCGGACGTGTCCGGTCATTCCAGGAGCTTACTGGAATGTGACCGGACGCTGCCTCCACCGCATCCGGTCATTCGACCACCGCGTCCGGTCATCACGCGAAAAGCGGATCTCACCCTTTTTAACCGTACGGTTGGATCTCGATCCATCTTCTTTTTCCTTCCGCGCCACCGTACTCGCCGTTCTCGCCGAATCGCCGAGCCGCCGTGCCACCACCGCCGCGTGCAGCCACAGCCGCGCCCGCGCCGTGCTGCAGCGCCGCCGCGCCCGCGCCCGCACCGTGCCGCAGCGCTGCCGTGCCCGCGCCCGTGCCCACGTCGTACAGTCCAGCCGCGCCCACGCCGTGTAGACCTCGCCGGAGCCGCGCCGCCGCAGCCGAGCCGCCGCTGCTCCAGGAGCAGTCCCGCACGCCAGCCCTAGCTTCACCCTCGTGCTCCTCTCCTTGCCGCGCGCGCCCACCTCCGAGGACTTCGCCCACCGCCGTGAAAAACCCTAACCCTAGCCACACTTCGTTCGCCGAGATTTTTCGCTAGTCTCCGTCTCCGCGATCGTCTCCGTCTCCGCAAGGTGACGTTTTCTCCTTGGATTAGGGTTTACCGTCAATTTTTTTTTTCTGGTGAATTACTAATTCAATCGTCGATCTCTCGGTGCTCTAGGGTTTCGATCGCCGTCTCCGGGTAACCCTAGCACGTCAAGATCGTCTTCCGCTCATCGGATCATCGCTCGTCGAGGTAGCTATCGTGATCTTTTCATATCTTACCTTACATGCTTGCTCCTATTAGGATCTTACTTATCTTCTAGATAATATATGTAGCTTATAGTAGATCCATCTATTCTATCGTTTCAGTTTGTCCTGTCAGTGCTGAGTGTGTCAGGTGATCAGTTGTGAATCCGAGGCCAAGCCTGTGGATACGGATTGAGGCCAAGCCTCATGAGTGTCAGTACATCATCTGCTTCTTTCCAGTTTGTCTCAGCACAACAGCTTATTAGTATGGTTCGTTGCAAGAACGCTGGTGGGGCACCTAGTGACGGGGATGACAGTCCCCCCAGGAGGACAGAGGTAGCTCGTGGGAAGCGAGTAAAGATTGCTGCCAAGAAAAGGAAGAGAACTCTTACAGAGGCAGAGGTAGCTCAGGCAGTTGTAGATGCAGCAGAGGCAGCTGAGAGAGGTGGCAGGAGCTGTGATATTTGCATTGGCGAGAGTCGCTTTCATCTTGAAGGTCGACAACTCGGTACAGAGGCCACAGAGGAGACAGTGGAGGCTACAGAGGAGACAGTGGATGCCCCTGCAGAGCAGCCTACAGAGGATCCAGAGGAGACTGAGGAGCAGACAGTTCAGACTCCACAGCGTCGTCGCTCAGGACGTACGCGAGCTCAGGTCACTCCTAGGCCAGAGGGTCAGCGTCGTGGAGGTCGTCCACCTCCTAGGGCTAGAGGTCACCCCCCTGTTGAGCACTTTGACCTCAGGGGTGCTACAGCCAGACAGGTCCAGGCCCTCAGATTTGTTGAGGTCACTCGGTGGTTCCCACCTTAGCGGGATCCCCGGGCGTCAGAGGGTTTCTACACTCCTCTGCACGAGGACTTTTACAGGGCCTATGTTGACAGCGGGATTGCTTTCAGACCACAGAGAGTCTGTCGACTGGAGGCCTTAGTTGAGGTGGTTGGTGAGCAGCTTCGTCCGCATCTGTCCTTTCTGCCTAGACTATCAGATCTTCTTGGATGGACTGGAGCGTACTGCGGGACCTGGGTCAGAGAGTTTTACTCCTCACTGTGGATTGACCCAACACATCAGTTCATTCACTTTGCTTTCAGAGGTCATGACCACAGATTATACAGCACTAGGGTACAGGAGATTCTCAGACTCCCTGCTTCAGAGACCAAGATCCATCAGCTGTGTTTTGGACAGACCGCTCCTCCGAGACGCCCTCACGGCGGGACTGACTCGCATGCAGTTGTGGGTTGTACATCACCTCGTCTCACAGACCCCATTTGACCTTTGGGATCTGATGCTTTGTGAGATGGAGGACACCTTAGTAGAAGGCTTTAAGGGTCACAGGCAGCTACCATATGCTCACTGGATTTGCTTCATCATTAAGTCTGCCTGTGAGTTGCCTGCAGAGATTAGAGCAGAAATTTTTGATACCACCACAGCCTTTCCAGAGTATGACATCCACCAGCTGTGGGCTTCAGTCACCAGAGAGCAGGCACCTGGCCTAGGACATCGTCAGAGGCCAGAGGTACCGGAGACAGCTGCTGAGCAGGACGAGACCGTTGAGGGTCTTGCCGAGGCAGAGCTCGCAGATCTAGATGCTCAGCCAGCTGATCAAGCCGAGGATGTGGCCACTGACAGCACAGATGAGGATTATCAGCCCATCCCCCGGTACCGCTCTCCTCGGCCTCACGACCATGAGGCCGGTGGCTCTGGCTCAGCCTCCCGCTCAGATCCAGCCATGGTGGCTATACTTGAGAGGTTGACCCAGGCCCAGGAGCGATAGGAGATCCAGATGCAGCGACAGGCACAGGACTCAGCTGCAGCGTTCGCACAGATTCATGCTCACCAGGACGAGCTCCAGAGGCAGCAGCTCGAGTTCCAGCGACAGCAGTTCGAGATGCAGATGCAGCAGGCAGCCACTCATCAGCAGTACTTAGAGCTCCTGCGCCACCTTGTCACTGTGGGAGTACCACCACCACCGTTTGTCCTGACTCCAGCCTTACAGTCCAGTGGACCTCAGAGTCAGGGGCAGCCGAGCATTCAGTACACCTCTCCTCAGCAGAAGATACCACAGACGTTTCAGTCTCCGAGCTACACGCCTATCTAGACAGGATTCACTCCACCAGCTCAGCCGGGACCTCACCTACTTTCAGGCACTGTATTCCCTGACTTCAGTGCCACATACAGTGAGTTGACTGGACAGCCGACACCGTCGCACTCTACCTTTGTGACTACCTCAGACATGACGGCTTCAGAGACTGCTGCGTTTCCAGTGACAGGGGCCGCCACTACAGACACTCTGCCATCTTCAGTTGCATCTACAGATCCTCTCACTCTTGGTGTCTTTTAAGCTCAGGCGACAGTGACTGATCCTATCGTTCTTCTACACCTTCAGTTGATGCACCTCCTCTACAGACCCAGACTGTTTCACTGCCACGTCCATCTACAGAGGGTTAGCCTGACAGTTCAGAGTCTGAGGAGGATACTTCACAGTTCGTGATCACTTCGCGCTCCTCGGCACCCGACACGACAGCTTCTGTTCCCCCGTCAGATCCTTAGATTAGTTTTTGGCGGTTGATGCCAAAGGGGAAGAGAGAGCATAGATTCAGGGGGAGTGTTGATAGAGGGTTTCGTTCTTATGTGTGCTACTTCATGCATCATGTTTATTTTCTCGCCCTGTATTGTGTGACTTTGAGTTTGTGAGACTATGTCTTAATAATTATGTCACTTAATGGTGTTTAGCTCATAAGGTTGTGCTTCCGTGCCTTACTCCGATTTCATATAAGCTATGTTTTATGTGTACTAACTCTTCATGTTTTATCTTATGAGTACACTCAGTTGGCTTGGGACACATAAGCAATGACTAACCCCTTGTGCTTACTGCTTTATGCTTATGTGAACCAAGCACGATCGAAAACCTCAACTCATATCTTCTGAATCTAAGTGTTGTCATCAATCACCAAAAAGGGGGAGATTGAAAGCATCTAGGCCCCGGTGTTGGTTTCGGCAATTGATGACAACGCATTATTACCATGACTAACGTGTGTTTTGCAGAAACGTTGGTAAGTTAGGTCATGGAGATGATAACTGCTTTGGGCAATATGGTATTCATGTCCCTTGATGGAAATCGTTTTAGTTTTCAAAGGATCAACGACAAGATTAAGGACGGTTAGTTCCAGATGTCAAGGTGTTGAGTTACATCTAGAATAGTCGTTAGGATCTTTGTTTCTTCCTTTGACCGTACTATAAAGGGGGGCATGAGCGAGTAGCTTGACCTAGGTGAGTCTTTTGTTTAGGTGTGGTGCACACTTGTCAAACTTAGCACTAGGTAGCTCTTGAAAAGCTCAGAGTTCAGTTGGAAGCAACTTGATTCAAGTTGCGACGCGTTTAGAAGACGTTTGGGCAGTTTACCTGTGACCGGACGCGGTTCTGGTCATGACCGGACGCGTCCGGTCAGTACTAACAAAACAGTGCGGGTTCAACTGATCGACCAGACACGGTGGTCAGTCTGACACGTGTTCCAGAGGGTAAACTGTGTAATCGGACGCGACTGTGAAGTGATCGGCGCGTCCAGTCACGTTCCAGTAAGGTCCCGAGGTGACCTGACGCGTCCGGTCACCTATGATCGGACGCGGTCGTGCGTCAGGTCAATTTCCAGTAAAGCTCTTGCATGATCGGACGCGTCCGGTCATCCCTGATCGGCGCGTCCGGTCATCTCTGATCGGCACGTCCGGCGCATCTGGTCACTCAGCGTAACTTTCGGTTTCCGACCGTTACACTTGACCGGCGCGTCCGGTCATGTCGACCGGCGCGTCCGGTCAGTGCGCGTTTTGCTGTTTCGACAGATAACGGTTGGATTTGTCTGAGGGGTGTATAAATACATCCCCTCCACCTCTTTTAGAGGTCTCTTGCTCATTTGTTCAGCTGAGAAACACCTTTGAAGTGCAAGGGAGTGCAAGAGCCCTAGTGAGGATAGTGATTTGAGAATCAAAGTTTGAGAATCCTCTCTAGTGACAAGAGTGTAGCAAGTGTGCATCCATCTTCTCATTAGGCTTGTTGTGGTCAAGTGAGAGTTCTAGCTTGTTACTCTTGGTGATCGCCATCACCTAGACGGTTTGGTGGTGATTGGGAGTTTGGTGATCATCCGATGAGATTGTGGGTGACCCAACTCAAGTTGTGAGTGGTTTTGGGTGATTCGCCACGACGAAGTGTCGAAGAATTAACCCGTAGAGAGCACTTGATCCTTGCGCGGATCAAGGAGGAGCTACACCCTTGCGCGGGTGCTCCAACGAGGACTAGTGGGGAGTGGCGACTCTCCGATACCTCGGCAAAACATCGCCGTGTTCCTAACCCTTACTTTCAAGCATTTACTTTCGTGCATTACTTTCATTGCTTGTTTACTTTCCTAGAATTGCCATGCTAGTCTAGGATTGGAACTTAGGGTGCAAAACTTTTATCGGTAGAATCACAAGGAACACTAGTAGGCACTAGGGGTGAAGTTTGGCTTGTAGGATTTAATTCTTGCAATTAATTTTTAGAAAAGCCCAATTCACCCCCCCTCTTGGGCATCTTGATCCTTTCAGGTCTTGGGGCGCGCGGCCCGTCGTCGCGTCGTCGCTCTTGGGGGCCTCCGGGGCTCCACTGCTGCCAGTGTCGGCGGTCGCCATGGCGACGGCGTCTTGCTGCTGCGGTGGCTCAGATCCACTTGACGTCTTCCTAGTCCACCCTAATCTTTCTCATGTTTGCTGAACCATTCTATTCACACCTCTTCGTTCTCCTCAAAATTAAACCATATCTTCCTCGCCTGTTGCATAGAGTGAAGTAGGGTTTTACCCGAGATCCATGCTAGCATCCGTTCTAGATTTGCTCTATGCACTCTAACAGCAGCCAGCAGTGCCGCTATCTCACCCACAAGCCGCATCCATCATGGAGCCAAAATGCCACCATGGCCTTCTCTCTAGCCCGCTACACTCACATGAGGCTCCAACTCAAACATAAACACCGTAACCCAAACCGTACTCCCTCCATCCCGAAATGGTAAGCATATTTTATCACAAAAAAGTCAAACAAAAATTAGATTTTGACGATTAATTTCTCTTACTATATACTATGATTTTCCAAAAAAAATCTTATAGACACTTGAATATAAAACCATCGGTACAAATTCCATGTTCTAAACTTCTATATAATTTGAATAAATGTTGCACTTCTTTTTTGTGAAAGAGACAACAAAATCACCCTACCTTCTTAGGTGAGGATTGGTCAAACTTTTCTTTTGTTTCAAATGTGTGAGAGAATGAGTGACATTAGTCTACCTAGCCAGCTAGACATTATTGCGGAAAGACAAACAATGCAGTGGCTTTCACTAGGCTTTTACTACACACTCTGAACTAATCCCATCTATGCTAATGTGCATCAAGCTAGCTACTCATAGAAAGATTTGACTGATGCATATTGCATTACGAACAGCCACTGCTTCTTGAGAGCATTTCCCCGCATGTTGTCATCATTTGGAAAGGTGCCGCTTCTAACTATGTTTCGAACTGTATGGTGGTAGGCAAAGTAGACCTCTAGATTTTCATAATGTGTGTGGCCTAACATCATGGCATCATGAACAATAGTGAAACCAAAGTCATACTGCTATTCCTGCTTGAGTCTCTACTTCTTCAGAATCCTAACACCAACACCCATTGGTCAACCAATTACCATTACATTGGTTTGTCTCATGCCCTCAACAACAAACATACCATTTTAATTTCTAGGTCAAATCAAAACATCTAGAACAAATGTTCATTTGAGTCAAATAGAAGGCTGACTTGATACACTAGAGCGATAAAATATATCTAATTAATGGTCTTAGTTGGATTGTACCATCCGACACTGGTCAACGAGTTAGCCTGGATCAAAGCATGCAGAAGCTGCTAGCAGTGCAGGGATCGGACTACTAAACAGGGCATGCGATTGAGTTGAATCCAGTGCACAACACGACATATAGAAATAATTTAATCCTATCTGACTGGTCAAAAATATTGTATAAAAATAAGATGGGATCGGAGGAATTATAGTAGGGGATTAAACAATTGGAAAGACTAGCTTTTCTTCCTTGGCATATAGTTTGAGAATGGATCATGGGGTCAGCTTAGTCAAGGTGGCTGCAACTCACATGCTTCATCATTTGCAATAGTTTAATTTGATGAACTCAATAATGGCCCACGAGTTTAAGGTTCAATATAATGGAGCAATTTAAAAAGATTGTTTTTTTGATTGAAAGCAGCAAATAATGATTGTGGGCAAGGGGCCTCAGGAAGTAGTCAGCTAGGATATGACAAAGTTGGCTGCAAGCATTTATTTTTGTTTTATATTTATAAGTTTGTTTTAGACACATGGGTCTATATCCAATGGAATATTTTTGATGCTCTTGCAGTTGGAGCATGTTTGTGTACCTTTCATCTTTCAGTGTCATACTGATCCAAAGTGTACAGGGGGATGAAGCCCATTTCCCCCCCTCCATTTGGCAATAAAAAACCAAAGAAAAGACTGGGTTGCTTTCACCTTCATTCTGTGCATGGATCTCATATAAAAATTCTGTAAACGTTATTAAAATATGTGCAACCGAGTTTTCTAGAACATTTACCACTGTTTTACTTAAACTGATTATTCTTTTTGCATCAATTGTGTTTACTAGATGTACCGTTAGCAGTTTTTGTACAGTTACGGAGCACACTAAAATATGTGTTTACTTTCATGCATTCTTTTTTTTCTGATCGTTCTAAAAATATGTGCTGCCACCAAGTTTTCTGTACATGCTGTATGACTTAACCACTAGTTTACATGAAAGGTTATTATTCTATTTTTCATAAGTTCTTTTTGTGCCACTATGCCTTGAAATATTTTTTTGCATTGTATAAATTTTAAAATCTCTAGTGAAAGGTGCTTAAGATGTTATGTTCGTTCAAATGTCCAAATTAAATAAAATGAGGAATAGAACAAAACAGCCGTGTAGCAACCAATTAACTAGCGAATTATGACCCGTATATGGATGGCATGGACAACCACTCATGCAGAGTTCAAATTTGACAAGCATGAAGTGTGAACCTAAACTATTATAAATCAAATTGAGTCCAAAGTACGACTGCCCCTCTGAATGAAATAAAAAAAAGTTGGTCCCTAGCTATAACCTTTTTACTTGTTCTATCCTTGTCATCATCAATAAACTAACATATCATTGTCATCATCAATAAACTAACATATAATGTGACCAGGTCAGTATAATGCCAGTGATTATATTTTGCCTCACGCCTAGTCTCTAGTTGGCCAAATTTGAGAAGATGCATGCATTGCATGGATGCATTTGCTTCTCGTAGCTATATATATGGAAGCTTCCGACCATATTCTTCTTTCGGATTTCACACTCACACGTGATGGCGAGTTGGCGACCTAGCTACTCCCTGTCACCTATAGCTAGGAAGAAACATGTGACAGTTCCAGTAGTGCAGATATCTATGCATTCACTTCTCCTATATCTTAAGTGTCTGATTTTTTTTTGTTGTTGCTCACACTACGTAAAAAACGATTTGCAGGAACGCCACGCTTTTATTTGTAGGGGCGGCTCTATAATGAGCCACCCCTACAAATGGTTCTCTATCTGTAGGGCTGGCTGGATATTGAGCCGCCCCTACAAATCGATTTATAGGGGCGGTTTTTGTTACGAGCCGCCCTTACAAATGTCGTCTATTTGTAAGGGCGGCTCAATATCCAGCCGCCCCTACAAATCAATTTGTAGGAGCGGCTCTATATTGAGGCGCCCCTACAAATGGACATCGGATATTTAAAATGAAGTACTAAAATTTGAATTTTTTGAAACGACCTCGAATGAAGAAATGTCCAAAATAAAAATTGTAGATCTCAAAAAGTTATGAAACTTTCTAGTTGATAAGTTTTTGATTTGAAATCATCTTGACATGCAAAACTACGTTTGAATTTCTCAAATTTGAAATTCAAATTTTGTAAATGACCTCAGATGGAGAAACTCCTTAAATGAAAATTGTAGATCTTGAAAAGTTATGAAACTTTCTAGTTGACAAGTTTTTTGATTTGAAATCATCTTGACATGCAAAACTACGTTTGAATTTCTTAAATTTGAAATTCAAATTTTGTAAACGACCTCGGATGGAGAAACTCCCTGAATAGAAATTGTAGATCTCGAAAAGTTATGAAACTTTCTAGTTGACAAGTTTTTGATTTGAAATCATCTTGACATGCAAAACTACGTTTGAATTTCTCAAATTTGAAATTCAAAATTTGTAAACGACCTCGGATGGAGAAACTCCCTAAATGAAAATTGTAGATCTCGAAAAGTTATGAAAATTTATAGTTGAAAGCTTTTTGATTTGAATTTGTTTATGGCCTCAAACAATCAATTTACACTCGGTTCAGGACAATATGTGGGGAACCAAAATGCGTTATAGACATAAATAACAAAGGGGTGTAGTGGTAGTGGAGGTTGCGTATGAGAGAGAGGTCGCCGGTTCGAACTCTGGGTGATGCAAAGTGCGAAAAAATCAGATTTGTAAGAGCGGGGTGGCAGGGGCGGCTAGGCCAGCCACCCTTACAGAGCTTCTCCAACTGCCCTTACAGAGCTTTAGTGTAGCAGTGTCAAACAACATGTGATTTTGTTATTGTTTGGCTATAGAAAAATATTGTTCATTATTTGTTGTGAGTTGTCTTTTTAATTGTACTAGTTATTTCTTGTGAGGTTGTTGCCTGATTTTTTTTTTGAGGTATAGCAACTCCCTTATGCATTTATGGTCTTTTTTTTATAATGTACATACGTACATAAGAAAATTATATGCTAACGACCAACCCTTCGGAATTGGGGAATAGTAAACCATTCAACTAACTTTGTTTCTTTCAGCTCGTAGTCGATCGATCGATCATCACAGGCAGGCACGCATGTTTCACTTGCTCCCAATAAGTGACCAATGATTTTTGCACCCCACACGTGCTAATAATAATAGCCAGTCTCACCAGGTTTTTGAGCATGCAGCAGGAAGACGATATTTTCAACGAAAGCTATGATGGTGAGCATCAGTGACAGATTCATGACACGTGTCCACGTTGCATGTGCATATCCAACGTTCATATAAATTCAGATGAAATAGTTTGAAAGATAAACTATAATAACTCTTTAAAGTGTTAGATGTATATATGCGCACGAACATGATGTATCGTACATTCACAATAGTTGTAGTCTACGGCTGCAGGATTGTTCCTACTAAATTTTTTTCATGATATTTCCGTACATGCCGATGCAGGTACGGCGATGATGTGGCCGTAGAGGAAATTATCATTGAGTGCTAAAATCACTAAGAAAATTTATTTTTCTTATATCAGCGAATTTGTTTGACGGTTTGTGGTCAAGGATCATTTTCTTGACGGTTTAAGCCTTTCCTTAACGGGTTTTTTTTGGCACTCAAGGCGAATATGCACAAGGGTGCGCGTTGGGTAATCTGTTGTATCATATATATCATCAGTGATACATATAAGTGATAAAGATAGCTCCAGACTGGGTATACAAATACGGTGAACCTGGCGAGCAGGCAGCGAGGGTATAAGTGACATAATTTGGCCGTATGCATGCATATGCTTGCATGCACCGTACCGGCCGGAGGAGACGCTCGACGTACTAAACGTATGTACGTACATACGTGCCAGCCCCAGCCAACTGAAGGAGACACGAAGCACCCACGTACGGACGCTCGCTCACGTGCGAAATTCTTACTGGTGTCGGTTCAAAACGTTCAAGCTAGGGATCGCGAAATCCAAGCAGAGAGGATCCAGAGACAAATAAATGGAGTGATGATTTGAAAATCAGGTTGTCGATCTTAGCTTGGATAAAATTTGCTAATTTTTAGTCTTAATCCATTCAAACAGGATGCTAATATCTAGACTAACACAATTAGTCCTAGTCTTAACTAGTTGTTAGTTATTAATTGGCAAGACCAAGGTAATTCAAGCTAAAAGCAGCCAAGGCCGGAGCGCCGGAGCCTCATTTCGTGGCTTCGCCTGCCGTACTAAAAAATACTCCTCCCCACCGATTAAAACACCAGAAACGCTCCTCTGCCACCGGCGTTTGGTGCGGCTCCACAGCCAGAGCCATGCAGCAGCCGCACCAAACACACCTTTAGCACGATTTCCACCTATTTATTAACTCCTGTATTTGGGGAAGGGAGTTGTTGTTGGTGCCCATGCATGTGTGCACTATGCAAACTTCTATTCTGTTTTGTAAAAAGAAAATAACATACTAGTTGGAATGATTCACTTGTTTTTCGCAACATTGCTGGCATCTTTACGTTACTGCATGAAAAACAATTAAATTAATTAATTAATAGTACTGTAGTTGAGTTGATTAGGTTTCTGTGAGTTCAAATCTTAGGGTACTTTCATTTTTCTATATTCATTTTAGAAAAAAATAATATTTAGTAGTAGGTGGTGTGTCCATTGATAGTGTCGTATTGGTGACGACTCCATTAATCTCAAAATCTAAAGCTCGTTGGTATCTTGAAGGTGTGTTCGCACCCTAAGAGCTCAGAGGTGTCTGTTGGAGGAGTCTAAAAACTAGAATATTGTGTGGGTTGGTTTTGAACAAGGTTGCTCAAATCTAGAGCCTGATGAGATATTCTACTTAGCTTTTCGAAGAATCACATTGGAGGAATCTGTACGGAAAAGAGATATAGTTCTTTGTGAAATTCATTCTAGGTGGAGATTGGTGCATTCCATGTATCGGTACTCAAGGAAATGTTTCCACAACACATGATACGGTGTGTGTGCTTGCGTTGATGGTTAAGGCCATGTTTTGATACCAAGGGCTAATTGTTAGCTATCTAAAAATTACTCTTTGCCTATCCAAACAAGAAGCTAATAGCTAGACAACCTCAGTTAATTTCCACTAATTTTTAATCCAGCTAATAACTAGCCCTAGGTGATCAAACATGCCCTAAGTGTGCCCGTGACGCAAACATTATTTGTTCTATGTTTTTTATTTAAAAACACACGCTAGTGCACCGAAAGAAAAGCAATCATATATATAGACAAAAATATAATGCAGCAGTACTATAAAACAGTGCATACGAAAAAAGAAAAAATGGATATTTGAAAAATGAACACTATTAAGCTACAAGTTGATCTCTCTGACGAAAAGTAGGATTAATTAAATGGCTGTTAGTAGTATATCTTGTTGATTCGACTTTTGAATTCATAGGGAGCATAGAGATTCTATCTACTTTTGAATTCATACGGCGGAGGAACAAATTCTGGTCTTGTTCAAAGATGCCCCGGAACCGGTCTATGCATATGCATGTAACGATGATCTGACTGGATCAGTTCGTCCTTACCCCATGGCTTGTCTTTCGGCAATCGAACCCACGGATTAATGATCTCCCCGTAGACGACGACGGTAGCACCTCGATCTGTAATCATCTCACCTGCTTGAGAACTATAATTATTAATTATAATATTATATATACGGGGCCCACAAATCGTATGTAGATTGTGTTTGGTAACCAAGGAATCCGAGAGAATAATAAAACTCAAATACTCCTTTGACACCAAAAAAAATGTCATTATTCTGTGTCTGAACTAAGTCAAATGTTTTTAGGTTTGAATAGATTTATAAAAAATGTTATAGATTCTAAATAGGTTTATTATGTGAAATATAGTAATTCTATATATGATTTATCTTATTAATAGTACTTAATTACTCAAAAACTGTGAATGACTCAATGGTTTGACTACTACGACATGGTATTTTTAAGTGCAGGCAGATTCGATTTCTAGAGTCGGTTGTCGCAACTGCCTCTAGCCAGGGGTCTCTAAAAACAAAACATTTGTAAAGACGGTCAGCAACTGGACCTAGAAATGGATTTCTAAAAATTGAAATTCATCAATAAAAAATAGAAATTCTTTCAATATATACGGAGATAATCTCACTAGCCAAGCAGCATGGACGCACGTCCAAGTTACACGTATGTTTTGGAAATCTCAGTAGAGAACCCTGGACTGAAATGGAGCGGCCGGACAAGCCTTAAGACATCGATCAGAGCATGTGATTTGAAGCTTTTAACTAAGGGTGTTGCGATGATGGATTAAGTGTGCGTCGGCACTGACCCTGGGTACGCTACTGGGAAATCCTAATAATTCCTAAATCTATCTTGGAGTAGTACTAACTATAGGAATCAAAATAATTCCTCAGTCCATCTTAAAGAAGTACTAACTATAGGAATGAACAAAAACTTTAGGAGAGCAAACCGTGCATAGTTGAGTTGGTTGAGTTTCTTGTACTCCGTACCATAGGAGTACTATTATCCACCTGAATTTAAAGGGTTAAGACTATCCGCACTCATAGACCTCTATATTCATCCTCTAAAACGAATATTCCATCCTAGTCATCACAAAATATACAGTTTCTCTGCATCCATCCATCCTCTATATCATCATCTATCCACTGTAGGACCCACTTATCACTTTATCTAAATATATCCATGCGAGATCTAGTTTTGAAAAAATTATTGAAACGAATTTAATGGTGCAATCGGAATTTAATTTGGTTTTATGGTTTGTGATTTATAATATTTTTTAGATAAATGAAACTGTGGGGCCCGCCACTGAGATTCCTTGCACGCACGCACGCTCTCTCTGGCTTGGTCGCTCGCGATCACGTGGTGGGGCCGTCCGACTGGTACCGTAACCCCGGTATCCCTTCAAATTTGTCGGATAAAGACGCACGCAGGCCGGTTTGTCGTCCCCCGCTGCAGCTGCTTTCGAACGCTATAAGCCGACGTGAAGCTATACCGGTTGCCTTTACCAGCACCGGTGCAGGCAGTCTAAGTCCACTTTAGCACCTTCAGCTATCGCAAAAGTCTAGATTTCAACCTCCAACTTCAAAACCGGATAACATTGGCCCTCCAACTCTTAAAAAAGTTTACTTTTCAACCTTGGACGGTTTTCTAGGCGGTTTGCATGGCACTATTTGTGGTGCTAACGTCAGCGATGACGGAGCCGTTCGGCTGGAATTATAAGCCGGCTGAAAAACACTGTTGGCTGATTTTTTGTGAGAGAAAAATACTATTCCGGCTGAAAAAACAAGCTGAATAAGACGGATTATAAGCCAGATGAACAGGGCCGACGTCATCACTCATTTTTAATTTGCGAAATTAATATCTTTTTATTCAGAGCTCCAAATATAGCAAATAATATATCAATTTTGATCGTCTCGACGGGCTCTTTGCAATGGTGTACTCTGTTTTGTTGTTTGAGATAGTTTTATTTCGTGAAAAATTAAATATTTCTATAAAACAAATGAGAACGGGGCTAATATGGAGGATAAAACTTTGATTTTTGTGTACTAGTTTTATTAGATTGTCTCCAACAACGGAGACCTAAACTCTACACCTATTTCAGGTTTTGGGTCATCCACAGGAAAAAGTCACCCACCCAAAAATCTGCCCTCTCCAACAGCACACCCATCCGTTCGACACCTCCGCCTCGCCCGCCGAGCCGCGAGCTCCTCCAGCCTCGCCCGCCTCGCACCCCGCTGAGCCTCCCTCCCCCCTCGCCATCGTCGGGCCCACCTTGCCGTCATCCTCCGCGCAGATCCGCCAGCGCCGCCCGCCACCGCACGCCATCGAACGCCGCCCGCGACCGCACGCCACCGAGCGCCACCGCCACCGCACGCCACCGAGCTCCGCCTGCCTTGTGCTGCCACCCGCCTCGCCGTCGTAGAAGAGCTCCGCCATGCCGCTCCTGCCGCGCGCCGCCCCGTAGCTCGTCACGGGCACGCCGCGCGCCGCTCCCGCAGCTCGTTGCGGGCACACCGCGCACTGCTCGAGCTGCTCGTCGACGGTCACACCACGCCGCTCCAGCTGCTCGCTGGCAGGCCCGCCGCTCACCGCTCCACCAACCCCATGCCGTTCACCACTAACGTCGTCCGCGTCCACCACCTCGGCCCACACCAAATCCGCCACCCCGTGGCCCTCCCCGCCTCCGAGCTGGAGGTCGCTCCTCGCCTCCACCTGGGCCTCTAGCTATGAGGATGACGAGGAACAACGGGGGAAGATTTGCGTCTTCGGTGAGAGACGACACAAATATGTGACATGGTTCGACCGGTACGCAAAATGCCTACTACCTTTGCGTCTTCTGTTGGAGGCCGCTAAAACACTTGTTTTATAGAAATATTTAAATTTTCATGAAATAAAACTATCTCAAACAATAAAACGGAGTACACCATTGCAAAGAGCTCGTCGAGACGATCAAATTGATATATTATTTGTTATATTTGGAGCTCTGAATAAAAAGATATTAATTTCGCAAATTAAAAATGAGTGATGACGTCATCGCTGACGTCAGCACCACAAACAGTGCCATGCAAACCGCCTAGAAAACCGTCCAATGTTGAAAAGTGAATTTTTCAAGAGTCGGAGAACCTATGTTATCCGGTTTTGAAGTTGGAGGTTAAAATCCAGACTTTTGCGATAGTTGCAGGTCCTAAAGTGGACTTAACCCGAGATTAAATGGTCAACTTAACCTGAGTGTGTCGAGATTTGAATGGGATATATCACGTATTCATCCATACCATAGACGACGCTGCATCCTGACGAAGAGACAAAAAGAAATAAAGAGAGAAAAAGGCGCAGAGGACAGGACTCGACAGGAATAGGAGACGCAACGCAACCAAACTTGTGGTGGTGGTGGTGAGTGGCGACCGGCGAGGTAGCAGCCAGCAGCTGATGGGGGACGAGTCGTCGTCGTCAACGGTCAGAGCTCGCAAGCTGTTTCATTTCCTTGCTCCGGTCGAATTGTTTAGTACGGCGACACGCGAACACGCACACGCACTCCGATCCGTCGTCCTCACATCGTCGTCAGCTGGCAGCTCGAGCTATATAAACCCTCTCCTCCTGCCGGTCTCCGATCCCTGTCTGTGTCGTGTCGATCCTCCTTGATCAACCCCTCAACTCCCACTCCATCATCGTCGTCCATCTTTTTCTTGCTCTTCACCTAGCCGCCATTTATATATTCAACTATACTACTTGAAGAAAGCACGAGCGAGCATATACACCGCAGCTGATCGAGCTCACTCATCATCTGATCTGATCCACCACTGGCCAGCATGGACGGCATGGACATGGCCATGGCCATGGTGGGCTTCGAGTTCGAGGACCTGGACCAGGTGACGGCCATGAGCCCCGGGAGCTCGACGACGTCGTCCGCGCCAGCCGCTGCTGCCACCGCCGCGGCACCACCAGCCGCCACAGGCGATGGCAGTAGCGAGGCCGACGCCGCCAGCCCCGACGACCTCCGGAGGGGCCCCTGGACGGTGGACGAGGACATCCTGCTTGTGAACTACATCGCCGCCCACGGCGAGGGCCGCTGGAATTCGCTCGCCCGCTCCGCGGGCCTGAAGCGCACGGGCAAGAGCTGCCGCCTCCGGTGGCTCAACTACCTCCGGCCCGACGTGCGGCGGGGCTACATCACCGCGGAGGAGCAGCTGCTGATCCTGGACCTGCACTCGCGCTGGGGCAACCGCTGGTCCAAGATCGCGCAGCACCTCCCCGGCCGCACCGACAACGAGATCAAGAACTACTGGCGCACCCGCGTGCAGAAGCACGCCAGGCGCCTCCGCTGCGACGTCAACAGCGCCAGCTTCCGACACGTCGTGCGACACGTCTGGATGCCACGCCTCCGAGAGCGCGCCCAGGCCGATAGCGAGGACCTGCAGCCGGTTGCTGCGGCGACGCCCCTGGCCGTCCAAGCGGCGCCGGCGACCACCACGGCGAGCGCGCCACCCGCGTGTTTTAACTATTACGGGAGCCAGCACCTGGTGCAGCAGCAAGGCGAGGCGGCGGCGAGCGAAGCTGACCACCAATACTACAGCGAGCCGGCAGGCCAGATGGCGGCAACGGACACGGCCCTGAGCCCCGACGACGCCTCCAGCGTGCTGTGGCCGTCGTCGCTCACGGCGGACGACGCATCGCATTACACTGCTGCAGCTTACACCTCGGCGGCCAGTACAGCGACCCCGACCAACGACCAAAGCTGCAGGCCAACGACGACTGTCGACGACAACGTGTTCACCGGGACGACCTGGTCGGAGCTTCTCGCCACCGCCACCCCCACAGGCGGCCCTGACGACGACTCCAGCTCCATGTCCATGATCGACCTGCCGGACTTTGGGTTCGGGGATCTCGAGGACGGCCTGTGGAGCCTGGACGACCTTTCCTTATAGCAGCTGTGCTGAGCTCACCTGCGGGCTGATGCATACCATCACCAACCATGCATGCATACCCAGCATGTATGCATGCAGATGCAGCAAGGAGTAGTCGACAAGCAAGTCAGAAGTCACCGATTTGAGTGAGAGGGACACATGCACACAGCGTACATTTGTGGAATATTGTCGAGAAAAAATATATATAAGACAAGGAGCACACTCACGGCCGCAAAGAAACTACTATACTTCATAGCTAGATTGGTCTATGTTAGGCCTCGTTTAGTTCAGAGAATTGGGGAGAAAAACACTGTATCAGAATTCTTGTAGCATTTCGTTTGTATTTGGTAAAAATTATTCAAATTTTGACTAACTAGACTTAAAATGTTCGTCTCGCAAAGTACAACAAAACTGTGCAATTAGTTTTTGATTTCATCAACATTTAGTACTCCATGCATTTGCCGACATTTTGATGTGACGGGGAATCTTCTTTTTGCATAGTGGAATTTGGGGGAGAATTGGGAGAACTAAACAAGGGGTTAGTATGATGACCAACTCGAAACATGTGCATAAATATATATGTCCGCAGTCCGCTAGTTAGTTTTCATTTACTAGGAGTCTAGATTCTAGAAGGTTTTGTATGTCTTCAGCAGCTTCAGTTTTGCGTGCGTCCACATAGAGTTTGCAAATTCTGCATCTTTTTTTTTTCTAGATCGGGTGTTCAGCCCGGTTTTCATTAAGAGGAAGGTAACCAAATGTTATAAGGACGAAACATAGGACTCGCAGGTAATCCTAGGATTACCGGTGGTATCCCAAAGGTACAAAAGAACAGCAAGAAAACACGAGGGGGGAGAGAGACCCTCCAACAGCAAACCCCAACTGACTAAGCCTAATACAGGAAGACAACACATCAGTAGCCAGTAGTGTAGTGGAAGCCGCAGAGGCGACCAAGCAAACTTCAACCTCGGCAGCAAAGCATCCGCCAAGGGTGTCGGAACAACAACAGCGGCCAAGCATCCGCATAGAAGAGCAGCATGACGGCAAAGCATCCGCCAAAGTCAACGACCATCAACGCGGCAAAGCATCCGCGGACAGGGGGCCATCACGCTCACGGCAGCAAAGCTTCTGCCTGCGAGGGGAGAACGAAGTGACACCGACGGCAAAGCAACCGCCCGAGCAACCTGACGGCAAAGCATCCGTCCAAGAATAGCAAAGTGATAGCGGCAAAGCATCCGCTTCAGAGAACCAAACGACTGTGGCCACACCAACCAACTACTGGACAAACCGAAGCGAAGAGAAGCATGAAGCACGATCAGACTTAGCACAACAAAGAGCAACTCCAGGCAGGGAGCGGAAGTAGCAGAAGCATGGCGGTAGGAGCGCTCCAACGACGCCTTGAAGAAGGGCAATGACATCAGCAGATGCCACCATCGTTGAAAGGAGCACACACGGAGATTTTCATCCCAGACCTGCCCCAGCGACCCAAACAGTGAGGACAAGCTTCGACGACGCCTTCAGGAAGGAAAATGACTCAGACTGCGCCACCGCCGCTAGCCCGGAGCAAGAAGCCAGGTAGGGTAGATACCCAAGCACAGAGGTCGGCACCGTGAGTCAGGGATGGAGGGCGCCACCATGCCATGTCGCTTTCAGGCCGGCGCGGAGCAGCAACTCCGGCCGCGATGTGGTGCACTGAGGCCGGTTAGCCTGGGTCCACGCCAGCCACTAGCCACGGCCCTGTGCACTGAAGCCAGTTGCCCGGCTCCAACGCTGGATCCCAGAAGTCCGCCACCAGCCGGCGTGCACAGGAGGCCACGGTGCCCCCACAGCAAGGCTGGGTGCCGACCACCCCTGCAGCAGTCACATTGGTGACCAACCACGGACCAGCACCAGCCTCCGCAGGCCGGTCCACCAGCCGGCGAGCAACACAACAGCACCGGCTTCTGCAGGGACGTCGGCCATCTCCAGGTCGGCCAGAGCCGCACGCCCGCCAGCACCTCGAGGAAGGAAGCCACACGAGAATGGACGACGCCATGCAAGGGACGAGCAGCCACGCCCTGGGCACCGCACAGAGCCTCAGATCCGGTGAGGGGAATGGCGGATCCGGCCCCAGGGGCCTCGGATCTGGTACGCCGGCCGGCCAATCCGCCGGAGATGCTCGAGGTAGGGCATGCGGAGGAGGGGTAGGGATGGGGGAAGGAGGAGGATTGGGGATGCGACGGGGGCCTTTTTTGGGCCATCGCAGGCTGCTGCCGCTGCACGCCAGAGGGCGGCAGCGGTGGCCGGAGAGGTGCCGGAAGGGAGGGGTCGCTGGCGCGGCGGCGGGTGACTGCCCGAGTCACCCCCGTTGGGAAGTCCAAGCTCTAGAGGCTCACCGAAGTGTTCGACCGCAAATTCTGCATCCATTTCAGAAACTCCTCAACTGTAAAGGAATTCATTGTATGTACTTGGGGCTTATGTGATGTGATGCACTTCTCCCTACTCCCTAGTGTTTCTTTACTTTCTTGGAATATAATGTAAAAAATGGTTATAAATAATTTTCATTTATGGTAGATAATTTGAAGAGTCACTATATTGGGTACTCAAATACAAATAGTTAAAGACAAGGATATGGTCTTCATCATCATGACAACAAAAAATTAATTTCTGGAAAACATAAGTATTCAAAGGAGTTTTAAAATGTATATATATAACAGTATTTTTCACAATGAGTACAATATGATAAAACTTATGTTGTCAATCTATGCAACTTTCAAACACAGGTCACTGGTCAAAAGGTTAGGAATTACTAAAAAACAACAGATGAGTACAAATCGTATTTGAAAGTAGAAGTTCTTAATAGTTTTCCCTATCTACGGCCAGGAGTACTGGAAGAGGAAAGGAAACGACATTTTCACAAAGAGAAGACCTTTATTTATTTACCGTGTGGTTTAGTGGAATTTTACGGGTCGAGTCAGGTAAAAAAAATCAGTTATTTTGAGCCGAAATAATTTCACCCATGACCTTCCGATTGGACGACTCGAGCCTGTTTGTTTGGGCCAGGCCCGGATTTGGACGGGTCGCCCTCATAGTTTATGGTGTAAAATAATTAAAATAAATATTCCTGGGCCGGGCTTGGGCAAGGAAAAAAATTGGCAGCAAGATGTATGCCTAGACCCTATCCACTAAGGTTCATTGGTGGGCCAAAACCCAACGGCTCAGGCCAGGCCAGATCCAGCTCAGTTTAATCAGGTCTGCCTCCCCATGGCCCCTACATGCTTGGATTTCTTCTTACACATCTCTTATGGTGAAGTTTTTTTTTGCTAGAATCTTACTACTACTAATTAGAGGTCTCCAGGGTTTCCATGTTAATTCTCACAATACACATTAGGAAACAAACATAGACAATCTCACAATAATCTAAAACATCTAGCATTTAATTTGGTAGACTTTGATCATCATCGCCAATAATAACCATTGAATCTATTCTGTTTTATAAAAAAACTGTGGATGTGTAATAAATAATGGCAATTTAATTTTAAGCAATATGTGCTTTTACAAAATTATACTAGTAAACATAATTCTTCAAAATGATACTAGTAAACAAAATCAATTTTTCTCTTGAGGTTCGATTGCTTGCCAGCAACTTAATCCCCGTTGTGGCAAGTCTTATAGTGAATGATTTGCGCACTCACTAGCATAACACGCTAGACTCACAACTTGGGTGTCGCAAGAATCAAACCCACAAGAACTCCAACTATAGCCACGAGCAATTTACTAGAGTATCCTTTTGCACTTCGCAAGGTGGAATCAAAACCTCTGATAGTACCATCCGTCGGAGGTGAAAAACATTAACCAACTCTTCCTCCACAACCACAGCTATTTCAAACCATCTAGGTGGCGACAACCACCAAGAGTAACAAGAAATCCACGGGCCAATCGATGAATATATATTTATCCTAATAATGTATATATGTTTAATTGGTATACACATGATGAAACATATTGTTATTCAATTTTATGGTTGTAGTCTTGTAGATGTTTATGATTTAGATATATATGTCTCGTATTTTATGTATATTGATTTATTTTTTATAATAGCATATATTAGTATTTACATTTAGATTTCAAAGATATTTTGTTTATTTTTTTAAATGGCTAAGGTAATACTTTATATTATCTTCATAACAAAATATATGCTCAGGTTGAATGTAAATTTAGGAGGTTATTTTGCATTATCTTTTATAATCACAAAGGTGGTAATCTATAAATCATTATGGTGTATTTTTAAATTATCTTTCATGATGGTAGATGTGGGTAATTTATATATGAAGTGATAAGGTTATTTGAAATTATCTTTCATAATAATAAAGATGGGTAATTTTGATGCAATGTTACGTTTTTATTTTAAATTATGTTTTATAATGACAAAGTAGGCAATTTAGATGCAAATTTGAAGGGTTATTTTGAATTATCTTTCATAATGACAGATGTGGGTATTATATACAAATTTAGGGGGTTATTTTGAATTATCTTTCGTAATGACAGAATTTAGATGCAAATTAGAGAGTTACTTTATGTATTTTTCATAACCATAGAGGTCAATATTTTTTTTATAAATTATAATAGATCAAATGACTATTATTTGTGATGATAATTAGGGTTTATCAAATTAAATGCTAGATGTTTTTAATTATTGTGAGAATTCTAGGATTTATCTTTTTTTTTCTAGCACGTCTGCTAAGAATTAATTTGATGTCTCCATTGTGGCCTCCAATCCGTAAAAGTAAGACAGAAAGATGTGCTGATGATTTGATAGTTCGGATCATCATACATAGTGGTACGGTATAGGCAGCCAAGCCTAAGACAAGTCAAGGTGCCGAAAGGACCCGCCCCCGCGTCGCCTCCCACGCGGGCGACATGGGAGGCCCTCCCGCAACCCTAGCGCCGCCCCTCTCCCTCCCCTCCTCCAGTCGTGCCGCCGCCGAAGCTGGCCGCCTGCATGGCCGCCCGACCGGCCGGGATGGTGGCGTGCGCAGCAGCTGGCCGGTGGCCCTCCCTCGCGTGAGCTGCGTGGAGGTCGGCGGGGGGAGGGTTGTCGCGGCTACGGCGGCGCCGGCTGGAGCCCATGCAGGTGCTGGGGGCGACGGCGGGGCCCTCCTCCCCTCTGTGTGCTCCTCTCCTCCAATCTTCACGGCGACGCGACATCAGCCAGATCCTGTGCCCAGGTGGCCGGATCCGGGTCCTTGGCGGCTCAATCCGGTGCCCAGGTGGCCGAATCTAGGTCCCTAGCGGCTCGATCCGGCGACAACGGTGGTGAGACGGCTGTAGTTGCGGCGGTGCGGCGGCCGTGGCCAGGCTTGTGCAGGCACTTGGGGTGGCTCTCCTCTTGTCACCCCTCCCCTAACGGCCTTGGCTGTTGGTGCGACGTCAAGACAAAGGCGGTGGTTCCGGCAGGGGCCGCCGTGTTCGGGGCCTGACGTCCGGATCCGGTGGCCCTAGGGCTGGGGCGGCGCCCACAATGGTGGGCCACGTGCCTCCCGTCTGCTGGTGGCGAAGGTTGGCAACAGTGGAGGCGGGTGTCAGGGCTGGCGGCCGCGGTCGGCAACGACCTCGACGTGCAGCAAGTGGATGCGCGCGCGGCGGAGTGAGGCCGGTTCTCGGCACGTCGTCTTGTCGGCGGGGGTGGCTGACACAGCTATTCGGCTGCTGTGCGTAGCTGGCGCGTCGACGCCCCTCAGGCAAGGCTTCTGCAGGATGACTAGCAGCGACGATGGTGGTGACAGGCTGAGACCCGGCATCTGGGCCAACATATGTGCTGAATACTTGGGCGTAAGGCTGGCGACGACGATGCCTGCGGGCGCCGTTTTCCCTCTTGGGGGCGTCATGAATGCAGCAACTTCCACGGGCGAAAGCCCGGTCCATTCTTGGACGAGCGACGGCGGCGCTTAGACGTTTAACCTTCTTGAAGGCGTCGTGGTGGAACTCGACTCGGTCATGATGTCTCTTGGCAGGGCGTGAGGCCTTGGTCGGAAGTCAGAGCTGCTCTTGCGATATGCTTGAGCTGGGCAACGATGACCTACTATAGCCTCCTGCTTTGGGAACTCCGGTTTCACATCTTAGTTGGATCGTCGTTGACTCTGTTGTGTTTGCGTGGGTGGGCTTCGCCTTCGTGGTGGTTCACACCACGTTTGGCTGCCTTGTATATATATTTGCTCTCTACTTATCAATGAAAGCCGGTAAACGGATTTTCCGAAAAAAAACGGCTGAGCTGAACCTACATATACCCAATCATCATGGATGATGCAAGCACGCACACAATGCAAGTAGCTAGCTTTGCACCCTCTAGCTAAGCTAGCTGCACGCAGAGCAGGGGGCCGGGCACGGGCAGAGGTCCAGTCAAGCAAGCAAGCTAGGCAGAAGAAACGGCGCGTCCATTGTTCGACGTGCTGCCACTTTTACTTTTGCTCGCACATCTCTCTTTCAAAACCCAAAAGGCCTTTGTTGAATTGAACTGAATAATCATGCACCAGCCCCTTTTCGAGAGAGTCAACACGAACTCATCAAATAATCCCAGCAAATTACCACACATATCTTTGTGTGTATAGTATATGCTTATTATTACTGGATAGATCTTCGACTGTTATGACGACGGATGAGATGCATGCTCGGATGGATCAGAGATAACAGCGAGATCTGCAGCTGCCGGTGTGGATAAGGCAGGGAAGATCCTAAACGCGTTGAACTAAAGCGTCAACTAATATCTAATCTAATCTCGTCTAAATTTAAAGCAGCTAGCTACTCCTGTGTATATATGGAGCTGGATGCTGTGTTATGCATGCATAGTATATATACTATAGCTCTAGGGTTGGCTCTCTCAATCTCCCTATGTGATGCATTGTTATATACAGAGCTAAGGCAGTGTGGTGATGGCAAGAACGACACGGCCTAAGTGGCATCATGCATGATTAAATTTGCTATTCTTTCACCTTTCTATCTGCCTATGTATGTTCATTGACTTCAGATATTTCTACCTGGCCCAGTGATGTGGATCAAAACTAAAGCCCTTATGAAATCGAAATGCTCCTAACGAAATTCCATTTGTCAAGCGCATACACTCTGATCACACTGAGGCAGCGATCCACACATTCTGATCACTGTCTCATCTGACATCTGGATTGGAAACTCTCACACTCCAAACAATTTCAACGCCCTAACTAAAGCATGGACATTTGTCGTCCATCTATCGTCTCGTCAAGCATGCATCGGCACGTCACGCCGCCGGCTCCAGTGTGAGCTCCATCATCATCCTTCTGACACATCGATGGATTACTCAGCTGCGAGACGTCAATGACAGCAACACAACTACAACTGAGGCCATCGGTCCTCTCATTTTAGTTAGTCCACGACGATAGATAAGAAGATGGTTTTGGTAAAACACGTGTGGCGAGTAGGACGTGTCGTACGTACACGCACTACATCACTGTTGGTAATGGGGTGTGATTTGTGAAGGAGACTACTCACCACTGACGTGCAGCTTCGCTTCACCTTTTTGGGATGCATCTGCCATTCCTCTTGCAGCTCAGCCAAATTAGAGTCGTAAACTACGGCATCCAATAAGCACCACTACTAGTCCACTAGCTACAGAGGCATTTACTTTTGCATGTACTATATCTCACTAGTGCAGGACTGGGTTGCAGTCCTGGTCGGGAAACCTTCTCCAATCCAAGACTAAAGGCCCGTCCTTTAGTTCCGGGTCTGCTAACCGGGATTGAATGAGGGTCATTTAGTCCCGGTTGGAGCCATAGACTGGGACTAAATGTCCCTCCTGGAAAAGCCTGCTGCACTAGCCGGTAGGCAGGGGATTCTAGTTCCGGTGGGTGGCTCAAACCGGGACTAAATCACCTATTAGTCCTGGGCTCAATTCCGGCCGGGACTAAAGTCAAAAATCGAAAGTCTGTTCTTTACGTGTCTTTGTCTAAACAAAAAAAAAAGCTCCTCTATGATATATATACAGTACACACCAAAAAATTTAGTTCCACTGTCGGCGACTCAAGCAACATCCTTTAGTGTTGTGTAGGACGAGAAAAACAAGCAATGCAAATCACTGCACGGTGTAGTATACTGTATAGCAACAGGGCGGCACATATCTGTGGTTATGTGTAAGTGTGTAACACAGCGAGCTCCTTTGTATACATGGGTGGATGAACAGCTACGTACCTAAAGATCAGATTCAGTGAGCCAGTTGTCCAGTCAACGTAGATTTGTTATATATTAATTTTAAATTACACATCAAATTTTGATATAGATTTACATTTACAACAAGTTAAGAAAATATGAGATCTTAAAATTTTGCATGTGATTTTTTCCTTTTAAAATATGATTATTATTGGGGGTCAGAGGGAGCAATAACTTAATGAATCGCGATCGAGGAGGTAAGGAGGGAGCGAAAGAAAATCGGACTTGGAAGAATAGAAAATTACCCGATCATAAAACTTCGATATATAGTGTTATTTTGATGATTTGATCCCGTGAAGTAACTTTCTACCGGCCTCAACAGAGCTTAATCCTCTGTCAGAGATTGGCCAGTGAGTTCAGTCCATTGAGATTTTTTTCCTAGACAATCAGTCCTGATCGTGCACTTCTTTTTTGTGAAAAAACCCAAAAATCACCCTACCCTCTAGGGTGAGGATTGGTCAACAAACTTTTTTTTGTTTGAAATGTGCGAGAGAATCAGTGACATTAGTCTACCTAGCTAGCTACACATTATTGCAGAAAGACAAACAATATAATGCAGTGGCTTTCACTAAGCTTGTACTCCCAACTAATAATCCCATCTATGCTTTCACTAGGCTATTAATTAGTATTAGTAAAATTGACTGATTGATATTGCATTACTAGCAGCCACTTGGTAACACCACAATCTTGAGAGCATTTCCACGCATGTTGTCATCATTTGGAAGGTGTTGCGGCTTCTTACTACGTTTCAAACTATCTGGTGGTAGCTAAAGTATATATTGGAGTATGTTAGCAGAGCTCTAGATTTTCATAATGTGCGTGACCTAACATGGCATTATGCATGAGCAAATAGTGAAACCAAAGTCATACTGCTATTCCTGTACTTGAGCTAGCCACTACTAGTCTTCAGAATCCTAACACCGACGACACCCAGTGGTCAACCAATTAACATTGGTTTGTCTGTCATGCCATCAGCAAGAACAAACCATTTTTATTTCTAGGTCAAATCAAAGCATCTGGAACAAATGTTCATTTGAGTCAAACAGAAGGCTGATTTGGTACACTGGAGTGATAAATATATATCTAATTAATGGTCTTAACTGGATCGTACCATCCGACACTGGTCAAAGAGTTAGCCTGGATCTAAGCTTGCAACAGCAGTGCAGGGACTACTACAAGGAGCTGAGTTGAATCCAGTACACAACATGACATAGAAATAATTTAATCCTATATCTGACTGGTCAAAATATTGTATAAAAACAAGATGCATGAGAGGAATTATAGTGGAGGATTAAACAATTGCAAAGGCTAGCTTTTCCCTTGGCATCGTTTGAGAATGGATCAATGGGTCAGCTTAGTCAAGGTGGCTGCAACTCACATGCTTAATCATTTGCAATAGTTTAATTAGATGAACTCAATGGCCCACGAGCTTAAGGTTCAATGTGGCAATTTAAAAAGATTGTTTCTTTTCTTGAAAGGAGCAATTAATTAGGGCCTCAGGGAGTAGTCAGTAGGATATAACAAAGTTGCCAGCTGCATCTGCATTCAACCATTTATTTTAGTTGTATAAAAGTTTGTTTCAGACACATATGGGTCCATCTAAAGGAATATTTTTGATGCTCTTACTGTTGGGGCATCTTTGTGTACCTTTCATCTTTCAGTGTCATACTGATCCAAAGTATACAGTACAGGAGATGAAGCCCATTTTCTCCCCTCCATTTGGCACTAAAAAAACCAAAGCAAAGACTGGGTTACTTTCACCTTCATTCTGTCCATGGATCTCATATAAAAACTCTGTAAACATTGTTATAGATATTTTGAAGGTGGGGTCATTTGTTTCCAACCCTTCTTAAAATATGCGCAACCGACTTTTCTAGAACATGTACCACTGTTTTACTAAACTGCTTATTCTTTTTTTCATCAATTTTAATGACTATATCAATAACTAATGTGAGGGGCCACGTCTCTGACTCCGAGTAAGGTGTATGTCTCAGCATACTATGCTTTCTTTCTTTTCGTAATCGTTCTAAAAATATGTGCTGCGACCAAGTTTTCTATATACTCCCTCTGTCCCTGAAAGGATGGATTCCTAGAGTTGTCTTAAGTCAAACTTTTTAAACTTTGACCAAATTTCTAGAAAAAGCGCTAAAATTTATGGTACCAAATTAATATCATTTGATTTATCATAGAATATATTTTCATAAAATGCTTATTTTATGTCATAGATATTGATGCTCTTTTCTGTAAAGTTAGTCAAACTTAAAAAGGTTTGACTGGCACAGATTTTAGGAATCCATCCTTTTAGGGACAGAGGGAGTACTAGAACATGCATTATATTAACCACTGTTTTACATGAAAGGTATATTATTCTATATATTTTTCATCAATTCTTTTTGTACCACACTATGCCTCTAGCGTTTTTTTGTATAGCAAGTGGCGAATTCTCTCCATGTATAGCAAGTGGTGAATTATGTCCCCTATATGAATGGCGTGGACTACTCATGCAGAGTTTAAGTTCAAATTTGACAAGTATGAAATGTGAACCTAAACTATTATAAATCAAATTATGGACACTTCATTAAGTTATTATATATATACATGAGAGACCAACGAACGTACGACTCCCCCTCCGAATGAAAAAGGTTGTTCCCTAGCTATAAACCCTCTTTTTGTACTTGTTCTACTCTTGTCAATAAACTAACATATCATGTGAATGTGGTCAGGGGAGGGAGAAGCCGCTCTAGCAGTGGACATGGCAAAGAGCAAGAGATATAATAATAAGCACATACACATGCATGCATCTATAAGGGACAAACAAATGTGTTTAGTTCCATTAAAAAGTGTACTATACAAAAAAAAATCCCCGTCACATCAAATTTGTGATACATGCATGAAGTATTAAATGTGGATAAAATCAAAAACTAATTACACAGTTTGGTTGTACTTTGCGAGACGAACGTTTTGAGCCTAATTAGTCAACGGCTGGACTGTTATTACCAAATACAAACGAAAATGCTACAGTGTCGCTACAGTAACTTTTGGCACTCTAAATTTAGGAACTAAACACGTGCGCTCCTTGATTATTTTGAGAGGGAGTTTAATATAATTTAAGTACCCTAAAAAGAACCCGCCTTTGTTGCCAGCTAGCTGAGGATGCTTAGCTACCCTGCAGCTGCAGCCTGCCGATTCTGATCGATCCAGTAGTCATCAACTCATCATCGCCGACCGAGACTGGGTCCAAATTAAGTCTTTTCTTCATGACCAGCATTATTTACTTGAATTTCTAGCAAACCATGCATTAAAAATCTGAAACTAACTTATTTTGTTTCTTTCGATCGGCTCTTGCTGATGAAGTACGTTCCCACGTGTTTCGATTCACTTGCTCCGAAATAACAACCAGCTGGTCAGTATAATGCCAATGATTTTGCCTGACGTCTAGAGTCTCTGATGTTGGCCAAATTTGAGGACATGCATGCATGCACTTCTTCCTTCTCGTTGTGGAAGCTTCCATCAGTTCTTGTATTGGGTCTCACACTGACCGCACGTGATGGCGACCTACTCAACATATATGTGCAAACGGTGCCGCTTAGTTGGTTTGGTTTCTTGTGATGGAACCTGTGACCTGTCTATCTGGATTCAAGTGTTCGGCTTGGTACAGGTGCTCGTATTTTTCTACACTTTTTCTAGAATTTAACGGCATTGTACTGTTAGCGGTAGACGACGTTTCCATCAACAGTAAGGTGGAGAGTCCAAGATTTAATGGTACTGTGCTTTCACTGGTAGATGACGTTCCTGTCCAGTAATATGCGACGTTCCTATCAACAGCGAGGTGCCTCTGGTGACTTCATCAATCTCGAGATCTGTCGATGCAGTTTTTCGGAGGTGCTTATAGGAGTAGGGTTTACGTACGTGCGTTTATATGGGCAAGAGTGCGTGCGTTGTGAGCATTTGCATTTGTACTGTGTAATTCGCAAAACAACACCAACATATATCACATGTTCCTTATAAAAAACATGTATATCATGTTTCTTATAATAGGAAAACTAAAATGACCGACCTTTTGGATTTGGGGAATAGTAAATCAAACCATTCAACACGTAATCGATTAATCATCACATGCAGTCACGCATGTTTCACTTGCTCCCAAATCCCAATAAGGCCTCGTTCGTTTCATCAGGAATGCCCACCTGGGAAAATTCCTGGCTGGAATAGCTAAATTTGTATGAGTTTCATCAGTAGAATAATTCCTGAGCTGGTTTTGCTGTAACCGAACGGGCCAGTGAACAATGATTTGGCCCACACGTGCTAATAATATAGTTAGTACGTGTCACCAGGTTTTGGAGCATGCAGCAGGAAGACGCAGCTAGGATATTTTGGAAGAGAAAAAGAGTTAGTGAGACGGTCACTATAGAGAAACAGTGGGCACCTAACAGCTACAGCGAATTCATGACACGTATATTCATATACACTTTCGTCCTCCGTTCTTGTTTCGGTTGTTCTTTTTTCTTTCTTGTGTTTTTGTTTTCCTACTCTCTGATAAGTTTGGCGCTTATCAATAAGTGGATAACTTATAATGTACTTTTAATTTCTCTTAATAAAATACGTGCCCATAAGTGGCACTATCGCGAAAAAATATATTCATATACACAACGTATAGAATTTGGACACATTTCGTGAATCCATGACCGTAGTCTTTCCTCTATTTTTGGGCATGCTCAAGCACGTCGTACGGTAATGATGTGGCGTGGGCGCGTGGCAACGACCAGAGTCCAGCTTATATGCACATGGACACGTTGGTCATATGTGTGCCGTGGATATATGTGCTGGCAGCATGTTTACGCTGCGTGGAATACAGGGATGATGCGCGTGTTGGGTAATATGTTGTATCATCGGCATATATTCATCTCCAGACCGGGTACAAATATGCATGGTGCGTGCATGAACCTGGCCAACAGGCAGTGAGGATACAGTACAATTTTGGCCGTACGATGCACCGGCCGGAGGAGACGACGTACGCACGTACGTATACGCGCCAACTGAAGCAGACATGAAGCAGCCATGGAGACGCAGACGCTCACGTGTTATTCTTGTTGGTGTCGGTTCAAACGTTCAAGCTAGGGATCAAAATGCAGACAAGAGACAAAAAGAGAGTGATGATTTGGGAATGAGCTAGTCTCAGACTGGATTAGCTAGATTTTTTTTACAAGTGGATTAGCTAGATTTGACCTCGCGTGCACAAATTACTAACAAACGTACAGTGCACCTTATTTCCTGTTTAATTGCTTACATGCTTTTGGTAGTACTGTTGTTTGAGTCTTTAAACTATACTACACGAAAAAGAAGCGAAAAATATTAACACATGCCCTATTTTTTTGAAAAGGTACCGGCAAGAGTTTTGCCGCGCATGTATTGACAAAGGAGTAAGTTATAACAACTCACACCGTGACATCCTCGCAAAAAAAAAAAAAACTCACACCACGACCACAGCCAAAGAACCCTAAGCACGGGCAACAAAGGATCAACCTATGCAGGTGAGGTGCGTTTGTGTTGGGGGAGGGGGTTCTCAACACGACACCACTAATTGACGAACGTTCATCCAAAAAGAAACTAACGAATGAATTTCAGACACCAAATATTTCCTAAATAGGAAAACATTTATTTCACTTCACTTCTCTTTCTCTTTTTGGACGGCTCAGACATTCCATTCTCTTTCTCTTTCTCTTGCTCCCACATTCACTTCACTTTACTTCATCGCACTTCACTTCACTTCTTTCTCTTCATCTTTCTCTTGCTGAATCACACGTGCTGTAACATTTTTTTTAGAACCATGCACACATAACTTAGAAAACTGAATTACAGAGCATAACTTCGATGAATAACTTAACAGTGCTAACTTGACAACGCTCCCACGTTCTCTTTTAGGTTCATCAGCGTTAACTTAGATAACTGAATTAGACAGCATAACTTTGACAAATAACTTAACAGTCATAACTTAGTAGTGCTTCCCCATTCTCTTTTAGGTTTCAACAACCTTTTTTTCTCTTTTCAGAAACTAATCATTCGAGACATGGGAAAAGGGTTTATAAAAGGGAGGGCATAAAATAAAAGTAACTTTTACAACCTATACTACACAATAAATTCCATAATATGATGATGCAACCTTCCAAAATCAAGATAAATAATAACTTTCATAACTTCTGCAGCGATAATCTCAGCACCTCTATCACTATGACATTGAGCATATCTGTTTCTTCAATTGAAAGATCTACAAAATATTTTAATATTTAAAATAACAAATACAAACAAAAGTTGATAACAAAAGTTAAAGACATAACTCTTAACAGTAAGTTAATCAAATAAATTGGATAGCATACACAAAAAAAAGAAAAGTTAGACACATAACTCTGTACTAACTTAGTCAAATAAGTTAGGTAGCATACACATGAAAGCACAAGTTAGATACATAACTCTGTAGACTAAGTTAATTGACTAAGTTAGGTAGCACAGACATGAAAACAAAAAACATATACATAAATAATAACTCTGCTATTTAACATAGCAGCAAAAAAATACTATATAAAACAAACGAATAGAGCAAATACTATATTAGTCATATAAGTTAGGTAGCATACACATGAAAGCACAAGTTAGATACATAACTCTGTAGACTAAATTAATTGACTAAGTTAGGTACCATAGATATAAAAATAAAAAATAGATACATAAATAATAACTCTGCTATTTAACATAGTAAAAAAACTATATAGAACAAATAAATAGAGCAAATACTATATAGCAACGTCAATATTTCATATAAGACTAAACACTTATGCCATAAACTACACCCAGAGGTATTGTGATATAGAATGTAATATATGTGACGTGTTGTTCTGGTCATGTATCACGTGTAAAAATAGAAAGGTAGATGACCCAAAAAAACATGAGAAGTGTCCTGGCCATAGGAAAAGTGATACAACTAGACAATAACTACATAGGAAAAATGTAAAATACAATGGATATTACTTTGCCACATGAAAATAACTACAAACAAAATACCATTGATTCAAAGATTGTTTGAAAGTAGGCAATTTACATAGCACAATGTCAAGTACATAAAGAGACTCTCGAGGAGCGGCTAGTTGCCTCCCAGCTAGAAACATAGCCAAATGGTTACTGTGGCGCATGCGGAGAAGGGTGTTTCTAGATCTTGTTAACACTATATACACTTGTCACCATTTGTACTTCATAGTTTGTTCTAAACCATATCACATAATTCTGCTACTAAATTGAGTTTAAAAATTGACTATTATCTCTAAAGGCAGCAACACACTATAGAACTAGTGAAATTCTAGTTAGGTCAATCTTGTTGAGGAGACTGCAATGCTTTTTCATGATGTACTCATCATCAAATAACTAAATTATCACAGATAAAAAATAGGTTATTACTATCTAGGCTAAGCATAACTATTTAACAATTAGCACATACAAATTGTGATGTAGCTCAGAACAATGTGGGCATAATCTATGTTATATGTTGATATTGTAAGCTAATGTCATGAGGCTCATGCATGTTCATCTGTGACTAGAAGAAAATTCAGGATCCATGTAATTAAAATTGGGACATGATTATGCTAGTGCTAAAGCGTGTGGATCATGTAATTAAAACTGAGACACCATTATGCAAGTGCTAAATAGCGCATTTCACCTAGATCTGGAGATGAGAAGGGAAGGCGAAAAGTAAACTCACTGCTCTTATGACACCGACGCTAGCACGTCGTCAGCATAACATGATAATACTGCATCTTCACTTGGAAAGTCTGGAAAATATTTAACATTTAATAAATGAAAAATAAGAAACTCGACAACAAGAAACAAAAAATTAAAGACAAAAGTTACGTAAGTCGGTCTGTGCATATAAGTTAGCCTGTGTAACTTATGTATATATAAGTTATGCTATACAACTTACTCTCCTAAGTTATATAGTACAATTGCAAATGCTAAGTAAAAGCATTAACATGCTTATTCCTTATAATAGCCATAGAACGTACAATATGGACTGTAATAAACAACAAAATTTATTTTACAAGTTTGTCTATAGAAAGGGAAAGTTTAGATTTCAGAGTTGTACATAAATATTAGCCATTGAACATCTAAATGCAATTGCAGCTCAAATTTTTAAGATAATTTGCAAAGTTGAATGGGAACGAGTACACAGGCTGAATCCACATAATGACAAACAACTGTAAACATAAAGGATGTAGAGAACTAAAGTTCTCTGTCCAACCATACCATGTAATAATACAATTAGAGTAGAGCTTTTATTCATAATCATGGTATAGTACAGACAGACCAATCCAAATGTGCTTATGCAGTTAGCAATATCACTGCAATAATTTTTGAACGCAAATATCACTGCAATAATACAATCAGAGTAGAGCTTTTGTTCATAATCATGTTATAGTACAGATAGACCAATCTAAATTACAAATATGCTTATGCACTCAGCCATAACACTGCCCACTTCCTTGAAACCACCAAACATAACCATGAACTTGCATTGCATATTACCTTCAGATCACACAGGATTAAAACAAGGTCTGGCTACAAGATGAATACAGGCCAGTTCTCCAAATAACTTTTTCTTTAAGAAAAATAATTTGGCCAACCACATGCAGATCTGCCTATTAGCGATTCATCGAAAGTAATATTCACTAAGTCCCCTCTTCATCAGGGGAAAAAATTAAATGGAAATCGGCACCCCACAATTGACTAGTTTCATTCTCAATAAACCACTTAAATATGTGGTAACCGCACAAAATCCAACAATCACTCGCTTGGAAACCACCCACACTTCCAGTCACACTGAGTGCCCATCACTAGACAAACATCCAATCAACAAACTAACAAACATTAACAAATTCGCAACTCGCATCGAGCACAAAAGATCAGATCAGAGCAAGCCCGACAGATAGCCCAGGAGTGGAGGAGGGAGGGAAAGTGAGGTCAAGAGAGGGCTCACTAGAAAGCACTTGAACTGGTCCTCGAGGTCCTCGAGCGCGGCGCGGATGGCATGCAAGCTCTTGGTCTCCTTAGCCAGGGCCGCTAGGGTAGCGACCTCGTCTCCGCCGCGCGCGCCAAGACCCAGACCCCCACCCTTGATGTACGCGAGGCCGACGGTGGGCTTGTCTCCGGAGGCGCGGCGACGGACGGTGCGTAGGAACTAGGCGCGGGAGAGGGCGTGGATGGCGTCGCTGACGTTGTCGTGGAGGTCCCAGATGGTCTCTAGCACGACCTCCACCTCCTCGGGCCCCATAGGGAACCCTAGGCCCGGAAGGTTCTAGAACATTTAGCCGTAGAGGGCTTGTTTCGATTTCGAATCCAAACAAAAACCCAAGGGGAACAGAAAACACAAATCAGATTTAGCAGAACAGAGATCAGAGGAATAGGAGAAATAGGCTGCTCACCGCTGGGGACAGAGAGGTCTCCACTGTCTCCGTGGGCATAGCAGCGGTCGGAACAGACAGCAGGCCACCTCCAGACACCTGATGCCATACAAGTGGCTGGGATCCGCCATCTCCAGGAGCCCGTGGTTAGACGGGAGGCAGAGATCCATCATCTCCTATCGCCGATGATTGGACATGAGAATGAGATTCGTTGGCTCCGAGGGGTGAGGGCCGGCCTGGAGGGTGAGATCTGCTGCCTCTGGTTCTGATGGCTGGGCATCAGGGTGAGATCGGCTGCCTGTTAGTGCTGCTGGCTGGACCGGCGGGGGATCTAATGCCTCCTTCCGCCGGTGCCCGGACTACAGAGAGAGAGAGAATGAGAAGTGCGAGAAAAGGAAGGAGATAGGAAAGTCACCGGAAGGGGAAGGGGTACAGAGAAAAGTGAAGAGGTTTAGAAAGAAGATGGACCCCACAAATAACTGCACGCGGTCGGGGATCGTTCGCTAGAATCTAAACAGGTGAACGCTCACCCAAATGGAATTGGGTTCTCAACAACGATGTCTTTAAGGAGGTTACGATGTCCTTAGACGCCGTTATCGTCAACCGGGAGACCGACACTAGGTTTTTTAACCAAGTGAGATCCAGGAGGTGGAGGACCTCACGATAATGCATCCAACGAGTAACATGACGCAAAAAAAACGTCACTACTGTCGAATCGATAGAATCGAGCAAACCCCCCCCCCGACCACCACCACACACACATCCTAATCCACCCTCCAAAATAAGAGAGGCCCTCCACTACCACACCAAATTAGCCCACACCGTGCGAGGTTATAGTCACCGAGGCGGTGTCTGTAGTATTGCCGCCATTAACGGGAAAATGTTGCTATGCTGACTAAGGGCCTATTTGGAGGGGCTCCGGTGGCTCCGGCTCTGAGTACTGTAGCAATACTATGGCGGAGCCGCTAGAGCCCTGAATCTCTCACTCCTCCACTTTACTAGATGTTTTTGCCAGAGTCAGAGCCGGCCAGCTTTGTGCCACACTGCTGCACAGTGCACCTACGCATGGAGCCGAGGCTGGCTGGAGACCCTAAGTCATAGCTTGCGAGACTTGTCAACACGGCGCCAACTTTAGTAGGGAGAGATATATAGGTCTTTGGGAAATTTGTTTCAGGTGGGTATTGCGCATGTGCTTGTCTCCTAGCTCTGGCTTCGTGCCACGGTAGCCGATCAAACGAAGTGGAGAGGCCAAAAAAAGCTTCTCCTGACTCTCAGTTTATTTAGAGAAGTAAAAGAAAAAAAAGCGTCGACCATGCATGCCAAGAACAGTGCAGTAGTTGAAGGTGCCCTTCTAAATTAAACAAGGCCTAAGTGTGTGTGAATGCCAACAGTTCTGTGTTTTTATTTTTTCTAAAAAAATAGCACACGAGCACTAGTGCACCAACGAAAAGAGAAGCAATCATATAGTGAAAAAGTACAGCATGCAGTAGGTGCAAAACAGTGCATATAAATAAAAAGGATATTTGAATTATTATGAACATTAAGCTACACACAAGTTGATCTCTCTTACCAAAAGCAGGATTAATTAAATGGTTGTTGTTTGTAGTATACCTGATTGATTCTCAACTTTTGCATTCATAGCGAGCATTCATGGAGATTCTATCTACTTTTGAATTCATAAGGAACAAGTTCTCTGGTCCTGTTCAAAGATGCCCCCGGACCGGCCAATGCATGTAACGATCATCCGGATCAGTTCGTCCTTACCCCATCGCTTGTCTTTCGATCGGCAATCGAACCCACCGATTAATAATTTCTGCAGACGACGGTAGCACCTCGATCTGTAATCATCTCACCTTGAAAACTATAATTATTAATTATAATATTATATACGAGGCCCACAAATCGTATGTACATTATGTTTGGTAACCAAGGAATCCGAGGGAATAAAACACAAAAGATATACTCCTTTAACGCAAAAAAGAATGTCATTCTAAGTCTGAACTAAGTCAAATGTTATTAGGTTTGAATAGATTTGTAAAAAAAATATTATCAATATTTTGTATTTCAAAAAAGTTTTATTACATATAAGTATATTCCATTATTTATCTAAAAATACTCATTACGTACCATAGATATTATTATATTATATATATAGTTAAATTTGAGATTTATTAACTTCTCAAAAAGCAAGAATATATTTTTTAGATCTTCTACCTCTATTATGTATTTTCCACCTAACCTAATATTAAGGAGAACTAGGTTTCGGTAATTATTTTCACCGCCGGTTTGGGGCAAGAACCAAAGGTGAAATATTATCACTTGCGATTTTACTACAAATTGACACCATCTGAAAAGTTCATTTATGTAGTAGTGCACATCCATCAACCATTGGCTCATTCGACTACTAGAATGTATATTAGGGGTGGCAAGATTCAATTTATACGGGCAGTTGTTGCAACCGCATCGGGTCTCTAAAACAAAGCATTTCTAGAAGCGATCTGTTGCCGCTTCTAGAAATTGATTTCTTTAAAATAGCTGGAAACACCAATCATCTCTAGAAATAAATTTTCAGCCATAGAAAATAGCATTTTGTTAGTACCGGTACAAGCCCAGCAGCCAAGCACCATGGACATGTGTATCCTAAGTCATTACGCGTACGCTTTAAAAATCATAATACTCCCTCGATCTTTAAAAAGATGCAATTGTTTGCTTTTTAAAAGTCAAACATTTTACACCCTGTTCGTTTGAGCTATTCAGCGGAATCAGCAGTCATCCAGCAGTGTTTTTCTCTCACAACAAACCAGCAAACAGTACTTTCAGCCACAATAAACCAGCGAAACGAACATGCTGTTAAGTTTGATCAAATCTATATTAAAAAGTACTAATATTTATGATACCGAAAAATACGATTAAATTAATTATAGAATAATAATAATATATATATATTTGGAATTATAAATAAAATTATTAATAATAATGGAATAGGTATGCATAACATAGAGCTCGCTGCATGAGAGACAAAAGGAAGAAAAGGCGCCGAGGACACTTTGTGGTGTGGTGGCGAGTGGCGACCGCCGACCGGAGGCAGCAGCCAGCAGCCAGCAGCTGATGGAACACTGCACAGGGCCGCGTCGTCGTCACTGGTCAACGGTCAGAGCTCGCAACCTGTTTTTTCGTTGCCCAGCACGGCAGCACCGGACCCCGATCGAATTGTTTAGTACGGCGACACGCGCACACGCACACGCGCTCCGTCGTCCTCACATCGTCGTCAGCGGGCAACTCGAGCTATATAAACTCCCCGGCGCTCCTCCCGGTCTCCCCGTCGTCTGTCTCCATCCTCCTCGATCAACCCCTCAACTCTTAGTCCATCTCTTTCTTGCTCTTCTCCACCCGCAGCTGATCGAGGAGCTCACTCATCGTCTGATCCGATCCACCACTGGCCAGCATGGACGACATGGACATGGCCATGGCCATGGCGGGCTTCGATGAGGACCTGGGCCAGGTGCTGGCGGCCATGAGCCCCGGAAGCTCGGCGACGTCGTCCGCGTCCACCGCCGCTGCACCCGCACCACCAGTCGTCCTCGCAGGCAGCAGCGACGACGACGAGGCTGCCGCCATCGCCGACCTCCGGAGGGGCCCCTGGACGGTGGACGAGGACATCCTCCTCGTCAACTACATCGCCGCCCACGGCGAAGGTCGCTGGAACTCGCTCGCCCGCTCTGCAGGTACGTATTTCCATCGCCATAGCTACCGATGCCTTGCCATTATCTGTTAAGTTAGGTTAGAAGCCACTGATCCGCCAACTTGGCAACTTGCAAGTCAAGTCCCTGCGATTCGTGTGTTTTGCTCACCGGACCTTGCTTGCTTGCCTCACTGCAGGCCTGAAGCGCACCGGCAAGAGCTGCCGCCTGCGGTGGCTCAACTACCTCCGCCCCGACGTGCGGCGGGGCAACATCACCGCGGAGGAGCAGCTGCTGATCCTGGACCTGCACTCGCGCTGGGGCAACCGCTGGTCCAAGATCGCGCAGCACCTCCCCGGGCGCACCGACAACGAGATCAAGAACTACTGGCGCACCCGCGTGCAGAAGCATGCCAAGCACCTCCGCTGCGACGTCAACAGCGCACACTTCCGCCACGTCGTGCGACATGTCTGGATGCCGCGCCTTCGAGAGCGCGCCCAGGCCGACCCCGGATGTGGCGGCGTACAGGCTCCGCCGGCGACTACCACGGCCAGCGCGCCGCCCGCGTGTTATAGTTACTACGACGGCGGCCACCAACTGCAACAGCAAAGCGCTCACCAAGGCGTGCCGGCGGCGAGCGAAGCTCACCACCACCACCAATACTACAGCGACCCAGCAGACCAGACGGCGGCGGCCACGGCCCTCAGCCCCGACGACGCCTCCAGCGCGCTGTGGTCGTCGTCGCTCACGTTGGACGACGGGTCGCATTACACTGCGGCTTACATTTACACCTCGGCGGCCATGGCGACCCCGACGAACGACCAAGGCTGCGGGCCAACAACGACTGCCGACGACGTGTTTGCCAGGACGACCTGGTCGGAGCTTCTCGCCACCGCCATCGGCGGCCCTGACTACGACTCCAGCTCCATGATCGGCCTGCAACTGCAGGACTTTGGGTTCGGGGATTTCGAGGACGGGCTCTGGAGCCTGGACGACCTTTGCTTACAGCAGCTATGCTGAGCTCAGCTAGAAGTCACTGATTTGAGTGAGAGGGACACATGCATGCAGCATACACATGTGGAATATTGTTGGAGAAAAAAATATATACAAGACAAGGAGCACACATCCATAGATTGGTGATCTATGTTAGTATGATGACCAACTCGAAACATGTGCATACATGTCCGCTAGTTAGTTTTCACTATACTAGGAGTCTAGATTCTAGAAGGTTTTGTATGTCTTCAGCAGCTTCAGTTTTGCGTGCGTCCATATAGAGTTTGCAAAGTTTGCGTCCACCATTTCAGAAACTCCTACGGTAAAGAAATTCATTCTATGTACTTGGAGCTCATGTGATGTGATGCACTTCTCCCTAGTGTGTGTTTGCTTTCTTGGAATTTAATGTAAGGCTCTTTTGCAATTCTGGAAAAAACTAGGATTGTTATAAATAATTTCCATTTATGGTAGTTAATTTGAAAGAGTCACTATGTTGGGTACTCAAATACAAATAGTTCAAGACAAAGATATGGTCTTCATCATCATCATGATAGTGTGTGTGTGTGTGTGTGTGTGTGTGTGTGTGTGTGTGTGTGTGTGTGTGTGTGTGTGTGTGTATATATATATATATATATATATATATATATATATATATATATATATATATATATATATATATATATATATATATATATATATATATATAAAACAATATTTTCACAATGAGTACAATATGATAAAACTTACGTTGTCAATTATGCAACTTTCAAACACAGGTCACTGGTCAAAAGGTTACAAATTATTAAAAAAACAACAGATAAGTACAAATCCTATTCGAAAGTAGTCCTTAATAGTTTTTCCTGTATGTAAGCCATGAGTACCGGAAGAGGAAGGGAAAAGCAGACAGTTTCAGAAAGAGAAAAACCTTTATTTACCTAGCGTGGTTGTGTAAGGTCCCAAGCATTTTGTGGGTCGGCCGGGCCGAAATAATCCCACCGATGACTGTCCCATTGGATGACTCTGTTTGTTCGGGCGAGGTCCAGATCCGGGCAGGTCGCCCTTGTAATTTGCAATGTAAAATAACAAAAATAAATATTTCAGATTGAGCGGGTCGCCCTTGTAATCTGGCAACAAGATCTATGCCTAGGTCCTATCCACTAAGGTTCATGGGCGGACCAAAACACAATGGGCTCAGGCCGGGCCAGCTGGGCTCAATTTGCTTAGGTCTACCTCCCCTAGCCCCTACTTGCTCATCGGGCTGGCCACGCCGCCACTGGGGCTAGCCGCTCTAGCTCCGGAGCTAGCCGCGCCGTCGTTAGGCCAACTGCACCCGTCTTCGTGGTTGGCCGCGCCCGCCGGAGCTAGCCACATTGGGAAAGAGGTCGTGTTGGGGTAATGTTGGAGTCGTGTGGGGAAGGGCTAGTCGCACCGGCCGCCGGGGCTGGTTGCGCCCGCCAGAGCTGGCCACGTCGGGGAAGATGTTGCATGGAGATAGTGGAGGGGTTCACGTGGGGAAGACGTCATAGACGGGAAAGGGGAAAAAACAAACCGGTACACAACATAACCAGTGGTAGGTGGGCAATTTTCGTGAAATGTAGGAAGACACAACATGTGTCAATGATGTACATGATCCAGATGATTTTGGCCTTAGGATCTTCATTGAGTAAGAGAAGGCTTAAGGAGAGATTTCATTTGTACGAAGTTGGATTTCTTTGGTACATAAATTTGGGTGGACTTAGATTAAACATGACTATGTTGGTTGAGGGGGTGAATTTAACAAAGAAAATTTTGCTGTATTATAGAGGTGTAGATGGCAAAGGTGTATAATTTTTTTTATAAATTATAATAGATCCAGTGACTATTATCATCGATGACAATTAGGGTCTATCAAATTAAAGGCTAGATGTTTCTGACTATTATGAGAATTTTAGGATTTTTTTTCTTAGTACGTCCGGTGATAATTGACGTGGTGGATTCATTATGGCCTCTAATTAGCAATTGTAAAAGACAGGGAGATGTGCTGATGATTTGGTAGTTCCGATCGTCATACATGGTGTGCATGGTACGGGATAGGCAGCCAAGCCTAAACGGCTGAGCTGAACCTACCCAATCGTCATGGACTAGTGTATTAAGGCGCGCCCATGCGCGCGGGCTGCCACCGGTTGCCTTGAACCAGACTGAACTGAAACGTATGAAGATCACATTAGCCAGAATCAGACTGAACTGAAACGTGCGAAAATTATATTAGGCAGCAGAGTACATACATATGGTCACAAACGTTAGCACATAGTACATACAGGCACCATCCACAAGCGAGATGATGAATTTGTAGCCAGGACTAAAAGCATCTAGGCTCCGGTGTTGGTTTCAGCAATTGATGACAACACATTATTACCATGACTAACTTGTGTTTTGCAGAAACGTTGGTAAGTTAGGTCATGGAGATGATAATTGCTTTGGGCAATATGGTATTCATATCCCTTGATGGAAATCGTTTCGGTTTTCAAAGGATCAGCGACAAGATTAAGGACGGTTAGTTCCAGATGTTAAGGTGTTGAGTTACATCTGGAATAGTCGTTAGAATCTTTGTTTTCTTCTTTGACCGTACTATAAAGGGGGCATGAGCGAGTAGCTTAACCTAGGCGAGTCTTCTGTTTAGGTGTGGTGCACACTTGTCAAACTTAGCACTAGGTAGCACTAGAAAAGCTCAGAGTTCAGTTGAAAGCAACTTGGTTCAAGTTGCGTCGCGTTTAAAGGTCGTTTGAGCAGTTTACCCCTGACCGGACGCGGTTCTGGTCATGACCGGACGCGTCCGGTCAGTACTAACACTACAGTGCGGAGTTAACTGATCGACCGGACGCAGTCTTTGAGAGGACCGGACGCGGTGGTCAGTCTGACACGTGTTCCAGAGGGTAAACAGTGTAATCGGACGTGACTGTGAAGTGATCGGCGCGTCCGGTCACGTTCCAGTAAGGTCCCGAGCTGACCTGACGCATCTGGTCAGCTGTGATCGGACGCGGTCGAGCGTCAGATCAGTTTCCAGTAAGGTTTTTGCATGATCGGACGCGTTCGGTCATCCCTGATCGGCGCGTCCGGTCATCTCTGACCGGCGCGTTCGGTCATCTCAGATCGGCGCGTCCGATCACTTAGCGTAACTTTCGGTTTCCGACCGTTACACTTGACTGGCGTGTCCGGTCAGTGCGCGTTTTGCTAATTCGACAGGTAACGGTTGGATTTGTCTGAGGGGTGTATAAATACATCCCCTCCACCTCTTTTAGAGGTCTCTTGCTCATTTATTCAGCTGTGAAACACCTTTGGAGTGCAAGGGAGTACAAGAGCCCTAGTGAGGATAGTGATTTGAGAATCAAAGTTTGTGATTCCTCACTAGTGACAAGAGTATAGCAAGTGTGCATCCATCTTCTCATTAGGCTTGTTATGGTCAAGTGAGAGTTCTAGCTTGTTACTCTTGGTGAACGCCATCACCTAGACGGTTTGGTGGTGATTGGAAGTTTGGTGATCATCCGACGAGATTGTGGGTGACCCTACTCAAGTTGTGAGCGGTTTTGGGTGATTCGCCGCGACGGAGTGTCGAAGAATCAACCCGTAGAGAGCACTTGATCCTTGCGCGGATAAGGTGGAGCTACACCCTTGCGCGGGTGCTCCAACGAGGACTAGTGGGGAGTGGCAACTCTCCGATACCTCAACAAAACATCGCCGTGTTCCTAACCCTTACTTTCAAGCATTTACTTTCGTGCATTACTTTCATTGCTTGTTTACTTTCCTAGAATTGCCATGCTAGTCTAGGATTGGAACTTAGGGTGCAAAACTTTTATCGGTAGAATCACAAGGAACACTAGTAGACACTAGGGGTGAAGTTTGGCTTGTAGGATTTAATTCTTGCAATTAATTTTTAGAAAAGTCCAATTCACCCCCCCTCTTGGGCATCTTGATCCTTTCAAGGACGATAGGCGTCCGATGTTCACATAATAACAGCAACAGGATCACTAATGGTCTCTGAGACGGCTCAACACACAGGGGACTCCATACTGCAAAAGCCATAGGGGCAATCCTTAGTATTTTTTGTAATTTATATAGAATTTTCAAGCTATATTTGGATCACTAAGAAATGAAAAAGAAAACTAAAAAAGATGAAGATACACGTACCAGCAAGCCTGGCTTCAGCCTCCATTCTTGAGCATGAGGCTCCGCAACCTCCATTCTTGAGCATGAGGCTCCGCAAACACGTTTGTGAAAATGCGATACTGATTATGGATAACGACATAGCAAAAGAAGCACAGATATATTAATTTTCGCTTATGTACATAGCAAACAATTGAAGCGCAAATACATTGGTTAATGTGATCACCTGGCTTAGTTGTTCCATCATGAAACAATAATATATCATTGGTTAATACGAAATAGCTCATTAATATGTTAACTTGTTTGCAACACAGGTGGTCCCTTGGTTCACAAAGCGATCATACAAGCAAATGGAAACCATAACCTAGGACTGGAATAGCATTGTTCACAATCTACAGCTATATAGCTGCGAACTTCAAGAGTTCCATAGTAGCTTCTTTTACTGAAAGAGCAGATAATGAGGCAATTGACTGAAAGTAAAATCACTTGTAGAAGAGTACATATCGGAAGACATAAGCTGAAGCAATCTAATAACTTTTTGGACTGATTATGTATGCCATGTTTGTATCCTGATTTTTTCTACCTTTAGCTCTATTTACAAATAATATAACCACCGGTCAACTCTTTTAGTGAGTTTCTCAAATATTTCAGCAAGGATAAATTCTATTGGTACTTTTATGCTCTGACACTCAAGTTTATCAACAGCTAAGTAGTTTACAACATATGACTACTATGAAAATATATAGTCTCATGAAAATGTACAATTAATACAGGAAAACCTCATATCTAACATGAACTCAACCTAAGATCATAATGCATTACAGTTTAAGAACTATAATTAGGGCAATTCACCACGGGTTGGCTTTATTCAAAATTTAAAATATGCAAAGCTCTACCAATATGTGAAAAGGTCTACCAATCTGTGAAAAGGTAAAACAATTTGGAACTTAAAGTCAGTTCCAACAAAGTTCCCTTGACAACCTAAATTCAGGGGGTGGAGAGGAGGCAAGAGAGAGCAACAGTTCCCGGGCAGACATAGGTTACCAGGAGAAAATTTGTTTGAAAGAAAATTAAACAGGGGAAATAGAATGCTTAAAAAAAAGAAGAGAAGCTACTAAAAGACCTGAGATATGATAAACATGGAATGGGATAATAACACAAAGTTGATGCATAGGTCACTCAGCCACTGCAACATTAGCCCAGATTTTTTCTATATGCAATATTTCCAACAGGCTGCCCAAATGCTATTAGAGCATATTTTCTCACATATCGCTCATAAATCGATGCATTTAGCACAAAGCACGAAAAAGGAATCTGAGACAAGAAAAGCTAAAATGCATAAATAATAACAGATCAAGGAAACCTACCAAAACAAAGAGCTTACTCACGCCACAACGAAGAGGAAGAAAGCTCATTTTCCAATAGATCTGCAAAAATCATCGGTTCTCAGTAATGCATAAAGGGTGAGCAATACAAAAAAATCACTCCGAGGAAAGTACTCTTGCTTGCATGAGTTTGATGGCAAGGAACATGTGCTGATATTGGGGACAATATCAGATGAAAAAGAGATGACCACCGAACTCCAGAACGGCTTACAATTTGGTAAAATATTGCAGTTCACCAAATAATAAATTACCTTACTAGCAAGTCCAACTGCAAATACATCATTGGCAATGGAGAGTGCTTAGTAACAGAACAACCAATAAATTGTGTGAAGCAAAGACATCACCGACAATGGACTTATACTCATTAACAAATCGATAAAATGTAGCAACTAATATAACGTCATGGTCATCACAAGGCAATGGAAATAGCAAGATATATGGAAGAATAAAATAATTATATGTTCATCATTGCACAATTCCATTGTCTCAGTCTAAAAATAAGTTCATCATTGCACAGCCCCGGCCCCAAACCTCAGCAGATAACATGAATGGAAGAATTAATCATCACTGTACAAGGAAGGATCCAAGGGCCAACAAAAATTTGAACGGCGTGGCCATCCTGAGGCAACAAAACCAACCATGATTCACCGATGAAATCTGTAAACCACATGGTAAAATCCAATGCACAGATTTATCACAAAAGATGCCCAATTGACTGGATGGCTGCAAACTATCCTTGGAATGGTTGGCCTTGGGGAGGGGCCATCTTCCAGCCCCACGTCGAGGAGGCAAGTGAGGAGGAAGAGGGCAGTGGCAGTGGCAGCGGCAGCGGCACCTAGTTAGGGCGGCGTACCTGCCGTGGTGAGCTTCTGTACTGCGAAGGATGGCCGAGGAGGGGACGACCCAGCTCAACCCTAGGTACGCTGCCGCGAGCGGCACCCGAAAGGACACCACCAAGCCAGATCCGGTGGGGGAACGAACGGACCCAGCCATGGAGGCCCTCGATCTGGTCATGGAGGCCTCGGATCGACCCCAGCAAAGAAGGCCGACAAGCACAGACCGACGCTCGACCCGGCGCCCAAAAGTGAAGCAGAGGAGGAGCAAGGGAGAGAGGACACCATCACCTAGGCCAGCTTGCGCCGGAGTAGTCTTCGCGCGCTGGGGCCGCTTGAGCGTTGAGCCGTCAAGCGGGGCTTGCTTGCGCGGGGGCGCCGGGACCCGCCTGCGCCGCCGGCCTCCGCGCGCGCCGCGCCGGGGGTGTGCTTGCCCCGCACCTGCGGCCATCGCTGGGGATGCCGCCCTCGCCCTGGAGCCGCGCGAGCCGGGGCGCCGGCGCGCTAGGGCCCGACACCGGTGCATCGCCGCGTTAGAGCCCCCAGGGGAGAGAGCAGGAGAGAGAGAGAGAGAGCCGGCCCTGCAACGCCGCGCTGCTACGCCGGGGTGGGGCGCTCGCCCGCGCCAGCGCCGGGGCGCGCGGTTGGCTGTGAGCGCCCTCATGACCGAGGCCCGCCCTAGCCGCCGCCAAAGAGAGGAGGTAGAGTGAGCAGAGGCGGAAGTGGACGGGCGAGGGAGAGCTAGGGTTAGAGCCGATATATATTCGGTGCGGAGAAGGGAGCAGCACCGTTAGATCAAGGATCCAAGGGCCAACAAAATTTTGAACGACGTAGCCACTCTGAGGCCGCGTTGTGGCCACCCGATTGCATATCTTTAGATGATGCAAGCACGCACACAATGCAAGTAGCTAGCTTTGCACCCTCTACCTCAGCTAGCTGCACGCAGAGCAAGGGGGCAGGCAGACGTCCGATCAAGCAAGCAAGCAAGCTAGGCAGCAGAAACGGCACGTCCATTGTTCGACGTACTGCCACTTTTACTTTTGCTGCCACATCCTCTTTCAGAACCCAAAAGGCCTTTGTTGACTTGAACTGAATAATCAAGCACCACCCCCTTATTCTCGACAGAGTCAACACGAACTCATCAAATAATCCCAGCAAAATTATGACACATATGATACGATCATCGCCATCTGTGTGTGTATAGTATATGCTTAGTCGATAGATCTTCAGCTATGGTATGGATGGACCAGAGATGAAAAAATGGCAAGATTTGCAGCTGCTGGTGTGGATAAGGCAGGGAAGATCCTATACGCGTTGAACTAAAGGGTCAACTAATATCTAATTTTTAATCTCGTTTAAGGCTGTGTTTAGCTCTCAAAGTTGGGAATGCGAAATTTACTGTAGCACAACTGTAGCATTTCGTTTGTATTTGGTAATAATTGTCCAACCGTTGACTAATTAGGATCAAAACGTTCGTCTCGTAAAGTACAACCAAACTGTGCAATTAGTTTTTGATTTCGTCTACATTTGATACTTCATGCATGTACCGCAAGTTTGATATGACAGAGAATCTTTTTTTTGCATAGTGCCAATTTCAGGAGGTTTGGAGAAACTAAACACAGCCTAAATTTAAAGCAGCTAGCTACTCCTGTGTTTATATATATGGAGGTGGATGCTGTGGCATGTAGTTATATATACTATAGCTCTAGGGTTGGATCTCTCGATCTCCCTATGTGATGTATTGTTATATACAGCTAAGGCAGCGTGGTGATGATCGACAAGAACGGCACAGCCTAAGTGGCATCATGCATGATTGAATTTGCTATTCTTTCACCTTTCCATCTGTCCATCTACATTGCATTGACTGCAGTTTATTTTTTACTTACTGCAATATATGCACAACGCACAGGAGATATTATATTTCTACCTCGGCTCAGTGATGGATCAAAATCAAAACCAAGTTGAAAACTACCTTCTGTCTCTCTCTGCTTTCGCTTACGAGATTCACTTAAATGAATCATCATGAAATCGAAATGCTCCTAACAAAATCTCGATTCGTCAAACACATACACACCCGGCCTGAACACTATCTGATCACATTGAGCCAGCGATCCATACGTGTTCTGATGAACACACTGTCTCACCTGACATCTGGATTGGAAACTCTCACACTCCAAACAATTTCTACGCCCTAAAGCATGGACATTTGTCGTCCATCTATATATCGTGTCGTCGTCAAGCATGGGCACGTCACGCCGGCTCCAGTGCTCCATTCATCATCCTGCTGACACATCGATGGATTTCTCTGCGAGAGACGACCATCGTCCATCGTCCTCTCATCATCTTAGTTAGTCGATCGATGCACGATAGGATAGATAAGAAGATGGTACTGGTAAAACACGTGTGGCGTGTAGTACCTGTACCTACACGCACTGCACTGTTGGTAGTGGGATGTGATTTGTGAAGGAGACTATACTGACCACTGACGTGCCGCTTCGCTTCACCTTTTTGTGATGCATCTGTAATTCCTCTTGCAGCTCAGCCAAGGGTGTGTTCACTTCGCGAAAAGTAGCTGAAAAGTTACTGTAGCATCTTTCGTTGTTATTTGACAAAATTTGTCCAATTATGGACTAACCAGGCTCAAAAGATTCGTCCCGACATTTACAGACAAACTATGCAATTAGTTATCTTTTTTACCTACATTTAATGCTCCATGCATGCGTCGAAAGATTTGATGTGATGGGTGGAAGATGAAATATTTTGGGTTGGGATGGGGAAGTGAACAAGGCCCAAATTCAAGTCGTGTGCTTGTTTAACTGTTAGCCTCTTGCCAAACCAGCAGAATCAATGACTAAAACTACGGCATGCAATAAGCACCACTAGTCCACTAGCTACAGAGGCATTTACTTTTGCTTGTATATCTTTGTCCAAAAAAAGCTCCTCTATGATATATATATATATATATATATATATATATATATATATATATATATATATATATACAGTACACACCAAACAAATCTTTATTTCTCTACTGTAGGCGACTCAAGCAAGCATCCTTTTTGAGTTTTGTGTAGGACGAAAAACAAGCAAATCACTGCACGGTGTATAGCAACAGGGCGGCACAGTGTAAAATATGATTAAGCTACCACCCCGGTCCACCGCTACTACAAAACACAGAATCCCTGTCGGTCCTTCTCTACGGAGTGTGCTTGGGCCAACAGTGATATGGCTTCACTTCCTGATCGTAAGTCTAGAATGCTAAGAAATATTGCGATCCAAGTGGATCAGCAATGATAGTGGGTTTATCAGTATCAGTTCGTTCAGAACACCACCTGAAGGTGAGATATGCCAATGCCGGTGTGTGGCTTACCCGACAGTGGCATAAGGGCATCACTGTCGGGTTGTGGATTGACCCGACAATGTTAGATAGGGACCATTGGATCCATCTAACCAACTATTACTTAGTTCCTCACCATGGGATACAGCTATCATCATTACCTCATGTTATAAATCATGCATCCGGACACACGCAGATCGCCCCACACAAACAAAGGTCCCCCTGCTTGTATTCCCACACAAATCTGGCAAAACTACTCATTAATCACTACTACAAAAAAAACATTTATAGCAACGTCTCCTTTTTTAGGGGTGGCTCAATCTAAAACCGCCTCTAAAAATGGTTCAAAACACGAGCCACCTATAGAAATGCATTTGTAGGAGCGGCTGGTATTTTTAGCCGCCTCTACAAACGACCCTATTTGTAGGGGCGCCTCTGGATATAGCTACCCCTACAGATGCGATCTGTAGGGGCGGCTGGATCTAGAGTCGTCCCTACAAATGGACGCCGAACAATAGAGTTACATATTAAAAATTAAAATTTTCAAACGATCTTGGATGAAGACATGACCAAAACAAAAGTTGTAGATCTCGAAAATGTATATAACTTTGTAGTTAACAACTTTTTTATTTGAAATCATCTATCCATGAAAAATTATGTTGGAGGTTCTCACATTTGAAATTCAAATTTTTTAAATGCCTTCGGATAGAGAAACGACCAAAGCAAAAGTTATATATCTAGAAAAGTTATACAACTTTATAGTTGCCAACTTTTTTATTTGAAATCATCTATCCAAATAAAGAAAATTATGTTTGAATTTCTCAAATTTGAAATTTGAATTTTTCAAATGACCTCGGATGGAGAAATAACCAAAAACAAAGTTAGGGGAGAACTGCGCGAGGGCGGAGGTCATGGGTTCGATACCCCCGGCGGCACAACGCGCATTTCTTGTGGGATTTGTGACTTGAGGACAGCGTTGCGCGGTGGCTGCCAAGTGGGGTCTCCTCAGATTAAAAAAATTGCTATTTTTTGGTCTATTTTCAGCCCAGATTTGCAATTTCTAAAAAAATGATTTAGGGACAGTTCATTTTTTAGCCGCCTCTAGAAATCGATTTTTAGGGGCGGCTGGCCCAACCTCCCCTACAGAGGGTCAGCAGGCGTCCCTACAATTGCCAATGTTGTAGTGAATTACTTCACCATTTGTAGTCTCAATATGTGCTCTTTGTGGGAAGAATCATCTTTTTGAGAGAAAACACTCCATATACACATTTCCTTCATAGTCAAAATAACGCACGATAGGGACTAAAAGACGGTTCGTGAAGACGAAGCCATGCCAGGTCAAGGCGCGTTGGGAGCAATGCTAGCTTGCATCATTATTGCATCCCCACCGACTCCTCCGCCCATCCGCTATGCTCTGGTACCTTTGAGTCCCCACTCGGGGTACCAGAAGAAAGGTTTGTGAGGTGGTTATTCGAATGCCGCTTCAACCATACATAATCCATACTTTGTGATTATAACGTGTTTGTAGACTTTGACTCTAATATTGTTTTAGTCGGGAAATTTATGTACCTCTTTTTTGAAAAAGTCTTTGTTATCATATATGTAATTTTTTAAAGGTCTTTGTAACATACAAAACCCTTGTCTTATGTACTCAAAAACTTTTTTCACATGCAATAGACGACATATATGTTGTTGCTTATGAGTTTCAGAAGTTTTGGGAATGATTCAGTATTTTTTATAGTTTAAATATTTTTTGTGTGCATATCGAAAGAAACTTGAAATTCAACTATGTGTACCCCAATAAGATCCAAAAATACATACAAATACTTTGGGCTCATATAGCCCATTCAATCATTTGTCATGGAGACAGATGAAAAATGCAACTGTTTTGCAAAGATAATTTGACCTTCTATCTCCAGATTACCACAAAGTAATTTTAATAATACCTAAAACTATTTAGGAAAATCTAAAAATTTGCATGGAAGCATATTTTTGGTGTACATGTTTACCATATAATTTTGGAGTCGTTTTACTAACGGGGACATATACATCGTTCACAAAATGAATACATCTCGTGTAACTCAAGGCAAACTTTGAAGTTTGCATACCTTAGATTAATTTTGAACTCGTATGTACCTCAAATTTTTATATAGCTTTACATTTACCACAAGTTAAGGAAATACATGACTTTAAAATTTTGTATAAGTAACATTTTTTTGTTTAAAATATGATTATTATTAGGGGTCGGAGGGGTTGGGAAGAAATGGTGTGAACCGCGAGGAGGTAAAGAGGGAGCGAGAAAAACCAGACGTGGAAGAATAGAAAATTACCCAATCATATAAAACTCTACAAACTTCGATATATAGTGTTATTTTGATGATTTGATCCCGTGATCCGTGAAGTAACTTTTTACCGGCCTCAACAGAGCTTAACCCTCTGTCAGAGATTGGCCAATAAGTTCAGTCCATTGAGAATTTTTTCTACACAATCAATCCCGATCGTGCACTACTTTTTTGTGCCCAAAAAATCACCCTAACCCCTAAGGTGAGGATTGGTCAAAAAACTTTTTTTTTGTTTGAGATGTGTGAAATCCGTGACATTAGTCTACCTAGCTAGCTACACATTATTGCAGAAAGACAAACAATGCAGTGGCTTTCACTAGGCTTGTACTCCCAACTAATCCGATCCCATCTATGCTAATGTGCATCAAGCTAGATATTAATTAGTATTAGTAAAATTTGACTGATGCATATTGCATTACCAGCAGCCACTGCTTTGACCAAAATCATACACGCATATATTACCATTGTTAACACCACAATCTTGAGAGCATTTCCACGCATGTTGTCATCATTTGGAAGGTGCTGCTTCTAACTACGTTTCAAACTGTCTGGTAGATAAAGTATATACTGGAACATGTGACAAAGTAGCAGAGCAGATTTCATAATGTGTGTGGCCTAATTAATATGCCATTATGCATGAACAATAGTGAAACCAACGTGATACTGCTATTCCTGTACTTGAGCTAGCCTTTAGTCTTCAGAATCCTGACACCAACGGCACCCAGTGGTCAACCAGTTAACATTGGTTTGTCTCTCATGCCATCAGCAAGAACAAACCATTTTAATTTCTGGGTCAAATCAAAGCATCTGGAACAAATGCTCATTTGAGTCAAAGAGAAGGCTGACTTGATACACTGGAGTGGTATAATTAGTGGTCTTAGTTGGATCGTACCATCCGACAGTGGTCAACGAGTTAGCCTGGATCAAAGCATGCAGCAGAAGCGCAGGGACTACTACACAAGCAGCTGAGTTGAATCCAGTGCACAACACGACATAGAAATATATCTGACTGGTCAAAATATTGTATAAAAACAAGATGGGAGGAATTATAGTGGAGGATTAATAAACAATTGCAAAGGCTAGCTTTTCCTTTGGCATCGTTTGAGAATGGATCATGGGTCAGCTTAGTCAAGGTGGCTGCAACTCACATGCTTAATCATTTGTGATAGTTTAATTTGATGAACTCAATGGCCCACGAGTTTAAGGTTCAATGTATAGCAATTTAAAAAGATTGTTTCTTTTCTTGAAAGGAGCCATTAGGGCCTCATGAAGTAGTCAGCTAGGATTAGGGCCTTGTTTAGATGTAAGGCTAAAGTTGAAATTTTTTCACTCTCTCCATCATATCAACTTTTGCACGCATGCATGAAACATTAAATATAGATAAAAAGAATAACTAATTGCACAGTTTAGTTATAAATCACGAGATGAATTTTTTAAGCCTAGTTAGTCTATAATTAGACACTAATTGTCAAATACAAACGAAAGTGCTACGGTTAGAAAAATTCTAACTTTTCACCAACTAAACGAGGCCTAGGATATGACAAAGTTGGCAGCTGCATCTGCATGCAAGCATTTATTTTAGTTGTATATAAGTTTGTTTCAGACACATATGGGTCCATCCAAAGGAATATTTTTGATGCTCTTACTGTTGGGGCATCTCTGTGTACCTTTCATCTTTTAGTGTCATACTAATCCAAAGTATACTTGGCGGGTACTTCTACGCCGATGCAGGATGGCCATCCAGACAGCCAAGCCACACCCAACCCATCTACGCCGACGAAGGACGGCCAACCGGGCAGCCAAACCACGCCCGACCCCAGCGACATGATGCCCACGCCGCGCGAGGCCGCCCGACACCTCGCACTGTTTACAGAGGAGGTGCAGCTCAAGCGAAGGTCGCCCTTAATGGCCACTCCACCATGACAGAAGGCGGCAACCAAAAGGCCCCTGCCAACCAGGAGCAGACGGATTGCTGCTCAACCACTGGCGCACGTACCGACCTCCAGCAGGGCGAGGTACTCCTCATGAAAAGGATGAGCACCCTGTCACAGGTGACACCAACCTCATCCGCGTCCAAGCGAGCATACGATGTCATCTTCACAGGGAACTTGACATCGAGCCAAGTTGCAGCTTTGGACGAGTTGTTTCCAGCGACCAACAATAGGGCTGGTAGAAGAGCCACTCGTATCCGGCACGCTCTTCTCGAATGACGGAGTAGGAGCGCACAGCTCAGTTATGTAACATTTATGTAATATCGAAATTTGAATCTGTATACTAGGAAGGTCAAACCGGTAGACCTCCTAGACGCTTGTCGGTTTGTATAGTTAAACTCTTCTTCTTAATTACAATGACGCGCAAATCTTTTGCGTATTCGAGAAAAAAGTATACAGTACAAGGGATGAAGCCCGTTTTCTCCCCTCCATTTGGCACTAAAAAACCACGAAAAGACTGGGTTACTTTCACCTTCATTCTGTCTATGGATCTCATAAAAACATTCTGCAAACATTATTATAGATATTTTTGGGGGGGGTCATTTCTTTCCAATCCTTCTTAAAATATGCGCAACTGACTTTTCTAGAACATGTACCACTGTTTTACAAGAAAGATATATTGTTCTGTTTTTCATCAATTCTTTTTGTACCACTATTCCTTTAGTAGTTTTTGTATTAAAATGTTCAAATTAAATAATGAAAAGGTACTTGAGTATTATGTTAGTTAAATTGTCCAAATTAAAATGAGAAATAAAACCGTATATAGCAAGTGGCGAGTTATGTCCCCTATATGGATGGCATGGACTACTGATGCAGAGTTTAATTTCAAATTTGTCAAGTATCAAGTGTGAACCTGATTGAACTAGTATAAATCAAATTATGGACACTTTATTAAGTTATATATATGTGTATACATGAGACTAACGTAGGTACGACTCCCCCTCTGAATGAAAAAGGTTGGTCCCTAGCTATAAACCCTTTTTATTTGTTCTACCCTTGTCATCAATAAACTAACATATGGCCTGTTTAGATGGCGAATTTTTTTTGGGTAAATTCATGTAGCACTTTTCGTTGTTATTTGACAAAATTTATCCAATCATGGACTAACTAGGCTCAAAAGATTCGTCTCGACATTTACAGATAAACTGTGCAATTAGTTATTTTTTTACCTACATTTAATGCTCCATGTATACGTCCAAAGATTCGATGTGACGGGTACTGCCTAAACTTTTTTTTTTGGCTCTTTTTGCCAACTAAACAGTCCCATCATATGGATGCGGATGTGTGGTCATGGGGAGGGAGAAGTAGATGCCACTCTAGCAGTGGACATGACAAAAAGCAAGAGATAATTAATAAGCACATACACGCATGCATCTACGGCGCCCCTTAATTATGTTGAGAGGGCGTTTAATTTAGGTGATGAGCTACAGTGCCAACCCTGAAAAGAACCCACCTTTGTTGCTACCCTGCAGCCTGTCGATTCCACTGCTCGATCCACAGTGGTCATCAATTCATCATCGCCGACCAACTGGTCCAAAGTCTTTTCTTCATCACCAGCATTATTTACTTGAATTTTTAACGAACCATGCATTGAAAATTTGAAAGTAACTGATTTTGTCTCTTTCTGCTCTTGATGACAAATCTTACGTTGTTCGCACGTGTTTCACTTGCTCTGAAGTACGTGACGAGGTCAGTATTTTTTTGACGGGAGTGACCAGGTCAGTATGATGCCAATGATTTTGCCTCACGCCTAGTCTCTGTTGGCCAAATCTGAGGACATGCATGCATGCACTTCTTCCTGCTCGTTGTGGAAGGTTCCATTCTTCTTTTGGGTCTTCTCTGTACCTGAAATAAATCAATATACTCTTTTGTGCTCGTTGTGCATGCACTCACACGTGATGGCGACCTACTTCCTTTCACCTAGCTAGCTAGGAAACAATATACTCTCCTTCTGTACCTGAAATAAATCAATATACTCTTCTTTGTCAAACCATTTTTTTTTATGTTTGGCAGGATTTAAGGTGTGTTTGGCAGGGCTCCTCGTGAGGGACTTCTCTGGCCACATGGCTCCTCCAAAACGGCTTTGACTCCTCTATTTTTCATTGAACGTTTGGCAGGGCTCCTCTAGAGGAGCCAGAGCCAGAGCCAGAAAGGAGCCCTGCCAAACAGGCCCTTATATAAAAAGGCTTAAATATTTATGGTATCAAATAAGTATATTATGAAAAAAGTTTTCGATGTATCTAATAATATTAATTTGGTGTCATAAAACTTGGCGCTCTTTTCTTTTTTTACAACGCAGAAGCCCATAACATACACGCACACTCACCCCTATAAACACACGTGCGCCAACCCTACCCCTATGAGCACCTCTGAAGGACTGAGCCGACAGATCTCAAAAATCACAAAGTCACCACAGGCGTCTCGCTGTCGACGGGGACGTCGTCTACCACTGAAAGCATAGCGCCGTTAAATCCTGGAATAAATCCAGAAAAATGCAAGCACCCGTGTCATGCCAAGGACTTAAACCTAGGTGGGCAGGTTCCACCACAAGGAACCTAACCAACTGATCTATGATCAGTTCGCAACTTGACGCTCTTTTCTATAAATGCAGTTAAATTTAAAAAGTTTGACATCAGACAATTCTAGGAATTGATTTTTGGGTTATTTGAATCCATACCATTACAAATTTCGAGGTTCCAAGATCTGCCATTATAATTCACCTATTCTCAAACTTGTTATTATAATTCTTCGTCTACTTGATTTTTGCTAGTTTCTACATCTACTGGGTGCCTGGGCCCACTGTAAGGCCACCGTACCCATACGCAGCTTCCGTATGGCCCAAAATACCCGTGCTACTTCTCTTCGTCCACTTGCTGACGTGTGGGGCCTACATGTCAGCTTCTCCTTCAATCTCCGGCCGGCGCACGGTGTCTGAGTCCAAGACTAGTGCCAGCGCCCCATGTCCTCCCCTTTGGCACCCCCTCACTGTCATCCTCGGCGTCTCCACTACAACGGCGGTCGAAGCAGCTCCCCCTCGTCGTCCTCGGCATTCTCCACTCCAATGGCGGTCGGAGCAGCGGCTACTGTGGTGCAGCCGGTGGTGCTTGAGCTCAGTGACACAACGAGGTTGGCGGCAATTCGATGACCCTCGCAGGGGCATGGCGCCTTCACCGCCAAGCAACAAGGCACCTTGTCAAGCTGCTCTGGCATGAGAGGGGCGTGGCCGAGGAGAGCTCTGGCAAGGTGATCCAATATGGAAGGGGCATCACCAAGAGGGGAAGGAGTCGAGGGCCCGACCTCTTCGGCGGATCCGGCGGCGCACTGAGGGCGCGCATGGGCGAGGATGTCGCGCACAGGCGAGGAGGAGAAGGAATCGGGGAGGGGAAGGTTCCAGAGAGGTGAAGGTGCCGGGGGCGTCGTCTTCCCTAGATCTGGCGATGCCGCATTCCTGGTCGGGCGGCGTGTGGACGGGGAAGCAAGTCCGTCAGGGAGAAGTTATTAGCAGGGAGAGAAGAGAGGTTGAAGGCCAAGCTGATGTGTGCTACACGTCAGCCAGTGGAGGGAGAGAAGTAGCCGGGGTATTTTGGGCCATACGAAGATGCGTATGTGTACATTGTCTGATAGTGGGCCCCAGCACATGGATGATGTAGAAAATGCCAAAGATCAGGTAGACGAATAATTATAATGACAAGTTTTAGAATATATGGAATTTTAACAACAGATCTCGGGACTTCGAAAATTGTAATGGTTGGACCACGACTAACCGTCAGATTCTTTCCGATATGTTTTTGCATGCTGATGCACGTCGTACGGTGATGATGTGGCGTGGCCACGACCAGTCCAGCTTATATGCACATGGACACGTTGGTCATATGCGTGCACTGGATATATCATATATGTGTCCTGGCAGCATGTTTACGCTGCGTGGAATACAAGGATGCGCGTGTGTTGAGTTGGGTAATATGTTGTATCATCAGCATATATTCATCGTCAGTGACTGAGTGACAAGATAGCTCCAGACCGGGTACACAAATATGCTACTGTTATTCACGGTGCGTGCGTGCGTGCATGAACCTGGTCAACACAGGCAGCGAGGATACGGTACAATTTTGGCTGTACGATGCACCGGCCGGAGGAGACGACGAAATACGTACGTTCGTACACCCGCCAACCTGAAGAAGACATGAAGCACCCATGGAGACGCAGATGCTCACGTGCAAAAATTTTCTTATTGGTGTCGGTTCAAACGTTCAAGCTAGGGATCAAAATGCATAGACAAAAGACAAAAGAGAGTGATGATTTGGAAATCAGCAAGTCTCAGACTGGATTAGCTAGCTAGATTTGACCTCGCGTGCACAAATTACTCACAAACGTACAGAGCACCTTATTTCCGGTTTAATTACTTGCTTTTGGCAATACTTTAGTTTGAGTCTTTAAACTATACTACATGAAAAACAAGTGAACAATATTAACACATGCCCTATTTTTTTTTCAAAATGCTACCGGCAAGAGCTTTGCCGCGCATGTATTGATAAAAGGAGTAAGTTACAACGACACAACACCACCAACCCACATGACGACAACAGCCAAAGAAACCTATGCATGTGAGGTAAGTTTGGGGGGGGGGGGGGGGGGGGGGGGGGGTTGTGCTCAACAACGATGCCTCTAAGGATGTTACGATGTCCTTAGAAGCTGTCATTGTCAACCGGGAGACCGGCACTAGGTTTATTAACCTAGAGAAACCCAGGATGTGGAGGATTTCACGACAATATATACCTCCTACGAGGAACATGACGCAAAAAACATCACCATTGTTGGATCGACAGAGTCGAGCAACCCCCCCCCCCCCCCCCCCCACCCACACACTCACACGCACTAATCCACCTCCAAAACAAGAGGCCATGTGAGGTTAGCCACCGAGGCAATGTCTATAGCATGCCACCTTTAGTGGAAAGATGTTATACTGACTAATGATCTGTTTGCAGGGGCTCCGCCTTTTGGGTACTGTAGCAGCACTGGCGGAGCCGCCAGAGCCCTAAATCTCTGGCTCCTCGACCTCCTCCACTTTTGTGAGTTGTTTTTTTTTTTGTCAAAGCCAGAGCTAGTCAGCTCGGTGCTATAGTTCACCGGTGTAAGGAGAAGGAGCTGGCAGGAGTGGTGCCAAATGGCCCCGAGGTCATAGGCCTACGTGACTTGTCAACATGGCGCCGACTTCAGTAGGGAAGGATATGTAGGTCCTTAGGAAATTCGTTAAAGGTGAGTATTGCGTGTGTGCTTCGCATTGATGATTCTGGCTGGGCTCCTCCTAGCTTCAGATTTGTGCCACAATAGCTAAGGAGACTGGAGTGGAGGGGGAAAAAAATAATGGCTTCTCTTAACTCCTAGTTTATTTAGAGAAGAGAAAGAAAAAAAAAACTTTGACCGTGCGTAGTTGAAGGAGCCCTTCTAAACAGGGCCTAAGTGCGTGTGAATGCCAACAAAGAACCAATCATATAGAAAAAAAAAATACAGCAGGACTGCAAGTGCAGATATAGAAAAAAGATATTTGATTTATGAACATTAAGCTACGTATCTCTCTCACCAAAAGCAGGATTAGTTAAATGGTTGTTTGTAGTATACCTGGTTGATTCGACTTTTTGAATTCATAGAGAGCATGGAGATTCTATCTACTTTTGAATTCATAAGGAACAAGTTCTGGTCCTGTTCAAAGATGCCCCCGGACCGGGCTATGCATATGCAACGATGATCCGGATCAGTTCGTCCTTACCCGATCACTTGTCTTTCGGCAATCGAACCCACCGATTAATGATCTCCGTAGACGAAGGTAGCACCTGGATCTGTAATCATATCACCTTGAGAACTAATAATTATTAATTATAATATAATATATACAAGACCGACAAATCGTATGTAGATTTTGTTCGGTAACCAAGGAATCCGAGAGAATAAAACGCAAAAGATACACTCTTCTATGTTTGAACTAAGTCAAATGTTTTTAGGTTTGAATAGATTTATAAAAAAATATTATCAATATTTTGTATTTCCAAAAGGTTTTATTACGTAAGTATATTCCATTATTTATCTAAAAATACTCATTAGGTATGTATCATAGATATTAGTATATCTATATATATAGTTAGTTTGAGATTTATTAACTTCTCAAAAAGAAGGAATATTTTTTGATCTCCTACCTCTATTATGTATTTTCCACCTAACTAATATTAAAGAGAACTAGGTTTCAGCAAAAAAATATTTTCACCGCCCGTTTGGGACAAGAACCAAAGGTAAAATATTATCGCAAGCGATTTTAATACAAATCGATACCATTAGAAAAGTCCATTTCTATAGTAGTGCACATCCATATTGCTCATTCGACCACTACAATGTATTTTAGGGGTGGCCAGATTCAATTTACAGGGGCGGTCATTGCAACCGCTTCTCGTCTCTAAAAGAAAACATTTCTAGAAGCGATTCTAGAAATTGATTTCTTTAAAATAGTTGGAAACACCAATCATCTCTAGAAATAAATTTTCAGCCATAGAAAATAGCATTTTGTCAATCCCGGTACAAGCCCACCAGCCAAGCACCATGGACGGAGAACCTGATCCGCTTCCCCGCGTCGCCCCCCACGCAGGCGACTCGGGTGGCTTCCGATCCGCCGCCGCCTCCAACCCTCCTTCCCTCTTCTGCTGCACCACCGCCAGAGCGGGCTGCCAGCTAGGCTAGCGAGGCTCGCCGGGATGGCGGCGGCGGGGCCTGGCGCGCGAGTTGGTGATGGCGAGATGGCGATGGCGAGCCTGGGGAGGTGGTGCGCGATGGATGCGCTTCTGCGGCGGCTGTAGGCGGAGGTCTGGGCGTCAGCGTTGAGGGCGTTGTCGCCTTCGACGGCCAGGAAGACGCCGGCGAACCTCCCGTCGTCGCGTGCCCCCATCGGGTCACCTGAGGGCGGCGGCACGGCGTGGACGCCGCGAACACGGGCGACGAGGCAAGAGCGCGCGCAGGGTGGCGTGTGGGTGGTTGGCACGCGCGAGCGCAGGTGGTGCGTCGGAAGTTTGTTGGACCCGGCCACACGCATGGCGTGGGAACGCATGCCTGGCCGTTCGGCAAGTTTCTGGAGGCTCCGGCGGGGGTGCAAAGGGTTCCGGAGGTTGCTGCAAGGTGGCAGTGCAGGCGATCTCCAAGGCTCTTCTTCTTTCGTCACACAATCTCGCGCGACAGCGGAGTGGTGGCGCGGGTGATCGTGGTCCAGCGGGATGCGGGCGAGCTAGGGCAGCGTGGTGCTCGGTTGGGCCGCCCCCTGCGGCTGTGGTGGCGTCAGCCAGAGCCTGGGCTAGCGCTTGCAGCGCAGAGCTTGGTGTGTTGCCCTACGAGGCTACAACCGGGGCAACGCCGCGGCTTAGCGCGTCTGGAGGAGAGCAGCGCAGCGACACAGATTGAGCGACGACGAGGACCGGATTCGGTGCATCGTGATTCGGCGAGGCATGGAGGGATCATTGGTGGTAGAGATGGTTGCTCGCCGTCAAGGTCTTCGGTCTTCGGATTTGGGCTCATGGACAGCGAATCCATCTCCGTCGGTCAGATCTGGTCTCATTGACGCACATCGATGGTTCAGGATTGGCGCGCGGGGATCTGGCCAGGGCGTGCTGGCTAGACAGGCCAACAGCGACGACGACGGACGCTAGAACCAGCAGCGACAGTCTGTAGTGACCTCGATGTGCGGCGGTGTTGCGTGGGGCTAGATCTGCCGGTCGGCAGTTGTTGCGAAAGGTTTGGTTGGTGGCAACGGGGCCATGTTGGCTTCGCTGATGGGTGGTGGCCGGCACAGTGAGTATGGGCATTGGCCAACGCCGCGCACGGGATGAGGCGTCATGGTGAAAGCTGTGTCCCTGGGACCGATGATGGTGACGCCATCGGGTGCCGCATTCTTCCTTGGAAGCGTTATCGATCGGTTCTCTCTCCCCTTTGTGTAGCGCGCTGTTCCTGGGTGTAATGCCTTGACCTTCTGGTTAGGCGACGGTGGCGCTGATGGCGTTACGTCCCTCCTTGAAGGCGTCACTTTGGAATCCCGTGCCTGTCAATCTGTGATGGTCATCACTGTTGTGGCGAGAGTTGAATGTTGCGGTGTGTGCGCGTGGATCTTGGTAGTTCAAAGGCCGTTTTGGTGTGCGTACGTGGCCGCTGCTCTCGTGTTGGATTGTAGTGTTGGTATCTGTAATAAGAAATAGTTATATGCATCGGTCGATGTCGAGGCTGGGATATTTTTAATATATATTCCCTTTTCTAGAAAAAAAATCAAGCACCATGGACATGTGTATCCTAAGTCACGGACGCGTACGCTTTAAAAATCATAATACTCCGTCGATCTTTTAAAAAGATGCAATTGTTTGCTTTTTAAAAAGTCAAACATTTTAACTTTGATCAAATCTTATATTAAAAAGTACTAATATTTATGATACCAAATAAATATGATTAAATTAATTATAAAATAATAACATATCTATTAGGAATTATAAATAAAAATCGCGACCGCACGAGTACGAGACGCAACGCAACGCAACCAAACTTGTGGTGGTGGCGACCGCCAACCGCAGCACAGCAGGCAGCAGGCCAGCCAGCAGCTAATGGATGCGCGTCGTCGTCAACGGTCAGAGCTCGCAACCGGACCCCGGTCGAATTGTTTAGTACGGCGACACGCGCACACGCACACGCGCGCTCCGTCGTCCTCCTCACATCGTCTTCACGCAACTTGTTGAGCTATATAAACCCCTCCTCCCCCCGGTCACCTTATCTGTCTCGATCCGCCTGGACTCACCACATCATCGTCGTCCATCTCCTTCTTGCTCTTCTCCACCCGCAGCTGATCGAGCTCACTCATCATCTGATCTGATCCACCACTGGCCAGCATGGACGGCATGGACATGGCCATGGCTCTTCTCCACCCGCAGCTGATCCACCACTGGCCAGCATGGACGGCCATGGCCATGAGCCCCGGGAGCCCGGCGACGTCGTCCGCGCCCACCGCCGCCGCACCCGCACCACCAGTCGTCCTCGCAGGCAGCAGCGACGACGACGAGGCCGCTGCCGTCGCCGACCTCCGGAGGGGCACCTGGACGGTGGACGAGGACATCCTCCTCGTCAACTACATCGCCGCCCACGGCGAGGGTCTATGGAACTCGCTCGCCCGCTCTGCAGGTACGTATTTCCATCGCCATAGCTACCGATGCCTTGCCATTATCTGGTTGCAAGTTAGGTCAGGAGCCACTGACCTGCCAACTTGCTAGTCAGGTCCCTGCGGTTCGTGTGTTTTGCTCACCGGACCTACTACGTTCACTGCAGGCCTGAAGCGCACCGGCAAGAGCTGCCGCCTCCGGTGGCTCAACTACCTCCGGCCCGACGTCCGGCGGGGCAACATCACCGCCGAGGAGCAGCTGCTGATCCTGGACCTGCACTCCCGCTGGGGCAACCGCTGGTCCAAGATCGCGCAGCACCTCCCGGGCCGCACCGACAACGAGATCAAGAACTACTGGCGCACCCGCGTGCAGAAGCACGCCAGGCACCTGCGCTGCGACGTCAACAGCTCACACTTCCGCCACGTCGTCCGACACGTCTGGATGCCGCGCCTCCGAGAACGCGCCCAGGCCGATCGCGACGACCAGCTGGCTCCCCAGGCGCCCGTGGCCGTCGTTCAAGCGCCGGCGACCACTACGGCCAGCGCGCCGCCCGCGTGTTATGACTACTACGGCTATGGGAGCCAACACCACCAAGTCGCCCAACACGGCCTGCCGGCGGCAGGCCAAGCTCACCACCACCACCATCACCAATACTACAGCGAGCCGGCAGGACAGACGGCGGCGGCAACGGCTCTGAGCCCCGACGACGCATCTAGTGCGCTGCGGCGGCTGTCGTCGCTCATGACGGACGATGCGTCGCACTACGCTGCAGCTTACGCTTACACTTCCGCGGTCACGGCTACCCCGACTAACGACGACCAAGGCTGCGGGCCAACGACGACCGACGACGACGTGTTCGCCGGGACGACCTGGTCGGAGCTTCTCGCCACCACCATCGGCTGCCCTGACGACGACTCCAGCTCCATGTCCATGATCGGCCTGCCGAACTTTGGGTTCTGGGATCTCGATGACGGCCTCTAGAGCCTGGACGACCTTTGCTTACAGCAGCTGTGCTGAGCTCACCTGCTGTGCACGTCATCACCATGCATGCAGCTAGGAGTAGTCGACAAGCAAGTCACTGAGTGAGAGGGACACATCACACATGCATCAAGATTTTTGGCACAAGTGAAGAACAATAACAGCATACATGTCGAATTACTAATATTGTCGGAGAAAGAACTATATACAAGACAAGGAGCACACTCACAGCACCAAGGAAATCAACAAAAACTATAGTTCATAGCTAGATTGGTCCATCTTAGTATGATGACCAACCCGAAACATGTGCATATATATATGTCCGCTAGTTTTCACTATACTAGCTACGAGTCTAGAAGGTTTTTTTATGTGTTCAGCACTTCAGCTAGCTTCAGTTTTGCGTGCGTGCGTCCATATAGAGTTTTGCAAAAAAAAATCCATTTCCTTCTTGTCCTCGGCGTCCTCAACTCCTCAACTGTAAAGAAATTCATTGCGTATACGTACTTGAGGTTTAGCCGATGCACCATTCCGTAGTGTTTCTTGAAATTTAATGTAAGACTCTCTTGCAGTTTTGAAAGAAAAAAACTATGCTAGTTATGTGGAATAATTTCAATTTATGCTAGTTTATTTGAATAGTCGGTGTATATTTGGTACTTAAATATATACAAATAGTTCAGGACAAGGACATGGTCTTCATCAACATGACAAACTAAATATTTCTAGAAAAATATGTTTATTGAAAGGAGTTTTGTACTGTATAAGAGTACTTTTTCCACAGGGGCTACAATATGATCAAACATATGTTGTCAGTCTACGCAACTTTCATATATTGGTCTCTAGTCAAAAGGTTAGAAATTAAAAAAAAACAATAGATGAGTATAAATCCTATTAGAAAGTAGAAACTCTTAATAATTTTCCCCATCTGCAACCAGGTGGAGTACTGTAAGAGGAAAGGAAAAGACCATTTCAGAAAGAGAAATACCTTTATTTTTAGAAAGAGAAAGATGGGGGAAAACCCTCAAATCAGAAGTAGGGACTCTGATTTGAGGGCTAGTATTAGAGATGCGCTAAGGTCATCACCTCACCCTGGCCCCTGGATGCTTGGATTTCTTCTTACACATCTCTTCCAGTGGGATTTTTACTAGAATCTTATTATTACTAATTAGAGACTACATTTGTCTTAATATTAATTCTCATGAGACATGTTCAAAAAAAGATAAATTCTAAAAAAATCATAATAATATGAAACATTTAGCGTTTAATTTGGTAGATGACTCAGATCATTGCCGCCAATAATAACCATTCAATCCATTATATTTTATAAAAATTACCCAAATTTCATATAAATAATGGAAATTTAATTATAACCAATATGTGCTTTTATAAAATGATACTACTTTCACACATAAATTCTTCATAATAGCAAATTCAACACCTTGAGGTGCTGCGGGCACAGGTTCAAACGACTGCTTATGCGGTTGTAGTAATTAAAAGATAATCTAGGACCTATAATATTTTTTAAATAAAGAAACAAATAAAAATTTTGAATAAAAATACAATAAGCATGAGTTTCGACTTCACGCATGCGGAAAAAATTACAACAACTAATAAGATCAAAAGTTGAAAGCTATAGGTTCATGACGTAAAAAAATGCGACAAGAGTTTACATAACTAGATTTCAATTAAATGCATACATGTTAGGAAAAAAGGGAGAAATCCTATAAGTTCTAACTAGAAGTCCCAACATAGCCTTAATCCTATAAGTTCTAACTAGAAGTCCCAACATAGCCTTAGTACCTCATGAGACGGACTAAAAGAATAAATCGTAGAAATGCTCACAAAAGGCGGAAAAGATCTAGCCATCAATTTGATGGATGACACTATAAGATTATACCTCCTAACATTTTAGTCTGCACTAGTACATACACGGTTTTTGTTGGTGCTAGGGATTTTTTTCACTAGCAGTTCATAAAAAAATAGGCGCTAGTAAAAATATAACTATGGGCTCATAGCTATGCACTACTAGTGGTGATACATCTCTACTGATGAATTTCTTAAGCATACCGTAAATACAAATCCTCTATTTATGACGGTGGGCTTAAGACAACCACAAGCTGTAATTAGATTTTACAACTAGCGGTTGTGTTAACCTACCACCAGTGTAAACATATTTATATCGGTAATTTTCCTAAACCTACCACTAGTGTAGATAGAGGATTTGTACTGGCGGTAGGCTTAAGAAAATTGCCGATATAGATATGTTTACACTAACAGTTTTCTTAACCTCTTTCGTTAGTACAAATAATTTTATTTTTAATTTTTTTAAATGACCTCATATGCAAAAATGACTTAAATCGAAGTAGTAGTACTCAAAAAGATCTGCAACATTATAGTTGAATACTTTTTCATTGGAAACTATTTAGATTCCATAAATTCTATTTTAAGATTAATAATTTTGAAATTAATATTTTTATGAATTTTTCAAATGACCTCGAATGGAGAAATGGCCTAAACCAAAGTTGTAATTCTCGAAGAGAACTAGTTACATTAACAAAAGAACATCACACCCTAGCTCATTTTTTCCCTACAAGGAATCATTGAAGGCACTGTTCGCTTGAGCTTATTAGCAAGAATCAACCAGCCATTCAGCAGTGTTTTTTTTCTCACAACAAATCAGCATCAGCAGCAGCAGCTCTCAGCAAAGGCCCTTTAGAACAGGCTAGTGGACCTAATAAACTATAAGATTGATAAGATACATGTAGCTAGCATAAGCGCGCAGGATGGAGACCCCCAAATCTAAAACAGGTCGAGAAGGGGCGTTGAGTTGGCACCATATCATCGATATGGGTCTCTTCTAGAGACATGCAAGCATATGAGTGGATATTATTATTGCGGCGGGCATGCGTTGGACCGTGTTTAACTTGCGTCCCAAACTCGTCTTGGATCGGATATGGTTTGTTAATGTTTGTTGCTGCAGGCATGGCTATTGGCTACGCTATGCCTGCGTGCCTGCTGTATTTATAGCTATAGTGGTCGTAGTAGCTGCTAGGTTGGTCCAATGGTTTCCATCGGCACCCACAAAGTGAGACAAATTCCTAGTCAATGGCGACAGGAAAGGTGGCGCGGCGTCGTCGGTGAACCGGAGAGATCCCACCACCAGCGCCGCACCGTACATGCATGCTCGTGTTGAAACCTCCTTCGTTCGTTGGACCAAGGACTACTGGAACAGTGGGTACGTGTGCTAGCTAGCTAACTTGTGTTATCCGATCGATCCACTTGGAAAATTAAGAACTCGGCTCGATCCTGGTTAATTACCAAGATAGAATACTGCAGAAAACATTTTAACCACCAGTCTATCTTTATCATCGGTTCTATTAAACCGATGGGATATATTATCATTGTCGGTTTATAATAAGTCTGGAGAGGTGGCAATAATTATTCCATCGTTGGTTCAAAATACAATCTAGGATAAAAACCGGTCACAAGTATATCAATAGCCACTAAATTGTAGGCGTCTCTCTCGTACACACTCGCACTCCCTCTTGGCCACCACACTCTCTCCCGCACCCACTCTCACTCCTAGACACTCCCTCTCTCCCTCACTCACTCTGTCTCCAAATAAATTTATTATAAAAATATATTCTATGACTACTCTAATGATACTAATTTTGCATCAGGAATGTTAGTACTTTTTTATATAATTTTGATCAAAATTCTAACTGATTGACTTCTCGAAAAGAAAAAAAAATGTATTCTTTTTTGTGGACGAAGGGAGTATAGAAGTCTGGGGCATGGAACCCACAGAGACTGCTCTCGCAAGTCTGATTGGTAATTTCGGCTAATGTAAGAACTAAGGACGTTTCTCCCAAGAAAACAAAACAAAGGCCTTGTTTAGATTCCAAAGTTTGCCTCCCAAATTCACTATACAGAATTCCTATTCCCCGTCACATCAAAATACTGGCATATATATGGAGTACTAAATATAGATGAAATCAAAAACTAATTACACAATTTTGTTGTACTTTGCGAGATAAACATTTTAAGTCTAATTAATTAATATTTGGATAATTATTACCAAATAAAAACAAAATTGCTATAGTGTGACGGGACATTTACTATGCAAACTTTGCCTCTAAAGTTTGCCATCTAAAAGGCCAAAAACAATTAAGAAACCTCGGGCTTTCATTCACCTTCCTCGCGCTATAAACGTGGGGGATACACCATCAGCGCCGCCAGGCGCCAGCCGATGCAGCAGCAGCAGCAGGTGGTGACGTGGCGCGTGGGCCGACGCGGTCAAAGGGAGCTAGCTAACTGGTTGGGCCTGGTCTTGGACTCCGGTCATCGCGTCAACTTCCGGCGCCGCCGCGTGCGGGCGAGCGGTCAGCAGGGTGACGTCGGAGACCGGATAAGGCCGGCGGGCATGAGGCAAAAGCCAAGCCGGCAAGACCCTACATACATACACTCCACTCCTCGCGCGGCTTCGTTCCGCCGTCCAGAGGAATGTGTTGGGAGATCCTGGCCGTCCGATCGAGCGTCCAAACGTGACGTCACTTCTCATTACAGAGTATAGACACTAGCTAGCGGGCCAGGGGCCGTGAGAGTCACCGTGACATGGTGCTCCACTGGCTACAGTGGGGTGACGATTCCGTTCGTTCATTCTCGAACACTCCGTGTCTGCACTTACGTGACATACAGTAGTATTGTATAGTCATCATAATGCAATCATATATATCCATCCATCTTCAAAGTGGGCTATGTATAAATATGCATTTATGCGATTACATTATTACTATATCGGTTTTGTATTGAATTCAAGAGTCTCAAAATAAATCAATTTTTAGGGTTGTTTTAAATCAGGCATATTTCTTAAATCTAATTCGCACAAAAGAGGGGAAAAAGAGACTTTATTAAGTCTTAGCCGGATTTATGTGAAAAAGCACCGATATTTGGTGACTCCGGATTGGTACCGTTGGGTACGTGATGAGATATACTTTATCGAAAGGGCTAGCATCCGGATGTCCGGACGAGATGTTGCGTCTGGAAGCAGCTCCCCCACCCGCATCTCGTCCCGCAGACCGCCTAACGCCAGCGCCCGCGTCCGTCGCAGGACTGCACCCACCCCCGCGCCGACATGGGGAACCCATGTGGGTTGACCCACGGCTATGCCCCAGTAGCAGCAATAGGTAGCTGTCCGCCAACTACCGATGTCGTGCAACACCCCAATCTACTTTTGAAACATCCAGATGAAACATTTGCAACATACGTCTAAAACAGACGAAACACTTGAAACATGCGTGCATAAGCATAGCAACATATACAACATCCATCTCTACTTTTGCAACATCTAAATGAAACAATTGCAATATAAGTATGACACATATGAAACACTTGAAAGACACTCTTAAAACATGCGGGTAGAGCCATAGAAACATATGTAACATCTAGATGGAACATTTAAAACATCCTCCCTCCGTTTCAAATTATAAGCCGCTTTGACTTTTTTGGTTTATCCATTTTGCTATGTATCTAGACATATTATTATATCTAGATGCATAGCAAAAATGGATATACTAGAAAAATTTAAAGCGACTTATAGTTTGGAACGGATGGAGTACGTCTGAAAACACTTGAAACATAGGCTTACAACATATTGTCATTGCTACATATGCAACATCTGAGATATACTTTTGCAACATCCAGATGAAACACTTGAAACATAAGTCTGAAACGTCTGAATCACTTGAAACACAGCATCACCGGCCTACCTGGTGGGAAACTGCGGTAGCTAGCAAGCTGGGTCGGGGAGACGTCGAGGGCTGCCTAGTGTACACCCAGGTGTAGGCGCAGACGTAGGCCTCCCTATCTTGTCGCGGTGTCTTCGGTTGGTCGTGGTGCACGCCATGCCTGCGATGGAACGAGATGGATGGTGGCGTGGCGTGGGGCACAGAGGAGCGTGGGATGGGGGCGGGTGCGCGCACCCACACTGCAGAAGGCCGCGGTGACCGAGAAAGCCGAGCGGCGCGGTGGATGCGCTAGCGGCGGTCGCATGCTCGGTGGGGAAAAGAAATGCCGCTGTCTTTTCGAGAAACTATAGAACACTTAAGGTGGAGCGGAACAGGCTTGTTGGGTCCGATGGTTGCACAGGCCCAAGAATGGGCTGTTTGAACGGATATGCCTGGACGAACGTCCTCACCAGAGGATTTCCGTATTTTTATTATCATGGAGTACTTTTTAGTGTCGTAGATATTAGTACTCTTCTGAGTAAGGTGAGCCAAGTTTGATAAATTTTGACATGGTACGATTTTAGAAGTTCATTTCGTTTTTTATGGAAGGAGTATTAGGAACATGGGCACGTCAATAGTCAGTATTTTTAAACTAGACTAGATGCAAAGTTGGCAGGGATGAAAATTGCATTTTCCGAAAATGAAATGTGCGGAAGGGTATTATATATATTTATATATATATATATAGGAGTATTAATAAAGTGAGAAACAAGCCGATGCCGGGCCGCGCTCGGAGCCCAACCGGCCCACGACGCACTTGTCCGTCCCCAGGGAGATTTTGGTTGTGAAGGTAAAGTACAAGTCGAATGGAAGGCCCATCGTGGCCGAGCTCCCACTGAGGGCCGTCCGCTCCGTTGCAGGCTCCTGTAGCTGTATCTCTTATCCTGGTGCAACTTGATCTACGGACCCTTTTTTTTTTGCAAAAAGAAGCAAAAAAAAAATGTTACGTCGGTACGTGAGATGGTGATGATGATTTACGGTTTACATGAAGCTAGTGGGAGCACGTACAGTACGTAGGAGGCAGTGATAAAACGACTGCGCCACATCATGTGCCGTCCCGGACAAAACCGAGGCCCTGTACAAAGTTTAAAACGGGGCCTCGTAAACCAGCACAATAGGACCATAAATTATATATAAACAATAACATTAGATTGCAATGTGATAAGATATGAATTGTAGTACCTATTGAACTTGCGTCACATAAAGTTTACTTGAAAAACATCATTCTTTTGGTGCTCCTCGAAATGAAATCTTCAATAATATACTCATAGTCAATCTTGTCCAGCAGATCGCCTTCAAGTGCTATTGTAGCCAGATCAGTGAGCCTTTCTTGCGTCATTGTAGAACACAAATAATTCTTCAATAACTTCAGTTTTGAAAAGCTTCGTTCCGCTGATGCGACGGTCACAGGAATGGTCAACAAAACTCTATATGCAATTGTTGCATTAGGAAAACAGTCATGTCGTTTTAAGAACTTTAGAATATCAACAGGGCCCATATCTTCATTTGGAATAAAATCTTGAAGGAACCTCAGCTCCACATATAGTTCATTAGCATCAATGTCTGATTTTCCATCTCTTTTAAGAGCAGCCTCAAGATTATCACAAGAAGATCTCAAGCTATTACTATCCAATGACCGCAATATATTTGAAGTAAATAAGAAACCAAAATCCCTCTGATAGCGTTCATATTGTTTAAATCTTGTTGCTAATGAAGAAATAGCTTGATCAACAATAGGTGTAAAATATTCCCTTCTAAATAATACCTCTGGAGACTGTGTAGTGACATTTGGGTCTTCTATATTCTCATCAAATTGCCTCTTTCTTTTAATTTGTCTTTTTTTCCGAAATGTTGTGCCAATATCCATCTCAAGTGCAATTCCTTTAGCTATTTCCAGTGCATCTAAGAAACCAGTTTCCCTGTACCCTTCGAAGAAAGAAATCAGCCCTTGCACTTTCTCGATAGCAACATCAATAAGCATATCCTTTGCTTGCAGTTGTTTGCTTACTAAATTAACAGCATACAGTACCTCATACCAAATGACTATTGCCACTATAAATTCATACTCTCCAAGCTCATGATTTGCCAAACCTTTAGCCTCGCTGCTTGTTTTTACATCATTATCCATCTCTGATACCTAAAAATTAAGGAAAGAAAATATGTTTTTAAATTAGATATAACGAGCTGAAATACATTGTTATCAATATGACAACAGACAATATTGGGTACCTGAAGTAGAGCCTCACGAATGTCTGCACACTGAAATCTAATAGCTTTGACACTTTCAATACGACTCTCCCAACGTGTAGCTGATACTGACTTGAGAGTCCATCCTGTTATGTTATCTTTCAGAACTTGCCATTTCTTAGTAGAATTGGCAAAAGTTGTGTAGATGCGTTGGATGATTCCAAAAAAATCTTTACCTTTTCCACAATTCTTGGCCATATCACAAAGTGTTAAATTAAGGCTATGACAACCACAAGCGGTATAGAAAGCTCTAGGATTTATGTCCAAAAGTTTCCTTTGTACCCCTTGATGTTGGCCTTTCATATTGGACCCATTATCATTGCCTTGGCCTCTCACGTCATCTATATCAAGATCAAGAAGCTTTAGCTCATTCTGTAGCACATCAAAAAGTCCTTGCCCAGTCGTATCATTTACTTCTAAAAATCCTAAAAAGGATTCTTCAATGCTAACACCACCTGAAGATGTATCAACATATCTTACAATCAAAGACATTTGTTCTTGGTGACTTGCATCAGGGGTACAGTCAAGTATGACAGAGAAATACTTTACACTTTTTATTTTCTTAATAATTTCAGACTTGATAGAAGATGCAAGCAAGTGTATCAACTCATTCTGGATTCGAGGACCAAGATAATGAACCTGTGTTTCTTCGTTTGTAATACGTCGAACATGCTCTTGAATAACAGGGTCAAATTCAGCTAATGTCTCTACCAAGCCCAAGAAATTCCCATTGCTATCATCATATAACTTGCTGTTGCTACCTCGAAATGCAAGATTGTGCTTGGCAAGAAATTTTACAATGGCAACAATTCTGAACAAAACTTTCCTCCAATGATCCTTTTCTTTCTCTAGTTGTCTTTGGGCAGATTTATCAATAGTTTGATCCTTTTGGAATCTACTACGCAACTCATACCAAGTGGTCATATTCAAAACATGATCCGCACTTGTTTCATGCTCTTTAAGTCTATTGCCAAGATGTGTCCAATCATTATACCCCTCATTTGCTAACTGACCTTTTCGATGCCCTTTTGTAAACAATTTACATCCAAAGCAAAATACTCTGTCAAGTTCTTTAGAATAGACAAGCCAATCCCTATCACAAGCCTCTCCATTTGAAAGAATTCTAGTATAGAATTGTGCAGAAAACCTTCTAGAATATCTGTCCTTAGGCCCTTTCTGAATTGATAAGTCTCTTTTAGGGCCATTTTGTGCTAAAATGTCAACTTGTTTAGGATCAAGAGAATCCCAGTATCTTGGATCAAATATATTAGGCTGGAAAGAATCACTAGCATCTACAGCAGGAGAAGTATTCAAATTATCGCCATTATCACCCATTTCATCAGTTCTGTTGTCAACAAAAACTTCCCCAACCTCAACATTATTTTGTACCTCTGGAGAATCTGCAGGTTGATTATTGTCAATGTTACTATCAATTGCAGGGCCCCCATCATCTGCCTGATTACCTGATGACACATGTGATTCCTTGACAATAAACCTATCAATGGCTCCTTTCTGAGATTGAGCAAAATCCTCTAATCTTTGTTTCTTTTTACGCTTCTGATAACCAGACTCATATTTTCTGGATCGATTTGTGGAAGACATGGCTAATGATTTGGATCTTGAAACACTAGATGAGTAGATGCACAGGTACACAAATCAAGAAAAAATAAAATAAAATTTAGAGACATACGGCAAATAACATCAAGATCAAATGCACGTGCTTGATTTAATAAGCAATATATTTTTGGAATAGAAAAAATTACCACGATCAGGCTTCCTCTGGCCGCTTCCTAGCTTCACGAGTTCACGTACCCTGCTTTACTGCCAGAACTGCTAAACGGTAGTCACGGCCGATTCAGCGCTCGGCCTCTTGCCGTCCGCCGCGGCACCGATGATGAAGTCCGGTTGTCCGGCAACTGCGAAGCGGCGGAAGTGCCTACGCCTAGGGCGGACTCGCGAGGACGCGATTGGACGGGAAGACGAACGACGGAACGAGGCAGAGGAGTCGAAGAAAGGCACACGCGTTTTGGCCTTTTGGGCTACGATAGGACTTGGGCCAACGCAAAAAATACACACCAGAACAATTCCTATTAGGCTGTATACATGATGTTGGGGGCCCCTGGAATTTAGGGGCCCTGTGCGGTCGCACGGGCTGCACTTGCCCAGGGACGGGCCATGCATGCATGCATGCAGACTTGCTTGCTACACTCCAAGTTACACGTACGCGCAAGAATGAAGTGACAACAGGTACGTATACGTACTACGTAGTCACGTAGTAGTGGCACTGTACCGCCATCGATATCGATCACCTCCACAGTGATTTACACAATTACACGTACAGAAAGTTACAGGTAAAATGATCGTCTGATCGAGGGCTAGTACGTCTACTAGTACGTACGTGTACTCTGTAGACTGTATATGTGTGATCGGTCGAGTTGGTTGGTTGTCGATTGGTGGCGCATATATATGCACACACAGACAACGACTGCTCGGCAGGCAGGCACGCACACGCAGGGAATCTGCCAATTTCAGAAGAGGCATTTGAGCAAATGCAGCACTTGCTCCAAGTCCTGAACAATCTAGTGATAACAGAGAACAATGACACTTGGAAATTCAGTTGGGGAACTACTTTTAGTTCTTCACATGCCTATAAATCTTTAGTGGGGCGTCATCAGGTACACAATGTTTATAAATGGCTATGGAAATGTCTATGTCAACAACCAAAGCACAAGGCATTCTTCTGGCTTCTATGAGTACAAGAAATATTTTGAGAAGGAAAAACATGCACTTGGAATCGTACAATTGTGTCAAAACACAGAGGAAACTTGTCAACATCTCTTCCTCCATTGCCCATTTGCAAAGCAGTGCTGGAGGATAATACACATAGACATTCCTATGAATGAAGATTTTCCAGAAGTCACTGATTACCTTAAGGACAGACTACAATCTCAGTTCTTTATGGCAGCTGTCATACTCGTTTGTTGGGCTATATGGACAGTAAGGAATGATCTAATATTCAGAGGAAGTTAGCCAACACTAAACAACGCCAAGAATCTTTTTCAGAAAGAAGTTCTCTTGCTTTTGCATAGCTAGAGTGAAGACAAGTCTTAATCTTCAGCTTGAAGCCCTGAAACCTGTTGTAATTCTTGGATCTGATCTCATTTTCTTTGTTTCTTTTTTTTGTTTCCTAATTTGTTTGTAAACTTTGTACTCTGTGCTCTTTTTTTCTGCTTGCAATAATTTTTACCTGTAGGGCCTTCGGCCCCTCCAGTTTCTTAAAAAAAAAATCTGTCGTCCAATCCCTTCTGTTTCTGTACGCGAATGGTCAGCATTTGCGTACGTACAGGTACAGGTGACCAACTGACGATATCGGTCGATCGAAAGTGGCAATAGTCGGCTGTCGATTATTCCACCATGATATATGTGCGGCCGTCCATAGCACATGCATGTCGATTGATGGTTTGGTATGACACGATATGATATGATATGATATGAACACATCATATCATTGGTGTTATCCTATAGGTGTGACCTCCATGAAGTACTCCCTCCGTCCTGAAAAGAATGCAATTCTAGCACAGTGCAATGTTTTAGTATGTCAAGTTTGACTAATTATATATAAAAAAATATAAATAATTATGACATAAAATTAGTATCATTAGATTTGTTATGAGATATATTTTCATAATATATTTATTTGGTGTCAAAAATATTAATACTTTTATCTATATATTTGGTCAAACATTGGACACGGAAATCAAAAAATGAACTAAATTGCATTCTTAACCGGACAGAGGTAGTACTCCATATCACGGTGATCTTGAGTCGACTTACTGCCTGTTCGGCTGGATGTAAAAACGGTTGATGCTGATGCTGATTCGTTGTGAGAGAAAAATACTGCTGAATAGCTGATAGATTCTGACAAACATCATATATCAAGTACTGTGAATCGGTGTAACTCTCGGGTTAGCCTTGGCTTTCACTATTTAGTATTTACGCTGAGATTACAATCTGATTACAAGAGGACAACAATCCTTAATTATAGATTGCATATCTTACATAACAGAACATATCTCTATATAGGATTCGTGCACCAAAAGCGGGCAAACCGTCGTCGCCCGCTAAGCCGCGAGCCGGTGGATCGGGCGAGCAAGCGATCTGGTCCGTCCGATTGCGGATCGGTCAGGTCTCGTACCCGCTTTATCGTCAACCCGAGCAAACCCGAACCTTCGCGGGCCGATACTTTGACCGCTCCCCTCGCCCTCACTACTGGAGCTGGCGGCTTCGCCGAGGGCTCCAGGCTCTCGGCAAAGTCTCTCAGACCCTCGGCAAAGGCTTTGCCGAGAGCAGCTCTCGGTAAAAACCCGATCGGCAAAGCCTTCTTTGCCGAGAGCCGTTTATCGGGCTCTCGGCAAAGGCTTTGCCGAGAGCCAACGCGGCCCTCGGCAAAGAAAAGGCGTCGTTAACGGGCCCGCTTTCTTTGCCGAGAGCCCATTTGGCTGGCTCTCGGCAAAGAATTTTCTTTTTTTTAAAAAAAAAATTCTTTGCCGAGAGCCGGTCTGGGCAGGCTCTCGGCAAACATTTTTTTTAAAAAAAAAAGAAAAATGTTTGCCGAGAGCCTGCCCAGACTGGCTCTCGGCAAAGAGTTTTCCCAAAAAAAAAAAGAAAATTCTTTGCCGAGAGCCAGTCTGGCCAGGCTCTCGGCAAACTTTTTTTAAAAAAAAGAAAAATGTTTGCCGAGAGCCGGCTCTCGGCAAATAATTTTCTTTTTTTTAAATGTTTGCCGAGGGCCAGTCTGGCCAGGCTCTCGGTAAAGCCTGTCCTTTGCCGAGTGCAACGGTCATTGCCCTCGGCAAAGCTGGGAAATGGGTATTTTTCCAGTCATGTTTCCCAGCTTTGCCGAGTGCAATGACTTTCCCAGCTTTGCCGAGGGCAATGACCGTTGCACTCGGCAAAGGTAGCCTTTGCCGAGAGGAACCCTCGGCAAAGTGAGAAATTTTGGTTTTTTCTTTTGATTTTCCACTTCATTACACATATAAATCACATTATCACGTATAAACACATTCATCACATATAAATCACATTCATCACATATAAACACATATATCATATCTACATATCACATTCATCACATATATGTCACGTTCACATACACCACGCATATAGCACATTCATCACAATATTTGAACTAAACGAAAGTTAACCATTACAAGTTATCATCGAAACATAATAAGTTTTCATTCTAAAGTTCACAATCTACTAGAGACGACACTTTAAACACAGTCATGGCCAACCTTGCCCTGGCCACCCCGGAGAAGCAGTCCCGCCTTGACCCCCGGGCGTGTTCCATCTAGGCGCTTGCGGGTTGTTCGAACCCACCGACGGAGGCTGCAAAAATTAGATGTCTATGTCAGACAAGCAAATGCAGAAACAAAACACTGAGGAATCGATACTCACAGGAGTAGCATCCGTGTTCTGAGACGGCGGTGGAGGAGCCATGAGCGTCGCGGGCACCTGCATGCCCTGGGAGGCCATGAACGTGATGAGATCTTGCATCTGCTTAGCTTGGGCCTCCAACTGGGCCTCCATCTGGGACCGCATCTGGGCCTCGGCAAGCTTGCGCTCCTCCCTTTCTCTTTCTAGGCGGGCCTGCGATAATACAAAGGGAATGTTAGAACAATGCAAACATTTAAACATCAATGTACGACGAGTAAAACAAAAATAACCTCGAGCTCGGTGACCCGCGATTGCGAAGGCGACGGGCGTGGGCGTATGGGGACGCTCCCGCTCGTGGTCTGTGCTCGGAGCTAGGACAGAGTGAGAGTGGAGGACGAGTCGATGACGCCGTCGCCAAGCCAATACCGCCCGTGCTTCTTCCCTCCTCCGACCCTCATCACGAGGCTTCTGTCCAGGTCCTCGCTGGCCGGATCAAAGTCGGCCCCATGGACCGCCCTTGCCGCCTCTATGTAGTCAGTGAGGCGGGTGTGGACGCTGGAGTTGGAGTATGCCTCAGGGGGGTCGTCGGGGTTGTAGGAGGTCTCCGGTGCGGTGGCCTTGCCCTTGTGGGACATGGTGTATGCCATGAACGTGCTGCAAGGCTGGCCACCGTGTGACGCCGTCTGCGAGGAAGACAACAAGATGATTAGTAATTAGGCAATATTTGAGCGTTACAATACATAAAGTGTTTCACGTACCCAAGCTTGTGCGTACTCGGCTAGGTTGCGGTTGCCCTGGTGGTGTGGTACACCTGGCATCTGCAGACGCGCCTCCCAGGCCTCGGCATGCTGGGTGGTCCACTCTTCAGAGAGCCACCGGTCCACGATCATCTCCCAGCACTCGGGAAACGACTGGCACCATTGGGGGACCATCTGCACGTCATCAAGTATTTCACATATAAGCGTCAGACGAAATGGGCACAGCTTAATCTCAAAAGGAATCACTTACCTGAATGTACTGCGCCCGGCTCAGCGTCATGCCTCTCACCTCGACCTTCGAGACCCTCCGTCCTTTGACCGTGGTGTTGTAGTTGACGATGGCCTGAAGTCTCACCTCGTAGATGATGTCGGTGACGAGCTTCCTGCAGGACCTTGTACTCACCACCTCCGCCTCGGCCTCCTTCCCCTGCTCACACCTATAGAAGTCCTGCATACAGATGCAATATAAACTCTAAGAAATTCAAGAAAAGTACGATGAATGCGATGTTGTGTGACGAAGACTTACCCACAGCTCCGCTCTGACCCTCACCGCCTTGTTTGGGTAGTTCGGGTCTGGGGCGACGATGTAGTGGTCAAATGTGTAGGTCGGCTCTCTCTTCCCGGCATACTGTACTATGTCGGGGTAGTGCTCGCGGCACAGGAGACCCAGGATGCCATTGGGTTTGCGGCCGCGACCCTCCACAAACTCCCAATGCATACACAAGTGATACAGAAAGATTATTAGTTTCTATTTCAATTTTAAACATATCATATGAACGAGTAGTTAAAACATGTACCTTTGTCCAACGGGGCGGATCACTGGGCATTGGTGAAGTGGTATCGGTCGGGCCGGGAGGCTGGCGGGACCTCGCAAGTAGGGTGTGGACGCCCCTAAAGCAGCCGAACCCTCGTTTGCCTTGGCCGACGGCTCATCCTCCTGCTCGGGGTCCTCCTGCCCCTCGTCCGCCTGAGCCTCGGCCTCGGGCGTGGCCGGCACCTCATCCTCCGGTGGAGTCGGCTCCCTCCGGCGGTGACCCCTCCTTTGCCGAGATGGCCCGTCGTCCTGTGAGGCTTGGTACAGGGAGCTCATCGACCTCTGACGTCCGCCTGGCATCTTGGCTCGACCTCCTGCATTTAAACAGAACAAACAATATTGTATTAGAAATAACATAATGAAATATATGCAAAATAAATAAAACCCTAGATCCTAAGAAAAAACATAACAGGATAGAATATAACATAATATTACGTGAATTAGAAATAATCTGCATCATCGGGATTAGCCGGAGCATAAGTGTCATCATCGCTGTCAACCATGTCTAAGTACTCCTCAGTATCCGAAGACAGGAGGTTGTCTTCATTTGCTTCGCCTAAAAGGAATCGTTCTAGCATTTGTATGTCCTTCTCATTTACCACCTCATCCCCAGCGTCCTCGTCATCATTCTCTACTTCCATTTCCATCGCTTCGGTTAAGTCTATCGTGAACGTCCCTTGTAGCCCAGCTTCTTGAAAGAACTCCCCATCATACGTGTTTGTGTTGAAGTTATAGTCCTCATCGTTGGGGAGAGGTAGTTTAGCATGTGGCGATATCTTGTGCACAATATACCAACCCAAGATATGCTCTTTGCTTTTGCATGCATATGGTGTGTAATAAACCTGCGTGGCCTGTTGAGCCACAATATACACATCGGCTCCTGGATAGACAGAATCCTGTTGAATTTCAACTAGCCCAAGATTTGGTGTGAGCCTCGTTACTCCAGGGTCGAACCAATGGCATTTGAATATTACAGGATTTAGAGGCTTGTCACCGTGAAATGAAAGTTCATATATTTCTTCAATTATTCCATAGTAGTCATGGTTGTCATTGCCTGGAGTACAAACTCCGTTGTTTGTGGTTTTCCGATTGGGCCGACTCTGCTCGTATATCGCTGTGTGGAAGCGATATCCATTCATGTCGTAACCGTTAAATGACTTGACCCTACGGTCAAAGCCATTTGCAACCTGTCTCAGCTCTTGACTCATAGACGCATCGGTCTGAGCCTACAAGGTGAAGCAAGGTATAACGTTATTAAGTCCGAACGTAGGAGCCAGTTGGAATATCAGACTAAGTATGACCTCGGTTGGACAGGACCTTTTGTCGGAACCAAGAAATGAAATCGGGCCTCCCTTGCCCCGCCCCGTTTGCAATTAGGGTTTCGGCTATCGGGTCAGAAGGAGGCCTTGGCCCATTCCAGAATTGATGAAGAAATTCCCTGTACGGAAGAAAAACAAGGGTGCTTGATGCAGAATAGTGTCGGTGAATTGAATGAACATAGTTGAGAACTTACCCCATGTACGGCTGCACCTCATCAAGGTTGGTAAGCACGTATAGCATGATCTTTCGCCACTCTTCATAGTTCAACTGCTTAACTGTGGATCCACTTGTCACGCCTTGCTGGCCTCGGAAAAGGCTAAGACTCGATTCATTTTCTCCAGCATTGTAACGAGGGGGTGCATTATGCACGCTAGGAAGGTTCTCGGAGTAGTATTGTTCAGTGAAGTTTGACACCTCCTCTAGAATGAATACCTCTGCAATGGAAGCCTCAATTTTAGCTTTGTTTCTACATTTCTTGTGAAGAGTCTTCAGATTTCTCTCGACTGGATAGCACCAACGGCAATGCACAGGCCCTCCCATTCGAACCTCATTAGGGAGGTGTACGATCAAATGCAACATCAGAGTGAAGAAGCTTGGTGGAAAGATCTTCTCCAGCTTACAGATCAACATAGGTGCAGCTTTCTCCAAGTCAGCAATGATGGACCGAGATATCTCCTTGGCACAAAGTTGGTGGAACAAATAGCTCAACCCTGCCAGGACAACCCACATAGGCTCAGGAACATAGCCTCGAACCATCACCGGAAGAAGGCGCTCGATCCATACGTGGAAGTCATGACTCTTCATTCCTAGGACTCGCAGACTAGATAAGTTGACTCCTCTCCTCAGATTCGCTGCATATCCATCAGGGAACGTCAATGTCTGGATCCATTGAAGTATTTCTTTCCTTTGTGGCCTGCTCAAGACGAAATCGGCCTTGGGCCATGTCCATCTCCTGCCGGGTTGAGGAGACCGCATCTCTTGCTTTGGTCTATCGCACAAGAGTGCCAGGTCTAATCTAGCCTTAGGGTTGTCCTTGGACTTTTCAGTGTCCATGAGTGTTCCCCAAAGTGCCTCGGCGATGTTCTTTTCAGTGTGCATTACATCAATATTATGTGGCAGAAGAAGGTCATCGTAATAGGGGAGCCTTTCCAAGCCTGACTTATGCGTCCACATATGTTCCTTACCATACCCCGCAAAACGACCGTCTCTTTCATTGAACTTGAGAGCATCTATTTGAGCATGAACCTCGGCACCAGTCAGCATCCGGGGTGGAGGATCTGTCACCACGACCCCTTTAGTGAAGTTCTTGGTGTCTTGTCTGAAAGGATGGTCAAGAGGCAGGAATTGTCGATGTTGGTCGAACACCGAATACTTGCCACCCTTCTTCAACCAGATAAATCTCATAGCTATCTTGCAAACCGGGCATGAGAACTTGCCGTGGACACACCAGTCATAGAATATCCCATATGCCAGGTAGTCATGCAGTGAGTACTGGTACCAGATATGCATTGTGAAGTTTGACCTTGAAGCTCGGTCGTATGTCAATACCCCTTCGTTCCAAGCAGTTTCCAATTCATCAATCAGAGGCTCCATGTACACACCCATGTTATTCCCCGGGTGTCTAGGAATTATCAACGACAAGAAGACAGTATGACGTTGAAATAGGACGCCGGGGGGAAGATTGAGGGGGATAATGAAGACCGGCCAACAGGTGTAGGGGGCAGCCATGAGTCCATAGGGGTTGAAACCGTCTGTAGCAAACGCAACACGAACATTACGAGCCTCTCTACTTTTGTCATGATGAATGCGATCAAAGTGGACCCATGCTTCACCATCGGTGGGATGTACCATCTTCTTAGGATTGTATCGTGTGCCCTATTTGTGCCATCTCATCTGTTTCGCGGATTCCTCGATCATGTAGAGACGTTGGATCCTCGATGTGAACGGCAGGTAACGCAGGACTTTCATGGGGATAGAAAGTTGTATCTTCAGGCCTTCACCATCGTCTACCTCCATGTATCTCGACGCTTTACACTTCGGACAGTAACCTGCATCCTTGAGATCTTTTCTGAAGAGGACGCACACATTTGGACATGCATGTATCTGCTCATACGGCGTCTTCAGTGCACGAAGCAGTTTCTATGACTCGTACAGGCTCTTTGGCAATATGTGGCTGTCCGGAAGCATGCTACCAAATAGGGCTAACATACCATCGAACGCTTCTCGACTCAGGTTGAACTGGGACTTGAACCCCATCACACGGCCAATGGCATCCAGTTGAGAAACCGTTGTCCAATCATGAAGGGGTTTCTGTGCTAAAGACATCATGTCGTAGAACGCCTTTGCAGTCTTCTCCATCTCCTCCTCCGTACGTCCTGCAGCGTACTGTGCTTGTTGGAAGTCATCTAACAGGTCTGCTACCCCAGCATCAGCATCAAAGTCCTGCAGACGTGGTCGCACCGCCTCCTCTCTCAAATGATGTACTTCACCATGGTAGATTCACCGGGTGTAGTCCGGCGTGAATCCATGGTTCAGAAGATGTTTACCCATGTTCTCCTTGTCTTGCCTTCGCCGGTTCCCACATCTGCTGCACGGGCACAATACTTTCATCTCTCCTCGCCGAGCCGGGCCAAATGCATGGTTCAAGAAAGTATCTGTCTTGTGCAACCATTCATCATTGAAATCACTCTTGCTTCTGCGGCCCGTGTACATCCACTGACGGTCATCCATCCTACTGTCATCCATCCGAGTACTTACATCTACATCCAAGTACTTACATCCTATTGTCATCTAATAGGTGAGGATAGGTCCTAATCCGACCCGCGGATGCGTAGACGAGGCTAGTTCCCATTGTCTACCCCAACCTAAGACAGAATTTCGGCAGCACCTCCCCGCTGTTCTCCCGATACACGTCCCTGTAGGGAGAGTGTGCATCCGGAGAACAACAGGGAGGTGATGCCGAAACTCCGTCTCGAATCAGGGCAAACCATGGGAGCTAGCCTCATCTACGCATCCGCGGGCTGTCCAAGTAACATGGACAATCCGAAACAGATACAGTTATCGACATGCAGAGATCTGCATACCTCCAACCGTATCTCTTTCGGACGGGAGACGCCTAACTGGGTTCATGACCTACAACCCTTATCCGGGAGGAGAGGTTATTTATACCAGGGTGGTGGCGGAGTCAGGCTAGCGGCGCAGTGACGAGTCGGTGCAGTGGCGAGGTGAAACGGTGCAGGCAGACCCGCGGTGGACGATCCTGCAACTACATATAATGTAGCAAAACAAGTGAGATGGTGGCGTTGTAAGGATTTGGTGGGTTGTAAGGATTATTCATTCAATTTTAGTACCATATGTCGAAGTTATGTATTAAACTATGGCTACCCATGAGTCCACCCTGCCCCAGAATGAAGCCTAGACGAAATTAGTAACTTATCTTTCCCATTTAAATTAAATTCTATTGAATAAATTGGCCCCTCTGTGTAGCCTTAATATGTAATGTGAGCCGCACCAGAAAAAAAAAACAAAATAATACTAGAAGATATACTATCTAGCTCCACGAAACCGTAGCGTCCCGTGAGTCCAAGCTGCCCAGAATAATAACAAAGCATAAACGAACTTATCATTCCTATTTGAATTCCATCAAATTCCTCAAGCAGCAAGCCACAACTCAACCAAGACCAAGATGTCTCCTTGAGAGTTGAGACGGACACACAGAAGCAACCACTAAATCAACCGATAGCCAGCCAGGCTGCACAGATAGAGCTTCAGCAGGGTGATTCCAGGGCCGCTGCACGGTCATGGCATGTTCCTGAGCCAGAGTGTAAGCCTGGGACAAGGGGCTTGGCAGCACAGGCTGCTGCTGCATTGCATTATACCGGTGACCACCCAAGCTTGGATCCCATTCTCGAGCAGGCAGAAGATCAGGATGAGATTGATAGCCTAATTAATCGAGAATGAGAAGTGGAATTGGCCGGACTAGCTACAGACTCACCGGAGCAGCGGGCAAGGAGATTCCAGCGGGCAAGAGCCCTAGACACATGATCTGCCAATGATGTTTTACCGGACAGGCCTCCCACGTCCGATGGCCCTCCTGCAAGCACATCTTGTATACTATACTATATACGCTGATCGATATACGTATCTCCCTCTGAATTTTGTAAGCTTTACGTATAGACATCCATATATGCATATACATATACGTGCATGCCTTTCAGTACATATATGGAGTACTGTGCTCCATATCAGAGTATATAGAATATGTATAAATATAAACACACACTCTGAATATATGCTACCTAGCTCAGAGACGAGGAGTGTCAAGTGTGCAAGTGAGTCATTCATGCATGAGAATAATACACATATATACTGCAGTGCTTATATATTGTAAATTTGTAATACTGATGGTATATGAAACAAAAATACCAAAAGGATCTTTCTCTGCATTTTCCAAGTTTATGTAAATGCATTGCATATCATCCACAATCTGCCATTGGATATAGGAACAGACGTTATGCAGGGAAGGGTATACCTTTGCCGGTGAGCGGACGGTGACGGCTGTGGGGACAACGCGAGGTCTGCGGCGAGCTCCTCCTCCCTCCTCCACCGGATCTTGGACGGCCGGGGCGAGCTCCTCCTCCCCCTCTTCTTCCACCTCCTATTCTCCTTCTCCTCCACCTACTCCCCCTCTCGGCCTCCTCTCCAACCGGTCGGACGGGCGGTGAAGCGGCGACGCGGGGCCGGCTGCACAGCCGCGGCGTGGCCGGGCGGGGGACGGCCAAGGGCGGGGGCGCGCTCGGGCGGGGGCGGGGGAGCGGACGTGTGGGGGCGTGGCCGGGCGGGGGAGCGGACGTGCGGGGGCGGGGGTGGCGCCGGCGCGGGGGCAGGGGCGGGGGCGCGGCCGGGCGGCGGCGGGTCGGGTGAGGGACGTCCGGTCGGGTGAGGGCAGAGGGGCGCGTGTGTGAGGAGTGAGAGGGGCGGGTTTTTTTAAAATGTACGAACCCCTTTGCCGAGAGCTAGATCAGACGACTCTCGGCTCCTGGCTCTCGGCAAAGAGGTTGTTTTTTTTATTTTATTTGCCGACGTTCTTTGCCGAGAGCTAGGTCAGGCGGCTCTCGGCAAAGAGTTTTTCTTTTTTTGATTTTCTTTGTCGAGAGCCCCCAAGCCCAGGCTCTCGGCAAAGAGGATCTTTACCGAGAGCTTTAGGAGGCTCTCGGCAAAATATATATATTTTTTTTTATTTTTGCTCCTAATTTTTTTCTGTAGCCTTGATATAGTACTAGGTGGCCATATTTGAAATTTGGTGTATTTTCCATGCATCTTGCTATATTTCGCGCATTTTCTTTATTTTCTTTATTTTTCCCGCAAGACGCACATTTGAACTGCAGGTGCATGAAATAATGAATCTTAGCGATTCAAAAAATGATATTCATGCTTCCGAGGGTATTTCGACGCCGTATCTCGGGACAAACGCAACTCCGCCTATGTTGACTGGAAGACTTTCTTAAGTTGTCTCAACATAGCCGGTCCCAAGCCTGGGTAAAGGAGGAGGGTGTCTTAAGGTCTGGCGAACCAACAGTAAAAAAACAGCCACTCTCATGGATTTGAAACCCACAAGAGATTCGTTGGGGCGTAACCCTCTTAGCGACGCGCTACATCGGAACCCGGGTGTGGTGTTAAATGGGCAAGGGCCGGGTCGTCATCCCCTTAGTGGCGCGTCGTATCATGACCCGGGTACGATGAAAAATGAGCAAGGGTCAGGCCGTCGCAACCTTAGTGGCGCGCTACATCTACGCCCGGGTGTAGTGAAAAATGAGCAAGGGTCTTCGCACTTCCCTCGACGGGTGCGAAGGGTAAGGAAGCTAGCCGAGCCAACTAGGATTCGTCTAGGTAGCTGGAATGTAGGGTCCCTAACGGGTAAGCTAAGAGAGCTAGTCGATACAGCAATTAGAAGGCGTGTAAATATTCTATGCGTTCAGGAGACTAAATGAAAGGGCCAGAAGGCGAAGGAGGTGGAGGATACTGGCTTTAAACTTTGGTACACAGGGACAACATCGGGTAGGAATGGTGTAGGCATCTTGATCGATAGGAGCCTTAAGGATGGAGTCGTTGATGTTAGGAGGCAAGGCGACCGGATTATCTTGGTCAAGCTGCTAGTTGGAGATTCGGCTCTGAATGTGATCAGTGCCTATGCTCCTCAGGTAGGTCTTAGCGAGGGCACCAAGAGGCAGTTTTGGGAAGATCTTGATAGCATGGTTAGTACCGTGCCTATCAGCGAGAAACTCTTTATAGGAGGAGACCTCAACGGCCATGTTGGTGCGACTAATGTAGGTTTCGAGCGGGTGCACGGGGGGTTCGGGTATGGTAGTAGGAATCAAGAGGGGGAGGATGTTTTGAACTTCGCGCTGGCCTATGACTTGTTGATAGCGAACACCCTCTTTAGGAAGAGGGAATCTCATCTTGTAACCTTTCGTAGTGGACAACACTCGAGCCAGATCGACTTTATCCTTGCAAGGAGGGAGGATAGACGTGCTTGCTTTGATTGTAAGGTGTTACCTGGAGAGTGTGTTGTCCCTCAACATAAGCTTGTGGTCAGGTAGGTCTTAGCGAGGGCACCAAGAGGCAGTTTTGGGAAGATATTGATAGCATGGTTAGTACCGTGCCTATCAGCGAGAAACTCTTTATAGGAGGAGACCTCAACGGCCATGTTGGTGCGACTAATGTAGGTTTCGAGCGGGTGCACGGGGGGTTCGGGTATGGTAGTAGGAATCAAGAGGGGGAGGATGTTTTGAACTTCGCGCTGGCCTATGACTTGTTGATAGCGAACACCCTCTTTAGGAAGAGGGAATCTCATCTAGTAACCTTTCGTAGTGGATAACACTCGAGCCAGATCGACTTTATCCTTGCAAGGAGGGAGGATATACGTGCTTGCTTTGATTGTAAGGTGTTACCTGGGGAGAGTGTTGTCCCTCAACATAAGCTTGTGGTGGCGGACTTTCGCTTTCGGGTACGTGTCCACCGGGACAAACGGACCAAGATTGCGAGAACGAAGTGGTGGAAGCTTAGAGGGGAAGCAGCGCAGACGTTTAAGGAGAGGATGCTAGACGAGGGACCTTGGGAAGAAGGAGAAGATGCCGACGACATGTGGCTAAAGATGGCAACATGTGTCCGGAAGGTGGCTTCGGAAGTGTTTGGCATGAGTAGGGGAGGCAAACGGGAAGCGAAAGACACATGGTGGTGGAATGACGAGGTGCAAAAGGCTATTAGGGAGAAGAAGGAGTGTTTCAAGCATCTCCACCATGACAAGAGTGTAGCCAACATCGAGGGCTATAAAATAGCGAAGAGGGTTGCAAAGCGAGCTGTGAGTGTAGCAAAAGGTTAGGCGTATGATGGCCTTTATCAGCGGCTAGGCATGAAGGAAGGGGAGAAGGACATTTATAGGATGGCTAGAATCCGCGAGAGGAAGACAAGGGACATCAACCAAATAAAATGCATCAAGGATGGGACAGATCGACTTCTGGTGAAGGATGAGGAGATCAAGGACAGATGGAGAGAGTACTTCGACAAGCTGTTTAATGGGGAGAATGAGGGTCCTGCCCTTGAGTTGGACGACTCATTTGACGATACCAACAGACGCTTTGTGAGGAGAATTCAGGAGGCAGAGATCGAAGAGGCTTTGAAGAGGATGAAGGGAGGTAAAGCGATGGGCCCTGATGGTATCCCCATTGAGGTGTGGAGATACCTAGGCGCCAGAGCGATAGTATGGTTAACTAAGCTTTTTAACCTTATTTTTCGGTCAAACAAGATGCCTGAAGAATGGAGGAGAAGTATATTAGTACCTATCTTCAAGAACAAGGGAGATGTTCAAAGTTGTACTAACTACCTTGGGATTAAGTTGATGAGTCATACGATGAAGCTCTGGGAGAGGATTATCGAGCATCGCCTAAGGAGAGTGACACATGTGACCCAAAATCAGTTTGGGTTCATGCCTGGTAGGTCAACCATGGAGGCGATTTTCTTATTACGACAATTGATGGAGAGATATAGGGAGCAGAAGAAGGACATGCACATGGTCTTTATTGACCTCGAGAAGGCATATGACAAAGTACCGAGAAATGTCATGTGGTGGGCCTTGGAAAAGCACAAAGTCCCAACTAAGTACGTTACCCTCATCAAGGATATGTACAGGGATGTGGTGACGTTTGTCCGAACATGTGATGGCGACACCAGTGACTTTCCAATTAAAATAGGACTGCATCAGGGGTCAGCTTTGAGCCCTTATTTATTTGCTTTGGTGATGGATGAGGTCACAAGGGACATACAAGGTGATATCCCTTGGTGTATGCTCTTTGCTGATGATGTGGTGCTAGTTGACGACAGTAGGGCGGGGGTTAATAGGAAGTTAGAACTATGGAGGCACACGTTAGAGTCGAAAGGGTTCAAACTTAGTAGGACTAAGACCGAGTACATAAGGTGCGATTTCAGCGCGACTAGGCACGAGGAGGGAGACGTTAGCCTCGATGGGCAAGTGGTGGCCAAGAAGGATACTTTTCGGTATTTAGGGTCGATGCTACAAAAGGATGGAGACATTGATGAAGATGTTAGGCATAGAATTTCAGCCAGCTGGTTGAAATGGCGTCAAGCTTCTGGCGTTCTCTGTGACAAAAGGGTGCCTCAGAAGCTGAAAGGTAAGTTCTATAGGACGGCGATTCGTCCGGCGATGTTATATGGTGCTGAGTGTTGGCCTACAAAAAGGCGACATGTCCAGCAATTGAGTGTAGCGGAGATGCGTATGTTGCGTTGGTGTTGTGGGCACAAAAGGAGGGATAGAGTACGAAACGACGATATTCGGGATAGGGTTGGGGTGGCACCAATTGAGGAGAAATTGATTCAACATCGGTTGAGATGGTTTGGACATGTCCAACGGAGGCCTCCTGAGGCGCCGGTGCGTAGTGGAGTTCTAAAGCGGACCGATAATGTAAAGAGCGGTAGAGGTCGACCTAAACTAACTTGGGACGAGTCCGTTAAGAGAGATCTTAAGGAGTGGAATATCCCCAAGGATTTAGCTATGGACAGGAGCGCTTGGAGATTAGCAATCAACGTGCCTGAACCGTGACCTTTTTTGTCTTGTGCCCTTTATGTCTCTTTATGTGTCTCCCTGTTTCTCGTCTCTTTTGGGTTTCATCTCTAGCCTACCCCAACTTGCTTGGGATAAAAGGCTATGTTGTTGTTTTTGTTGTTGTTGTTATCTCGGGACAAACGCGGAAACTCGACCATCTTGTGCACGCGACATGGCGACCAAGTTGCGTGAGATTTGATTTAAAAATATATAAAATGTGAACGGAGTCCGAAAATCATGAAAATAGACGGGAGGCCTTGACATCGCATGTAGAAGCTATAAAAAATTTGAACATGTTTGAAGCAAGTTGTGACACAAGATGGTTGAAACCCTGAGATCTCCGCATGCGATATCTTGTTATCACATGTGGAGATCTAAGGGTTTCAACCATCTTGCGGCACAACTTGCTTCAAACATTTTCAAAAAAATTTTATAGCTTCTACATGCGATGTCAAGGTCTGCCGTCCATTTTCATGATTTTCCGACTCCATTCACATTTTATATATTTTTAAATCAAATCTCACGCAACTTGGTCGCCATGTCGCGTGCACGAGATGGTCGAGTTTCCACATTTGTCCCTAGATACGGCGTCGAAATACCCTCGGAAGAATGAATATAATTTTTTGAATCGCTGAGATTCATTATTTCATACACCTGCAGTACAAATGTGCGTCTTGCGGAAAAAATCAAGAAAATGAAAAAAATACATGAAATATAGCAAGAGGGATGGAAAATACACCAAATTTCAAATTTTGGCTTATAGTACTGTAGCAAGGCTGCACAAAAAATTTGGGACCAAAAATCCAAAAAAAAATTGCCGAGAGCCTTGGCTGAGGCTCTCGATGACGTCTGGCCGGACTCGGAGGAGGTCGCCGCGGAGGACTTCGTCGAGGTCGCCGTCATCGCACAGGACTCCGTCAAGGTCGCCGCGGAGGACGTCGTCGAGGCACTAGACTCCTTCGACCCGCTGCTGTCTGTCGATACACTGGACTCCATCATCGCGCCGGACTCCGTCGAGGCGCCGCTGGTGGTGGCGGACTCCGTCGAGATGGTGCCGGTGCCGATGCTGCTGATGAATGCCGCGGGAGCAGGTGGCCGCCGCTCCCCTCCTGGTCCTTCGTCTCCGGATCAACGTTCGTTAGCAGGTGGTGACATGAACATGCATGATACGATCGCAGCAAGTCACAACACAACAATGTTGGAAGTGATCTCCCTCCATTAGGCCCAACGGCCTTTTGGGCCTTGTTCTCGCGCCCTGATCGGGGGCGCCCAACCTAATATGGTTGGTGGGCCCCCGTCGCACAGCGCTATAAATAGGAGGTGGGGGGCCAGGGCTCGAGGTACGAGGTTCGCCGTGCAGCCAGTTCCCCACCGACATTCCTAACCCTAATCCCGATCTTGAGAGGGGCGCTGCCTGCGACGGGAAGTACCACCGACGCCGGCAACGCCATCCGACGCCACTGCACCGGTCATCTACATCACCACCGAACTCATGGCGCCGGCGAACGACCCCAACTCCGGCGCCTCCTCCGGATCGACTACTCCCGCTCCGTCGGATGGTTTGCAACCTCTACCATTTACCCCTCTGTTTCTCTAGTAGGAGTTGCGATAGGGTTTGTTACAACTACTGTAAATCGAGTTCTCGTTTTCCTTACTGAGAAACTACCCGATCTAATGAATCAATGAACGGTGGAATCCAACAATGGTACCAGAGCCATGGTATATGAACGAAGAACCCTAGATCGGGTAAATCGATTCTAAATCGGGGAAGAAACAAAGAAACAAAAGCAACCCGATTCTAGATCAGGCAAAGAAAGGTTCAACGGAACCCTAACCCTAATAAAAAAGGAGGGGGATACGCCAGCGCCTGGTGCAAGAGCCTAACAGCAGGCTCTCGGCAAAGATGACGGCGTAAGGGTGCCGTTTGTGGGGGTTGAGGCTTTGCCGAGATTTTTTTTGTTTACCGAGAGCCGTTTGTGGGGGTTGAGGCTCTCAGGAAAGCATATGACGCTCGGCAAAGATACTGTTTCCGGTAGTGCCTCAACTCCCGCACCTCCCTCCTCCTCTCAGCGTGGGCAGGGTGCGGGCACGGTGTTCCCAGCGAGGGTGGCGGCCCAAACGGCCCCAGCGACCCCGGCGTGGGCAGAGGTGCGGGCGCGGCAGCCCTGGCGACCCCGGCGCGAGCGGGGGTGCGGGCGTGGCGGCTCCGGCCACCTCGTAGCAGGCGGGTGGCACGGGCACGGCAGCTGCGGGCACCCTGGCGCGGACGTGCGGCTCGGACTTGCCAGCCCCGGCGTGCCCCCTCCCACGCCGACCCCAGCGCGGCGTCCCCAGGCGGCGCTACAGGCAGCAAAAGGCGCGAGCGGCGGGTCGAGCGGACGCCGGAGGCTGGCTAGCAGCACGACGCTGTGAGCCGGACGCACCCCTTTGAACTTTGAATGCTTCTTGATGTGGATCTACGGCAGGTTTGAACAGTACAAGCTAATAAGAACTTGCACATTTGTACAAATCCATGCAGAAACTTGTGAAAATCCTAGGAAATTAATTGTAGATCCAAGTAGTGTGAAATTAATTTTGTTAGATTCATAATTTTATCCTCTACCCATGGAAAATATGTTTGCATATGTTACTCTAGCCAAAATTTTCTTTATTTATTATAATGTGCAGAATTTGATAAATGCAAAAAAAAATCCCTAGGGCTCTACAAATTGCAACACCAATTTTATTGGATCTGTTGTGATGTGTCCTTACCTGGAGCAATGCATATGCACAACCATATTTGCATTATAATGATTTATATGCTTTTAGTTGCCTTATGTTAAGAAAAATATTAAATTTTTGTAGACATTAAATAGTATCTTTGCATTATGTCCTGTTGAATAGTTTGGCAAAGGACCACCTGTAGTCGTGCACCTATGGCTATCATGGTTCCTCACAATTTTTGATAGACTCATACTTTATCAGAGTGGTTTGGTTTAGCAAGTGTAGAACCTAGGTAACAGGATTAACTTCTAGCTTAGCTTCTGGAAGCTTGCTTTTCCTGTCAGGTGACACTAGCTTGTATTTTATTGCACTATAGACTGCATCTAAAAATTGATTGCTTCTTGGTGTGATCATACATCACTACTGAAAAACTAAGATTCGCCGAGTGTTTTATAGTTTGCCGAGTGTTAAAACGCGGACACTCGGCAACAACATCATTTGCCGAGTGTTAGAGTGAAAACACACGGTAAAAACCTCACACTCGGCAAAAAAAATAGTTTGCCGAGTGTTAACACACGGCAAACAAACACACACGGTAAATGTACCACTTTGCCGAGTGTCAACACTCGGCAAATAAAAACACACGGCAAACGCTTCAATTTGCCGAGTGTTAACACTCGGCAAACGTATACACACGGCAAAGGTTTGGGGGTTAGCCGCCGTCAGTGGTTTGCCGAGTGTGGTCCGTTAGCACTCGGCAAAATGGCTAGTTTGCCGAGTGTCAACCAAAAACACTCGGCAAAGTGTCCTGTTTGCCGAGTGTTTCTCTGGGACACTCGGCAAAATAAATTTTTTTTTTTGCTTTTGGCTTCCAATTTTTTTTCTTTAGGTTTCCTACGTTACCTTGACCAACATGCTGGAATTTGACACAATTTTAAGACAATTTGCTATATTTCTTTAGTTTATTTCTTTCTTTGAATTTTTTTGGAAAATGTAAGTTTGAACTGTAATTGCACCGAATAATGATATTTCATGAATGAAAAAATGATATTCATGTAAATGACTGTTGTTTGAGGCCGTATCCAGGAAGAGACCCGAAATTTCGCACATCTTCTTCACGAAACATGACCACGAACTTGTGGACGAATAGTTTTAAAATTGTATAAAATTCAAACGAAGTCCGAAATTCATGAAACTTGTAGACAAGTCATGATATCATATGTGGATGTGGTGATAAAAATTTGAGAAGATTTCGAGCATGTCGTCACGTACACTGCTTAGAAATCCTCACATCTCCGCATGTGATATCATGGGAGCAAGTCTGACATGTTAGGGTTTGTAAGCAGTGTACGTGACAACGTGCTCGAAATCTTCTCAAATTTTTATCACCGCATCCTCATGTGATATCATGACTTGTAGACACGTTTCATGAATTTCGGACTCCGTTTGGATTTTATACAATTTTAAAACTATTCATCCACAAGTTAATGGTCTAGTTTCGAGAAGAAGATGTGCAAAATTTCGAGTCTCCTCCTGGATACGGCCTCAAACAACAGTCAGTTACATGAATATCATTTTCGCATTAATGAAATGTCATTATTCGATGCACTTTCAGTTCAAACTTACATTTTCTAAAAAAATAAATGAAAAGAAATAAACTAAAGAAATATAGCAAAATTTCTTAAAATTGTGTCAAATTCTAACATGTTGGTCAAGGTAACGTAGGAAGCCTAAATAAAAAAATTGGAAGCCAAAAGCAAAAAAAATAAAATATTTTGCCGAGTGTCCTAGAGAAACACTCGGCAAACAGTACACTTTGCCGAGTGTTTTTACTGGACACTCGGCAAAGTTGCACTACCGGAATCCGGTTCTTTGCCGAGTGCCATGTGGTTTGCCGAGTGTTTTTTTAGACACTCGGCAAAGAAGCTCTTTGCCGAGTGCTAAATAAAAAACACTCGGCAAAAAAAACACTCGGCAAAGAAGCTGCTTTGCCCAGTGCAAAAAAACACTCGACAAAGACATTCTTTGCCGAGTGCCAAAAAAACGCTCGGCAAAGAAGCTGTTTTGCCGAGTGCCAAAAAAAAAACACTCGGCAAAGAAGGTCTTTGCCGAGTGTTTTTTTTGGCACTCGGCAAAGCAGTTTTTCAAAGCACATTTTGAAGCCCTAAATGAATTCAAATTAAAAAGTTTTTAACTACAAAGTTTCATAACTTCTTAAGATCTATAAAGTTTATTTTGGTCATTTCTTCATTCGATAAAGCGATAGTAACGTTGTTCACAAAATCTACACGTCTCTCATATAGTTTTATAAAACTACAAGAGAGATATATAAGATTTGTGAATAATGTTCGAACCACGATCTCAGATAGAAAAACTTCCTAAATAAAAATTGTAGATCTCGAAAAGTTATGAAACATTGTAGTTGACAACTTTTTAATTTGAAATCATGTTGTCATCCAAAACTGCATCCGAATTTCAAAAATTTAAAATTCGAATTTTTCAAAAGACCTCGGATGGAAAAACAACCAAAATAAACTTTGTAGATCTCGAAAAGTTATGAAACTTTGTAGTTGATAACTTTTTAATTTGAAATCATCTTGTCATGCAAAACTATGTTTGAAATTTAAAATTTTAAAATTCGAATTTTTGAAACGACCTCGGATGGAGAAACTTCCTAAATGAAAATTGTAGATCTCGAAAAGTTATGAAACTTTGTAGTTGACAACTTTTAAATTTGAAATCATCTTGTCATGCAAAACTACGCTTGTTTATATTTTGCCGAGTGCCAGAACCTAGACACTCGGTAAAGTGTAACTAAATATTTTTTTGTTTTTTTTAAAAAAATCAAAAACTTTGCCGAGTGTCAGATCTGGAGACTAGGCAAAGTTTGAAATAGACAATATTTTTTGCTCTCGGAATGACCCAACAAGCACTTGGTAGCAATTGTTTCTTTTTTCTATATAATTTTAATAAAGCGGCACTACATGTTTCACATAATACCATAGTTGGTGCATTTTAATTATTACATGTAATTTTGTTTTAAAAAAAACATTGCAGTCAACCATGAGTAATGGATAGGCTAGACTCTAAAAAAATCGGACGGTAAAAACTGGCGGGACAAATGAGCCGGCAAAAACTCGTGCGGTGCAGTCTCGGCGGGACAAACATGCTCCTGTAGCAGAAAAATTGGTCATGCGCGCCAGTAGCGAATCGTTTCGCAATTCGCATCAGTGTCCGCGCGCTCGCAGATTATAGAGAACGAAAATCACAGGCCAAAAAAAAGAAAAAGGAAAACCCCCGCCTGGCTTATCTATTTGCACGCCGCACCGCACAACCTACCTCCCTGGCTCCCTCGCAATGCGTCACGGCCAGCCGCCGTCTCCCTTGTGCCGCTCGCCCCTCGCTCGCTGCTCGTGGCGCCTGCCACCGGCTCCCTCAGGAGCTCGCCGCCCTCTCCTCCCTCTGCTTCCACCCAGGGCAGCGGCCTCCTCTGGTCCTCCCCAACCCTAACTCGTGGCCCTCTGCTACATTCGCCGGATTCGCGTAGGCTCATGAAGCCGCCGCACGAGCTCGGCCCTTGGAGGAGATGACGTGGCCCCGGGAGGAGGCGGCGGCTGCGTGGCTCAGGCCTGGAAGACGGGCGCGGGTGGCGGTGGCCGCATGGCTCGGGCCTTGCAGGGCACTACGGGCTGCTGCGGCCACGCGGGCTCAACTGCATCCTCTGTATCCTATTGCACTCTAGACTGAAAAATTCATTGTCAATCCCAGTGCTTTCGATGGAGAGGTAAATGGTTCAGCAAAACTTTTAATTGTTATCTTTATGAGTTTGGTTGGGTTCATGATACAACCGTCAGATCTGAAATTGTGTATTTAGTTTTAAGCAGCAACTAGAAGTTTAGTTGTCAGATCTGAAATTGCGTATTCATTTTTTAAGCAGCTACTGAAAGTTTTGAAGATCGACTTTTTTAACTCAAAAAAAATCAGTAGGTGCTTTTCTTGAGCTAGTTGTGAGGATTTCTGAACCTAGGCATCCTAACATATTTGGTCTGAACTAAGGCATCCTAGCAATATTTTGATATTTTATTTTCTCCAGAAATTGAAGGTTCAACATTGTTGTTTTATTTCGATCTATAGGTTTATAGTCTTTAAATGTCTGATATTTAGTCTGTTGATGCATCTTTTATATCGTATAATTAATCTGTTGATGTACTCTTCCTTGCATTGAGGCATTGTCTTGAACTGATGCAAGCAGATCCTAAACTGTGCATTCCATTGGCGGATAAATTATGTGCATGTGTGACCATCCTAAACTAAAACAAATGCATTCTTCCATTTTCCAGGCAGAGTGGGAGCCAACAGGAAGCTTGTTAGAAATGCTTGTTAGAAATGAGACATTACTTGGTGCAATTTATCTTATCTATTGGAATAATCTTAATTTTGGATCATATATATTTCAAGCTAATGAAATGTATTCAGTAGCATGTCTCATGAAGAAAAGAAAATAGAAAATTAGCCTCCATTTTCCTGCATTCTGTTAAATGAGATGGGTAAAGATGCTATCTCATTCTTGTCATGGGCAGCTGAGCCTGAGATGGAAAAGAGAAAGCTAGTAACTCTTGTTGCAACCTCCCTGCAGAATTATCTTCGCCAGGTGTGTGACCTCTGTACCTTCATGGAAATCTTCCAATCATCAATTCTACGTAGAGCTGCATGTTATTGCTTCTAGTTTTGGATAACACATAGTTGTATATGCTGTGACTGTGAGCATGCTATTGTAGTTTATTTTTTCTCCATGCCCCGTTGTTCACCGTGGCAGCACCAGTGTGCCGTCAGCTCAGCAAGAATGGCAGCACCTGGCGCACTAGGACTTCTCCATGCCCCGTCATTCACTGCGGCCAAGCGCCGGCAGGGGCCGTGCCGAGCACCCGTTGTGTTCAGCTTCTTGATCTTTTAGATATGTCAACTGTTGAATCGGTACATTGCATATTGGCATGCTGTCTGGATACTGACCAGACAAACTTTCCAGTAAAAACAATGTTATTTGCTTTTTGCTTGATATTCTCTCTATTCACAGTTCCTAGGAAGCATGTAGGAGCACTTCATTTCTAGAGCTTCTGTTAAAATAGTTAAACTGTTGCAATATTTTCTACCTAAGAAAATGTTTCTGATGACTACCTGTTCTGTATTTTTACATGGGTTTTAGAATGTCGCACCATCAGGTCACATTGATTGATTTTCTATGGACAAGCTGCGTGATGAAAGGTTGGGATTTTGTATGTCACACTAGCAGCTCTGTGTCTGTGATGATCCCTATGCTCTGTACCTAGGAAAAAACTTGGGAAGAAAAATTCATGCCCATATTTTTTTGGCTTGTATAATCTCGGTGAAATTGTTAGGACAGATGGTTAATGGTTAATAACCTCTGTTAATTTGTTTGAAAAGCAACATGTTCCATTTCTTTGTACTAAAACTTTATCACGCTGCTCATAATTGGTTTGTAATATGCTTCCTAAATCTACTTATGAGATAATTAGCAATATTCTTTTCTGTTATGATTCTCTTGAATTTAGTACCGATATGTACTGATATTATTTGAGAAAAAGATAGAAGATGTGTGAGTATGACTAATTGGTGATAACATGTTGTTTGATGCTTGCAGGACTGCAGGTAGCTGTGTTGGCTGCTAGCTGGTAATAAAACACTCAATGTATAGCAAGGTAAAGACTTTTTAAGAAATCTCCAACTTGTATACATGTACCTTGTAATGAGGTGGCCTTGTACTATATAATGAGGTGGCCTTGTACTATATAATGAGGTGGCCTTTTACTGTATGGTCTGTAGTAGTCACCAATAGAAAACAATACTTTTTCTTTCAGTTCCACACATTTTATTCACACTCATGGTATTACAATTAAACTGAAATGATCTGTGCTCTCTCATGTTGACTGGCTGCACCTGTTATATGTTCATTACTATTGGTGTTGAATGTGATATATCTTGCTGATCTCTCATGTACTTTGAGGCTTGACTGGTACCAATCTAAGATGAGTAGATAGCTTCTAGTGTCAACTTATGTGAATATTTGCCATACATGTTTGTCCTTCTCATTGTAAAGAAACAATGTTTAATTTCTATTAATTTCATAACTGTAGTAACTTCTCATACTGAATGGTACGTAAGAAAATTAAAACCTGCATAGTTTTAGACAACTCCTTGTGAGTTAGGAGTTGCAGTTAACCATAGCAACGGATGTACTGTACCCATACTAAATTAGCATCTCGAATATTTTCTGTACACTGACTTAACATCGACATGAGCAGTGTTGCATCTGTTGTCACAACTGCAAATAAGGTGTGAATGATGCATCCACCTTTCAATCGGCTGCGGCATCGAATCACGTTGGTGGGTCATCGACATCATAGTTTGGAGGGTCTCCGGTATCACAAGTTGCGCCAAATCAGCTCGAAGGGTCACCGGCATCACAAATTGCGCCAAATTGATAGGAGGGTCGCCGGCATCAAATCTCGGGCCTCCTCACCCCCTATAATCGCCGTGAGCAGCTTGCTGTGAACTTCAGTTAAGATATTTGGTTGCAGACTTATCAGCTTGTGAACTTGTGGCATATTTGGACTTTTGGTTATGAACATGTCATATATGTGAACATGTGTGTTTGTGGCATATTTGAACTTGTGAGCTTGTTGTGATTGTGATTTATGACTCCTATGATAAATGTGTGGTGATTTAATACGATATATATTATATTTGTGCATTGTGTCGCAAATGGAACAAACAAAAAAATGCAGATTTTGGTCAGTTTGCCGAGTGTCAACTCCATGACACTCGGCAAAATGACCACACGGGGCATGCCTGGGAACACACTTTGCCGAGTGTCAAAGAGCTGACACTCGGCAAAGTATGCACAGTTTGCCGAGGGTCAGCTCTCTGACACTCGGCAAAGCGTGCACAGTTTGCCGAGTGTCATATGTTTGACACTCGGCAAAGTTTACATAGTTTGCCGAGTGTAACACGCGGCAAACTATGTAAACTTTGCCGAGTGTCAAACATATGACACTCGACAAACTGTGCACGCTTTGCCGAGTGTCGAACGGTTGACACTCGGCAAACCGACCGTTAGGATTTTATCCGCTAGCGTCTTCCTTTGCCGTGTGACGTTTTTGACACTCGGCAAATGCTTTGCCGAGTGTCCGACGTTTGACACTCGGCAAAGCGTGCTTTGCCGACCAAGCTTTTGCCGAGTCCAGTTTGCCGAGTGCGGCACTCGGCAAAGCGTTTGCCGAGTGTTTTTGACGCTTTGCCGAGTGTCCTAGGCACTCGGCAAACTGCTCGAATCCAGTAGTGCATGAATGATTATTTTTAGCTATGCGATCTTGGGCTTAAGGCAAAATAAATCAGAACAAAGAACTTGTATTATGTGTCCTTTGTCATTTCTATTCTATATGCGGTGAGTGGCTCGGGGCGTGGGAGTACAAGGACCTAGGGTTCATCGGCCTCGGCCTCTGCTTCGACTACAACACGATGAAGCTATGAAATGGATTTCTAGGATTAGTGGAGGCTTTGTGAACCTATGCTGATTGGACTATAAAATTTGAGGTTTGCCCTTAGCTCACAAGTTATAGATCATGTGGTGCTGATTATTCATTATCCTCACTATTTCGGTCTATCGTTTTGACTAGCCTCCCTAGTAGCGCTTAGAATTCCTGTTATCCAGATGCTACAAGGCCTTAATCTCGTTTCTATAAAAGCCGAGGAATGTTGTTCTTGAAGACAGAGTGAAAGAGCTGAAGCTAGATAGCTGCATTAGAATGAATTGGAAATATCATTCATGTCACATATTTCTCCCATTTTAATTTGTTTTTTTTTATTTGTGCTTTACACTTACATATTTATGTGTTTTGCTAATTGATATCTGTGCATGATTCATTCTGAAAAAAAATCCATAGGACCTGTGTATCCTCTTCCAAGTTTATGGTGTCTTCTTTTTTCAACATAGAGTTTGGATATAGTTACTAACATGTGACATCTGGTTCCTTCAAGCACTAATGCTTTCTTAGAGGTTCAACAAAAAAAGTACCTTCTTCTTTAACTTGGTTATCATGGATCATAAACATTGAGTCAAGTAGTCCTATTATTTTTAAAGTTAAATTTTACTCCAATCTAAAAAGAAAGGTTCTTTTAATTTATCATTCACCTCATAAAAGTTTAAGCTTCTTAATTCCAAGACTAGGTGGATTATGTTTACATACCAAAATTAGAGAACTAATTTTTCACATTTTTACCACTACTCTTGAACCATATGCTTAATAAACGCAAACCCATGATACGATATGGAATCATGGTAGCGACTATTTTAATTGTGTCAAATGTTGTACGGTTTACAGCTTGGTATTGCATTTCAACCATGCCTTTTGTGACTAGAATAGATAAAATAATGCCCTTCCTTAACCTTTCATTGCTAACAGGCAACACAATCAGCTGTGGGTCGCAACAATCACATCAACTGGCTATTAGATTTGTTTAATGTCATTTCTATTCTTTCTATGGTACTTATACAGATCATGCTCAGGGTGTCTGCCACCACGGAACAACGCCACCTCAGATTGCGTACGATCCTCAGGAGTGGGGAAAGAAATAATTTCTATTTTTCTCTAAATTTCAGTAGGGGGTCACAAACCTCCTGTAAAAAAAACTCTGAAGCTTCCTTGCTTCAATCTTTCTTGCGTGCATGCGTGAGAGGTTCTTTCTTTCTTTTGTGACATGGTCATTGGCTAATTGATTTCCATTCTACGCAGGTTAGCTGGAACAGGACATGAGCAAAATGTGTTGGAAATTAATTGATGTCTCGTGGATTTCAATTCTGATTCTATTTTAGTTTTTTTGCATGTGAATTTCATCCCATATCCTAATTTAGGCATTTGATATTTCTTCTATTTGATGGATTTTCCATACCCTACTTGCTTATAGCAGGCAACTGTGATGATTGGTTTGATTATGATAAATCGGTTTTATGCTCCATGACATGACTCCATCCAGGGGCAGTGGTGGAGTCAGCAAAGGGGACGGCTAATGATGCAGAGCATAGGCAAGTAACTCACCTTCAGCTCACTACCTATGCCAAAGAGATTGTAACAAACGTTAAGTGGTGACCGTGATTTCTAAAGGTTGACATCTGATCTCATTACTAAAATTGAATTTTTGTCCAATCCGTACCATCATCTCTATAGGAGTACTGCCAAGTGTCCACAACATAGGTTGTAAAGTCTCTCTGCTGCCTTTCCTGCTTTTTATATTTCTCAAAGACCATAAACTCACTTTGGAGTTCAGAAAAGATATAATATATTTAAGTGCAGCCACATTTTGTACGTAGATCCTACTTATTTTTCTTCAATTTTTAAGGATTCATACTACCATGATTTAATGCGATTCTAACTATCTACTGGAATACTCCATCTCTTTACCTCCTTTGAAATGCCTTCATTTCTAGAATATCATTATGATTGGAATATCCTACATTAATGCCTATGCAGTCCTTTCTACTCCACGTTGACATTGCGAGGTAGCCTAACAATGGCAGCTGCATGGCAATGCCGCACTTAGTTTCTAGTCTATTACAATAATAGTAGCTCACAATTTCTTATTTTATACATAGTTAGAAAGAAGAGGTTGAATGGCAATGACTCATACAATTGTATAGAAGTGAAAGGTTCTAATATGGCTAGAGGGGGTGAATAGCCTATTAAAAATTCTATGAACATACTAGAGCAAAAGGTTAGTATAACAAATGGTGAAATGCAATTTTGCTTTAGCACTACAAGGGTTGCAAGCCACCTATCCAACAATTCTAGTAACTATGATCACTATAACAATCAATGGCTAAGTGACTACGAGCTCTCAAAAGCTAGCTACACTAAAGAGCTCAACTAGGTGACAAGCTACACTAGCAAAGATGATACAAGCTCTCAAAACTAATTACACTAAAGAGTTTGTTACAACTAGTTTGCGGAATGTAAAAGAGAGATATATGATCTTTATACCGCCGCGTCGAGGAATGAACCAATCACAACAATATGACGACCAATCACCGGGAGAAATCTAAGGAATCAATCATAACGGAGACGCACGATTTTTCTCCCAAGGTTCACGTGCTTGCTGGCACGCTACGTCCCAATTGTGTTGACCAACACTTGGTGGTTCGGCGGCTAAGAGGTGTAGCACGAACCTCGTCCAACCTGTGGACACCGCAAGAACCTACCCACAAGTGAGGTAACTCAGTGACACGAGCAATTTACTAGAGTTACCTTTGGCGCTCCGCCGGGGAAGGCACAACACCCCTCACAAATCACTGGAAGGTGGCCAAGAACAAGCACCACTCTTGCCACAACTCCTCCACTACCTCCTAGCTGTCTAGGTGGCGGCAATCACCAAGAGTAACAAGAATCTCGCAGCCAATGCTCACCCAAGTGCCAACTACTCCCTCCATCCCAAATTATAAGGCATTCCAAGAATCTTGGAGAGTCAAAGGATCTCAAGTTTGACCAAATTTATATGATAAGATAATAATATTTATGACATCAATTAAGTATCATTAGATTCTTCATTAATTATATTTTTATAGTATACCTATTTGATGTTATAAATTTTTATAATTTTCTCTATAATTTTGGTCAAACTTAAGATGCTTTGACTCTCCAAGATTCTTGAAATGCCTTATAATTTGGAATGGAGGGAGTAGATGCAAACTCAAAAGCACAATGCACTTGGATCACTCAATCTCACTCTGGATTAGCAACCAAGCAAGGGAGATGAGTGGAAGGGAGTATGCAAACCTTAAGAGGATGTTAGGATGTCAAAATGTCCAAGAGAGTTGCCCTTAAGCTGCCAACAAGTATTTATAAGCCCCCTCAAAAGATAGAGGCGTTACAAACATGAAGGGGTACTCTGCGTACCGACCGGACGCGTAGGTCGATATGACCGGACGCATTGCCCTGCGTCCGGTCATCCTGTGCCATCCACGTGTCGCCCACGTTCAACATCGAACGCCCAATCTCAATGGTCACCTGCCATGTGCCAAGGGTCAAGAGCGACCGAACACGTAGGTGCAACGTACCTGACACACGGCCAGCATTCGATCGCTCACGCACACGCGCTTGCGAAGCCTGACAGGACGCGCCGCTCACTCGACGCACTGAACACTATAGGAGCTGTGTTCGATCGTTTCCAGTAAGGGTCCAAAGAGCAAAATTAGCGACCAGACGCGTCAGGTGGAGGGCAATCGGACGCACCTCAGTGTCTGGTCAACACTTCAAGTTTCACTGCTCTCGCGCGCTGCTGACGTCACTCAGACTGGACGCTGACGCATTGCATCCGGTTGCTCGCACAACTTCGCCTGTGGCTTGAACTGACCAGACGCGACCCTAGCGTCCGGTCAATTCGACCACCGCGTTCGGTTAACAGAAAATGGACATTTCACTTCCACGAATTCGCTGAATCCTACCGAGCTTGCTCGGCAAGAGGGAGAGAGGGTCGCAACCCCATCTCTACCGCTCAAACTCCATCTCCTTCGTAAATGTGCTAACACCACCAAGTGTACATCACCGTGTGCATGTGTGTTAACATTTTCCGCAATCATTTTGAAGGAGTTAAGTTAGCTCTCCACTAGATCTAAATGCATATGCAAATAAATCCTCATCTAGTGGCACTTAAGTGATCAATAGCCCTAGAAATTCTCCTCTTTATAGTATGGTTATCGATCCTAAATGTGATCACACCCTCTATGGTGTCTTGATCACCAAAAGCAAAACCCCTAGCAATATACATTTTCCTTGAGCATCGTAGGGTTGCTTGATCACCTCATCTTCATTTCCAAGTTAGGCTCCACTTCATGATCACCATCAAGAGCACTTGGCCACCTACACTTGGAGTGTACTAATCACCTTTGCTACACACACTTAGACACATGTGATTAGTACTAGGGTTTCATCAATTATACAAAACCAAACTAGGGCTTTCAAGAAGGTGTCTCATGATTCTAAATTTTAGCTTATGAAGCAGTTGTACACGAAACAAAGGTCTCTTTCCTTCATGACTGTCTCTGATCGATCATTGTCATATAAAAAATCATGTCCATTAGTATGAGACGATTTATAAGAGACGAACCATATACTTGATAGAACATATACATGTTCATGCAATCAATGGATGGAAAAGACCATTGCAGACATCCATGCATGTATAGATGGCCAAAGATCCTGAGGCCCATGGTAGGTTGTCTTGTGGGCCATGCGCCCATGGCAAGTCCCCTACCCCTGATTAATGGCGATCTTAGAGCAACCTGTTACCCCCACTCCTCGTATATAACCTTCAATCCTAGAAATCAAATCTTAGATCAGCATTTCTCTTCTGGTGCTACCACCTTCTGTTCCTCCCGTCTCTCTCTTCAACATCTCCTCCTCTCCCATGATCCCCTCCTGTGGGGACATCACGCCCCCAGCCGAGCACACGGAGGCGGCTTGCCCTGGTTGGTGTGCATGGAGGAGGCGACTGCTTGCTTCTGCTCTTGGGTTCTATTCTTTATTTGGTTGTTGATTTGATTTGATTCGATGTGATCGATCTATGCATGAACTATGAATGTGGAGGATAGATATGCAAATCCTGATCTAAAATTTATGCCTTCTTTTCATTTGTTGAGCTATAGTCAGGCCGACAAGTTGGGCTAGCATTGCATGGCTAATCTAGCCTAGTGGTTGTGCCTATGCCCGTGGTTTGGCACAGCTCGGCCCGATTACCATGATGACCAACCTTAGTCAAGTTGCGTCTTATAGACTGTCCATTTGGCTATCTATACATTTATAGGCTGCTCATTTAGCTATCTTTACATGCAAAAAAGGCTCATATATGTGCATGCACGAGAGAGTTATCGCAATGCCGCTACTACCACGCTACCAGACACTGTAATTCGACAGGCAGCTAGGAAGGGAATCTATCACTCATGCTTCTCATCACAGACGACAGGTGCATGAGTACACATGAGCGGAGCAACTACATCTGCATGCGAATCCGTGGACGATCGATGAACCGATGGACAATGGCAAACATATAGGATAAGTACATACGTACATAAATAGTACACACTACTACAGAAAACTTAACCGAGACGGGCAAAATCACTTAACCGAGGCGGTTTTTCCACCAAAAGGTCACGGTTAATTGTGCCTTAATGGAGGTGGTTGTCCGAGGCGATTGGGTTAAGAAAACTGCCTCGGTTAATAGAATTTAAAAAAATAACAAAAGCCCAAGCGAGCCCAATCGAGCCCGTCGTCGAGCCCAGTCGAGCCCGCTTGGACGCCGATCCTACTCACGCTGTCGGACCACCATCGGATCTGGATGTGGAGGTAGGAGTGGTCTCGCGTGCCGCTCCGCCACCAGATCCGCCTTGGGGCCACCAGGATCTGCCTTCCTGCACGGCCATCGCCGGATCCGGCCTCCCAGCACCATCTCTAGCCAGTTCCAGCCTCCCTGCGCCGCCCCCATCGAATCCTCCTTGGGGCCATCGGGATCCATCTTCCTATGCCGCCGTCAAGGGCTCCTACGTCGGCCCCCATCGGATTCGCCTTGGGGCTGCCATAGAGGGCTCCCTGTGTTGCCCCCAACCGGATCCTCTCCCCTACACCACCTCAACCAGATCTGCCCCCCTGTGCCGCCCCCAGCTAGAGAGGGAGGAAGGAGCACCACCGTGTGAAAGGTCCTTATTTGGTTTTGGTAATTGAGTGACAACCTTAGGTGGACTAATTATGTTTAAAGTGAGATACACAAGTAATTAGTTCACAGGTACATGTGTGTGAGCAATACTTGCCATGAAGGTGAAATGGCTCAAAAATATTACAAAGCTCACACATGTGATGAAGGAGCTCATTGCATATGAGACATGACATGGAGTCATGTGATCAAGGTGAAGAAGATCAAGACATGATTTGGCGCCGATGGACTGAGGCAACGGTGAAGAGCAAGTGAAGTCAAGATCGATGAACCAATATGGTCACATGATGATATGAGGTGGATCATATCATTTGGTGATATGGTTGGTGCATGTGTTGCATCAACATTGGAGGACATGGAATGGAATGCTCAAGGCAAAGGTATAACCTATAGGGCATTTCATTTCACTGGTCATAGGTGTGTAGAGAAGTTTATGACTGGGTTTAGGATAGATGGTTGTACTATCAAGAGGGGCAAACTTGTTTGCATATCGATCATCTAGTGCCACTTGAGCGATCTAACTTTGCATACGTGTTAGGATCGAGTGGCGATGTAAATTGAGTGGCTAACTCCTTAAAAATGATTGTAAAAATACTAACACACATACACATGGTGGTGTACACTTGGTGATGTTGGCACATTTGCAAAGGAGGAGAAGTTGGAGTTGTGGATCAACTCAGCGAAGAAACAGAGGCGAAAAGTGGTCATTGGAGGTGACCGGACGCTGGCTCCGAGGGGACCTACGCATCCGGTCATAATCTGCAGTGAAGAGCGTGGCGTCGGTCTCTGACCGGACGCTAGCTCAAGTTGTGACCTGACGCTATGGTGGCGAGTCCGGTCGCATGTGATGTATGGTGATGTAGCACGGGTAGTTGAGGCAGCGAGGACCTGACACTCTGCTATGTTCGGTCAGGGAGGACCTGACGTGCCTAGTCATGTTTTAGCCCCCTTGGGAACTCTCTGTTCATGACTAGACTCGGTGGCTCGTGCGTCCGATCATTTCATGGTTGCTGCGTCTGATTGTGCAGAGCTGTGGCGCAAAGAGGATCAGAGTCAGGCACCTGCGCGTCTGGTCTCAGTGTAGTGGTGTGTTTGGTCGTTCTTTTGACCATTGGTGCACTTGCTAGCCATTGGAGATCGATGCTCAACATTTGAAGGAGGCGACACTTGGACGCATCCAGATGACCAGACTCTATCGGGTACGTCTGGTCATTATGGACAGGCGCATCCGGTCACCTCGCAGAAAACCCAGTGAAGGGGTAACAACTCTTTTTAGCCCTTGGGGCTATAAATAGAAGTGTTGGTCGGCCTTTGGCTGAGAGCTGAGCACCCTTGAGCCTTGGTGGCTTGTGTAGGTGTGCTTGGGAGCCCTCTAACTCACTCTTGCTTGAAAGTGTTCATCCGATTGAGTGAGTGAGCGATTCTAGTGTGATTGCATCATGAGGTTGCATCAAGTGGCACTAGGTGATCGAGTTGCAAGCTGGTGGTGCTTGTTACTCTTAGATGTGGCCACCTCCTAGACGGCTTGGTGGCTTATGACTCAGTTGAAGCACGCAAGAAGATTGTACGATGCTCCGGAGGAGGATTTATGAGGGGGATTGTGCTTGCCCCGTGGGCACTAGTACAGAAAACTTATTGGAGGTAGGCACTTTTGGTTATTGGAGGCGGGCAAAGGCAACCGCCTCCAATCAAAGGTCATGGTTAATCATGACTGATTGGAGGTGGTCGCTAGTGCCCAGCTCCATTAAAACTTAACAGAGGCCGGCGCCATAAGGAAACCGCCTCCGTTAATCGCCATAACGGAGGTGAGCCCTCCATTAAGATTTTAATGGCAGCGGGCAGCCTAAGTGGCCTGCCTGCATTAAGATTTTAATGGAGGCGGTGAGCTGCTTTAATTTGCCCGCCTCTGTTATTTATTTCCCATTTAATTAAAAAAAAGCTTCTACAATTTGGATTTGGATTTGAATTTCAATTTCAATTTCAATTATATTTTCACAGATCGGACACATAAAAGTAGACATATATAAACACATATTATGCACCATAAACATATAACACATTCTCATTAGTGTCGTCCATTGTCTACCATGCATGCAACATCATCTAAGTTAGAAGTTAGAAGCAGATGTATGAGAAACTAAGGTGTACAACACCAAAGTCCTGCTATCATTTCCTAGAAAAGAGGTCTGGCAATAGGTAATCAGTGAGGTTTAGCCCCCCTTGCTCTAGTTTCTGATTTTCTTATATTTTTCATTCATAGCTAGGTCGCTTTCCGTGTGGAAGAACGGCGGTCGCCCTTCATGCGCGGACTCTGTGACAAACTTACAATTGTCGGCGACTGTTTGTTTGAAATTTTGGTCGACCTTCTCCTTTTGCCACCAACCTTGTGCTTTCTTGAGCTACCGCTAGCTGCTACTAAATCTGGTGCACGTCCTCAGATACTCGCAAACATAGAATCCACACATAACTGAACTAAAGGGTTGTTTGGTGCACTGCAAGATATATAGTACACAATCATTAGAGCAGTAAGTAGTAGTAGTAAGTAATATAGTAGTACTAAGTAGTAGTAGCAAGTAGAAGTAGTAAGTAGTAGCAAGCAGTAACTAGTAAGTATTGTAGTAAGTATAGTAGCAAGTAGTACTAAGTAGTACTAAGTAGTAGCAGCAAGTAGTACTAAGTAGTGTAGCTGTAAGTATTAAGTAGTAAGTAGTGTAGGAAGTACAACTTTTCATATACTTACCAGGAATTCACGCCTGATTTTCAATTTTGTGCCATTCTATGGCAGAACCTCCTAAATTATATGGCCCACATGCACCTGTCATTGTCCCAAAGACCTCTAATGGCTATGCATGTGTTTCAGATAACTTAAAAAGTCTGTCGGGTGTCCTCGGGAAACCCGAATCATCCACGATCTTTCGAGCAGGATCACATTACAGAGGTATTGCAGTATTACAACAGTTTATATAATAAATTACATTAGAGTAAAAGTGCAAAAGTCTTACATAACATAAGTTTACAAACCATTTGTTCTAAATCTTACAAACCTTAATTTTAGTTATTACAACCATACTAGTGGAGTAACATTAGTAACTTTATTACAGATCACCAAAACGGAGTACCCTGCCCAAGAGCCAAATACACTACTCCTCGTCGCTTACCGCAAAGACTGTCATGTAGCAGGGTCCGAAACACACCTGCTCATGAGACGTACCTGCAACAAGGGTTTAACAAACCTTGAGTACAAAAATACTCAACAAGACTTAACAGACAAAAAGGGAGAAGACTCAGGAATGCAGGCTTAGGGGAATCAAGGTGAGGTTCCAGCTAGAATCAAAGTTCTTTTGCATAAAAGCTACTAGCAATGGGTCCTTAAGATCATTGTTTTAACTCATCAGTAAACATTAGTAGAATCTAAATGATCCTATTCTAGATCAAGTAACTCATACAACTTCTTTCTTAAACCTTAACCAATGTTCCACTTGTTATCTACGATGATGAACAGATAATCGAGTCTCCATATCCGAAGAGCAATGACAATTCGAATTGATTATACCCAGCTGGGGATTCCTAACCACATGACATATGTAGGACTCTAACCTAGATATATCAACCTTCACCCAAATTCTCCAAAACGTGACTAGGTCCAGCGCCACCTGAGAGTACAGTACACGTCCAATCCAACTCTTGGCCACGATGGTACACACTACTCTCGCCATCTCTCCACTCCCAATGCGCGGTTGGCCATTCACATGATAGAATTACCGAGGTCTTAGGCTTACCGGAGCATGTGGCCAGTTGCAAAGTCTCGATGCACACAATTCAATCAATGGTACGGTCCTTAATCGACATAGGCAAAAACACTATATTGAGACTCTTTTCCAATGCAAGTTACCCATCCGGCCTCAATTCATTATCATGTCTCATTATCCAACAGGTGATGCCAACTTTAATCATTTGGAAATATTTCCTTTTAAAGCCTATCTCATTAAGCAAGGTTAAGCATATCTAAGCCTTTTCAAATAAAAACAGGTATCAAGGATGATATTGAGTAATCAAGGTTGGTAATGCATCAATTAGGATATCACTCAACTCCTAATCACCTAATGCAACATTTCATAAGCTTAAGTGACATAAGATTCATAAATCACAAGGTAGGGTTTAATGCATCCAGGGCTTGCCTTGGTCAACGGAAATCTCAGGTTCAGGGTCAGTCCCACAGATGTCAAATCCAACCTCTACTGGTAACTGTCCTTCTTCGGGGACTGGTTCGACAACGTTTACCTCCTCGTTCAACATGATGAAGTAATAAACATGATGCTTGATGATGGTATGACCAGATTAAGAACTTGAGTACAACTTTCCTTCATGGTACAGTTGCAAGCCAACAAAACCCACTAACTAAGTTCATTAGGGTTTCGACAAGTTTTATTTCACATGAAATGTCATTAGGGTTCACTAATTACATGTTAAACATGAGCTCAAACAATAAAGTAACATGCTAAGGATCATCATGTGTTAATGACCCAAGGTCAACAATCAATTCCAAAGTCAAACTAAACCCTAAGTCATTAAGGTTAATTGCTTGGTTAATTAATGAATTAATTAAGCATAAAATTAAGTATAAAATCAACTTTGTCCAATTGAGCCCAAAATTTTTACTTAAGTTGCTTACATCATGACTAAGTGGCAAGACAAATTTTATAATTTTTGGACAATTATTTTAGCCTAGAAAAATAATAGAAGTTGCATTTATTAATTGAAAGAGCTAATTTTTACTCATAAGAAAAGTACTGAAATTGACCGGTTCATATTTTTCCTAAATAGAGTATAGCATGAAAAGGCCACACACAAAATTTTATATTTTTACCATGCTTCTAGAATTAAATATGAATTAACAAACTTAGGATTGAAATTTATTTTCTAGAAGACATAAAATCCTTTTCAGAGCAAAACCGTTTCTCACCCAACTCCCTCCTTACCCACGGTCATTGACCAAAGGGGCCCGGGTCAAACCCCGACCCAGCCTAGCTTGACCGTGACACGCCGGCGGGTAAGCCGAAGAGCTCACCGGTGGCGCGTCGACTGGCGGCGAGGACTTCACCATTATGCTCCCCAGAAGCTCCCGCACACACCCACGCTACTGGTTAAACGTCTCAGGCTTCTTGGCAAACCCGATGTCGACCAAGGCGTCTCGGTGATGCGATGCATGGCAACGCGGGTGTGGACATGGTGCTCCAGCACGAGCTCGGCCGAGATAGATTCAGGTAAGCATCAGGGGGTGATGAGTAGACGAAAATGATAGGAGATGGGGCAGGGAATGCTCAGGTGGAGCCTAGCCACGGTGGATGCGGTCATGGTAGTGCCCTAGACCGACCGCGAGGAAGATGGCGGTGCTCAGCTGCTCCGAGAGGCTAGAGGCAAGGCAAGCAGCTCTGGGAGATGCGCAAGGATGCGGCAGAGCCTGGTGCAGGGGAAATTGGATGGAGATCGAGCACACGCGATGAATTTCACCGACGAGAAAGGTGCGGCCAGCGAGGGCGATGCATCTACAACGGCAACTGGCACAGGGGATGGTTGCAGTGGCAAGAGGTGGTGGGAGCGAGTCACTAAGGTGCACCAGAAACAGGCAAAGTCATGCGTGCGAGCTATTGGGCTGTGGTGATAAGGCGACGATGAATTTCACCGGCAGGTGAGCTATGGGTGTGTGGTGGCAGTGAAACAGGGGAAGGAGATGACGGTTGGCGGCTTGGTCCAGATAAGAGCGGGCGAGGCGGCAACTCTGTGCCAGCAGCTGCTTGAGCTTGGCCACGCAAGCACGTGCATGTCCATGGGTGGAGAAGCTGTGCGGGGAAGCGGCGGTGGTCGCCGGAGCAAGCAGGCAGACAGGACACAACGAGCACTGTAGATGACTGACAGCGCCACTTCTGTGCTCTCTAACTTATGATTTCTCTATTAAACTCAACAAGCACCCTTAAACAAAGTTGTTCCCTAAACTAAAATCTACAACTTTGGTTAAAGGCACAAGACCCAGAACTTGATAGTTTGAAAGATTTTGAATTCCAAAACAGGGTACAGTGAAACTGGAAAGTGAATGCAGCTTCAGGTTTTGAAACCTATTTTTCTAAAGCAAATTTAGGAATTAATTAGTGAACAATTATCAATCAAACATATCAACTAAGTGTACATCATCATAATTCAAGTATAGGACCAATCAAAGCAAGAAAAGATAGACACATTTAGTTATGCAAAATCATTTAATTAAACCCCAAAGATTGAACTTGGTAACTAAATTTCAGGGACTTAACCAACAAGCTAAGTGTGAGGCTCTAGTTACATAATTCAATTTTTGAGTTCAAAATTAAGCATGTGTGATCTGAAAACACTCCTCAACTTTGCTTCCATGTTAAAGAACATATTTTAAACAACAAAGTTTATTTAAACAAAACTTTTATTTGTTTAAACCAATTCACATATATAAAATAACTAAGTACCCTAATCAACATTAATGACATCATTTCATGTAAATTGTAAAACCTCACATATGAAACATATCTTATGTACATGGCACGACTAAAACATAGCATGGGCACATTTATGAAACACTACAAGGCAACACATGAAACAAGGCATATGCAACATAGTCATGCCATTAAGGAAACATTCATTGCTTTAATGAAACATTACTATGCAACATAAGAAACATGTGATTGCTATAATTGAAACATAGGGTGCATTTATGCAACAATGTTGTATGATTATGCAAGATGATGCTCATGACCAAGTTTTAGTTACTTTTAACATCTGGGATGTTACACATTCTTCATCTTTTTTTTTCTCAGATCTGCGATCATAGCACTCGGGATCTTGCACGCACTTCTCATAAGTGTTGTATGAAAAGTCATAGTATCAGCGACAATTAATTTGAACACATATGTTAACTGTAAATGAGTAAGTATCATCACTTACTATCTCAAACATCCCTCAAAATCCTTGTAGCCTGCTTTGTTTGTACCCCGAAGAGAGTCAAACATGCAGGCCCTTCCATCCCGAGGATAGATTATGAAAGCAATCCAGTGGCCCATGATGCCCTTCCACCACCATTCACACAATATAGAATTGACATGCTCAAATATGACAAGTCATGATCTCATGAGCTATATATATATTGACTTACCCGAACTGGTGGGCGGTAATGATACACCCATTTCCCTTGATCTTCATGGCGCGAAGCATGTACATTGACGCCCGATACTTATACTCAATTTCCGCATCTATCTGGTATTGCTTTCTCTCCTCATTCAACTTCACTAGGTTGTCACTATGGTCGGGTATATCATAACCCACGATGGGTCTCTCAGTAATAAACATCGGATTGAGATAGATAATATCCTTACCAAATTCTTTGCTTACATAGGCTTGCATCCTGCAAGGAGAAGCCGTCATGGCATTATTTGTATATTTTTCCTAAAGTACCTCCAACGATGCAGTGGTGTCAAAGCCGTAACTAACTTACATGGCAAACATGGTGACTTGTTGTATGTCAAGGTCCTTTTGCCTCAATAATCTATGCATGTCATGGAAATCTACGATGACTTCACCATCCTTCTCCATGTGGAAGAGGTCCGCTGGAATCTTGATGAGAAAGTTATGCAAGCCAACTTTCGCCGCTTCCATGTACTAGATGTGGAACCTCCTTACCTCCCACCTCTCTGCAACGAGGTCGCCCAAGGTCAACATGAACTTGCCATGCATGTAGTTTTCGAGGCAATCATCTGACCGGCCCTAGATCTATGGTGGTGTTTTTGGCATGTGACATGTACCGGGGCTTAAGATGTTAGCGACTAGAAAGCATATAACATCTCCAATTGAATTATAGAGTATGACTATGTTTGAGGGTAGCAAACCTTTCAAACGTAGTTGAGTAAGGGTACTTGTCGGCTATTTGATAGGTTGCCCAACTCGTCTTGGTGTTGTTGCAAGGTATGGCTTCCTCTTCCTCTTCATCTGCAGACTTCCTCGATAGGGGAGGACATTGGCCCGAGCCCTTGTTCGAACCACTTGCAGACGGTGGTGTCACATCACCCGATGCTGCCCCTGTGTCTCCATGTGCACTGCTCTTGTCGGTAGGCGGACTATCTCAAGGACTATTGGCTAGGCCATTGGCATTGTCATTGCCATTGCCGCCGTTGTCATCATCGTCGTCGTTAGGGTCATCGCCCGGTGGGGACGAGGATGGGTGCGAGGGCTGTGACAATGGCGTCGGCATCTCCAGCACAATATTTGCCTTGTTCCATAGCACTTGCAAGCCCAATGTACCACCGAGCAACCTAGTTCCATCATCCGTTGGAATGTCGATTTCTTCCTGGTCGTACTAGTCATTCGTCCACAGCACGTCCACCCTTGCATAATCGGGCGCGATGGGCCTGCCATTGTACATGGCACCGCTATCTAGTGGCAGTGTCATTCCTTGGGCCACTGACTTCTTCCTCCTAAACCTATCGAAGGGCATCTCGAGTGTGCATAATGTTCTTTCCATGATGTCATCGACCGGGTACCTTTGGAGTTGTCCAGTACCCAGCACCAGCTGCCCTTGTACATCGGATGGACCCTCTTGTAGCAGCACGCCATCCTGGCGAAACATCTTCCTCCTCATCTCCACAATCTTGGGGTCAGTGCTCATGAATGCGTCCAATACGGACTTGTTGATCATCTCCTGCATTGCCTCATCTCTGCCTTTCTGGATGAGCCCTTCCTTGTACCTCTCCCTCATGTGGTAAGTGCTGGTATCGGATTGCCATGAATCCACGGTCTTTCAGCTCTTCCTTGAGGCTAGGCCACAGACGTGGCCACGGTGCTTGGGGTTTCCTAACACCATGGTTAGTATGTCCCTCTCTCTATGAGGCTCGAACTCCCCGCTCTTGGTGGCTGCAGTGACGTCCAAGATCCTCTTTTCCGCCTCCTCGATATGCGGCTTGTTGAACTTTGTCTTGCCCTCCTTTAGCTTTTTTGGCTCGTGGCCTTTGAGGAAGTCTCATGACCTCAAATCACAATCTTTGTATGGATCTGGCAGCCCAGCCACAGCTAAAGCCCTTTCTTCTGCCCTCCACCTCGGCCTCTTACCGGTATACCCTATCATGCCCAAGTGGTGGTGGTGCTAGTTCCGCTTAGCAAGCTCGGAGAACTACTCGCTATTCAGCTTTGCTTCTGGGGTTTGTTTCTACTTGATGAATTCTTCATAAACTTCAGGCAAGACATAGTTGTAATGGGCGCAGGGTGACCTCCCTTTCTGCACATACTCCTTGTTGATCTTGTACCTGAAGTTTCAAAGCGCCTTTCCTGCAATGGCCATGACATGCTCCTTGCACTTCTCCATATCAAAGTCCTTTGGATACATGAAGCGCTTCAGCATCTCGTCCCACACGTACTTCTTGAGTCCTGCTAGGACGTCCTTCCAATTCTTATAGGTGATCTCAACCTTCTCTCTAACTAAAATTGAGCACAGTTTGCTAAACTTTCCAAGGACCTCTGTTGGTAGCAAGGGCTCTCCCTGAGGCCCCACTTGGGCTATCACGTGCACATCGTCATGCTTCTTATGACTTCCATGTTGGCCCCTTGCCCGATCGGCTTGTCACTGGCAGTTGCGGTTGCAAAGGTTGTCGTGGAGGGAGCTGGTGCTTCCGTCTGGGCCCTTTCTTCTTCTAACTATTGATCCATGGCAAACTCCAGATTCCAAGGCACCAATGGTATCTATCGAGGGCAAAGACTCATGTTAGCTACATACCAAACACTGTGGTAATAATGAACATGATCACTGATGCGCAAGTACCTCGAGCCTTGGTGTTCTTGTATCCTCATCCGAAGGCTGCTTGCCACAAGCTTTTGCCTCTTCCGTTAGATCAAAATTAGGATCGTCTTCTTCCTCTCCACGAACTTTCTTCACCGACCTCGGTGTCAACTCTTCGCTCTCGTATGACATGCTCTCGTCTAAGCCTGAGCCATCTGATGATGACCCTTTGTCACTATCATCAGGGGTAGCCTCACGCCACTCGCGCTTAGCCTCCGATTGTTCAGCCATTCGAACCTAAGAATTAGGTTATCATCACCAATTCTAGTTTATACAGAAAGATACAAATGTATGAAATACAGAAAGAATCATTTGCATATATAGTTGGCTCATATTTGCCCCATTGTCATCGCATTGCTTATAAATTGGTTGCTTGTATATGCCATCCTAGTTTATAGCATCTTACATGTAGGGGCATTCGATCATCATTGTCGCTGCCTCAGCATAAAAGGTTTCACATCATTGCATATGCCAATGCCTCAAGCACTTTTTTAGAAATTTGAAAAAGGTCATCATTGCATATGCCAGAGAAGCTCAAACAGTCGGTAGTACAGAAAACTTAATGTAGGCGGGCAAAAATAATTAACTCAGTCGGTAGTACTACTGCCTTAGCATATATTTAGCGAAGTTTACACTTTTCATCATTGCATATGCCATAGAAAAGAGTACATACTGCATATGCCAGTAGGGAAAAATATTCAGCAACGCATTTCTCCATAGACATCTGAGGTCGTGAGAAGAGCAGCAACCCGAGCAAAATGCAAGCCTAGGTAGTAGAGAGTAGGAGTAAGTAGTAAGTAGGAGTATAGGAGGAGTATAGGACAATAGTAGTAGAAAGTAGTATAGGACAGTAGTAGTAGTAGAGAGTAGTATAGGACATTAGTAGTAGAGAGTAGTATAGGACAATAGTAGTAGAGAGTAGTATAGGACATGCTCAGTTCAAACAAAATAGAGGCATCATAGGTAGTGTGGATCTCAGAAAAATGACATATGATTAGTTCAAACAAAATAGAGGCATCAGAGGCAGTGTGGATCTCAGAAAAATGACATATGCTCAGTTCAAACAAAATAGAGACATCATAGGCATTGACATATGCTCAGTTCAAAGAAAATACAGGCATCATCGGCACCTACCATAACCAAAAAAGTTTCATCATAGGCAACAGATACCATAAGCATACAACATGCATTTAAGAACTTTCCAAAGAGCAGTCATGAATAGGTAACTGAAGGTAAGAAAGCCAAACTTTTCTGTTAGATTCAAGCACAACAAATTTTGTGCCCCAACAGTCAGGAATAAAGCACTTGAACTACTAGCTGCTTGTGAAGCAAAAGAAAACATCAAGATGCATAACATATAAAAGATGAAATGAAATGGTATCCAACTCTGGATCAAACATCAAAATCCAGTGTACAGACATGGATGCATAATTCCACTTATAATAATTCCACTATATACACACATGCTCATGCACCAATCTCATTTTTTGGATGGTGTCTAATAGATATGATTGCCAAATAAGTCAAGCACAAGAAATCAGATTTTAACAATTATCAAACTTTAACATATGAAATGGAGAAGCTAAATATAGTCCTTAACATATGATTGCCAAAAAGGCCAAAATCAAATTGATTCAGTCACAAACAAGACATGGTTCAAATAGAGTAATCAAATCAAATCAAATAATCAGTGGGGAAGGAGAACCAGACAAATCAAGACAAATGGCTTAAGAGGGGAACCAGAGGGGAAGGGGAAGGCCGATATGTCACTATCGACAGAGATGAGGGGCGCAGCCGAGGAAGACGGTGCTGGGTGCGCAGGCGGGGACGTGGTGGGGAGAGGACGCCGACAATGGTGGACGCGAACGGTCGCACGGAGAGGACGGTCGCCGATGTTGAGGAGGAAGAAGGCAGCGGTGCTCCACGGGCTCAGCTAGGGCACGATCACAGGGGAAGATGGAGTGAGTGCGGGTGCAGGGGCACCGAGGTGCATGCACAAGGTGGGGAGAGCACTGGTGATGGCGGCGACGGCGGCAGCAGAACGGTGGGAAATTTTGACAACCCTTCGGGGTGACAAATTTCACGGCCGAAGGAGTTAGGTTTGGGGGTGTAACAGAACCGCCCAATTATACGAAATTAAGTAGGAAAATCATCCAACGGAAGGACAATTCAACAAACTTAAGCCCGTATAACCCGGTAGTCCGTGAAATCTCGACGGATTTCAAACCATTTCTCATAACAGCCAAGATCGTACTAAGTTTAACGGTTACCATCATAAGTTACATAAAAGTTCGCGGCATAAAATACAACGGAGTTTAAACATAGTTATTACAAACCAGGTTTGACTAAAAGTAGCGGAAGCGGTAGTTCAAATCACGCACACACACAACATTTGGAAATAAAGTGCCAGCTTGTGATCATCTCCAGCAAAAGCATCAGACGAGAAGTAACGAATGACCATTGCCCATGGTCCTATGCTTCGACCATTGCAGGATAGAGACAGTTGATACAATAGCCATAGTACATCTGTCCATCTGCAACAAGTGGGAACAAAGCCCTGAGTACGAGAAGGTACTCAGCTAGACTTACCCATCATAAACCAGAAATAAGAGACACCAAGGAATCATGATAGGCTTTCTGGTGGGATAGCTGACTCATTTGCAAAAGGCATTTTTAGCATTTAGGAAAACCTTTACAAAAGCTTTGCATCAAGTTAAATCTTTATTAACCTGTCAACTACATTTGCACCTGTACTAAAGTAACATTTAATTAATCAGGTAGTGATAACCAATGATCATTAACAACTTCCATTATGTCATAATTCATATAACTATCCAAGTGTTCCATCAATATTACTACGATGAAGTAGCTCAAGTCAAGTGTTCACTATCCAGTGAACGATGGCGATTCGAATCGATTATTAACCAGCTGGTAAGTTATTCCTCACACAAACCTCACTCACCCGCTAAAGTGAGGTGTTGGTCACCGAGTCAACCATTTAGGTAAAGTCGCGAGCTTGCCAGGAACCACTTGTACCCGAGGGCCGCCCGACTGCTCTTTGGCCTTATCATCGCGCCCCCGTATCCTGCCACTACTGCTCCGGTACAGTGCGTTGTGGGCAATTCACTCGGCCCGAATAATCTCCCAGTTTCACGGTCAGAAGGTACTTTATCCGGCCAGCTAAATGTGAGGCATGCGTTCAACATGACCAGAGGGACAACAACGGACGGTCCTTAACCGACACAGACAGAAAACACTACAGTCCGAAACCCTACAAGTTTCCGCCCAGTCTCAAATTCATTTCACACTTAGTTATACCATGACTTCATAGTCAACCAAACAGATCTAGATAACCACCTATAGCTCGCAGGTGACAGGAAATCACCCGACTTCTACCGGTCTAAGCCAGCTAAGCATTGACTTGACTGCGGATACCAGGGTAATAAGGATATGGTATAACAAAGGTAAGCAAGGTATAATGCAGCAACGTTTTCAAACAACTCCTAAACGTAATGCATCAAATTAAGTAAAGTTAATAATAAATTATTTGCAAACCGGGAGAGAAATGCTCCGTGGCTTGCCTCTCTCGAAGGAACTCGGACGGTGATCGGGGCACTTCGGGAGATCTTCACCGACCTCTTCTTCGGCTTCTATCACCTCCTGCTGCTGCACCTCGATCTGCTCCTCTGGCTCCTCGGGCAAGACGATTGGGATCTTGGTTTGTGATCCTGTATGATGCAATGCGCGTAAGTGATTATGCAAGTGTGCATCGAAGGAGATGAATGCAATGAATATGTTGAAATGCAAGGTAGTCAACATTATCCAAGAAACTGTACACTACAAGCACATGTCATCTACTGCATTCTTTTCTACTACTTATTATGTTAAGTTAACCTATCTTATGAAAATGCTTCAAAGATACACCAAAGCTTTACTAATTTCTTAATCACACTTAAAGCAACACTTGCTTAAACCCTAAGTAATAATAGGTTTGAATAGCAACATATATTTCTGATGCTCCTAAAAATCTAAGAAAATTACAGTAGCATAATACTACTCTAAACAGACTACCATAAAAATTTCATGGCATTTGGATAAGTAAACTATCCTGTACAAAAATGACAAGCTATGGCATAAAAATGAGCATTAAATTACTTTGTACTATGAAAAGTGTCAAACAACAGAATTAATATTTTTCCTAGGTTCTTCATATCATACTATGACTGTACAAAAATTATCACATGCATGTTTTATACAAAGTTTGCTCTCTAGCAAAAATAACAAAAATCAGCCATTAAAGGTACTTGAACTACTTCTCTAAAGTTTTCCATAGCACATGCATGAAACATATTTTTCCTAGTAAGTACATGATATATGAAGATTAACAAACTTAAAAATCATATTTTTCTGATACATATAGGATTTACTAGCTATTTTACAAGATATCAGCAATATTAAGAATTAATTAAAGCTCTACAGAAAAGTATTCCAAAAATAACATGCAATATTTTTAGATTGTAGATCTGGTTCCAAGGAATCTAGATAAATTTATTTCACAATTTTTGGAGCTGAAATGACTGCTAAGAAATTTTCCAAAGCATTTTCATCAAGAATAATAAAAGAAAATAGGAAGGAATTTTTTTTCATAACGGCACTGGGCTGGCCCGGGAAGTCAAGTGGCCCATGGCCATTCTCGGCCTGGCATCGCGCGCACGGGGGAACAGCTGAGCCGGCCTGCTCGGGGCGCGGCCCACAGGCGCAGCCCAGCGACGACCGACGGGGGAAAAAAAACAGGGCGCCCTCGTCGGCGTTCGGAGCCGCGACGGCGTGGCGGTGGCCGACGGCCAACGGCCGGCTCCGGCCAAACTGCGACCAGCTAAGGTGCGCAAAACGCTCATAAGAGAGTAGCGAACACGTGAAGGGGACGCGGGAGGGCAGAGATAGGGCGAGCGAGGCGGTGGCGGAGCACGGGCTCGACGGCACCGTCGCGGTGGCGCGGCGAGGCGAGGAAAAATTGAGCCCTACCGGGGCAAACGAGGAGAAGGCGACACTCGTTCAGAGGAGGGGAGGATGGGGTGGAGCCGCGTGCATGGGCAATTGGACGGAGGTGGTCCACCGGTGCCGGAACAGGGCGGTGACGGTGGCGGAGCTCGCTGGCGAGCGGTGTTCCGCTGCGGTTTTCACCGGAGGGAGGAAGAAAGGGAGCAGGCGAGGCGGAGCTGGAATGGAGACCAGGTGCTTGGTCATTTTGAAGTGGAGCGCGGGCGCGGGGTTCACAGCGGCCACGCGGTGGCGTCGCCGGCATGCGGCCGCCACGCGGCGGGCGTTTGCTGCCGGGGCGCCAGCGTGCGCGCGCGCGGGCGGGAAGGAGGGAGAGGGGCTGGCTGGGCCGGGCCACGGCGGAGGCGGACGCGGGCGTGCGCGCGGGAGTGGCGCAGGCCGATTCGGCCAGCGGGCCGAATCCGAGGCGACGGCCTGCTAAGCTGGTTTTGATTTTTTTTTTCAAATTTTTCATTTCAAATCAAATTCAAACACAGATTTCAACCCCCATTTTGAACAAGAAGAACACATTTTCTGGAATTGACCCAAAAAATAAAAGTTGCTTAGAATTTAATTCTCTACAACTTTGCTTTTAAGACCAAAGTCCAAATCTGGATAGATTTTAATTTTTAGAATAAAAGCTAATTTAGAGAGGATTTTCGAATATTTTCAAATAACATTTTAAAAACAAATCTTTGACAAAACTTTGAGTAATTTAGTTGCTCCTAAAATTTTGACCTATAATTCTAAGTGATATAAAATTTTTAGTTGCACAATTTTAATGGAATGTGATTAGCACATTAATATATTACATCTCAAATACCACTTTCTAAGCTTTTATTTCACTCAAATTATAATATTAACATGTATGATTATGATGATATGAAATGACATGCATATGATTACCATGCAAATGCTTGCGTAACACCGGAGTGTTACAGGGGGCAGTGTGGGGATGTATATATAGGCTGAACTTAACGGAGGCGGGCAAGTAAGGTGGCCCACCTCGGTTAATATTAACTGAGATAGGCGGTTTGGAATGCCCGCCTCTATTAATATTAACCGAGGCGGGCCACCTTACTTGCCCGCCTCGGTTAAGTTTTTTCATTTTTTTCAAAATTACATTTTTTAATTGTTTTCCAATGTTTTTAAGGTAGATATTACATTTCTAGAGTGGGAGTTATAGAGTAATAGATTAGTGGTAGAGGTAGTAGATAGAGTGAGAGTGATAAACATAGTAGGAGTAGTAAAGGTAGTAGTGGTAGAGGTAGTAGCTAGCTAGAGTGAGAGTGATAAGCATAGTAGGAGTAGTAAAGGTAGTAGTGTAGTAGAGTAAGAACTAGTACAATACCACTTAACACAATGATGCATACAAGCTAGAGTGAGAGTGATAAGCATAGTAGGAGTAGTAAAGGTTGTAGTGTAGTAGAGTAAGAACTAGTACAATACCACTTAACACAATGATGCATACATAAATGTGTGGCATATATGGTTCCATTACAATAGAACTTAACACAATGATGCATACAAAAAAACTTGTCTTCCACATGAGTCCAATAATCTCGACATTATTACATAAATGTGTGGCATACATATCATTTTGATGGAAGTGATCCTATGACGGTCCTCTTCTCACCGTCGGGGCGGGCCCAAGGCATCATCTTGGACTTGTTGAAATGGTCCTCGACAGTCTTGATCTTCCTTGGATGATCGATAAATAGTCTAGGCTCTGTATAGTTGTTGTATTCTTTGGGACTCTGGACCCCATCAGTTCCCATGATCCTTTGCTTTCCTGACATAACCACATACTTTCTGTTGTCTTCTGGCATCACATAGTAGGCTAGTTGCGCGACCTTGGATGCTAGTACCCATTGATCATCTTTGTAGCCAACACTTTGGAGCTCCACGGTGGTGAGCCCACATTCATCCACAAAAACCCCTGTTAGTTTGACCCATTGGCATCGGAAGGCGGTTATATGTAGTTTACCAATGTATTCAAGTTCCCATATATCTTGAATAACCCCATAGTATTTCCTACTCTTCCCCGTGGACTTGTCGATGCCCTCATATCGAACACCACTATTCTATGTCGCGCTCTTCTTGTCCTTCTCTTTTGTGTGGAACATGTATCCCTTGATGCCATACCCTTGCCATGTGGTGATTTGGGTTGACGGGCTAGACACAAGCCTCTTAACGGTGTCCGCTGATTCATCGACTTCTCCATGGGGTATGTCAACCATTTTTAGCTAATCTATAAAATTGCTCTTGTGCTCTTTTTGGACCCATGCCTCCGAGCGTTGCCCATCATGAGCATGCGCGGATCTCCTCCATGTGCTTCTCAATGTAGGTTTCCATGACCACTAACTGATGATAGATGCTGTAATGAGCTTGTTGGATCATATCGTTTGGTATATCAGTGCGTACTTTTCCGCCCTGTGCACCCCATCCCTGAGGTTATGCCTTCGTGCTGATGGACAGGTAGCCCAATTGCCCTCCCATCTCGGATGTATCTCGTGCAGCAGTTCACGGCCTCCTCGGTTGTGTATGCCTCGATCATAGAGCCCTCTAGGTGGGCACGGTTGAGGACGTATCTATTGAGGGTCGACATGAACCGCTCATACGTCCACATCTGGTGCAGGTACATGGGGCCCAGTTGCTGTATCTGATCAACCATGTGCATCATCAGGTGTGGCATGATATCAAAGAAAGATTGTGGGAAGCACATCTCGAGCTGGCAAAGAGTCTCCGCGATGAACTGTTTCAGGGAAGGCAGCTCAGCTTCATCGATGACCTTCTAGGTGATGCAATTAAAGAAGTAGGACATCTGTGTGATCACCATCTTCACGTACTCTAGACCGATGACCTTGATCACAATCGAAAGAAACATCGTCAGCATGACATGGCAGTCATGTGAGTTGTAGTTGGTCATTGTTAGGTCTTTCATCGAGACCAGGCTCTTGATATTGGAAGAGAAACATGTCGGCACCTTGACACCTCGAAGCCACGGCACACAGCCCTCCTCTCGTCTAACGTCAGGTTGTACCCCGCACCTGGGAGATCGACTTTCCTGTTCTGCGTGGATGGTTGCGGGTGAAGGTCATTCCTGATGTCTAGGTTGACAAGATCTGTCCGTGACTTTAGACCATCCTTTGTCTTTTTCTTCAAGTCTAGCAGGACGCCGATCGTGCTTTCGAAGACATTCTTCTCCAGGTGCAGGCAATAGATGACATGGGGTGTATCAAGTGTTTTCTAGTACGATAGGTACCTGAAGAAAATCGACTTCTTCTTGAAAGGAACAGAGGCGATAGATAGTTCCTCCTTCTTATCCTGCTTTCTCTTCCTTATTGTTGTCCCAGCCTCTATCTCTTTCTTCTTTTTTCCAAACTCCACCTGATCCATATCCTTGAGCATACCAAACACCTTTTCCCAGTAACTGGCCCGTTCTGGTTCATCAAGTTGTGGCTCTGGTTGGTTGTCAAAGTATTTAATCATCGTATCCTTTCGATACCTGTGCTTCTTGACAAGGAATCGCCTATGCCTCGTGTACACCATCTTGTTGGATCCCTTAAGGTAAGTGTAGCAAGTACCGTTGATGCAAACTATGCAGCCTGTCTTCCCTTTGATCTGCCCCGATAGCGAAAAAAGACCAGTGTAATCGGTGATGAGGATGAACTTCTACTTTAGGGATGCATCCATCATCTCGACCCCTTCTTTCCATAGTTTCTTCATGTCTTCCATGAGCGGCTCTAGGAACACATCTATGTCATTGTCGGGATACTTCAGTTCAAAAATAAGCATGGTTAGTAGAAGGTATTTGCGCTTCTGACATATCGAAGGAGGTAGGTTGTAGATGGTCAGGATGACAGGCCAAGTGCTATGCGAGCTGCTAAGGTCACCGAACGGGTTCATTCCATCGGTACTCAGAGCGAACCTAATATTGTGTGCCTCTTTTCCAAACTCTGGGAATGTGGTGTTGAAATCCTTCCACTGCTTGCCATTAGAAGGGTGCCGCAGCTTGCCATCGCCTTTCGTGCGATCATCAGATGCATGCTAGGACATTAGCTTAGCATCCTTGGGGTTCCCAAATATAGCCCATAGATGATCAATGACAGGCAGGTACCACATCGACAGTGCAGGGCTTTTCCTCTACATGTAACCTACTTCTTCCTTGTCTAGTTGAGCCGAGATCTGCTTCTTCTTCGCCACCTTCCTCTTCTTATTCGGCCCACCGCCCATGGGTCCTTCATCATTCGTGTCCACGCGACAACCGGTGTTCCTCTTATATCGACTCGTGCCGCAGTGCAGACAGCTCTCCAACTACTCATACTGCCCTCCCAGGTAAAGGATGCAATGGTTAGGGCAGGCGTCAAACTTTCTAAGTTTCATCGCCACTGGCCAGATCAGCTTCTTTGCCCGATAGGTATTGGCGGGCACCTTATTACCATCTAGATATGTGTCACCAAGGACACTCATGAGATCATTGAAGCTAGTGTCGGTCCAGCCATGCTGAGCCTTCAACATCAGCATCTATAGGTCAAAACGCAGTGTCATCCAATGCTTTGGACAACCCTCATAGAGAGGGTCAATTGTAGCCTGCTTCATCTCCCTAAAATTCTCCAGCCACCTCGGGCTCCCAAACAGAATGTCATCTTCGTCAAGGCGGTTAGCTATTTCCTCCATAAGCTTCGCACCCTCTGGGTCCCTCACAGCAGCGTCCTCATCACCATCCCCACCACCATCGTCGTCAGCAGCCATGTCTTCGAATAAGTCCTCCATCGTGATGTAATCACGAGCATTGTCGTCGCTTGCTGCCACCGCCGATGAGGAGGCAGGTTGTCGTCCTACATGCTCTGCATTGACCGTCGTCGACAATGTTGAGTTCCCTCTAGATGCATCACCCACAGTCGCATCTATTACCTTTTCACCATGAAAAGTCCAGACTATGTAATCCTTGACAAAACCAAATCTGATCAAGTGAGATTGCAACTCGCTGTCTTTGTGGGCTTTCATGTTCTTATTGTGAGAACATGAACATATGGTTGTCGTCTGATTCAGACACTCACGGTGTGCTTTTGCAACTACAACAAACTTCCGCACATGAACCAGGTACTACAGTTCCATTCTCTTCATCTGGTACATCCATTCAGATCTGTCCATACCTACAAAACCTTGTTGAGCAACAAAAATGAAGTATTACAAAGAAGATATTGGATCTAGAGCTAAAGAAATCATAGTTTTCTCTCCTCCATGAATCTAGATCTAGATCTAGATCTAGATTTAGATCTCAAAAGAGCCCGAATAGAGGGGGAAATGAGGTTTGGAGAGCATGTTTCTACCTTTTGTGGTGTCCTCTTCCAACAAACCAAAGAGCAAAACTTCTTCCCCTATATTTTGCTCAATATTTAGGGTTTTGGATGTCAAAACCCTAAAAATTGGAATAGGAGGCGCGAGGAAGAATAAGGAGGCGGCTGGGCTGCAGCATTTATAGCTGCTTGAATAATGGAGGTGGGCACTGCAACGTAGCCCGCCTTCGTTAATCTCTCAATAACGGAGGCGGTCACCCTAATATGCCCGCCTCCGTTAATCCTTTAATGGAGGCGGGCGTATTAGGGTAACTGCCTCCATTAAGGTTACTTAATGGAGGCGGTCATGTTAAGGCGCCCGCCTCCATTAAGGTTTAACGGAGGCGGGCGTTTGGGGGGCCGGCCGTGGGTGGCTTGGCTAGCAACAATGGAGGCAGGCATCCAATCAAAAAATGTCACCGCCACCCAAAAAGAATCTTGTACTAGTAGGGGATCACAAAGAGCAACTCTAGTTGAGCATGTCATTGAGTTACCCTCACTTTCGGGGTAGGTCCTTGCGGTGCTCGACCACGGGCTTGGCAGGTGATGCCAATTAGCCACCGAACCACCAAGTGTACCACTTCCACCACCAACCCTCCTTGCTGGACAAAATCAAAGCCCTCACATCCCCCACACCTCTTCCATCACTTTTATCGAGAGATTGAGGAGGCTAGTCGAAACGTAGGTTTGGCCGCCGTCCTCTCAATTGTCGAAGCTCGCCCTCGTTGGCTTGCATATAGTTCTTGGCCAGGGTTGTTGCATGTAAGCCCTCCCTAGCTGCCTCTGATTGCATGCCCTGTCGGCCTCCAACTACCCAAGCTCAGCCTCCCCTATGCATCCTCCTCAGTCCTCGGTCCATTGGAGCTTGACCTTCCCTGTCATCATCCCTGTCTACAGCACCTAGGCGCCCTCCTCAGTGGCCCTCTATCTGAGCTCAGCCTCCCCATTCCTTGGCCAGCCTAAGCTCGGCCTCCCTAGCATTGTCTCGTCTTAGCTCAACCTCCCCGACACCTTCTTGCCCGAGCCCAGTAGCTATGGGTAGGGGAGGGGATGAAGATATGGGATGAAAAAAGGGGAAAATATTTGATTGACAAATGGGTCCCATGAAAGTAGGAGCCATAATTTAGACCCTTGGAGTTGAGCCTAGAAAATAGGGCACCAAAAAGTAGAAGCGTGACCCAAATTAAAAGTAGTGGCTTTAATTCAGAGCTACTCGCTAAAGTTGTTTATGAGTCATTGTATTGTACATGTCTCTCTTTTAAAAACTTGAGGCCATTTAATAAAAATAAATGAGCGAGTGAACTTTTGCATATGGGTGTTCCTGTATTGCACAACATCCACGGAGAGAAAACACAAACCGAACTACTCTTACAATAAAGTAGAAATAATTTAACCATCACGAAACTAAAATAACTCCAACTTTTTTATATATATGAAACATGGTATTATTACATGGGATCAACAACTAGCTCAGGAGGGATAGAAGGGAGAAGGAAGCAGATGGATGCGAGAGGCTGACGAACACGGCAATGGTGAGACTGATCACACGCGTAGCGAGAAAGAAGGAAGGGAGAGGTGTGGGGAGGATGTAGACGGAAAGGGAGGGCCTTACAAGGTCAAGAAGAGGCCTTACAAGGTCAAGAACGTTAATTCTGGCACGAGAAACCAGAAAACAGAGGTACGAGTCAACCTCTAGTGAAGAGAGGCCTGAGAGGTTTTGACAAAAAGAAAAGCTCAATCGGGATAACACCGGTTCATAGGCTAGGATGGTGTGACCACGCTAGTTTGTGCTCGTAGTCGGGGTCGATGTGAAGCTTCGGTGATAGTTTTGTTGGCGTGGAAGGCGAAGGTCGCCATTTTGTACTGATGGTCGTGGATTGAAACTATGTCGAACACTTCTGCCATCTTGTTATCCTAGAAATAAAGATCCATGTTAAATTCAAAGCAGTTATTGGATATATATGGACTGTGTTTCTTTACTCTATCTTTACACTCTTAATCAAATGATACTAATCAACACGCTTACAATGATGCTGTTATTAGCAGTGTAAGATCTAGGGTTTTCGTCGTCCACAGGGTCATCATCATTCGCCATGTTGGCCAGCTAGCTTGGGATCAGAAATCTGCAAAAAGGCAAGGAAAACACTAGTTTCCAAACAACGAGATACATGTTAGAAGTAAGGAATCAGAGAGAAAGTAATAAGGACTAGGAGTGCCCACGCTGCCTAGGTAGCAGCTCCCTTGAGAACTTACAGATAGCTTAGAGAGCCATGTACAAATATGGAGAGTAAGTTAAATATGAGAAGGATAGAGATAGAGAGCAGTAGTATGCGGTGCAAAGGTGTTCAAGCTGCAGGGAAGAATTGAAAGAAACAAGTTTTGGGGAGGAACATGCATGCATGGGAACGGAAATGAAGATCACCCTGCTTTTGATCGAGCTGATGACCGGCCGGATAGATATTTTAGGGATTCAGATCCCAGCAGAAAGATCTTTGCTTGGTATATGGTAAGCTGCTAGCAGTTTTATCAGCGGCACAGAAGGAGAAGCCTATCCTCTACTCTTCATCCCTTCAGTTTCTAGCTAGATTGTTGCTCCTCATCACATCTCAGTGACCTGGATGCACATTTATTTATACTCGAAACAAGGAGTAGTGGGATATCTGATGCTGCGCTGGTATGGAGGGCCTCCTTGAACTGGGAGCAACTAACGGACAAGTGGGCAGTGGCTCCCGGCCAAGTCCCAAGCCTTTTAGCCTGGCTCTCACATGAGGAGAGGTCAGGAGGAGAATCTCAGTCCTTTTTTTCCTCCCCTCTCCTTTTGTCTTGATTGAGTTCAAAATGGACGTTACCGATCAGTTGATAGTAACAAAAGAATTTAGATCGAGTATGTATGTGTGTGTACATGAGAGAGAGAGGGAGAGAGAGATTTAAGTAACTGGGGATGATCATATATTGTGACGAGCAATGCTAAGGTACAACCTTTACCTCTAAGGAGGTAATATCTCAAATCAATCTGAGTCATTGATTTTTTACATTTTATGAGTTACTTAATAAATTAAAAAAATCTAGGAAAACAAAAAAAAACTCGGCATCCACTAATGACGGGAGGGAAATTGTGCATGCACATTCCCCACATGCCTGCCGATTCCCCAAATCATGGACTAATCACGGAGTTTGGATCAGGATTCAAGAGCTAGAGAGGAGAGTGAACAGACAATATTCATATAAAAATTAATATTCGTTTGAATTTTTATTAAGATTGAATAAATGGTGCTATCCGAATTGTTTGATTTTTTTGTTCCTTTTCCATGTCTATGAGCACTGTAGATATATTAAAAGTGATTACTCCCCCTATCAAGAAAAATATTGTCACTTCTTGGGGAGTCAAATAAAATCAAATTTATACACGAAAGTACCAATACCACATGCATATGCACGGTCGCTAACTACACACACGCTAACCACGTATACACCGCCGTGTACACACACACGCCATACAGGCTAACCACGTACACATGCTAATCACGTATACAAGCAAATCCTACCGCATGCAAAATAAAATGTATAAAGTTACATAAAAAATTATATAGTGATCAAAATATATCAAGTACAAAGTTATAAAATAAAAAAGATTTTACCATATCAGTTAGAGATCACGCATGCATCAATCAAATCTAAAAAAAGATTTTTATATCTAAAATTTCCTTATTTATCCTATTTTACAAAATAAAAATTAAATAAATATATATTTCATCTATTACCTCCTAGGAGGTAATAAGTGATCGTAACCGTCCGATCAACATAAATGAACGGCTCATAGTTATTTGGGTGTACCGCAGCAAAGCCCTATTGTGATAGATGAAACATATGTATATATAAAGATAAAAGATAGTAGATGATACTCTGAAGCCATCTGATATACATGTAGTGTTTATATCAAGAGCGAGAGAGGTTTAGGTTACATTGATTAAGATATGTGCAATGTTCTTGAAATTAGTAATTGAAGTGCACGGCGTCAGAAGTCAGATCTACACGAACTCTCATGAGATCGAGCTGAAACCTGGAGTAGTATAATGCCCATCGAACTTGGGAGTGCTCCAAACTCTGAAGCCATGGCCTCGTTTAGTTCGGTGAATCGGGGAGAAAAACACTGTATCAGAATTCCTGTAGCATTTTGTTTGTATTTGATAAAAATTATCCAAATTTTGATTAACTAGGCTTAAAATGTTCGTCTCGCAAAGTACAACAAAACTGTGCAATTAGTTTTTGATTTCATCAACATTTAGTACTCCATGCATTTGCCGATATTTTATGTGACGGGGAATCTTCTTTTTGCATAGTAAAATTTAGGGGAGAATTGGACCTAAACAAGGGCCATATGATATGATGGCATGCACGTACGTCGAGGAGCTCCCAATTTCATAGGCTAGCGGATCCAACTCGGACTGCCCATGCTGAAGAAGGTACTGATCATGGCCTCTCTCTCTCTCTCTCATGGGAGGCTGGGACCTGGGGAATGGGAGTAGTCTTCAACAAGACGACACCGTGGATTCAGGAGCTAGCGATGGTCAGTCAGACACGTCGCAGCCATACCTGTTAAACAATATTTTACATTCATGGCTACCTATAATTCCTCTGAAAACAAACAAACCAATAACACCCACAAGTATAAACCTCAAGATGATCCATAGTATATATGTTCGTGCCTCTCAGCATTGGTTTAGCAGAGCATATCATATATAGTACAGTACTATGTTGCAGTAACTCCTGAATCGCTCGCTGATCAGCAGTTCAGAAACAAAGCAGCAAAATTCAGAGAGGTGCATGTGTGTGTGCTCATATCTCTGCTGTCTGCATCAGCTGCATGCCTGCATGCCTCGATTGCTAGGCCTCGTTTAGATTGAAAATTTTTTCTAACCCGATAAATAGTACCACTTTCGTCTTATTTGGCAAATATTGTCCAATCGTGGACCAACTAGGCTTAAAAGATTCATCTCGTGATTTCCAACTAAACTGTGTAATTCGTTATTTTTTTACCTACATTTAATACTTCATGCAAGTGGCTAAAACTTGATATGATGGAGAGAGAGTGAAAAAATTCTAACTTTTGGGTGTATCTAAACAAGACCCTAGTCTCACTCTCACCTAGTCACCCGGCCTGCAGCTGTCTTTCTGCCTGCCTGTCTGTCTCAGCAGCCACAACATGAGCCAGCTAGCCATGCATTCTCTGAACATGCGGCGTGCGTGGCTAGCTGCCGAATGCTGATGAGTGACCTGACTGTTCCTACAAGTACTGATCAGTGACGTGCAAGCTGTGCCTGTGCTCCATGTGATCGATCGATCGGTGGTGGCGGAGTTCAAGGCCCTATTGATGCGGACGATGACATTTCTTCACGGCTGGCCATTGGAGCCTTTATTATTAGTTGCATGCATGCATGCATGCTGGCTGCTAGTGCTACCTAGCTAGTGTCGCTTGTCAAGTCGGCTCACTGCTGAAGAACAGCATATAAAAAATCTCAAACTATGATTTTGTTTTGGGCCACCAGAACTCAGAGACGGTTTGCTTGATGCGCAGCCTATAGGTAGTTGCTTTGGCCTAGTCAAAACTTGGGGTTAAATTATGAAAATTGAGCTGGACGGAAAATGAAAAAAAAAGAGAAGAGAGTAAATAAAACATGAAAAGGCCGAGACAAGTTGCATCGATCAGCCCACAATAAAATTTCGGCCCATTATCTCCCTACAGGCCCCAAAATAACCCTCTCTTATTGGATTGGACTGACGGCCGCAAAGCCAGCCCAGCCAATTCTCCCCTCCGCCTCTTCCAAGCTCTTCTAAGCTCAAGTAAGTGACGGCGATGATGATGGACCTGCGGTGTGCGGTGTGCCTGCGTCTCCGGTGCACTTGTGCGAAGCCGACGAGCATAGATTAATACTCTCTCCGTTCTAAATTATAAGTCAGACTTTATTTAGTTTATTCATTTTGCTATGTATTTAGATGACATATATTATTATATCTAGATACATACTAAAATGGATATACCAACAAAGTTAAAGCGACTTATAATTTAGAACAGAGAGTAATAAATAATATTATTAGCGTACTAGAGGAGGATTATTAGAACGGAGCCTCTTAAAGTTGTCTGAGCAGTATGTTTGGTTGCCTGCATGCACTGTGTCGCTGTCCTACCTGTATGAGCACTTGTATGGATGGATGGATGCGGATGAAGAATACACGCACTCAAATTGAGATTAGCTTGCAGACCTGATCATGCAGATAACCAAACAGAATCTTAGTTTTTTTTTTCATTCGTTCGTGCAACACTCTTTTTTCTAAATTACGGTTCTACCATTATATGGATATACAATACAACACCAATTTGACAAACCATACACACCCATATAGACCCTTCTAGATCTCCTTTCTCTTCTATTTTTTATCTCTTACAATTTTGCACTTTTAGTAACTAGAAAACATGACTATGCATATACATATATCAACATTCCCATACATACCGTACCCATCTTGCTACATAATAGCACCGGCACCGACCGTCACTAGTGACTAGTATGCCTGTTTGCTTCACGCCCCACAGGCAAAGCACCCGCCAGGCAAGCATTCTGGCTTTAGGCGTGCAGAATCGAACGCCTAGGAGCGTTTTCGGTGCCAGGCAACTCTGCCTGGCGACAAAGCAAACAGGCATGCTGAGCATGACGCCACGGGCAAGACCATGTGAAATGAATCGCGGGGTAGATTGTGGAGGATGGCGCAAGCCGGCAACCTTGGCACCTCTCCTGATCGCCAACCTCTTGACTGCTGCTCTGTTTGGTAACTATGTGGCTGCTCCTCTAGCAATGTGATCGATCTTCACTGTGATTGACTGGGGAACAGGGGCGGAGACAAGGGGGGCGGGCAGGGGCCTGGCCCCCCTAACGTCGCATAGTTTTCATTACTATTTTTAGTTAGGTCTCACTAATCACTAGAGATTATAAATAAATAAGATGTACTAACTAATTTTAGATTGTTTTTCTCAAATATATCTCTTGATTATCTTATATTAAGTGGCTAAATAAAATATATATATGACATGAATTATTGATCTATGAAGAATATCCCTTCAATTCTTATCTTCAAAATTTAGATATTTACTTCCTTCATCCTATAATATAGTGTATTCAAAAAAAAATTAAGGCAACTTAAGGGAATCTTTAAATGGCGCAAACCCATAGATTGAACTCAATAAAGATCCCCAATTATGCCAAATCTAAGCATACACCATGTCGAATGTATTATTTCAGTACAAATTTTAAAGTTAAAATATGACGGAGGGAGTAGCATTTTTTAAGATAAAGAGATTAAAGGTAATTTATTGTAGATTTTTAAGCCAACATCAAATTTCACAATTTTTTAAGCCGACATCAAGATCTCCTGTGGGTACTATATAATTTTTGTCGACACTTAGTGTGCGTCCGGCCCCCTATATCTGAATCATGGCTCCGCCCCTGCTGGGGAACCAACAGAAGCTTCCGTGGAAAGAAAAAAATCACGGTAGAGAAAATGGAAGTTTTAACGGAGAGAAGATGTGGTCACAGTGGAGAAAAGTAGGAGAGATGGGGGACCGAGCGCTAGGGAGAAAAAAATCATGAAGTGCCTGGGTAGCATTGGGTGGGGTGATGTTTCTGGTTTTGCCAGTGGATGATTGTGTTTGAGGCTTTTTAGTCGTAGAGATAGACTCCTCTAAATCTAAAACAACTTCGGCTTCTTTACTATTCACCAGAAAACAACTCCTATATTGTTTGATGTGTCTCTGGCTTCTCTACAGAAGCTGCTGCTAGAGCCAGAATCGGAGCCGAAATCATGCCAAACATACCCTTAATTCTTCACATGGACTTGCATCGTTCAACTTTGAAGCCTTCGTATTGAATCAGTGGCATATATTTAATTAGTCTATTGAATCTAGCCACCGCGGGCCCTGTTCGTTTGAACTTATCAGTTGTACCGTTTCAGCGAAATAACAGTGTTTTCTCTCATATCAAATCAACATCAGCATCAGTATCAACCGTTTTTCCAGCCAGCCGAACAGGGCCTGGTCCATACTTCAAAAGGAGGCCGACCGACCAAATTAGAAAAAGACATGCCGAGTGATGGAGACTATAGAAATAGAGGTTTTCTCCAGGAATGAAGGTTGCTTTCTAATAGGCTTAAAGCTTAATTCGCTTATATGGTCTCCCACCCTTTTACGCTTTTTGAGAGCTTTTCTTCATCAATTGGTAGTTGAAACTATATAATAATGAATGGTCGAGAAATTTTTACAGAGGCTGGAATAAAATTCGTTTATCTAAAAATTGAATCCAGTCACACACACACACACACACACACACACACACACACACATATATATATATATATATATATATATATATATATATATATATATATATATATATATATATATATATATATATATATATATATATATATATATATATATATATATATATATATATATATATATATATATATATATATATATATATTAGTGTCCTAACAGTCATTTGTGCTGTACAGTTACCTGGGCTTCAGATTAAAAGGGAAAAGAACGGCTTGCATGTCTGGAAGGCCAAATTAAAAACACGTTGGAAACAAACACAGGACATCTGGCCGTTAGTTTCAAGATCCAATGCTTCATAATTCACGTGTTAGTTCCTCGTGAAACACATGGTTTTTTCTTGTGCGCTAGTCATGTGTTTTTTTCCATGCTCCAAGAACTGGTTGTCCGCAGCCTCTAAAGTCTAAAACATGTGAGTACCAGCTAGACAGCGCCATGACCAAGATCTATGTATAGCAAATTTGCAGCTACAGTGATTCTGATTCAATTGCAATCGAGTATTTCTTTATAAATTTTCTGTTTTTAGGCAACGCATTCACTGGCACACGTATATAGCCTACCATGCCTCCTCTTGCGAGAGGCTAGCTAGCTTCAGGGTTGGCGTTCGTTCGGCCGTACATACCGTACGGCGGCGCGGCGCCTTCCCTTCCCTTCCCTTCCCTACAACGACGACGAGCTAGCTAGCTCGACGACCGATCCATCCATCCATCCATCGGTGCCCACCCACCATGGCCCGCCGGCGCCGTCTCTCGGCGTCCTCGTTGCCAGAGGCGGCTGCTGGCGCCATTCCCAGTCCGTTCCCTCCCGAGCTCGGGTGGCCTTTCGCGCGCCTCGACGTGGCCCTCACCCAGGACGACCTCCGTGAATCCGCCTACGAGATCTTCTTCTGCGCCTGCCGCTCCACACCCGCCGGCGGCACACGCCCATCCGCCTCCGCCAGAGGCGGCAGCGGCAGGGGAGGGGCGGCGACCCCAACGAGAGCACCACCACCGGAGGCGTCGTCTCCTACCGCCGCCGGTGGAGCAAAGAACATGGCGGTGACGAGCCGCCTGAAGCGCGCCCTCGGCCTGCGCGCGAGGAACACGAGGCCCACGGTGGGGGCGGGCGGCCGACCCTTGACGTCGGCGGAGATCATGCGGCGGCAGATGGGGGTCAGCGAGCATACCGACGGCCGCGTCCGGAAGACCCTCGTGCGCTCCCTCGTCGGGCCCCAGATGTCCAGGAAGGTGGACTCCCTCGTGCTCCCCCTGGAGCTCCTCCGCCACCTCAAACCCGCCGACTTCTCCGACGCCGGCGAGCACCGCGCTTGGCAGCTCCGGCAGCTCAGGGTCCTCGAGGCAGGCCTCGTCTCCCACCCCTCCGTGCCGCTCGACCGCGGCAACGCCTCGGCGTCCGGTCTCCGGGAGATGGTCCGGTCTGCCGAGCTGCAGACGCGGCCCGGCGGCCTCGACGTGCGCGCCCTGTCCGCAGCCGTGACGGCGCTGAGCTGGCGGTCCGTGGACGCCTGCCGCTGGGCCGATGGCTACCCGCTCAACGTGCACCTGTACATGACCCTCCTCCGCGCCGTGTTCGACGCCAGGGACGAGACGGTGGTGCTGGACGAGGTCGACGAGCTCCTGGAGCTCATCAAGAAGACGTGGAACATCCTCGGGCTCAACGACACCATCCACAACGTCTGCTTCACGTGGCTGTTCTTGGAGAAGTACGTGATGACTGGGGAGATGGAGCCGGACCTGCTGTCCGCGGCCCTGGCGATGCTCGAGCAGGTCCGCGGCGACGTCCGGCGGCAGGCCGAGGCCGGCGCGCTGGAGGCGGCGCACCTCAGGATCTTGTCGGCGACGCTGGCGTCCATGCACTCGTGGGCGGAACACAAGCTGCTGGATTACCACGAGGCGTTTGGTGACCAAGGAGGAGGCTCCTTGGGCGCCATGGAGAATGCTGTGTCCCTTGCTGTCCTGGCGGCAGCGATGCTCAGCCAGGATGTGCTGTCGTCTTTCGCAGCGGCGGTGGCGGCTGCCGGCGGTGATCTCTCGTCAGCTGGATCGTCGTCTTCGTCGTCGTTCTCAGCTGGGGAGCAAGTGGAGCGGTACATCAAGTCGTCGGTGAGGCGTGCTTTCACCAGGGTATGTACCTTCCCCTGGACTATACACCCATATGTATCCATCAGCTACTACCTCCATGTGTCATGTAACAAGCATGTGGCGGCGGCATGGCAGCTGCACGAGACTGGCACGGCCGGGAAGATGGACAGCATGATCGTGGAGGTGGACGAGGACCCCTGCGAGGCCCTGATGTACGTGGCGTCACAGACCAAGGATCTGGCACGGGTGGAGAAAGAGGTGTACAGCCGCGTGCTCCGGCGGTGGCACCCGTGCCCAATGACGGTGGCCGCCGCCACGCTCCACGGCAGCTTTGGCGCGCTGCTGAAGCGGTACGTGTCGAGGATGACGGCGACGTGCGGCCTGAGCAGCGAGTCTGTGAGCGTCCTGCACGCAGCCTCTAAGCTAGACAAGCGGTTGCTACAGATGGCCGGCGAGGACGACCCGCCGGCGGCAGACCAGCTGCCGCCGCCGATGGCCTCCTACGACGTGGACTCCATCATCTTCGGCCTGGTCGAGGGCTGGATGGATGAGCGGTTAAAGGTAGGGGACGAGTGCGTGAGGAGGGCCCAGGAGGCAGAGACATGGAACCCGAGGTCCAAGGCCGAGCCCTACGCGCAGTCCGCGGTGGACCTGATGAAGCTGGCCAAGGTCACCATGGATGAGCTGCTGGAGATCCAGGTGGCGCCGGCGTGCAAAGAGGAGCTGCTGCAGCGCCTGGTTGACGGCGTTGATCACCTCGTCCACCAGTACGCTCTGCTCCTTGCCAGCTCGTGCGGTGCGGTAACTACTTGCATGCACATGCATGACTGTTTGTTACAGCATGCACGCATGCATCCATGCACACTCACAAGTGACAACGACTGACAACCCAAGCAGGGTCGTCCAAGGAGAGCTACGTTCCACCTCTGCCGCCATTGACGCGGTGCAACCAGGACTCGAAGCTCGTGCAGCTCTGGAGGATGGCGGCGCCGCCGTGCCAGGTGGGCGACCTGGAGGCGCTCGACTGCGGCAGGGCCGACATCGACACGAGCAGCAAGAAGCCCAGGCTGGAGGCGAGTCGGTCGAGACGAGGAGGAGACGACCGAAACCACTCGGCGCACGCGGTGCGCCCGGCCACCAGCCGCGGCACGCAGCGGCTCTACGTGCGCCTCAACACGCTCCACTACGTGCTCGCCGTCCTGCACAGCATCGACAGATCCCTCTCCTCCGCTCTGGCGCCGCATCGGCAGCGCCGCCGCCGCGCGCGGAGCTCGTCGGCCTTTGACCACGCCCGCCCCGCCCTCGACGCGGCCGTCCACCATGTGTCCGAGCTCTCCGCGTACCGCCTCGTCTTCCTCGACTCCGCCCAGTTCCTCCACCTGGTCCTGTACCAGGGGGGCGTCTCCGCCGCGCGCGCCCGGCCCGCGCTCCGCGTCATGAAGCAGAACCTCGCGTTCCTCTCCGGCGTGCTCACCGAGCAGGCGCAGCCGCCGGCCGTGCTCGAGGTGATGAGGGCCTCCGTGGAGGCCTTCCTGACCGTCGTCCTCGCTGGCGGCAGCGAGCGGGCCTTCGCCCGCGCGGACCACGCGGCGGTGGTGGAGGACTTCGCGAGCTTGAAGCGCCTGTTCTGCGGCTTCGGGGTGGCGGAGGAGGTGGTCGAGAGGGAGACGGCGCGGGCGGAAGGGGTGCTGGCGCTCATGGCTGTTCCCACGGAGAAGCTCATCCATGAGTTCCTTGGCCACTACGCTGCTTCCACTCCGGTGGCAGCGGCGGCTGACGAGTTACCGCGGCTGCCGATGATGATGCCGGTGACGCCCACGACGAGACGCTGGAGCCGGTCCGACGCCGACACCGTCCTCCGCGTGCTGTGCTACCGAGACGACGAGGCAGCGAACAGATTCTTGAAGAAAGCCTTTGATCTGCCCAAGAGGAGGTAGCCGATTGCCCAATTCCATCGCCGGCCCATAGGATTGGATCAGATCGATCGGATCCATCATTTGGGACCGAATATTTTTTTTGTTGAAGGCGTGTTCTTATGCACATATTGTATCAGGAAAGCACGTAGACGGTGTAGGTACGCTGAGGTGAGCAACGGGAGAGGAAATTAAGGTCGTGTGTTGGTCTGATTTTTGCATTGGCTTTGTTGTTTTCTTTTTACCATTGGTTGACATCAATTAATGATGTCATTGCCTATGGTATACATGAGCATCTCCACCAGGCCTAACATATCCTTTGCTTTAATAAAACTGTTGGGTAGAGCAAAAGAAAATAAGATCTAAGGGCGTCCGCAACGGTATCAGTCAGTAACATGGTTAGGTGAGATGGAGGTGAGAGCAAAATATTTTATTCTCGAGAAAAATTCGCCGGCGGTCCTTGAACTTGACAGCTGGTGTCACTTAGGTCCCCGAACTTTAAACAGTGTATTTTTGGGTCCCTGAACTTGGCTTTGGGTGTCATCTAGGTCCCTAGATGACACCTGAAGGCAAGTTCAGGGACCCAGATGACACCCGAAGCCAAGTTCAGGGACCAAAAAATACACTGTTCAAAGTTTGGGGACCTAAGTGACACCCAAAGCCAAGTTCAGGGACCTAAATAACACTTGAAGCCAAGTTCAGGGACCCAGAAATATATTGTTCAAAGTTCGAGAACCTAAATGACACCAGCTGCCAAATTCATGGACCGCCGGTGAATTTTTCTCTTTATTCTCTCTTTCTTGTTCGCAGCATCCTAGCCCCATTTGCTCTCCTCTCAGTTTCTCGAGACTTGTGAAATTGCTTGCCAATTTCTTCGGTGCTAGCGAGCGTTCTCTCTCCCCCTGTTTCACGTTCCATGTTGGATGATTGTCGAGTAAGCCAATGACATAGCTGATTGTTGGGGGACGGAGACAAATTATGAGAAATCTGGTCTTTTCTAATCTGAAAGACCCTCATCCTTTGCGTGACATGTACTTGGAGCAATCTTAAAGCAACCTTCCACTGCTTCCATCGTGGTTACCGTCTGGGTTACCGACGTCGACATGCACACGCCATTAGTGTATACATCAAACAACAGACCCTTGTGTAGTTGTCTTAAAACTTCCCGCCATTAGTGTATACATCAAACAACTGATTGACATGCTGGAGGCTGTCGGTACACGGCTCGAGCGTGGCGGTCTGGCGGAGCTTGAGCTGAGGCGGGGTCACTGTGCTAGAGCACACGGACAGATAGAAGGAGGTGGCGTTGTTTCAGACTGACGGGAAGTTTTAAGATCAAATCGAAGCAACCAGTTGGTGTAGGAATGAGTTTTTGGTGGTACTATCATAAAATAATCTTGATTTTAATGGAGTAAGGTTTCATATCACCTAGGCAATTTTTCTCTAGAAGTAATTTTGTTCAAAGACTGTACTTTCATGTTCTGTAGTAACTTGATTCAGGGCCTGCGCAACTTGAGTCAGGCACAATATATAGGCTACTCAAAGCCAAAGGCGAAGATCTTGACCCGGCATCCACTTTCATTTGAAAGAATAAGGCACCGCCACGAGTTCAACTTTTCATGTGGCTCTTGATCAAAGGTCGAATTCAATGTCTTGCAAATCTGTTCAACAAAAGGATTGTGAACAACCCAGAGTCCCAGACTGCGAGGTCTGGGTTTCAGACGCCAAAGAGACCAATTTGGATTGACTCTTTTGAGATCAACCTACCATGCTGATCAAAATAATAGTAAAATGGTCTCTCATATTGAGGTTGACCTAAAGCCGGGGCCGATTCTATGTGCAATCTGAGATGAAGTGATAATAGGGGCACCAAATTTTACTTCTTCTAACTTATCAAATTCTGATTGTAGCTTAACAAAACTATAACAAAGAGGAGAATCTTCAGTAATCCCATCTACCTTCATCCTAGCTATGGTTGCAGGCCTGACGAGGATCTCCTCACCCATTGAACGGGTGAACTCGTTGCGACCGTTGTTCCACATCTTGATAAAAGGAATCAATACAAGATGTAATCGGCCTTTTGGGCCAAATAAATCAATGGTAATGAGAACACAAAAGAATAGATTGGACCAATAGATTGGCTAGGTCAAAAAGATCGGCTATAAGAGATAGTCGAACCAATCGTCCCCAGCGGAGTCGCAAAAAAAGTGTGTTCACGCTTAGGGCCCGTTTAGTTCCCAGAAAATTTTGCAAAAATTTTCAGATTCCCCGTCACATCAAATCTTTAGTAGGGATGAAAACGGACAGAAATTTTCCCGTACCGTCCCGTTCCGTTTTCTATATTTTTCCGTCCGTTTCCGTATTCGCGAGATCCCGTTTTCGTATTTGCGGAAGTAGAAAATGGTGTTTTCCGTCCGTTTCCGAGTAATCCCGTTTTAATACGGAATAGACCCGTATTTATCCCGTTTTTATCCCGTTTTCAATCTATGCTCAACATGTTCAACACTTACATGTCCTTATATTATGTTAATATGACTACGAATCATCAAATATGCATGTTATGTTCACGTACATAGCGTGTAAATAAATATTAAACTTTGTATATATTATTACATGACTTTTGTCGGTACCAACAGTACGGGGGTACCCACAGCTATCGCCAAAACACTAACATAACCGAAACCGCAATGAAAGATAGCCCACCTCGGCCGAGTATCACGCGGCCCGCTCGACGGGGCGCCTCGACCGCGCCCCGGCTCCGACTCGTACGAGGCCCGCTCGACGGGGCGCCTCGACCACGCCCCGGCTCCGACTCGTATGAGGCCCGCTCGACGGGGCGCCTCAACCGCGCCCCGGCTCCGACTCGTACGAGGCCCGCTCGACGGGGCGCCTCGACCGCGCCCCGGCTCCGACTCGTACGAGGCCCGCTCGACGGGGCGCCTCGACAGCGCCCCGGCTCCTCGACGCGTTTTCTTTACCTACCCCAGGACGAAAGCCATAGCATTCAATGCGGGTACCTACTACCACCTACCGGCATGGCTGCGGCATGGACCAACGTGGGAACAATACCCACGTCAAGTCTCACTGTTTTACCGCCCATCCCGTGATGGGAGGTGAAACCCGTCACTGTACCCACCTTACCGCACACTGTTCACCATCAATCACCCTCGAGGGAGGATAAGACAAGGTCCGTTCCCCACGATATCAGGGATTCGGCCTTATCCATCCAACCTCGACCCGGCCTCGACCCAGCTTCGACGCTCGGCTTAGTTCGAAGGACGGTATGGCATGGCGCTCTGGGTCATTTCACCATCTTGTCTCCCACAACGTCAGGGTACCCAGGGATGGCCGGCCATTCCGAAGGCACGTCGCTACAGTCAACTCAACAGGAATCGACAAAGCATCACCTCAAGGCTCCCCTTGGCTTGGCCTCCTCTCGCCTTATAAAAGGGTAGGCCAGGGTTCGACAGAGGAGGGGGGACGAACGAACAGACGAACAAAAAGAAGACGAAACAACCAACCACTCGACCGAACAACGAAAAGCAAGAGATCAACATCTCAAGCAACCGCCTTTCTCCTTTTTTCTCTTTGAGACTTGGGCTCGACACCCTCTCTCGCCTGCTTGTAACCCCTACACGAGCACCTCGGTGCAAGAAAATACAAACCTCTCCCCCCCCGCTGGACGTAGGGCCTTCTTTTGCCCGAACCAGGATAAACCCCCGTGTGTTCTCCTTGCATCACCATCCAGGAAAGAGTCACGCAGCATTTACTCGTTGGTTTAGGACCCCCCTCGGTCCAAACACCGACAGTTGGCGCGCCAGGTAGGGGAGCGCTGCGTGCAAACCTCGCTTTGTCGCCGTTCTTCCTGGATGGCTAACCCCGAACGCCCGATCCCGTTGGCTACGGTGATCTGGTTTGGGAGTTTGGAGTTCATGTCGCTCGGCTCTGGCTACGACATGATCCTACTTCCACCCAGGCACCCAACCGACGAGGATTACGAGCTCTCCCAGCCCGGGGGAGCAGTCAACCGGCACCGTCGCTCCAGGCGGGCGCGGGCCGCCCGGCGACGGCGAGCCCGGTACAACCACCGTCTCCACCTGGCGGAGGGCGATGGGATCCCCCGGTCCGGCACCCCCCAGACAGGCGCCAGCCTAGATCTCCTTTTGGAAGATTTGGGAAGGACGAGCCTGGCTGAGGGTGGCGTGCCGACGAAGAATCCCGCCGCTCCCCCATCCGGTGAGACACCACTATCCGTAGCATCTATTTCGCCACGGGCAGCGACGCCGTCATATTACTACTTTGGCGCTCCTGACTCCGACTCGGCTGACGACACCTATGATCCGACTCGCGAGTGCTTCAACATCGACGTTGAAAGCACCTCGGAATCAGAGGACGAAGAGCCGGTCGAAGGAAGGCACATGCCCCCTCATGTCGAACTTCCTGCCGAGCGAAACGAGCCCCAGTTCCTTGCGGATCAAGGAGCGCAGCTCGAACAGATTCGCGAGTTGCAGGACCAGCTTGACGAGGAACGGGAAAACCTGAATCTTCTCCAGCAAACCCTCGAGCGTGAGCGTGCGGAACACGTATTTGGTGGGAGAGCTCGTGAGAGAGCTCGCGACGTCAACCGTCGCATCGACGAGGACCGGGCGGTCGACCCTCCGGTTTTCGCTCGAGCCAGCCAAAACGTCGTCGCCGCCGCCATGCTCCTGCGCAACATGCCCGAGCCGTCAAACCCTGACGCCCGTCGGGCTCGAGACGAAATCCGAGGACTCCTCGAGACTGCCACCATGCAGCAGGCCGAGAGCTCTGCCTTGAGGCGGCGCGAAGCAGCCTCGGAGCGGACCCTCGAGCCTTCCCGACAGGAGAGAGAAGCCTCGGTTCATCCCGAGCCTGCCCGGCGAAACCGGGTAGCACCGGCCCCTGAGCCCATCGCCAACGACCGCGAGCCTCGAGACACCCGTGGCAACATCGTCGAGCGTCGCACGCGCAAACACGGTGACGGTGTAGCTCAAGGCTACCACGTCCACAGGGGCGGACGCTACGACAGCTCGGAAGACCGTAGCCCTTCACCCGAACCCCCAGGTCCTCGGGTGTTCAGTAAGGCTATCCGTGAGACGGTGCCCCCGGCTCGGTTCCGTCCCCCCACGACTCTCACCAAGTATAACGGCGAGACCAAACCCGAACTTTGGCTCGCCGATTTCCGCTTGGCGTGTCAGTTGGGCGGGGCCACCGACGACCGGGTCATCATTCGGCAACTCCCCCTGTTCCTCTCCGACACCGCCCAAGCCTGGCTCGAGGATCTCCCACCTTGGCAGATCCACGACTGGGACGATCTCGTGAGGGTGTTCGAGGGAAATTTCAAGGGAACCTACATGCGCCCCGGCAACTCGTGGGACCTCCGGGGCTGTAAGCAGAAACCAGATGAGTCCCTCCGGGACTACATCCGGCGCTTCTCCCGGCAGCGCACCGAGCTCCCCAACATCACCGACTCCGACGTGATTACGGCCTTCCTCTCCGGTACCACCTGTAAGGAGTTGGTCCGGGAGTTGGGCCGTAACACCCCGCTCACTGCCAACGGATTGATGGACATCGTCACCAACTTCGCCGCCGGCGAGGAGGCGGTTGGTGCAATCTTTGGCGGCGAGCCGGCGAGGGGGGAGCAGAAGGTCGACGACCCCGCGAGTTCCACCCGAGGCCCCAAGAGAAACAACCGCAAGAAGAAGAAAGGCCAGCAGGGCAAGCTCGAGGCCCCGGCCGACGAGCTCGTCGCTGCTACCGAGCACAAGAAACCTCGAGGCCCCCCGGCGGGGGCGTCTTCGACAAAATGCTCAAAGAGCCGTGTCCCTACCACAAGGGACTCACTAACCATAACCTCGAGGATTATCACATGCTGCGCAGGTACTTCGGGGGTGCCGGCGCCAAGAAGGACGACAAGGAGGAGGACCCTAAGGGTGACGACAAGGACGGGGAATTTCCCGAGATCCGCGACTGCTACATGATCTACGGAGGGCCCTCGACCTGCCTCTCTGTGCGCCAGCGCAAGCGAGAACGGCACGAGGTCTTCTCCGTACAATCGGCAGTACCCCGTTTCCTTGATTGGTCTGCGGTGGCCATCACTTTCGACCGTGATGACCACCCAGACTACATCCCCAACCCGGGGGTCTATCCACTCGTCGTCGACCCCGTCATCGCTAACACATGCCTCACCAAAGTGCTCATGGACGGCGGAAGCAGCCTCAACATTATCTACTCTCAGACCCTCGACCTCTTGGGGGTCGACAGAGCGCGCCTCCAGCCTAGCGTCGGGGGCTTCCACGGAGTCGTGCCAGGGAAACGGGCGGAACCCCTCGGGCGGGTCGATCTGCCTGTTTGCTTTGGCACACCGGCCAACTTTCGAAAGGAAACTCTCACTTTCGAAGTGGTCGGATTCCGTGGAACGTACCACGCTATCCTGGGACGCCCATGCTACGCCAAGTTCATGGCGATCCCGAACTACACCTACCTTAAGCTCAAAATGCCTGGCCCAAACGGTGTCATCACTGTAGGGCCCTCGTATGAACATGCCTACGAGTGCGACGTCGAGTGCGTCGAGCACGGCGAGGCTGTTTTTGAGTCGGCAAGCTTGGCTGCAGACCTCGACGGTCTCGCCAAAACGATTCCCGACCCAAAACGCCATGCCGGCAGCTTCGAGCCCGCCGAAGACGTCAAACTCGTACCCCTCGACCCCGCTGATCCCAAAGGGAGGACGCTGAACGTCAGCGCCACCCTCGATCCTAAATAGGAAGCAGTGCTCGTCGACTTTCTCCGCGCGAACGTCGGAGAAGTCGGCGTGGCTGCGGCATGGACCAACGTGGGAACAATACCCACGTCAAGTCTCACTGTTTTACCGCCCATCCCGTGATGGGAGGTGAAACCCGTCACTGTACCCACCTTACCGCACACTGTTCACCATCAATCACCCTCGAGGGAGGATAAGACAAGGTCCGTTCCCCACGATATCAGGGATTCGGCCTTATCCATCCAACCTCGACCCGGCCTCGACCCAGCTTCGACGCTCGGCTTAGTTCGAAGGACGGTATGGCATGGCGCTCTGGGTCATTTCGCCATCTTGTCTCCCACAACGTCAGGGTACCCAGGGATGGCCGGCCATTCCGAAGGCACGTCGCTACAGTCAACTCAACAGGAATCGACAAAGCATCACCTCAAGGCTCCCCTTGGCTTGGCCTCCTCTCGCCTTATAAAAGGGTAGGCCAGGGTTCGACAGAGGAGGGGGGACGAACGAACAGACGAACAAAAAGAAGACGAAACAACCAACCACCCGACCGAACAACGAAAAGCAAGAGATCAACATCTCAAGCAACCGCCTTTCTCCTTTTTTCTCTTTGAGACTTGGGCTCGACACCCTCTCTCGCCTGCTTGTAACCCCTACACGAGCACCTCGGTGCAAGGAAATACAAACCTCTCCCCCCCGCTGGACGTAGGGCCTTCTTTTGCCCGAACCAGGATAAACCCCCGTGTGTTCTCCTTGCATCACCATCCAGGAAAGAGTCACGCAGCATTTACTCGTTGGTTTAGGACCCCCCTCGGTCCAAACACCGACAGTTGGCGCGCCAGGTAGGGGAGCGCTGCGTGCAAACCTCGCTTTGTCGCCGTTCTTCCTGGATGGCTAACCCCGAACGCCCGATCCCGTTGGCTACGGTGATCTGGTTTGGGAGTTTGGAGTTCATGTCGCTCGGCTCTGGCTACGACATGATCCTACTTCCACCCAGGCACCCAACCGACGAGGATTACGAGCTCTCCCAGCCCGGGGGAGCAGTCAACCGGCACCGTCGCTCCAGGCGGGCGCGGGCCGCCCGGCGATGGCGAGCCCGGTACAACCACCGTCTCCACCTGGCGGAGGGCGATGGGATCCCCCGGTCCGGCACCCCCCAGACAGGCGCCAGCCTAGATCTCCTTTTGGAAGATTTGGGAAGGACGAGCCTGGCTGAGGGTGGCGTGCCGACGAAGAATCCCGCCGCTCCCCCATCCGGTGAGACACCACTATCCGTAGCATCTATTTCGCCACGGGCAGCGACGTCCCCATCACCATTCCCGTTTGGGCTGGACTCGGTTGCCCGGGTGTATGCATCCTCCGTGAGCACTCGCATGAGCGCTTATGAGGAACTCCCCGGACACCATCTACGCTCCACTCTGGACCTCGTTGCGTCCACGCCGGCTTCTGATTATCGGGACTCTACCGAGACACCGAAAACAGAGCCTCGTGTGACTGCTTCTTCATATCGTCACCGCGGTGACGGTTGGCAACGGCCACACATTCCCCCGTCATATTACTACTTTGGCGCTCCTGACTCCGACTCGGCTGACGACACCTATGATCTGACTCGCGAGTGCTTCAACATCGACGTTGAAAGCACCTCGGAATCAGAGGACGAAGAGCCGGTCGAAGGAAGGCACATGCCCCCTCATGTCGAACTTCCTGCCGAGCGAAACGAGCCCCAGTTCCTTGCGGATCAAGGAGCGCAGCTCGAACAGATTCGCGAGTTGCAGGACCAGCTTGACGAGGAACGGGAAAACCTGAATCTTCTCCAGCAAACCCTCGAGCGTGAGCGTGCGGAACACGTATTTGGCGGGAGAGCTCGTGAGAGAGCTCGCGACGTCAACCGTCGCATCGACGAGGACCGGGCGGTCGACCCTCCGGTTTTCGCTCGAGCCAGCCAAAACGTCGTCGCCGCCGCCATGCTCCTGCGCAACATGCCCGAGCCGTCAAACCCTGACGCCCGTCGGGCTCGAGACGAAATCCGAGGACTCCTCGAGACTGCCACCATGCAGCAGGCCGAGAGCTCTGCCTCGAGGCGGCGCGAAGCAGCCTCGGAGCGGACCCTCGAGCCTTCCCGACAGGAGAGAGAAGCCTCGGTTCATCCCGAGCCTGCCCGGCGAAACCGGGTAGCACCGGCCCCTGAGCCCATCGCCAACGACCGCGAGCCTCGAGACACCCGTGGCAACATCGTCGAGCGTCGCACGCGCAAACACGGTGACGGTGTAGCTCAAGGCTACCACGTCCACAGGGGCGGACGCTACGACAGCTTGGAAGACCGTAGCCCTTCACCCGAACCCCCAGGTCCTCGGGTGTTCAGTAAGGCTATCCGTGAGACGGTGCCCCCGGCTCGGTTCCGTCCCCCCACGACTCTCACCAAGTATAACGGCGAGACCAAACCCGAACTTTGGCTCGCCGATTTCCGCTTGGCGTGTCAGTTGGGCGGGGCCACCGACGACCGGGTCATCATTCGGCAACTCCCCCTGTTCCTCTCCGACACCGCCCGAGCCTGGCTCGAGGATCTCCCACCTTGGCAGATCCACGACTGGGACGATCTCGTGAGGGTGTTCAAGGGAAATTTCAAGGGAACCTACATGCGCCCCGGCAACTCGTGGGACCTCCGGGGCTGTAAGCAGAAACCAGATGAGTCCCTCCGGGACTACATCCGGCGCTTCTCCCGGCAGCGCACCGAGCTCCCCAACATCACCGACTCCGACGTGATTACGGCCTTCCTCTCCGGTACCACCTGTAAGGAGTTGGTCCGGGAGTTGGGCCGTAACACCCCGCTCACTGCCAACGGATTGATGGACATCGTCACCAACTTCGCCGCCGGCGAGGAGGCGGTTGGTGCAATCTTTGGCGGCGAGCCGGCGAGGGGGGAGCAGAAGGTCGACGACCCCGCGAGTTCCACCCGAGGCCCCAAGAGAAACAACCGCAAGAAGAAGAAAGGCCAGCAGGGCAAGCTCGAGGCCCCGGCCGACGAGCTCGTCGCTGCTACCGAGCACAAGAAACCTCGAGGCCCCCCGGCGGGGGCGTCTTCGACAAAATGCTCAAAGAGCCGTGTCTCTACCACAAGGGACTCACTAACCATAACCTCGAGGATTATCACATGTTGCGCAGGTACTTCGGGGGTGCCGGCGCCAAGAAGGATGACAAGGAGGAGGACCCTAAGGGTGACGACAAGGACGGGGAATTTCCCGAGATCCGCGACTGCTACATGATCTACGGAGGGCCCTCGACCTGCCTCTCTGCGCGCCAGCGCAAGCGAGAACGGCACGAGGTCTTCTCCGTACAATCGGCAGTACCCCGTTTCCTTGATTGGTCTGCGGTGGCCATCACTTTCGACCGTGATGACCACCCAGACTACATCCCCAACCCGGGGGTCTATCCACTCGTCGTCGACCCCGTCATCGCCAACACATGCCTCACCAAAGTGCTCATGGACGGCGGAAGCAGCCTCAACATTATCTACTCTCAGACCCTCGACCTCTTGGGGGTCGACAGAGCGCGTCTCCAGCCTAGCGTCGGGGGCTTCCACGGAGTCGTGCCAGGGAAACGGGCGGAACCCCTCGGGCGGGTCGATCTGCCTGTTTGCTTTGGCACACCGGCCAACTTTCGAAAGGAAACTCTCACTTTCGAAGTGGTCGGATTCCGTGGAACGTACCACGCTATCCTGGGACGCCCATGCTACGCCAAGTTCATGGCGATCTCGAACTACACCTACCTTAAGCTCAAAATGCCTGGCCCAAACGGTGTCATCACTGTAGGGCCCTCGTATGAACATGCCTACGAGTGCGACGTCGAGTGCGTCGAGCACGGCGAGGCTGTTTTTGAGTCGGCAAGCTTGGCTGCAGACCTCGACGGTCTCGCCAAAACGATTCCTGACCCAAAACGCCATGCCGGCAGCTTCGAGCCCGCCGAAGACGTCAAACTCGTACCCCTCGACCCCGCTGATCCCAAAGGGAGGACGCTGAACGTCAGCGCCACCCTCGATCCTAAATAGGAAGCAGTGCTCGTCGACTTTCTCCGCGCGAACGTCGACATCTTTGCGTGGAGTCCCTCGGATATGCCGGGCATACCCAGGGAAGTCGCCGAGCACGCCTTGGAGATCCGGGCCGGATCCAAACCGGTGAAGCAACACCTGCGCCGCTTCAATGAGGAGAAGCGCAGGGTCATCGGTGAGGAGATACACAAACTGTTGGAGGCCGGGTTCATCAAGGAGGTTCATCATCCCGAGTGGCTAGCTAATCCTGTATTAGTTAGAAAAAAGAGTGGGAAATGGAGGATGTGCGTAGACTATACTGGTTTAAATAAAGCATGTCCGAAAGTTCCCTTCCCTTTGCCACGCATTGATCAAATCGTTGATTCCACCGCGGGATGTGAAACTCTCTCATTCTTAGATGCATATTCCGGCTACCACCAGATCAAAATGAAGGAGTCCGACCAGCTCACGACTTCATTCATCACCCCATTCGGCATGTATTGCTACGTTACGATGCCCTTCGATCTCCGGAACGCGGGGGCAACATACCAGCGATGCATGCAAGACGTTTTCGGGAAGCACATTGGGTCGACCGTCGAAGCTTACGTCGACGACATCGTGGTCAAAACCCAACGTGCCGACGATCTGGTCAGCGACCTCGACGTTGCATTCAAGTGCCTCAGGGCAAAAAACATCAGACTCAATCCAGAGAAATGTGTTTTCAGCGTCCCACGAGGTATGCTTTTAGGGTTTATCGTATCTAAACGTGGCATCGAGGCCAACCCTGAAAAAATCTCTGCAATAACCAAGATGGGCCCCATCCGAGATCTCAAAGGTGTACAGAGAGTCACAGGTTGCTTGGCGGCACTCAGCCGTTTCATTTCGTGCCTCGGCGAAAAAGCACTCCCTCTGTACCGTCTCTTGAGGAAATCGGACCATTTTTCCTAGAACCTCGAGGCTGAGGAGGCTCTCACGAAACTGAAAGCCACCCTCTCTAGCTCACCGATCCTCGTCCCTCCGACCCCGAGGGAACCACTCCTACTCTATGTCGCCGCGACATCACAAGTAGTCAGTGCTGCCCTGGTTGTCGAACGGGCCGAGGAGGCACACACCTTGCTCGTCCAGAGGCCGGTCTATTTCGCTAGCGAGGTGCTCTCTGAAACAAAGTGTCGATATCCACAGATCTAGAAACTGCTATATGCTGTCATCTTGACACGGCGCAAGCTCCGACACTACTTCGAGGGTCACCCGATTACTGTGGTTTCTTCTTTCCCCTTGGGAGAGATAGCCCAGAACCGGGAAGCCTCGGGTAGGGTTGCCAAATGGGCGGTCGAGCTCATGGGCGAGGCATTGTCCTATGCGCCGCGAAAAGCTATCAAGTCACAGGCGTTAGCAGATTTTCTGGCCGAGTGGACTGACACACAACTCCCTCCTGCACAGCTCCAAGCGGAGCTGTGGACCATGTACTTCGATGGGTCATTGACGAAAACGGGAGCAGGCGCGGGCTTGCTCTTCGTCTCACCCCTCGGGGTTCACATGCGCTACGTCGTCTGGCTTCATTTCCCTGCATCTAACAACGTCGCCGAATACGAGGCACTCGTCACGGGGTTGAGAATCGCCATCGAGCTCGGGGTCCGACACCTCGACGTCCGAGGCGACTCCCAACTCGTGATCGATCAGGTGATGAAGAGCTCGAGCTGCCGCGACCCCAAGATGGAGGCCTACTGCCAAGAAGTACGGCGCCTCGAGGACAAGTTTCACGGCCTCGAGCTCAACCACATCGCACGCAGGTATAATGAGGCCGCTGATGAACTGGCAAAAATCGCGTCCGGTCGAGCCACGGTTCCACCGGACGTCTTCGCGAAAGACCTTCAGCATCCATCCGTCGACCTCAGGCCAGACGGGGGGGTCGACGGGGCGTCGCTCGACCCTCCACCTGAGGCAGAAGCCCCCTCGACCGGGGCTCAAGCCATGTAGGTGGGAGATTTGACGCCACCGTCTGACCTCGAACCTGATTGGCGCGTCCCGTACCTCGACTACCTCATCCAAGGGGACCTCCCCTCGGATAGGACTGAGGCTCGACGGATCGCACGCCGGGCCAAAACTTTTGTGATCATGGGCGACAGCAGGGAGCTCTACCGTCGTAGCCCTACCGGTATCCTCCAACGTTGCATCACGAAAGAGCAAGGCAGAAATCTGCTCGGCGATCTTCACTCGGGGGCTTGCGGTCACCACGCTGCGCCTCGAACCCTCGTCGGAAACGCCTTTCGACAAGGATTCTATTGGCCGACCACGGTCTCCGATGCTGTCAAGCTAGTACGCTCCTGCGAGGGTTGTCAGTACTATGCGAGACAGACTCATCTTCCGGCACATGCCCTACAAACTATCCCCATCACATGGCCGTTCGCCGTTTGGGGGCTCGACCTTGTCGGACCACTGAAAAGGACGACCGGCAGCTTCACCCACTTGCTCGTCGCAATCGACAAATTCTCCAAGTGGATCGAGGCCCGCCCTATCACCAGCATCAGGTCCGAACAAGCTGTACTCTTCTTCACTAACATTGTTCATCGCTTCGGGGTCCCCAACTGTATCATCACAGACAATGGCACCCAGTTCACTGGCAAAAAGTTTTTGGATTTCTACGACAACCACCACATCCGTGTGCTCTGGTCGGCCGTGGCTCATCCAAAAACAAACGGGCAAGTGGAACGTGCCAACGGCATGGTTCTACAAGGCCTGAAGCCCAGAATCTTTAACAAACTAAACAAACATGGAAAAAAATGGGCTGCCGAGCTACCCTTGGTCCTATGGAGCCTAAGAACAACGCCGAGTCGAGCCACGGGGTTCACTCCGTTCTTCCTAGTCTACGGGTCTGAGGCTATGCTACCAACCGATATAGAATACGGATCCCCGAGGTTGAAGGCATACAACGAAGGACACAACGACGCCACAAGACAGGACGCCCTCGACCAGCTCAAGGAAGCCCGAGATGTGGCTCTGTTGCATTCTGCCAGGTACCAGCAGGGTCTCCGACGCTACCACGACAGATACGTCCGCAAGCGTGACCTCAACGTTGGTGACTTGGTGCTACGGCGGAACCAGAACACCAAGGGACGGCACAAGCTCACACCACCATGGGAAGGGCCGTACATCATCGCAGAAGTACTAAAGCCGGGCACCTACAAGCTATCCAACGAGAAGGGCGAAATCCTCACCAACGCTTGGAACATTGAACAGCTACGTCGCTTCTTTCCTTAAAAAGCCTCGAGGCTCTGTATTTCCTTTTTCGTCAATAAAGAATACATCGATGTTCAAAATTTTTCGTTTCGTAATGAGGAAGGATCGACCCTGCACTCCCAGAGTCGACCCTCCCTCGAGGGCTGCAAGGGGGGAACCCCCGGTCCCCGAAAAAACCTATGCTCTTTTTTAAATTTAAGAACCGCTTCTTAGATCGACTTCGCTGAAAGAGCACCCTAAGGTTCGAAAGGGCTCTCGAGTCTGGAGCATCACCTACGCCTCCGAGGCTACGGTACCTCCACTCAACCCTTACGCCTTTTAGAGGTACGCCTTCACGCTGAGAAGATCTAAACAACGGTTCCTAAAATTAAAAAAGAACATACCCCCTGTCGCTTAGATCAGGCTCTCACACGATTTACTAGGCCGCAACATCACCCTGAAGCTCGAGGGCAGTCGAGCCGCGAGATCACTTACGCCTCCGAGGCTACGGTACCTCCACTCGCTCCCTTACGCCAAAGGATGTAGCTGCGCGCTAAGTAAATCACGCGAGAACACGATCCGTGCGATAAAGGGAAGAAAAGCTCGAGTAAAACTGAATCAACCACGAACCGGTTTATGTTTCGAGTCTTTTAGGCCTCCGCAGCCACCACGATCAAAATTCGAAATACTAACTTATTACATGGGCCTTCATGCCCAGATTTGGCTCACAGGCCTTCGTCGTCGGCAGGCGGAACCACCTCGGCTTCAAAAAGCGAGGCCAGACGACTTCCAGGTTCTTCGGCGGCTTCGATCAGCTCCACGCAGGCATCCTCGTTCTCCTCGTCTGTCCGATCGGGGTCTGTGATGAAGCCCTCGGCAACGAGCCTCATGTCAAACACAAACCCCGAACGGACGACGGCCAGCGCCCTCTTCACGCCGTGATGGAGGCCGTTCCGTATCTTCTCCCGGGCAAGGCGGCCCAGCGCCACCATCCGTCGGACGAAGGAGTTCCCCGGAACATCTTCCCCGGTGTCGGCGTCGGGCTCGACCCCTAGGCCATCACACACGGTGGTGATTGCGCCCTGGAGAAGTTGGGTCCTCCGGACCTCGGCTTCGAAGAGGCTCTGGAAGGAGTTGGCACACGATTGGGCCTCTCGGTTCTCTCTCTCCAGCTCTGAAACACGACAAACAAATTAGTGCCCAACGCAGGGCCTTCAACGTCGTGACTATAACAACCACACTTACCCTCGATGTGGGTCTGCAGGCCCACGACCTCGTCGCGGAGCCCCCCACACGTTCGCTCGAGCCCCAGGAAGGCGCTGTCCTTGTCACGGATGACTGCCTTTAGCGCCTCGACCTCCTGCCGAGCAGACTCGAGAGCTGCGTCCTTCTCTTGGACGGCTCCCTGCAGCGTCGTGATCTCGGCGTGGAAGGTGTCGCGCTGAAGGCCAACCTGGGAGACATCCTCCTCGAGCTCCCTCACCCGCGCAGACAAGGGCTCGAGGTCCCTGCGCGCCTGGGCAGCCTCCTCCCGAGCCTTGTCCAGGCTAGTGCGCATCACGGCCTCGGCCGCCCATGCCTGCGTCGCCTCTTCTTTCACCACGGCGTATGCGACGCGCAGCTCAGCCATCTCGGCGTTCCGATTGGGTAGCTGTTTCTGGGCCTCCTCGACCAGGACCCGTTGTTGGGACAGCGCGCCCCACACGCCACTCTCGTCCCGGATGAAGAGCGACTTGCGGCGGGAGTACTCCTTCAGCTCCTGAACGCAATTCGAAAAGGTCAAAAATCCGAGGAAAAAACACATCAAGAAAGCCGACGGGTCGATCATACCTCGGTGGCATCCCCCATACTCCGCACGGCACCGGATGCCACTCGGAGCAACCGGTCAAGGTGCTGGCGGACGCCCTCGAGGTATTCCCATCGGTGCACTTCGTCTTTGTCGCTCAAGACAAAGATGGGCTCGGCGTCGGGGTTCGTAGCGTCCCTGAACTGAAGGGACGCCCCCCCACCTCGGTAGCTCCGTCTCTGCCCGCGCTATCGCCAGCGCGGCGATGTCGGGCCACGACGAAGATGACCCGGCCGGGGCGTCTCCCGGTCCCACGGAAGGACCAGCCTCGCCCGCGGTATCCACCTCTCCAACGGCCGTCGCGACACCGGCCTGGTCCGCGACCTCACCCCCCTCGACCCCCATCGCTTGTTTTCCCTTGTCCAGGGGGATGTTGTCGAGGGGAACGTGAGGGCGGGCACTTACGACCGCCGGCGCTTCTGGAGCCGGCGCCTCGACCGACGACGGCGCCGGTGCCCGCGCCTCGACCGTTGGCACCTCCGGAACTGGCGCTTCTTCTTCCGGTGCTCCGGATAGGGGCTCGACCGCCCCGACCTCCACCATGCCCGCTGGCTCTGCCAACGGGCCTTGTTGCGGCCGCGGCCCCCTCGCCCGGGCCGTCTCTTGCCCTGACGCCGACGCGACCTCCTCCATGGTCACGTCAGCACCCGCCCGCTCCGCGTCGTGGACGGGTGCCTCGCCCGTCGTGACCGCGACGGCAGCCTCGGCCATCCCCGACGACCTGGGTCCCGCCTCGACTACGTCAAGCGCCGCCGCCTTTACCGGTTCGGACCCCTCGACGGCAGGCTCCGGGCCGGCAACCGCCGCGGCGTCGGCTGACCCCTGCCGTTGTCGCAGGCGCCCTTTCGCGGCCTCGACCTGACGGACCCAGGCCGCGTTCTGCTCCGCCGTCCGGTTGAGGACAACGGCGCCGGCTCGCAGCGACTTCACAGGGGTAGGCCCCATCGGCTCCGCCTTCCGCTTCAGCCTGCGAAGTGAGAAGAATTGTCGGCCAACGGACTTTGGGAAAGGCAGGACAACCAAGCTGAGATACTTACCCGGAAATCGGCACCAAGTACCTCGACCCCGCGCGGCTCGAGCCTCCCGGGACGGCCGCTGGTGGCCTCGCGGCGGCCTCACCAGCAGGTCAAGCGCTCCTAGGAGCCCCGGCCGGTACACCGCCCTGCGCCCTCTGTGCTTCCGAGGCCAGCTGGCCTCGGGTCCTTACGCCCGCCGGCGCCGCCGCCGATGACGACGCCGGTACCGCCGCTTCCGCCCCTGCCGGAGCTTGCGAGGCCCCGGCTGGTGCGGGCGTCCCCGTTGACCCCTCTCACCGGGACCGGGGTAAAACGGCCCCTCCCGTCGAGGGCCCGGCTTCCTTCCCCACCTTCTTCCCCTCGACCTCCTCGACCACGATGACCGAGGAGGACGCCCCCCCGATGGGCTCCAGCAGGGGGCGAATGTCGGGAAGGTCGCCCAGCCTGGTCGCAATCTCATACCGCGACAGGGCATCATCATCTTCATCGCTGCTGCCGTCGTCCTCCCCCGAGACCGTCTCGGAAGGCGACAGCGACAGGGACACTCCGTCCATGGTCTGCTGGCGCCGGCGCTTCTTCAACGCCTCCGCCTCTTTGACCTTGCGGACCGCCCGCTTCTTGGCCGTCTCCTTGGTCTGCTTCTTCTGGGAGGCATGCAGGCGTCGAGCCTCCCGGGCGGGCCGGTCCTCCGGGACTGGTGGGCGCGTTTCCCGCAACGCCGACAAATCCTACACGCCGGCCTCGACCACATCAGCAAAATCCACAGAAAAACAAGAATAGCAATACCTCAGCCCCGAGATACGTACCACGGATTCGCACCCTTCGGTAGGCCTCATGGGAACCTGATTGGCCTCCTCCGCCTTGAAGTTCCCGACCATCCGGCGAGCCCGCCGGAGGACCTCCTCAAGGGTGAGGGATTCGTGGGACATCCGGGTACCCTCCAGGTTCGCCTCTGGAGTCATCTGGTCCAGGCGGAGACAACGCCGGCACAACGGCATCACTCTGCGGCGATGGAAGGCCGCAGCCACCGCCGCAGCCGTTAGGCCCCGAAGGCGAAGCTGCTGCAGCGCCGCCAGCAGCGGGTCCAAGCGCGTCTTCTCGGCCTCGGGCACTCCGTACGACCAATGCTCCTCTCGAGCAGTCAGCACGCGGCCGGTGTACCTCGGCAACTGATTTTCATCATTGCGGAGGTAGAACCAACCCTCGTGCCACCCACTGTTCGAGGAGATGAGGCGGGCCGGGATGTATAGATCCGTCCGACCCGATCTCACCTGTAGCACGCAGCTCCCAACTCGGGCCGCGCACAGGACGCCTTTCTCCCCCGCCCTCTTGGCGAAGAGCTCGGCCTTGAAAAGGTGAAGCCACAGGTTCCACTGCGGCTCCACCCCGAGGTAGCCCTCACAGACCGCCGCGAAGATGGCGGCCTGCGCGACGGCGTTGGGGGAAAGGTGATGAAGTTCCACCCGGTAGTGGTGGAGGAGCGCGCGCATGAAGACCGACGCCGGCACGCCGAACCCCCGCTCATGAAAGCTGACGAAGCTCACCACGTACCCTTCAGGGGGCGCTGGCTCCCGATGGGCAGGGGGCGGCGCCATCCACTCCGGCTGCAACAAGTTCGTCCTCGGCCGCAGCAGCCCGTCCTCGACCAACTCCTCCAACCTCCTCTCCGTCACCGAGGAGGTGGCCCAGTCGTCGGCGGGGAGGATCTGGCTCTTTCCTGCCATCGATGTCGTCGGAAGGGGGGATGGAAGGAAAGGATGCGGTGGCTGCGGCGATACGGGCGGAGAACGCGATGTGGCAGGGGATGTCTAAGGCAAAGGATTGCAGGGACGCAAGCGATCGGTGGGGAACGTAGACCCCTAGGCCTTAGCTTTATATGCCCAGACGGAAGCCCAACAGCCGCGCGAGAAGGTAGGAACAGTTTCCCACATTAAATGCGCTCACCTAACCGTTTCCTTATATCTCGCAGGAACTGGGCACGTGGCCGCTCCCCACGTCGTAACCATATGCCGCTACCGCGCCGATCTCGTCTCCCGAAAAAACGCGCTCGGCCAACGGAATATCCCCAGGTACGTGGTAAATGGGTGCGAAGCCCGCAATAAGTCTCGAGGGAGCGAAAGCTGGCCCTCGAAAGGGGTTCGACAGCTGCCCTCGAGCAACAGAGTTAGGGACGACCCGGGATGCGCCCGTACATGAACAAGGGCTCGAGCCGCGCTCTCGAGGCACCCCAGGACGTATTCGAGGCCGAAGGAGAAGGTTGTGGTAGGAATCCCTCCGGGGGAGGCATCGAGCCCTCGAATCCTGTCGAAGGGAATCGAGATCCACACGACCACTTCTTGGCATTTTTGAGGGCGCCTCCAGGCCACTAGCCGACCCCTAACGAACGGGGCACGGGTTCTCACTCGAATTCTCCCGTTAGCAGCTCACCGGAGATCGTCGGAACTCGGGCCCAAACGAGGGTAGTACGACGTTCTCCACCCCTCCTCCTTTTCTCGAAAAAGGAGCGTGAGGGTCGCGAAAGACGGCCGGGACTCTGATCGACCTCGTGCGTGCGAGGCTCGGGGTCCCGACCGCAAAAATGGGTGCGAAGCCCGCAATAAGTCTCGAGGGAGCGAAAGCTGGCCCTCGAACGGGGTTCGACAGCTGCCCTCGAGCAACAGAGTTAGGGACGACCCAGGGTGCGCCCGTACATGGCCAAGGGCTCGAGCCGCGCTCTCGAGGCACCCCAGGACGTATTCGAGGCCGAAGGAGAAGGTTGTGGTAGGAATCCCTCCGGGGGAGGCATCGAGCCCTCGAATCCTGTCGAAGGGAATCGAGATCCACACGACCACTTCTTGGCATTTTTTAGGGCGCCTCCGGGCCACTAGCCGACCCCTAACGAACGGGGCACGGGTTCTCACTCGAATTCCCCCGCTAGCAGCTCACCGGAGATCGTCGTAACTCGGGCCCAAACGAGGGTAGTACGACATTCTCCACCCCTCCTCCTTTTTTCGAAAAAGGAGCGCGAGGGTCGCACAGCGAAAGACGGCCGGGACCCTGATCGACCTCGCGCGCGCGAGGCTCGGGGGCTTGACCGCAACGAAACGTTCCCCAATCAAACGCGTACAAGACCTCGGAGGAGTCTCCATACTCCACCGAGGCCTCGGGGGCTACACCCGGCGGGTGCGCTCGCGCGCCCCCATCGGAAAAAATCACGACGCCACGATTCCAGTTCTGACCAACCTCTGGGAGAGTGATCACACACTCACCCAAAGGCTCGGGGGCTACTATCGGTACCAACAGTACGGGGGTACCCACAGCTATCGTCAAAACACTAACATAACCGAAACCGCAATGAAAGATAGCCCACCTCGGCCGAGTATCACGCGGCCCGCTCGACGGGGCGCCTCGACCGCGCCCCGGCTCCGACTCGTACGAGGCCCGCTCGACGGGGCGCCTCGACCACGCCCCGGCTCCGACTCGTACGAGGCCCGCTCGACGGGGCGCCTCGACCGCGCCCCGGCTCCGACTCGTACGAGGCCCGCTCGACGGGGCGCCTCGACCGCGCCCCGGCTCCTCGACGCGTTTTCTTTACCTACCCCAGGACGAAAGCCATAACATTCAATGCGGGTACCTACTACCACCTACCGTCGCAAGCCCAAGCGCGCCATAGCATTCAATGCGGGTCCCTCCCTCGCAAGCCCAAGCGCGCCATCGCCCTCGCTCGCAAGGCCGATTTCGAGTACTATTTCGTGCCGTGGGTGCCGGAGGAGGAAGCCTGGGGCTGGTTCCCCCTGGACGCCCGCGACGGCCGTGTCCTCATCCAGTCCAAGTACTTCCCCGATGACCCCGACGGCGGCGACTTCCCCCGCCCTCGCTTCATGAACTACGCCGTGTGCGATCCCCTGTTCAAGCGATACGTGCTGCTCCCACCTATACCTGGCGACCTAACCGTCAATGAGGGGAGCCTTCTTAATTTTGGGCTCTGCCTTGCTCCCTCCCAAGAGGATGAGGCGGATACATCATTCAGGGTGATTTGCGTGGCGGGGTACAAAACCAAGCTGATCGTGTTCGTCTTCTCTTCTGTGACTAGGCAATGGGGAATGGCTACATCTTCAAACTGGAGTTCTTTGGGCATAGAAGAGCCTCCTAACTTCTATGGCCTGGAGCGCTTCGACTATGTTGATGGCTGCTTCTACTGGACGGTGCCTTCGGCAGACAAAATTCTCGTGCTTGGTGCCCTCAAGATGGAGTTATCTGTTATCAACTATGCTCATCGTGTGCAGGACGGCTTTCGGGCTTGCATTGCAGTTGATAGAGAAGGAACCCCTGGGATGCTCACTGTTGGTGAATACTTGGGGAATCGAGAGTTTCGCTTCTCTCGCATCGCGAAACAAAGTGACCATGAATCTCCCAATGAACGCCTGTCGGAGAATATTATACAATTGCCCAGCTACCATAATGAGTACTTCACTTTAGGTGCAGCTGAGGGATTTATTTTCCTTCGAGGCATTCCAGAAGATGAGAAAGTAGAAGACTCTTCATCAGAGGATCTTTACTGGGAACCTGAAGAAGTAGATTATTATTCGCTGAATGTCAAGACTGCTGAATTTGAGATGGTCTGCGCGATGGACATGGACAAGTGTTACTATAGTGTTTGCCCATACTTCCGCTTTTCACCACCATCGGCAAAACCATGTGTTTGAAGTGGTAAGCTTGAGGTCATAATGCTTATCATTGCGGGGTTCTTTTATAGTATTTATTTTGCATATGTTAGCAGTAGTTTGCTGTCTAGTTGTTCATGTAGATGTAAGCTACTAATTTTGGGGCACTCAGTTTATCAATGCTGCAATGTAGCTTGTATGTTGTCACCTGTCTAGCAAGCAATTTGTCGGTGGTATATGTTTGCACTTTTAGATGGTCCTCTAGCTGTTAATCATCCTGTTATATTTTTAAGGTAGTATTTTTTGGGATAACATGCTCCCAAGTTTTGACAATTAACTGGAGAATGAATATTTTGTATCCAGAAAATGCTTGAAGATATAAATAAGTTAGACCTGTCGTTAATGTCCTGAAGGACCTGAGCCTGGATCTTTAGCTGGGAAACTTTGTTCTTGTAAAGTATAACAACCAGAAAACTTCTGCAGTTCTGCTTGCTGTTCATTACCTGCCTCTTTTGTAAGTAAACTACAAATGTTGGAAATTTATCTTAGGTCGCATTGCCATTCCATTCCCAAACCCCCAAATGATCTCTTCCTTTCAGATTATAACATGTACAGCCTTTTTCGACTTCACCCATTTTATTTTGGTCTATCTTTTGTTCCTTCTTTCTTCTATACACCTTTTATTGCCTATCTTTTGTGAGCACCACATTTGTCAATTTGATCAATTCAAATGGTTAGTTCTTTGTTTGAAGAGGTCGTATCTACTTGTATATGTTTCTATCCTTTACCAATTTCAGGTTTGTTATCAATCATGCTCATGTTATGCTTATTACTATCTCTGTTTTTCTTTGTGTCAGTTAGTGGTGACCTGAAAATATGCCACTCCATGGCTCATATTGAGCTAACAGTACATTATTTAAATCAATCTTCATCTTACATCGAGCTGAACCTAGCAGGCTTGCTGAAGCTTAGACTGGTATCCTTGCTGATGATACTAGTAAATAGTAACCCTTTAAGATTTTTATTGGAGGGGTTGTCATAACTCATAAGGTTTGGGTTGGGACCCTTACGATGTTTCCTGTAAAACTTGGCAACATAGGTGGAATATCAGGCATTAGGTGAAAACGTGAATTTGGTAAAAAAAAATTATGCATTCACAGCTGTTGTCTGTAGTTCTAATCAAATTTATGTGCAGGGATGCACCTTCGCTTTTGAGCCCATAATCGTGCCGTGCATCTGTATTGGTGAGGGGAAGTGCAGGAGGTTCAAAATGGCGCTTCAAGCTCACTGGATGTTCTCGAGCCTTGGGTTAGTAGTTATCAGAAAGTAGTGACTGATGTAGTTTAATATGCCGTATAAGTTAATGTAAGCAAGATAGGTTGCTAGCAACCTGACTTTCTCGGACAGTAAAATGTAAGTTCTATGCAACTGATGTTCTGTGCTTGACTTCAGTGTTCAATGCTATGACCTATGAGATGGGAATGTGCTGGACTATTCGAATGGAGTGTATCGTAGGCACCATTGGCCCATTGTGTATGCCATGAACATGAAGTCTGGAATGAGTGTAGTAGGGTTGCTTTTCTGTTTGTTTTGCAGCCTGCAAGTTTGCGCTTTAAGTGCCGTTTTAGGCGTGTAACAAATCATCATTTGCCAGTAGACTAATGTGCAGCCGTGTGTGGTGTGGCCTAATGGTCAATTCCCTCCGCCCCGTAATATGATTTTGTTTTATAGTTTTCCCCAAACTTAAGGACACCTTTGATTTGCAGAAAAGAAAACAGAAAATCTAGAGGATTTAGTCTCCTATAGGAAAAATTTCTATGGAAGTCGTTTGAATTAAAAAATTGAATCCTATCATTTCCTTTGAAATTCGTATGGAAATATGGAATTGATAATCCTATACAGAGATTTTGGAGGAATGTTAGCAAGAGCTCTAATCTTTTAAAATATTTCCTATACTAGTATAGTGCCAATGCTAGCGTCATGGCTTTATTTTAGGGATGCACTTGAAAACAACCAAATAAGGCTATATTTTTTTTCATGGAAACAACCAAAGTGGTAGGAAGCTGAGTGCAGCGCCATTATTTTCATGTAAAAGAGAAATTACAAGGTTGCAATTGAACAATTATAACAGCTCCTGACATCACGAACCATTAGTTCATGTGGCATGATGGATGACTTGTAGAATAACAGGGAATCACATCACAGACATACAAATGCACATGTCTCAAGAACACGTTAAAACTGCACTAAACATTTGACGACTTTTGATAATTCCTAGCAACTATTTCAGCCTTCAACATAGTCTCCTAGGTAGCTCAGATATCTTCTGTCGACTCCACGCTGGAGACAGACCAAGCTTATTTGTTGTCACTTCTCTGCATACCCCCAAAATAATGAGCCTACGGTATCATAACAATTGGCTTACTAAATCAGAGTATCACAACAATTTCATTGTTTAATTCCAGAGAATCTTAATACAGTATAGTTTTTCTTCTACCAAAAAAGTGCTTTTGTCTATATCACAGAAGTTGTATTTACTGTGATCTCAAGGCATGACCATACCTTTGGTTTTATCAGTAAGCCTGACTTTGCTTCAAGCCTCGAAGCAAGAAAAATAATAAATGTGTATGCTCTACCTAACAAGTCCAAAGTAGAACAATTGCTACCTCCACAATGGATGCCTCACATGTCACAAGCAGCTAACACTAACAGAGGGATACTCGTTACACTTTGATTTTTTGAAAAAATACAAGAGGGCATATAACAGAGATGGAGTAGGCTACCTAACAGATCCTTCTGTATCCAACAGAAGATCAGTTTGTTATCAGATAGCAATGGGCATTTTGGAGCTTCATCTCACCTCTGATGGAGTAGGCCAGTGTCATCGGGTAGCATCATATCGGCAATCGACACAACCTGCACCGTTTCCAACCTAAATTTTAGCTCCCCCAGTTTGCAAGTTTCAAATGTAGGGTTATGAGGATGCTACGCTAGCCAGAAAATAAAATTTTTCGACCCCATAAACCAGGAACTACTGCTAGTTATAGATCACGGGATTAGCACTAGACGCGCAGGTGCAGCGGAAGCGTCTCGATGTATACGTACGCGTCGCAGCAGTGTCGTGCAGTTGTTCACGTCCGTCCTTCTCGTGCGGTTCATCTTTGTGCTCCAGATGCAGCACCTCCGAGGTATCCACACGTACAGGGAGGAAACGTCGCGCCTCCGGACTGCTAGGTCCGCGAGGAACAATAGGCTCGGGCGTGGGATAGGCGGCAGCTGCCAAAGTGGCGTGATCACCCTAGCCTTATCACCCACCCCTCTTATATAGGCGTCCCTAATGAGCTCCCAAATTGGAGGCCCATTAGTAACTCTAAGGCTTGTCTAATTCGGATCCAATCTGAATTAGGCTTCCAGCTCCTTAAGCGTGCGACCCTTTGGGTTCATGCACACATAGACATGGCCCGAGTACTCCTACTCGATCAATAGTTGATAGCGGCTTCTAGCAAGGCGTGTCAACTCCTATACATACGCAAAGATCATATCAGACGAACCACCATAAAACCACATACATATTATTCCCTTGCCTCACGATATTTGGTCCACCTAATAAGTTAACACTTAACCCAAGCACGACCATGCATTTCTTGATCCAATCATTCGAGTGGTCCAGTGATATCTCTCTCATATGGAGAGGGACAGATCAACATTGCACAAGCTAAGAAGTAATTCAGTGAGAAATATAATTGCATGGCTCAGAAAGACCTTAACATTTGATGGCTTTATTTCAGGAAGCTATGAAGACAGTAAAACTGAAACAACACTATGTCTGATTAAGAATTTAAGAAGCTGAGATCGCAATGGCAAATTTTCAGAAAAAAAATGCTACCATTATAGATACCAATGTTTGATTAGTCTCTATGAAAAAAGATTGTGCACATGAAAATAGTAATTGATAAGATTAAAGTACTGCAAAGGTGTCAATTAAGAATAGTAAGTTGATCTGAATTACCAGGTGATGCTCATTTAAATTTAAATGGGTTTAAAATAAAATTAATGTATCCAGTACCTTTTCCCTGAAATTTCACAGCGAATCTTCCTAGTGTTTATGCGCCAACGCCAGCTCCAATCTGCTGTGCTCTGCCATTTCATTTCGTCCATATCTAAGTAGGAGAAACAAAACATTAGTAATTTCATCAGATGACCAAACAAAGCAGCATGGGTGCATTATATTGGTGTAGGGAAGAACCATGATCTCTTTTATTTCTCTAATTATATCGTATTTTTATTAGCATTAGATTGTTACATTTCCAATAAATTCATATTTGAACCTATGTCAACAGGTTGTAAAATTATGATGGCATGCCACTATGCCACTATGGTGAAACAATTGTGCATATCGATCCTGCAAACGAGAAGGTGAGAGCTTACTTTGAGGCTCCTGGAAAATTCAGAAGCCCACCCAAGGCATGCGGCTCCTAGAAAATTCAGAAGCCCACCCAAGGTGTACATGTTGCCTAGCCACCCCTTTAACAGTAGCAAGAAGACGGTGGTCCTCATGTGTATCCTGCCTACAGGAACTTGCTCCTGTTTTAGAGTGGCACAAACTATTGTGTTAACCACTAAACATAAATGTTATTTAAAGGAAAAGGGAGGAGGACACTTACATGGTAGGAAAATATGAAGCTCCTGTAGAAACACTCTCCATCTCCATGCACTGGCCTAAATGCAGAATAGGCACGACAAAAGTTGAGTATATTTGAATGAAATTCCACTCCTTGCTCAGCAACCATTTTGAGGAGCTTGTAATGCCTAATGATACTGGCCATGTGTCCTTTCTGCACAAACACAAGAACAAAGGAATTCAAATCAAAATGATCTGAACCAGGAAGCATCAGTTCAAATATTGGACTCTAATAATTTAACCTTAATCTCAAGGTATGAGGCATTAAATGAACTAATCAGTAGTACTGAAAACTATGTGGCAAAAAATAAGACATACCATTTGTATGAAAGCAGCCTAAACCTCTGTCCAAAAAAGTATAAGCCTAATTTGATTTCATGATAATTGTACAGCTCACTGCAAATTAATGAGATTTTTTTTTCCCAAAACATCCAAAAATGTATGGGTCAGGACAATGACAATGTAAGGAACAGTGTCAACAATACAGCCTGTGGCAGTTTACTGGTGAACTGATATGGGCAACAATAATTTCACTAAATCATACCGAAGTTCTATAACATATAACCATTACTCATGGAAAGAAATATATATATCCAATTTGGACCCACCAAAATATGGCAGTAGTATCTTTACCAAAAAGGAGATGGTCACCAGGTACATGGGGTGAACCCAACAACGATGATCTTGAGATGACCAAAAAGAAGTGTATTCCTAACAGGACAATTACCCATGCTAGTGGATTAGTACATTCAAGAACGATATTTGATGGGGACTACTTGAACAGTTCATTAAAGAACAAATATCTGACACATTCAACTACACTGAGCAATGCCAATTTCCAAATATTTAAGATAGGAGTAGGGATGCAAGCAGCTGCACCTTGAGCAGGAGACAGGACCTCGTTCAGCAATTGCGCACACGCCTTGTGGTTAAACCAGAGACAGCTTCCTAACAGCAATCTGCTGCTCATTCTCTGTCGCCCCAGAAAGGATCGAGAAAAAGGACTTTTAGGAGTTTTATTGTTGGAAAGGAAAAAGTATAAGGCAAATCAACCGGGCTGGAGCACCTCGCCTCGCGCAATGCCCGAGCTCGAGCATCCACCACCACGCCTCGCTGCTACTTGTAGCCCTGCATTCATTTGCAGGTGTTTTCTATTCCGCTCTTCCCTCTTTTTTTTCTCTCTTCATCATCTGCAGGTTCATTTGCAGGTGTACTGTCTCTTCTGCTGTGATGTATGTTCATGTGGTGTCACAGTTTCGCTAAAAAAATCAGAGAAACTGACCATGAACGATGGCAACTAACATACCTCGTCCGATGATGTTTGATATATCACCAAATGCAGTGCGGGTTGGTCGTCTCGTCTATCCCCCATGACAGACCACTTAATACCCTGTAAACATGTAGTGAGGAGTATATCTATAAATTATGCATGATGCTATAGTACCACTGTAAATACACAGCCACATGGCAATCTGAGATACTGATACTGACCTTGAAATATGCACGCTCACAAGCCTCCTTTGTATCGAATTCTGACAGATCAAGATAAATTGTTAGCATGTCATACTAAGCCACTCAGCTAAGAGCTAAGCAGCATGAATCTAGGAGCATTAACAAATACTGTCAGCACATGAACTGAACCTAGCTAGGTTGGTGATAATCTGAGGTGTGGGTGTACACACTCTACTTACTTCCCTGGCGTCCGGCGTCCGGCGTCCGGCGTCGTGCGTACGGTCGTCACGGCGGCGTGAGTACCGACGTCACGTCGTGCGTCCTGGCGGCGTGCGGCCTCACGGCGTGCGTCTTGGCGTCCTGGCGTCCCGTCGTGCGGCCTCGCGGCCCTAGTCCCTGGAGGCGTGCGTCTTGTCGGCGGGCGGCCTCGCGGTGGACGGCCTGGGCACTGGCGGCTTGTGGCGTGGCGGCTGGCGGCCTGGCCACTGGCCACTGGCAGCGTGCGGCCTCGCCACTGGCGGCGGGCGGCGGGCGGCGTGCGGGCTTGTGGCGTGGCTGCATGGCGCAGCGCATCGTACGGACTCGCGACGCGGCGGCGCCGGCCCTGACCCTGGCGGCGCGCGGCCCTTGTTGCCTGGCTGCGTGCGGCCTGGTGGCTGCGTGGCTGCTTGGCCGGCGCGCGGCCTGGTGGCGTGAGCCGTGCAGCTGGGCGGCGTGGCGGCTGGAGGGCTGCGTGGCGGCGGGCGGGAGGGTGGAGTGTCGGCGGCCTGGACGTCGGGGAGCAGATGGAGCGAGCGGGCGGCTGTGCCGGGCAGTGTGGCGCCTCGAGTGCCGTGCGGCCGTGCAGGACGGGAGAGGGAGGGTCGCGCCTCCCGCTTCGCGCCTGGGTGGGTGCGGGACGCGCGAGGGATGTGTGAGGTCTGATCCAGATGATTTGGTCCGTTGGATAGGAGTGCATAAGAGAAAGTGACGGTCAGAATGAATCTGAACATTTTATTTTGATCGATTAGTTTGTTCTGGATGCATTTGGGCGCGTTTGATTTGGACCAAAAGGCTGGCCCTACGCCCCCGCTGCAGTTTCCCGCGTTTGATTTTCTTGGCCCATCAGTGAGCTCCGCTCGTGAGATGCAAAAAAACACTCTCTCTCGCGTGGCTCCCGGGAAACGCGAATAAGCTTCGTTTCTGGGCGGCCAGGCTCGTTTCAGCGCCGAAGGAACCCGAAGGAGCGCTCGAGTCATCTCCCCCATCGATATCTCACCTCCCGCACCGACTGGGTCACGCCGAACCATCGATCCTGCCATGCCTCCCCAACTCCAATCCTTGCAATCCGCCAATGCCTCGCTCCAATCCTTCCTCGCTGCCAAGCCAGCTGCCGCCGGCTGGGCCACGAGCTTATGGCCCGCCGCTCCGCCGTCCTGTTGCGCGCGCGTCTCGGTCTGCCTCGCGGCGCCGCCGCCACCGCCGACCCCTGCGGCCTCCGTGGGCCCGGCGTGGCAGGAGCTGTCGACCGCGAGCCAGGCCGTCGTGGAGGACGAAGCGCGGTACCTCAGAGGCACCTTGAAGGGTCGAGATACCAGACTAGAGGGGTGTGAACGGTCCTTTCTAAAATTTAATCGCGTCGTCTAACCGAAACAAATGCGAAATTAAACTTATCGGTCTAGCCAAGACTACACCCCTCTATCTATAACTCTAGCACCTTACAAAAGATCCTAATCAAGCAAATAAGGTGTCTTCCTAACAAGAGCTCACCTAAACAATTCTAGCTTGCAAGGTCACATAAACCTATGCAACTAGTACTTTAAACACCGGGAAAACTCATATACAATTCTAGTAAGCAAAAGCACAAAGCTCCTAAGCTCACTAGCAATGCTCAATAACAAGGCTACATAAGCTAAATGAAAGAGCGCAAATTACTTAACTACATAAACTAAATAATGTAGCTAACAAGGTTACACAAACCAAATTAGCCACGTAAAGGGGATACTTCTAGCTACACAAGCAAGAAGATAGTTAGCTAGCTACACAAGCAAACTAGTTACAAGAGCAACTACACAAGCACTATGTATATGAATGTAAATACAAGCTTGTGAATCAAAATACAAACCACCGAGAAGAGTAGACAATATTAACACGGTGATTTTTCACTGAGGTTCACTTGGTTGCCACCAAGATAGTCCCCGTTGTGTCGACCAACGCCTCATGGTTCAACGGCTAATCGATATCCATAACCGAGTCTCCCAAAGACGTCGCAAAAACCTACCGCAAGTGTGGTAGCTCAATGACATGCTCTACTAGAGTTGCTCTTCGCGATACCCGCGGGGTGAGCATAATCCCCCTCACAAAGCTTCTCTAGAGCCTCTCACAATCTTCTTGCGAGCTTCGACGGAGCCATAAGCAACCAGGCCATCTAGGAGGTGACAACCTCCCAGAGTAACAAGCACCGTCGGCTTGCAACTCGAACACCTAGTGCCACTCGATACAATCCTATCATGATGATATAAAGTCACATGATGATATGAAGTGAATCATATCATTTGTGATATGGTTGGTGCATGTGTTGCATCAACGTCGGAGGAGATGGAGTGGAATGCACAAGGCAAAGGTATAACCTAGGGCATTTTTATTTCACCGGTCATAGGTGTGTAGAGAAGTTGATGACCGAATTTAGAATAGATGGTCGTACTATCAAGAGGGGCAAACTTGTTTGTATATTGGTCATCTAGTGCCACTCGAGCGATCTAACTTTGCATACGTGCTAGGATCGAGTGGCATGGCAAGTTGAGTAGCTAACTCCTTTAAAAATAATTGTAAAAATGCTAACACACGTGCACAAGGTGGTGAACACTTGTTGGTGTTGGCATATTTGCGAAGACGGTGGAGTTTGAGCGGTTGAGAGGGGTTTGGGGTCCTCTCTCCCTCCCGCCAGCTTGCGAGGCGAGATTCAGGTGTTTTTGAGTTAGCGAATTGGCTACTTTAAATTTTCTACAAGCTCACTAATCAACAGTTATTAGTATAAAAGATGGCGACACTAATTCTAGCACTAGCTCAACTATACTAAGCAAGCCACCTATCCAATACTAATGAACAAGACTATGATCTCTAATTCACACCAACAAAGCTAAGTCTCTAAACTAATTACCCCTAAGTGATACAAACTACTTTAAGCACACTAGACAAAATATAGTGCATGAATCTAAAAGGAAAATAAATTGATTCTTATACCGACGGTGTACAGATGAGATCTATCCAAAGAATCAATCACACACAATCACAATAAGAATCCTCGGCAAGAGATGACATAATATTTTTTACCGAGGTTCACTTGCTTGATGCACCCACTTGATGGATCACGAGCTATTTGACTATCAAGAGTTAAACCCTCAGCGGGTGTCACACATCCACTCACAAGGTGGGGATCTTCCAAGCCACGAGCTCCACTAGAGTAGCCAATTCGCTAACTCTCGCGAGGAAAGCTCAAGAACCCCTTATAATCACTTGGTGAGGCTCGAAACAATCTCCAATCATGAGCTCAATACCACCGCTGCTCCAAGCCATCTAGGGTGTCAGGAAACACCCAAGAGTAACAAGAAATTGCAGCTAACTCGATGAATCAAGTGCCACTAGATGCAACTCTCAATGCAATGCACTTGAATCTCACTCAATCTCACTAGGATTAGCGACTAAGTAAGGAGATGAGTGGAGGGGAAGTTGCTCAGCTCAAGAGGATGTTAGGATGTCAAAATGTCCAAGAGTGCCTCCCCTTAGCCGACCAACACCTATATAAAGAGGTACTCCAAAAAGAGTCGTTGGACAAAATACGAGGGCACCGGATGCTCATGCATCGGACGCACCCAGTAGCGTCCGGTGCTCCTGTAGCTGCCACATGTCCCTGCTCGTTCAAAGATCAACGGTCGTTTCGATGAGCACCGGATGCGTCTGATGCCTAGCACTCAGCGTCCGATGTCAAGCGTCCGATGCACTCCAGTAAGCATCCAGAGACGATTTTCTCTCACTGGACGCGTCCGATGGTGGGTCAACAGACGCCACTGCATCCGGTGCACACAAAGGTTTGAAGAAGTCGTTATCATCGCGTAGCCACCGGACGATGCATAGTGTTTGGCCAGCGTCCGATGCCAAAGCGTCGGACACACTGATGACTCCTTCGTCCACGCGTGCCTCTGCCGACACTATGTCGAACGCTGGGCCAGCGTCCGATACTACCACAACCAGTGTCCGATGAGTGCTTGTCGACGAGAAACACTCCCGCGACTTCGCCTTCGGTTCTCGCATCTGGCGTAATGAAAAATAAGCATTTCATTTCCATGAAAGCGTCGAATTCCGCTGAGCTTGCGAGGCGGGAGGGAGAGAGGACCCCAAACCCCTCTCTACCGCTCAAACTCCACCGCCTTCGCAAATGTGCTAACACCACCATGTGTATATCTCCATGTGCATGTGTGTTAGCATTTTCACAATCTTTTTTAAGGTGTTGTGTTAGCTCTCTTACTAGATCCTAATGCATATGGTCAAGATGATGACCTAGTAGCACTTGATTCACGAGCTAACCGTGATTACCCCTATTGATAGTCGGCTATCAATTCTAAACCCGGTCAATCACTTCTCTACTCATCTTAGACCGGTAAAAGCAAACCCTATGATTATACCTTTACCTTGATCACTTTGTTCCATGTCTATCTCCTCATACTTGATCACCATGATCATCATTTCATGTGCATCTCCACCATGATCGTCATTTCATGTCCATGCACCATCTCTTTGTGATCTTGTGGCCACCACTCCTTGACACATACACCTTCATCACATGTGTTGCTTATGTCTAACTCAAAACACTTAACACATGGTATTAGCAACTTTGTGTCATTAATTATCAAAACCAAACTTGGGCTTTCACCTTAGGCTTTAGCTAAGCACACTTTAGCCTTATTGGCTTATGTTGTGTGCTTGGGAGCCCTCTAACTCACTCATGCTTGATAGTGTTCATCGGATTAAGTGAGATAGTGATTCGAGTGTGTTGCATCGTGATGATTGCATCGAGTGGCACTAGGTGTTTGAGTTGCAAGCCGGTGGTGCTTGTTACTCTTGGAGGTTGCCACCCCTTAGATGGCTTGGTGGCTTGAGGCTCCATTGAAGCTCGCAAGAAGATTGTGTGAGGCTCCGAAGAAGCTTTGTGAGGGGCATTATGCTCGCCCCACGGGAGTCGCGAAGAGCAACTCTAGTAAAGCGAGACGCGAAGGGCGACAAGTGGTCCAGCCGGGTCAAGTGCTAGAGCTCGTGGCTTGGAGGATCTGTAACACCCCTGGGTGTTAAGCATGCATTAGCATTTCAAAGCATAAAGCATTCATCATCATTTCATGACTAGCATTGCATGAAATATAACTCTTTTAAATTTAAACTTGAAAAGCAAATAATTAGAACCCTAACTTTGATGTAAGTGCCAAAAAGGTAGTATACTTTTGGGTATTAGAAATTTTAAATAATCTAGAATAAATTAACATGATTTTTGGAGCAATTCTTGAATTTAAGTTTTTCTCAAATTTTGTTTTAAAAATATTCTAAACCAAGTGAGAATTTTGATTAACAATTTAGCTTTAAATCCTAAATTCAAAATCTATTGAGAATTTTGAAAAGTGCCCAACATGAAAGTTGTACAGAATTAAATTTTGAACAACTTTTATTTTGGGCAAAAGTTCTGAAAACCTCTTTTTTATCTTCAAATTCAAATTTGAAACAAATATAGAAATCTGAAAATTTTATTTATAAAAGAAAAATTGGTTTTTCACTTTAGTGGGCCGCGGCCGCCCTTTCGGCCCAGCAGCGCTGGCAGCCCGGCCCGCGCCCCGCGCCGGCTTCCTCCCACGCGCGCGCACCCGCGCGTGACGCCGTGGCTCCGCGGCAGGACTCGGCCACCGCGTGGCCGAGCGACGGCGACGCCGCGCGACACGCGCCCTGGTGGCCCCCGCGTCCCCCGCGCCCGCTTACCCCCCTCCACGCGCTTGCCCGCCTTGGCTGCTCCCTCCATTCCCTCCTCTCGCTCCGCAGCAGCTCGCCAGCAGCAGCCGCGCCATTGCCGGCTCCCGGAGCTCCGCCACCGCCGTTGACCGCTACTGCTGCGCCCGCGTCCGATTCCTTGCGGCCATTGCTCTGCCTCCCTTCGCTCTACCTCGTGCTCCCTCCAGCGGTCGCCTTTGTCAAGGTGAGGAGGCCAATTTTGGCCGGCCGCTCTTCACCGCCGCTCACCGGAGTTCGTGGCTACGACAATCTCCCCGTTCCACCCCTCCTTCTTCCTCCCTCTCACGGTCAGCAGTTTCGCCTCCCACCCGCGAAGCCGTAGCGCCTCCCTGCCCGCCTTGCCATGGCCGGAGTCGAGCTCCCGCCGATGAGCCGCACCGTCGTGCTGCCATGCGCGTCGGCGAGCTCGCTCCGGTAGGCCACCCGGCCAAGACCGAGCACCGGTCGATGCGGCTCGTTGTTCTGAGCACACTGGTGCCGCCAGCGTCGCACGTGGACTCGCCGCCGGTGAGCTCCGGCCGGCGATGCCCCTGCTGGCCTCCCCTCCGGCTGACCTGTGGGTCCCGCTTGACTCCTGGGCCCGCCTGTCTATCTCAGTGTTTTGGTTCGGTGTGTAGCAGCGGGGTGCACGTAGCGTTAAAGGCCGGATAGACTTTTAGTTTTAAAGAAAATAATTTTTCAGAAATGTTGAAAAGGCTTTCAAAAATCATATCTCTAGATTTATAGCTCCAAAAATTGTGAAACAAATTTTGTAATGTTCCTCTTAAATAGATCTACAGTTTAAAAATAGCTCATGTTAATTTTGTGACACTTTGCTGTGCAAATTTATTTAATTGCTATAAATGCTGATATCTTAGAAAATATGTAGTAAATAAAATAATGAAGGAAAAATGTGATTCTTGTTGCTTTAATCTTTATTAGGGATGTACTTTTTAGGAAAAATACTTGTGAAGTATGTTCTGTGAAAGATTTTTGAGGTGTAGTACAAATGCTTTTAATTGATAATCTTTGTTATTTTTAGTAGAAAGCTAAATTTGTATAGAACATACATGTGATAATTTTTATAGTATGTTAGTTTACTGTTAGTAACATAGGAAAAATGTGAAATCTGTTGTTTGATACTTTTTCTAGTACAAAATAATTTCATGCTCATTATTATGCTATAACTTGTTTATTTTGTATAGATAGTTTTACATATTCAATTCTTATAAAATTTTGGTGGTAGGCTATTTAGAGTAAGGGTAAGCTACTGTAATTTTTGTAGATTTTTATCTACATCAGAAATAGGTGTTGCTGTATAACCCTAGTTAAATAGGAAATAAAAGATTATTCTTTATGAGAAATTGAGAGAAATAAAATATGTTTGGTGTATCTTTGAAGCATCATTATGCCTTGCTGATGTTGTGGTTGAGTTAGGTTGGTAAGCTTTGGTAGCTTAGGTTCACTTGTATGTGTAGATGATAAGCTAACTAATAGAAGAATAAGGTGCATGTTTTAGGGTATATGTTCTTGGATGACGTGGACTATCTTGTAAAAGAAATAGTTATATTCAAACTGCTCATTCCATGTGCTCATCTGCATCTCATGTCATCAAAGCACTCCACCACAATCCGATGCATCATTCGCATGTTTACTTATGCACTTGCATCATACAGGATAGCAGGAAGAGTCGCAGGTAGCAGTACAGGAGGAGCAGGCTTGGACGGATCAGCAGGAGCCCCAGGCACAGGAGGTGCCCGAGGAGGAAGAGTCAGGCGAGGAGCTGCCAGAGTGCGTCGACCACCATCCTAGCTCGTTCGAAAGAGGCAAGCCCCGGAGCATTTTAAGTCTCCTATTTTTATAAAAGTTGTTCCTTACTACATGAACTATAGTTATATATATAGTTGCATTAAGTTATATGAGTTGAGTGAAACCGTTATTGTATTATTACCTTGGCCACCGGATTATCTTTCACCCTGTTAGGTCAGGATCGAGTAAATTGCTTAGCCATGCTTAGACCGGTAGAAGTCGGGTGATTTCTTGTCACCTGCGAGTTATAGGTGGATACCGGGTTATGGTTAGTTGTAATTGTGATCATAAAAAGTAACTAAGTGTTGATGGATAAACGAAGACCGGGCGGAGTCTTATAGGGTTTTGGACTATAGTGATTCCGTCTGTGTCGATTAAGGACCGATCGTTGCTCGTCCCTCTTGTCATGTTGAACGCATGCCTCACATTTAGCTGGCCGAATAAAGTACATTTCGACCGCGAAGCTAGTGACACTTTTCGAGCCGGGATAAACTCGGGTTGGTAGACTGGTGTTGAAGGGGGTATAACGTGGACACGAAGAGTGAGCCCAAGGTGCGTCCTGGCAGTCGGGCGGTCCCTAGGTAGTGCGATCCATGATTGTTATCCCGCGGCTTCTTGGAAAGTGTCATTGATGATCTACGCGACCCTGACGGGGGAAGCAGGGTTTGTGTGAGGAATAAATCTCCAGCTGGATAGGAATTCGATTCGAATCGTCGTCGCTCCCGGTTAGTGAGCACTTGACTCGAGCTATGGCATCGTAGTAACATTAATGGAACACTGATGGTTAAGTGAATGATGTTAGAAATACTAAACCTGATATGGTAATCTAGATTGTTAATGATAAATCAAGTGATTGTTTTAGCAATAGGTGCTTACCTAGCTTGAATAGGTTATACTAAAAGTGATGCAAAAAGTGCTGGTATAGTTTTTCATAACAACTTATGTTTTTCACAAATGAGTCAAGCCAGTCCAATCTATAAAGCTTTGCATGATCCTTGGTGTCCTTTATTTCTGGTTTATGACGGGTAAGTCTAGCTGAGTACATTCTCGTACTCAGGGCGTTGTTCCTATTGTTGTTGCAGATGGTCAGATGTACTATGGGTACTGCTCCAACTGTCTGTATCCGGCGATGGGCGACAATTAGGACCTTGGGCAAGGGTCACTCTGTTCGTCATATCTACTGCTTTTGTGGACCATGACTATCAACTGGCACTGTATTTGAACTAAGTGTGTGTGTAAAACTACTTGCTTTCGCTATGTTATTTTGAACTATGTTGTAATAACTTTTATTCCGAACTCCGATGTATTCCACTTTTATTGTGAACTCTATGTATCATGTGAACTGTAGCTGCTAAATCAGTACAATCTTGGTTGTATGTTAGTTGGTTTGAAATCCCTCGTGATTTCACAGAATCTCGGGTTATACGGGTTTAAGTTTGATAAATTAACCGCCTCGGTGGAAGATTTTATTACTTAATCTCGTATAATTACGTTGATCCGTTACAGCTAGCATCGGAGCATGGTTTAGCATGTTACTGTTCACATGGGTATTTAAAAACAAAACTATGTTTTCAACTAAGCTTTTAAATTTAAGAGTGTGCGAGTGGTCATATCCTTTATGCCCAATAAGGACTCTAGGTGGCTTAATTAAGTACTAACTTGGGGGTTTGCATCATATTTTAAATTTCATCGCTCATACGGCGTGCTATTGTATGAGTGCCATTCAATTGAGTGGTAATGTATGGATTAATTCCCTCTACGCCCTGGTAAGTGAGAGTTATGAGAGCATGGTCGGATACACTGCCGATCTAGGGGAGTGCTTATGTGATACCGAAATACTTACGTGCCATGCGCATGTTCGTATGAGGGTATTCAAATGGTGGGGACTTCCATCATGCGGTGACGATGTCATCAATAGGACGATGATTCGGGTAGTTGTTACCGTTATACTCGTATCTGGGGATGCGTGTAGAGCGAGTAACTTACTTTACTGCTTTCTTGCATATTTTCATACTGTGAAGTTTGGGCTGAAGTGACTTTCTGCAGGTATATAACAACGCTTTCGAGTAGTACGTATTAGTTACGTTACAAGAGATCGTTGTATGCCACCGTTTATTCCGTTAGTAGTTATTAGTTTTCTAAGTTTGTGAGGATGTACGGAACGTGCATGTATCATGTTGTGCATTTCATTCATGGCATTGTTCCTCCCATTATAAGTTGATTATCTCATTTCGATAAAAATACCAACTTAAAAATCTGTTCTCACCATTGTAATAAAATTTTGCTACAGATGGCACGTACCAAGCAGACAGCCCGCAAGTCCACCGGCAGAGCTCCCCGTCATCAGCTTGCTCCACGCACTCGTCAGCGCCACACTTTTCTTGGAGAGTTTGGGATGCCTATGCTCTTGTGGAGAGTACTCAGCTATGTAGGCTATCCTGATGGGATGGAGCCCCGCTACTTTTGGTCGAATGAGCAGTTGGGGGAAGGACTTTTGGTGACTGTGGAAGCAGTAGTTCGTCCCCGAGGTGATGGTTCTGAGTGGACCGGTTGGCATTTTGAGTCAACTGGCAGGACCCCTGAAGAAGCCGCTGAGAGGGCAGCCTTTGGGATCCTGAGGGATATCATGAATCACTTTCCTCAGGAGTTGGTAGCAGCTATAGTTGGAGTCTTTCCGAGGGGCAACCCCTTCACTGACTCGTGGCAGCAGGCAAGAGGAAGATCTCTGGAGATTAGCGCCGCAGAAGCACAGAATAGTGACAACCCCGCTATGAGTGCCATGTTCACAGTGATGAGGGCCTTTGATGGAGTGGAAGGTAGCCTGAGATGTGTGTCTAGTGCTCTTGGTCAGGCTCGTGATGATCGCCGTCAGCTTCAGAGAGATCACGACGCCGAGATTGAGAGGCTCAACACAGAGATGGCTCAGTTGACTCGTCAGAGAGATCAGGCTACCCAGAGGACTGTGGCTTTCGAGGGAGATGTACGTGCCCTGAGAGAGCAGGTTGGGCGACTGACCACCGCCAACAGGAACGATGAGCGCATGTTGACTCATGTGCTCCATCAGAGGAATGAAGCCTGGTCCGCAGAGAATGGGTTGAGGGCTAGACAGTTTGAGCTAGAGCAACAGCTGGCATATACAGAGGAATATAATGACAATCTGCATGAGGAGGTTCATCGGCTGAACAATCAACTCAACCCCTATGTTCCTCCTGGTGCGGCAGAGATGGATTTGGATGAAGACGAAGATCCTAAAGAGCCCGAAGCACCAGTTGGGGAGCACCACGACGCTGCTAATGGCGACAACGCCAACGTCTCGGACTTAGACAGCGACCACGATGAGTAGGCTAGTAGTTGTTGCACTAGCTACTAGGTTCCATCTACATGATCTTTTGCTTTGTTGGCACGTTGGGCATGTAATAATGAGTAGAAAGACTAAGGCTTTGATGTAATGTTGGAAAGCTTGGATGTGTTTGTGGCGGTATCCGAACGTCAAAAAGTCCAGTGTATGTATGCTGGCAACTTGGTTGTAATGGACGTGATGTGTGCGCTTTAAGTAATCTAATTAGTGATGTTGTGTTAATTGGAATGACTTATTGTGACCCTGTTTTATTGTATGAAATTATTCTCTCCAGTAAATTCAGTTCGGCATGATTTTTCATTCGGTCGCAATTCCTACAACATCACCTAATAATTACTGTTGCTGAAACATGCAGATGCCGAACACTCGTCGTACCGTGTATGGTGCCGCTGAGGCTGGTGGCAGTGCAGCTGTTGGTGATGACCGTGATCCACCACCGCCTCCTCCACCCTATACTGCAGAACAGTTTTTCGCACAATTTCTTGGAAGCCAACGTAATATGGAGAGCATGTAACAGAATATGGAAACTGCGTTGCGCAGTATCGCAGATAACACCCGTCAGGGGATAAACCCGGGTGGGCACGAAGCAAATCAGTACAGCAGTTTCAAGGACTTCATGGATACTCGTCCACCGATCTTCAAGGAAGCCGCAGAACCCTTGGATGCAGAAGAGTTGGACAAGTTTGTGATTGTGTTCATTGATGACATTCTAATATATTCAGAAAATAAAGAAGATCACGCAGAGCACCTCAGGATTGTCTTGACTAGACTCAGAGAACATCGACTGTATGCGAAGTTCAGCAAGTGTGAGTTCTGGCTTAAGACAGTTCCTTTTCTCGGCCACGTGTTGTCTGAAAATGGCATTTCCGTAGACCCTAGTAAGGTGCAAGAGGTTATGGACTGGAAGTCACCAACCTCAGTGCATGAAGTTCACAGTTTTCTTGGTTTAGCCGGTTACTATCGTCGCTTCATACCGGATTTCTCGAAGATTGCCAAACCAATGACAAGCCTGTTACAGAAGGATCATAAGTTTGTATGGACAGAGAAGTGCGAGGTAGCTTTCTGCACCTTGCGAAAGTTGTTGACCACTGCTCCTGTTCTGGCCCAACCGGATATAGAAAAGTCATTTGATGTGTTCTGTGACGCATCTAAGAATGGGTTAGGATGTGTACTAATGCAAAATGGAAGGGTCATTGCCCATGCCTCACGTCAATTGAGGAAGCATGAAGTTAACTATCCTACACATGATTTGGAGCTTGCAGCAGTAGTGCATGCTCTAAAGATTTGGAGACACTACCTGCTGGGTAATGTGTGTAATCTCTTTACAGATCATAAGAGTCTCAAATACATTTTTACCCAATCTGAGTTGAACATGCGACAGAGAAGATGGTTAGAGCTGATAAAAGACTATAATCTAAACGTGCATTATCATCCCGGGAAGGCTAATGTAGTAGCAGATGCACTAAGCAGAAAATCACATGCTATTGATGTGCAAACGTTGTTTGAAGAAGGGTTCAAATTGTTACATTCTGCTGTGTTGCATAATATTCAGATCAGTTGTACTCTAGAAAACCAGATCATTGAAGGTCAGAAGACAGATAAGGAAATCTTTCATATCAAGGAGAAGATGAAGAGGGAACCCACCAAACACTTTCGATTGGATGACCAAGGAGTGTTATGGTTTAAGGATCGCCTGGTGGTACCTAAGGATAGAGAGCTTAAGAACAAGTTGATGAATGAGGCCCATCATTCCAAGCTATCTATTCACCCTGGAAGTAGTAAGATGTACCAAATTTTGCGACCCTGACTAAGATGAAAAAAGAAATTGCAGCATACGTTGCTCGTTGCGACATGTGTTGTAGAGTTAAAGCTCTTCACATGAGACCTGCAGGACTTCTGCAACCCTTGTCTGTACCTGATTGGAAATGGGATGATATAAGTATGGATTTCATCACTGGTCTTCCCACCACACAGAAGGGACATAATTCTATTTAGGTAATAGTAGATCGTCTCACCAAGACAGCTCACTTTCTGCCAGTTAAGACAATATTCCGACCACCTCAATATATAGAAAAGTACATTGCTGAGATTGTCCGATTACATGGTATACCAAAAAACGATCATGTTTGATCGTGGTTCACAGTTTACCTCTCATTTTTGGGAACATCTTCATAAAGGTTTGGGTACTAGTTTGATTCGTAGTACGGCTTACCATCCACAGACAGACGGGCAGACAGAACGAGTTAATGTTGTACTTGAAGATATGCTTAGAGCTTGTGTACTATCATCCAGAGGCTCATGGGAATCCTGGTTACCGTTGGCAGAATTCGCTTACAACAACAGTTACCAAGAGAGTATCAAGATGGCACCTTTTGAATCTTTATATGGCAGGAAGTGCAGGACACCGTTAAATTGGGTAGAGCCTGGAGAAAGAAGGTTTTATGGAATTGATTTTGTAGATGAGGCAGAGAAGAAGGTCTGTATTATCCAGCAAAACATGCAAGCTGCACAGTCCCGTCAGAAGAGTTATGCAGACAAGAGAAGGAGACCATTGGATTTCCAAGTGGGTGACTATGTCTATTTGAAGGTTACCCCCATGAAGAAGAAATGGTTTGGAATTAAGCAGAAACTGTCTGCTAGATATATCAGACCATACCAGATCATAGAGAAAAAGGGTCCCGTGGCGTACAAGTTGCGATTGCCAGAAGGGATGAGTTCGATCTTTCCCGTCTTTCACGTATCCCAGTTGAAGAAATGTCTATGTGTTCCGAAAGAGAGAATAGAACCGCAGGGTATTCGGATCAAGGCGGACTTGGAATATTGTGAACAACCGGTTCGAATTCTGGATACAAAGGACCGAGTCACTCGGAATAGAGTGGTAACAACCTACAAGATTCAGTGGAGCCATCATGATGAGAGTGATGCTTCATGGGAAACGGGAGAATATCTTCAAACCGCGTATAAAGATTTTTACGATAAATGGTTCGTAACTCGAAATCTCGGGACGAGATTCTTATAAGGGGGAGGGCTGTAACACCCCTGGGTGTTAAGCATGCATTAGCATTTCAAAGCATAAAGCATTCAGCATCATTTCATGACTAGCATTGCATGAAATATAGCTCTTTTAAATTTAAACTTGAAAAGCAAATAATTAGAACCCTAACTTTGATGTAAGTGCCAAAAAGGTAGTATACTTTTGGGTATTAGCAATTTTAAATAATCTAGAATAAATTAACATGATTTTTGGAGCAATTCTTGAATTCAAGTTTTTCTCAAATTTTGTTTTAAAAATATTCTAAACAAATAAATTTTTGATTAACAATTTAGCTTTAAATCCTAAATTCAAAATCTATTGAGAATTTTGAAAAGTGCTCTACATGAAAGTTGTAGAGAATTAAATTTTGAACAACTTTTATTTTGGGCAAAAGTTCTGAAAACCTCTTTTTCATCTTCAAATTCAAATTTGAAACAAATATAGAAATCTGAAAATTTTATTTATAAAAGAAAAATCGGTTTTTCACTTTAGTGGGCCGCGGCCTCCCTTTCGGCCCAGCAGCGCTGGCAGCCCGGCCCGCGCCCCGCGCCGGCTTCCTCACGCGCGCGCGCGCCCGCGCGCGACGCCGTGGCGCCGCGGCAGGACTCGGCCGCCGCGTGGCCGAGCGACGGCGACGCCGCGCGACACGCGCCCTGGTGGCCCCCGCGTCCCCCGCGCCCGCTTACCCCCCTCCACGCGCTCGCCCGCCTCGGCTGCTCCCTCCATTCCGTCCTCTCGCTCCGCAGCAGCTCGCCAGCAGCAGTCACGCCATTGCCGGCTCCCGGAGCTCCGCCACCGCCATTGACCGCTACTGCCGCGCCCGCGTCCGATTCCTTGCGGCCATTGCTCCGCCTCCCTTCGCTCTACCTCGTGCTCCCTCCAGCGGTCGCCTTTGTCAAGGTGAGGAGGCCAATTTTGGCCGGCCGCTCTTCACCGCCGCTCGCCGGAGTTCGTGGCTACGGCAATCTCCCCGTTCCACGCCTCCTTCTTCCTCTCTATCGCGGTCAGCAGTTTCGTCTCCCTCCCGCGAAGCCGTAGCGCCTCCCTGCCCGCCTTGCCATGGCCGGAGTCGAGCTCCCACCGACGAGCCGCACCATCGTGCCACCATGCGCGTCGGCGAGCTCGCTCCGGTAGGCCACCCGGCCAAGACCGAGCACCGGTCGGTGCGGCTCGTTGTGCTGAGCACACTGGTGCCGCCAGCGCCGCACGTGGGCTCGCCGCCGGTGAGCTCCGGCCGGCGATGCCCCTGCTGGCCTCCCCTCCGGCTGACCTGTGGGTCCCGCTTGACTCCTGGGCCCACCTGTCTGTCTCGGTGTTTTGGTTTGGTGTGTAGCAGCGGGGTGCACGTAGCGTTAAAGGCCGGATAGACTTTTAGTTTTAAAGAAAATGATTTTTCAGAAATATTGAAAAGGCTTTCAAAAATCATATCTCCAGATTTATAGCTCCAAAAATTGTGAAACAAATTTTGTAATGTTCCTCTTGAATAGATCTACAGTTTAAAAATAGCCCATGTTAATTTTGTGACACTTTGTTGTGCAAATTTATTTAATTGCTATAAATGCTGATATCTTAGAAAATATGTAGTAAATAAAATAATGAAGGGCAAAATGTGATTCTTGTTGCTTTAATCTTTATTAGTGATGTACTTTTTAGGAAAAATACTTGTGAAGTATGTTCTGTGAAAGATTTTTGAGGTGTAGTACAAATGCTTTTAATTGATAATCTTTGTTATTTTTAGTAGAAAGCTCAATTTGTATAGAACATACATGTGATAATTTTTGTAGTATGTTAGTTTACTGTTAGTAACATAGGAAAAATGTGAAATCTGTTGTTTGATACTTTTTCTAGTACAAAATAATTTCATGCTCATTATTATGCTATAACTTGTTTATTTTGTATAGATAGTTTTACATATTCAATTCTCATGAAATTTTGGTGGTAGGCTATTTAGAGTAAGGGTAAGCTACTGTAATTTTTGTAGATTTTTATCTACACCAGAAATAGGTGTTGCTGTGTAACCCTAGTTAAATAGGAAATAAAAGATTATTCTTTATGAGAAATTGAGAGAAATAAAATATGTTTGGTGTATCTTTGAAGCATCATTATGCCTTGCTGATGTTGTGGTTGAGTTAGGTTGGTAAGCTTTGGTTGCTTAGGTTCACTTATATGTGTAGATGATAGGCTAACTAATAGAAGAATAAGGTGCATGTTTTAGGGTATATGTTCTTGGATGACGTGGACTACCTTGTAGAAGAAATAGTTATATTCAAACTGCTCATTCCATGTGCTCATCTGCATCTCATGTCATCAAAGCACTCTACCATAATCCTATGCATCATTCGCATGTTTACTTATGCACTTGCATCATACAGGATCGCAGGAAGAGTCGCAGGTAGCAGTACAGGAGGAGCAGGCTTGGACGGATCAGCAGGAGCCCCAGGCACAGGAGGTGCCCGAGGAGAAAGAGTCAGGCGAGGAGCTACCAGAGTGCGTCGACCACCATCCTAGCTCGTTCGAAAGAGGCAAGCCCCGGAGCATTTTAAGTCTCCTATTTTTATAAAAGGTGTTCCTTACTACATGAACTATAGTTATATATATATAGTTGCATTAAGTTATAGGAGTTGAGTGAAACCGTTGTTGCATTATTACCTTGGCCACCGGATTATCTTTCACCCTGTTAGGTCAGGATCGAGTAAATTGCTTAGCCATGCTTAGACCGGTAGAAGTCGGGTGATTTGCTATCACCTGCGAGTTATAGGTGGATACCGGGTTATGGTTAGCTGTAATTGTGATCATAAAAAGTAACCAAGTGTTGATGAATAAACGAAGACTGGGCGGAGTCTTATAGGGTTTCGGACTATAGTGATTCCGTCTGTGTCGATTAAGGACCGATCGTTGCTCGTCCCTCTTGTCATGTTGAACGCATGCCTCACATTTAGCTGGCCGAATAAAGTACATTTCGACCGCGAAGCTAGTGACACTTTTCGAGCCGGGATAAACTCGGGTTGGCAGACTGGTGTTGAAGGGGGTGTAACGGGGACGCGAAGAGTGAGCCCAAGGTGCGTCCTGGCAGTCGGGCGGTCCCTGGGTAGTGCGATCCATGATTGTTATCCTGCGGCTTCTTGGAAAGTGTCATTGGTGATCTACGCGACCCTGACGGGGGAAGCAGGGTTTGTGTGAGGAATAAATCTCCAGCTGGATAGGAATTCGATTCGAATCACCGTCGCTCCCGGTTAGTGAGCACTTGACTCGAGCTATGGTATCGTAGTAACATTAATGGAACACCGATGGTTAAGTGAATGATGTTGGAAATACTAAACCTGATATGGTAATCTAGATTGTTAATGATGAATCAAGTGATTGTTTTAGCAATAGGTGCTTACCTAGCTTGAATAGGTTATACTAAAAGTGATGCAAAAAGTACTGGTATAGTTTTTCATAACAACTTATGCTTTACACAAATGAGTCAAGCTAGTCCAATCTATAAAGCCTTGCATGATCCTTGGTGTCCTTTATTTCTGGTTTATGACGGGTAAGTCTAGCTGAGTACATTCTCGTACTCAGGGCGTTGTTCCCATTGTTCTTACAGATGGTCAGATGTACTATGGGTACTGCTCCAACTGTCTGTATCCGGCGATGGGTGACAATTAGGACCTTGGGCAAGGGTCACTCTGTTCGTCTTATCTAATGCTTTTGTGGACCATGACTATCTACTGGCACTGTATTTGAACTAAGTGTGTGTGTAAAACTACTTACTTTCGCTATGTTATTTTGAACTATGTTGTAATAACTTTTATTCCGAACTCTGATGTATTCCACTTTTATTGTGAACTCTATGTATCATGTGAACTGTGGCTGCTAAATCAGTACGATCTTGGTTGTATGTTGGTTGGTTTGAAATCCCTCGTGATTTCACGGAATCTCGGGTTATACGGGTTTAAGTTTGATAAATTAACCGCCTCGGTGGAAGATTTTCTTACTTAATCTCGTATAATTACGTTGATCCGTTACAGGATCCCCATCTTGTGAGTGGATATGTGGCACCCGTTGAGGGTTTGACTCTTGATAGTCAATTAGCTCGTGATCAAACAAGTGGGTGCATCGCCACAACGAGAAGAGCAAGAGGACTAGCGGCAACCTTGGAGCTTGTCTCAACGGGGACTAGCGTGTTGGCAAACACGTGAACCTCAGGATAAAAATCATCGTGTCAATCTTGTTCATCCCGTTGGTTTGCAATCTCCGAAATACAAGCTTGTATTACTTTCACACACACACACACACACACACACACACACACACACACACACACACACACACACACACACACACACACACACACACACACACACACATATATATATATATATATATATATATATATATATATATATATATATATACATATATATATATTATGCTTGTGTAGTTACTCTCATATCTAGTTGTCTTTGTGTAACTAGCTAGATATCTTCTTGCTTGTGTAGCTTAGAAGTAGCTCTCATTGCATGGCTAATTTGGTTTGTGTAACCTTATTAGTCACATTGCTTAGTTTGTGTAGCTAAGTAATTTGCACTCTCTAATTTGACATTGGTTGCCTTGTTATTGAGCTTTGCTAGTGAGCTTAGGAGCTTTGTGCTCTTGCTTACTAGAATTGTGTAGGAGCTCCCCCGGTGCTTGACGTACTAGTTGCATAGGTTTGTGTGACCTTGCAAGCTAGAATTAGTTAGGTGAGCACTTGCTAGGAAGACACCTTATTTGCTTGATTAAGATCTTTGTTTGATTAATATCTTTTGTAAAGTGCTAGAGTTGTAGATAGAGGGGTGTAGTCTAGGCTAGACCGATAAGTTTAATTCCGCATTTATTTCGGTTAGCCGACGTAATTAAGTTTTAGAAAGGACTATTCACCTCCCCTCTAGTCTGCCATCTCGACCCTACATCCATCGACGCATAATCACACGTGGTCCCTCGCTTCAAAGCCTCCGACTTGCCCTTCACACTTGTAACCGGTCCATCAAGCCAAGTCATGTCTTGATCTTCTCCACCTTGATCACATGACTCAATGTCATGTCTCATGTGCAATAAGCTCCTCCATCATCACATGTGCAAGCTTTGCAACGTCTCCAAGCCATTTCCATCTCCATGGCATATGTTGCTCACACACATATACCTGTGGACTAATCATCTGTGTATCTCATATAAAACACAATTAGTCCACTTAAGTTGTCACTCAATTACCAAAACTAAATAAGAACCTTTCAATCTCCCCCTTTTTGGTAATTAATGACAACTCTACAAAGATATGGATTAAGCTTTTTGGATTCATGTTGCTTGCCCAAGCAATTTTACCATGTGTAAAGGATGAAAGTCCCTAGTTTAGTTTTGGCTAATTGATAAAACCTAGGACTAACCTTTGTATCTAAGTGGATGATTTAGATAAAGGTGGTCATTGAATATGAGACATGACATTGACTCATGTGACCAAGATGATGAAGACCAAGATGATGCTTGGCTCGATGGACCGGTTGTGAAGGTGAAGGGCAAGTCGAGGCTTCGAAGCGAAGGACCATGCGATGGTGAAGCTTGAGCAAGACTTGGCGCCGATGAACCGATGCAACGGTGAAGAGCAAGTGAAGTCAAGGTCGATGGATCGAGACGGTCATGTGATGATATGAAGTGGATCATATCTTTTGGAGAAACAAAATGGGCTCAAGGCAAAGGTATAACCATAGGGCCATTTTGTTTTGCACTCAAGACACCATAGAGGGTGTGAGTGGTTTAGGATCGATAGCCGAACTATTAAGAGGAGAAGTCTTATCGGTTATTCGATGCACGGGTGCCACTAGGTGAATTCATAAAGTGCATTGCATGTAGGGCCTAGTGAGCTAACTGGAAAACCTTCAAAAATGTTTATGAAAAGGCTAACACACGTGCACAAGGTGGTGATCACTTGTTGGTGTTGGCACATTTGCGAAGGCGTTGAAGTTTAAGCGGTAGAGAGGGTTTGGGTCTCTCTCTCCCTCCCGCCGAGCTTGCGAGCGCAGGATTCAGGCGTTTTTGGGAACTTGAAATGCCTATTTTCCACTACGCCGGAAGTCGGAAAAGAAACGAAGACGAACGGAGGTCACAGAGGTGACCGGACGCTGCACCGGACGCGGTCATGGTATGACCGGACGCGTCCGGTCAGCTGTCAGGCGCGCGGGTGCTAGGGTTTGCAACCGGCGCGTCCGGTCACTCGCGGGACCGGCGCGTCCAGTCAGTCGCCCAGAGGGAACTGCGGTTCACGAGGACGATCGGACGCGAGGCGCGTCCAGTCACACGTGATCGGACACGTCTGATCGTTGAGGGAGCTTACTGGACTCTAACCGGACGCGGGCACTGTCGCGTCCGGTCGTTGCGAGGGGCGCGTCCGGTCGTTACTTCGCGGGCGCGCGATGCTGTGCGATCGGCGCGTCCGGTCATTGACTGGAGCGCGTCCGGTCACTCAAGACCGGCGCGTCCGGTCATTATGAGAAGCGTGTCCGGTCATTGGTTTGACCGTTGGGGTCAGTGACCATTGGAGGATCGGACGCGGTTGAGCGCGTCCGGTTATCCCGAAAAGACCCAGTGAAGGGGTATAACGGCTCTATTCGGATGCGATGCTTATAAATACTTGTTGGTCGGCCCTTGGGGAGTTAACTCGTGATTTCTAACATACTTGTGCATCCTTTGAGCTAGAGCATCTCCTCCTACTCATCTCTCTTGCTTGATTGCAAATCAAACGTGAGATTGAGTGATCCCAAAGTGCATTGCATAGCTTGAGGGCATCTAGTGGCACTTGTGGGTGGTTTAGCCAGTGGATTTCTTGTTACTCTTGGAGAGTACTGTAACACCTCAGGTGTTTATCTCCATAATTGCATTGCATTTGCATAAGCATAAGCATTCATCATTCATATTATTTTATGTGGTTGCAACAAATGTGATTGTTTTTAGAATTTTGTTTGACTCACATCATGTGACACTAGGGAGTTGGGGTAACTAAAGGGTAGAGTAGCCAATTATATCTCACAACACCTTAGTTATACTTAGGGTCCCTAATGGAGCAAGGTTCATGTTGACCAAAATCACCAAAATGCCCTCCAAGGTGTAGTTGACCAGCATTTAGCCCTAGGATGCTCTAGTTTGACCAATTAAAAAGTCTAGCTTAGAGACCTTGCATGGAGGAGCACCCTTAAGCAAAGTTGTAGGGAATTTTATGGGGAACAAAAGTCTCAATATGACCATCTCATGAAACTGGCCAGAACATGCTCAAAAATGGCCCACAAGTCAGCTAGAGGGGCTGTCTCAACACTTAGAATTTTTCTAAGTCTCAAAAGTGTCCCTCCAGTTTTACTGGGACCTACTTTGGAAGCTTGTAGTTTGCAAACCAGACCAAACCAGCTCCAACTCATGTTGACACTTTTGTAGTACTCATGTAGCTCTACAACATTGCCAACATCACCATCACCTAGTTCTAAATGGTTTAGGAGATATGGTGCCGGGAAAAATGAGTTTCAGTCGGCATAATGGACTGAAACTAAGTTTCAGTTTTCGGGTACTCCACTTTGGAGCTCTATAGTTTCAAATCTAGGCCGAACCAGTCCAAGCTCCAATTGACAAATTTATAGCCCTCATGTAGCTCTACATAATTGATGTAGTCATCTTCGACTAAATCTAGCTGGTTTGGGAGATAATCAACGTCAAACTGTCGCTGTCAGACCACCATGTCGGGCTCTATAAAGTCAACGTCGGCTCCTTTCAGTCGACAGATAGCTTCGCTGTCGTGGCGACCGCGGAGAGCAAGGGAGCCGCGTGGCGCTCGCGCCCTGCCGTCGACTCCACGTCGCGAGCATGCGCGCGGGCGTGAAGTCGGGGCCGACGCTCAACCCCCACCACTCGCGCTCACCCCTCCCCTTTCTCTCTCGCTCTTGCCGTGCTCACCGAGGCAAAAAAAACGGAGACACCATTGCCGCCGCATCCTTCCCCGTGCTCGCACGAGCTCACCGTCTCACTACAGTCACCCAAACCCCGTCCACCGCTCCGCCAAATTCCCCTCCACCTCCTCCATCCGTTGCCTGAACCAATTGTGCAGAGGTGAGGGTGAATTTCCATTTCTGCCACCACGAGACCTCGCCGGCGTATCGTCCGCGCGGTGGCTCACCGTGGCCAGCTCACTACTGTCACCCTCCATTCTTGCTAGTTCCTGTTCTGGGTTCCGGATCGGGTAGAGAAGCTTAGGCGATGATGTTACCGGCTTGGGTGGACGGTACACGCTAGAACGCGGTCGTGCGCTGCCGCGCCATGGCCACCGACGCGGTGCTCACGTGGTCAGCCGCATTCTCCCCACCTCTGTCCTTGTCCTTAGCATGGATAGGTCTGCCATCTCCTCTGGAAGCCGTAGCACGCCCAACCTAGGTCCCTTGCTCCCAGAGCTCGCCGGAGCGCCACCGGGTGCCACCTCCGAGCCACGGTTGCCATGGCCGTCGTAGCTAGGGTTGGGTAGGATCCGCGAATCGAGGGTTAGTTGATGCGGAAGGTCACGTGGAAACCGTCGGTGTCTTCCCGTCGCCGGAGACGTCGTCGTCGGCGAGCAGGAGCTCGCCGGAGTCCGCGGCCTTCCCTCTCTGCTCCCCTCTCTCTGGCAGCGGACCCCACCTGGCAGGTGCCGCGCGCGGGCGGGACGGCCGAGCAGGCCGCGCGTGCGTCGTGGGCCGCGTTTTTTCTGGGTCGGCCCAGTAACAAATAAGATTTATTTTATTTTTATTTATTCTATCATAGTTTTAGATAAGATTTGGAAAATATATATCTAGGGTTTTACTTGCTCAAAAATTATGAGATAAATTTTGTTAGGATCTACATGGGGTGTAGTATTTTAGAAAAATATGAATTTGGTTATGTGATGTTTAGTTCTGGGAGATTTAAATAGGTTTTTGAAATGTGTTTTAGATTGCATGCAAACTTGTTTAACTCATATCTTGAGTTTCAGTGTTCCAAAAATTATGAAATTTGGTGGGTAGGCTAATTTATGCTTGCTCTAGCTTTGGTAAAAATTTGGGCAGTAGTGCTTAAGTACTTTTCAAGTTATAATGCTATCTTGTTAATTTAGGAAATAATTAAATGGATTTTAGTAATTTTTCTATATGTGCAATGTTCTTATAACTTTTTGGAGAATGTCTTGGTACCCTAAAGTGTCCAGGAAAATTATGAAATCTGTTGTTTGATACTTTTTAATATGATTTGTTAATTACACAAAAATCAGCCTTTTGGGCTTGTGAATTTTGTTTAGGGAGTTTCTATAAATAATTTTAGTTCAAGTTTTTACAGTGGTCTCATTTTTGTTCATAGAGTCTCCTGTAATTTTTGAAGAATTTTAGGAATAGTTTACATATATGTTTAAAATCCCAATTAATTAATTAAGTAAATTAAGAAATGAGTACAAATAAATATTCTAGGTGGGCACACCTTACTTTCTGGTGTTTTTGTGACCTATGTGAACTTGTGGTAACATTAGTTTGGTCTTAAGGGATGTTTGCCACATAAATAAATATTTAATCTTTGCAATTCTAGGTTTTCTGGACAGCTGGTAGTATTTCTAGGTTTGACCTTTGATAAAGGTGGTTTCTGGAAAACTTGTAAATACCAAAGTTGTAGTAAGCTTGATAAACTAGCTTGTGTCAAAATTTGGGAGCATTTGGCTTAGTAGTTTGGGAGTTATTGCTGTTTAAAGTGACAGTCCAGAATTTGCTACTCTCTGTTTAGAGAGGACAGATTCTGGAACTTATGAAATTCGACATGGAAAACTTAGGAATTTAGGGTTGAGATCTGAAAATGAATTGTAGTGCATTTCTTAAGCTTTCCAGATTGTCTTAGATCATATCTTTTGGAGTTAGGAATCTTCAGTTATGTTAGAATCTTTGAGCTCCTGTCCAGAATGTCTTACTGTGATATTTTGGTGTTGGATGTGGTAACCTAAGTAATGCTACTCTTGTCATTGTTAGGTGTTAGGGCCTTAACCGAAGAAGAACAGCTATATCTTAGGTTGAGTAGATTAGGTGAGTACTTCTCTACCGGAGAGGAGATTTGCACCTAATCTTTGAAGTGATTTGAATAGAGCTTTAAGAATGTTGTAGTGCATTTCATTCCGAGCATACTGCATCTTTTATTATGCATACATGAGATTTATTATGCACTCATGCAATAGGTGTTCCGGAGGGGGTAACACTCCTCGAATTCGAGCAAGTGACTCTGGAGGAAGTCCAGGACCAGCCGGAGCAACCAGAGGAACTAACCGGCGACGAAACTCCTGCCGAAGATCTACCCGAGTGTCCTGACCACCGGCCCTCGACCTTTCTAAAAGGCAAGCGCCGGTGCATGCTGAACCCATCATTTTATAAATCTATCTTGAGTACTTTTAATTGTTTAATGCATTAAGTTGTAGGAGTTGTTTGAAAACAATTGTTGCATTATACCTGTCCTTGCCCAGATATCGTACTTAAATCCTAATTTAGGTTTAGGCACGTATCAATGCTTAGCCCTGCTTAGTACGGTAGAAGTCGGGTGATTTCTGGTCATCCGCGAGATGTAGGAAGGAGTCACGAGTGGCTTTATAGCTATCGTGGATGGAACCATGCTTTAAAATGAAATTGAGACCGGGTGGGAGTTCGATAGTACAGCTGCAAGACACTTCACGTCTTGGGTGTGGAGCTATGCCCGTCTGAGTCATTTGAGGACCGATTCGCTGTACGTCCTTGAGTCATGTTGAACGCAGTCTAACACTTAGTTGGCCGGATAAGCCGTTCCGACCGCAAAGCCGAGTAATGTGATTCAGGCCGGGAATCGAATGGTAGGTTGCTTCTTAGAGGAGAGAAAGGATGTGCTTAGGGACATTGGTGTGAGACCAAGGGGGGTTAGAGTCTCTATCACCTGGCAGAGTGTCGCCCTTGGGGTCGCGACATCATTCGGACCCGCGATTCCTGAATCATATAAAAAGGTGGCCTGTGCGATCCTGGCAGGGGTCTGCACGGTGAGTGTTGGAAATACCCCTCCAGCTGGATAGGAATTCGATTCAAATCGCCGTCGCTCCCGGTTAGTGAGCACTTGACTTGAGCAGCAGCAACGTAGATCTCATTAAATGAACAGATGGTTAATTGAATGATATAATATTGTCCCAATTTATACCTACTCTAGATATAATGTTGATAATTGTTTGATTATAATCAAGTGCATGCTTAGTACAGGTGCTAAGATAGATGACAGGTAAATGCTAAAAAGAACTGCTAGTACAGGTTATAAGAGTTTCAATTACTTATGCCTTTATGCAAAATGTGATGTCAGCTAGCCTCTTGTGTAAGCCTTGCATAATCCTTGGTGTCATCTTATTTCTGGTTTTTGACGGGTAAGTCTAGCTGAGTACATTCCAGTACTCAGGGTTTATTCCCTCCTATTACAGATGATATGCTCTATCAAGGCTTCTGCAAAACTTGTCTCCACCCTGCGGGTGACGAAGACTAGATCACTAGGGCGTGATCATCTTTTATGTACTTTTCTGATGCTTTTGCGGGTGTTCGATCATTAAGACTGGCAGTAGTATGTGAACTAATGCGTGTGTTACGCTTCCGCTACTTTATAAACTTGGTTTGTAATAATTGCGACTCCGTGTGTGTAAACTTATTTCGGACCACTTGTGAAATGTAACGTATGATGTTGTATGTTGAATGATGTGATCTTGGTTGTAAGCAAGTTGGTTTGAAATCCTTCGTGATTTCGATTGACTACCGGGATTATATGGGCTCAAGTTCGAAAATTGGAGCGCTTCGGTGCTTGTTTTTGTACTTGTGCTCTTATAATTTGGTCGGTTCTGTTACAGCTGGTATCGGAGCATAATTCAACATTAAACACATCGTACGAGTATTTAAAAACAAAAGTATTTGATTATGAAAAGGGTCAAAACTCTAAAAATTATTTTCATAGGTATGCCAGTAATCACATCTCTTAGCCCAAATAGGGACTCTTAGGTGGCTTATTATAAAGACTAACTTGGGGGCCTTGTTTGTTTTTGTTTCGTCATCCATACGGCGTGATATTGTTTGGATGCCATCCACTTGGGTGGTAATGTATGGATCAGTTGCCTCGACGCTCTGGTAAGTGTGAGTTGTGAGAGCAGGATCGTCCAACCGGCGATCTAGGGGAGAGTAGTTTGGTGACTTGCATACTTACATGTTTAAACCGTGTAATTATGTAAACACTTAATTGTGGGAACCTTTATATCGGGTAGCTTTGATACTGAAGTATATACATCAGGGGATGTGTATATGGAAAGTATTTAAATTACTGCTTTCTTGTGTGCTTCTATTGGGAAACTGTTGGGCTGAAATGAGATTTTCTGCAGGTACACTAACAGCGTAACGAGTAGACCGATAGTTTCGCTTATATGAGAGAACGTATGTATGCCACCGCCTAGCGTTAGAACTTTAGGTTTCTACTAAGGTGAGAGGGCGTACGGAACGTGCATGCATCATGTTTAACTATATCATACACATCATTTACTCCCTCCTTAAAATTTCAATAGTCCCGACTAAATTAAATTTCGTATCTCCTAAATGATTCTCACTTTAAGTCGTATCTTGTTGCTACAGATGGCACGTACCAAGAGGACCGCTCGCAAGTCCACTGGAGGCAGGGCACCTCGTCACCAGCTCTCCCCACGTGAGCCCCACCCTGAGCCCACTGAGGTGGAAAGGCTAAGGGCTGAGTTGGCCGAAGTGACTGCTGCCAGGAATGCAGCACGACAGCAACTGGAGCAAGTAATCCGTGATCGTGACCAGGAAACACTTGCAGTCTAGAGATTGACAGTAGCAAATCGCAACTGTCAACGCATGCTAGTCCATGTCATGAATCAGAGGGATGAAGCCTGGCATGAGGAGAACGTTCTGAGAGCTCGTCAGTTTGAGCTCGAGCAACAGTTGGAGAATGCTGAAGAATACAATGACAATCTTCATAAAGAAGTGCACCACCTGAACAACCAGCTAAATCCTCTGCTGTCTCAAAACAACAACACAGATGATGACATGTGTTCGGGAATCTTCATGGCTGAAGACAATGATGAAGTGGAGGTCAATGGGCCCCAAGATGCCGCACCAGAAGAAGCACCAGAAGAAGAAGAAGACGAGGAGTTAGAGCCTGTTAGCGATGAGGATGGTGGGGAGATCCTTGACACCGACTCTGAGGATGATGCTTAGAGTAGTCATCGCGTAGCTACGATGTTAGAATCGTCTTTTGTGCCTCCTGGGGTTGGAGTGAGGCTTTGTAATAACTTGACTTTTGGGATGTAAGGTCGAACCCTATGTTTCCTAGATGTTTAGTTGAACCTGTTAATTTCGATCACAATTGGATGTCTTATTGCGTGCGTTCGATGATGGTGTTACGATTAGCACCCTTCGGTGCCGCGACGAAACCGAGGGCCTCCTATGGCGCGCGACATAAGGTTGTGCTGCTTGGCACGCACTGGTATCGAGGTGGCTAGTCATGATCCACCATGGAACTCTACCGTTGAGAAGTCTATTTGTGGTCAGTTTAAAGTAGTCTTTCTCAGTCAACTAAAAATTTTAAGATCGAATCCAAGTACCGGGCGAAAGGTCAAAAATCACGTAGATATTAACGTAAATGGTTCAGTAACTGCTGTGCTCCTTGTGAGTGAGCCTTTATCAAAGTACATCTTGTTGGATTCCCTCGCATGATGGCGTCAATTGATGCGCTTGAATGGATTGTGCGGTTGTGATGAATTATTGTGCCATGAGTATTTTGAGAAGTCCATTTCATGAAGTCAGTTTGACATATTTACAATAATTCATCTACAAATTTCCCACATCGTCAGTGCTCATTGGATATGCATTTTGCAGATGTCGTACAATCTCCGTCGGGGTCGTGGCAATGAGGATGAGGAACAACCACCCCCTCCGCTACCACCTACCCCGACCGAGCTGATGCAGACCGTGGTCGAAGGGCAGCGCATGCTGGTAGATGCTATGCGCCAGCTTGCCAACCGGGAGGCTCGTCATGGCCGCCAGGGCCCAGAACCCAATCATTTCAGTGATTTCAAGGACTTTCTTGATACTAAGCCCCCGCTCTTTAAGGAGGCAGAGGAACCACTACAAGCCGACAAGTGGTTGAACACTATTGAACAAAACTTTCGTCTGCTTCGCTTGACTGATGAGCTAAAAATTGAATATGCTTCTTACCAACTGCATGGTCCAGCGGGTATTTGGTGGAGCCAATATCGTTCCACACTGCCTGCAAATGTCCCGATTGCTTGGGACCAGTTCAAGGCCACATTCCGTGGGAACTATATTCCTCCAGGTCTTATGGCTATCAAGCACACAGAATTTATGAGGCTGTCGCAGGGAAATAAAAGCTTGACTGAATATCTGCAATCTTTCAACAACCTGGCAAGGTATGCCACAGAGTTTGTGGATACCGATGCCAAGAAAATTGCTAGCTTTAAAAGAGGCCTCGGCCCAAAGCAGATGAAGACTATGGGCACTAGCAAGTGTACTACCTTCAATGAATTTATCAGTGATGCTCTGACTTAAGAGAATAATAACTCTATCTATGCTGCTTCTAAGAGCCGCAAGCGGGCACTTGAGGCAGGTGCTTCACAGTCTCGAGCTCCAGCTGCCTCGAGGGCTCCTCCTCGCCCTCTTGCCACAAGTGCTAAGTTCCGTCCTCCGCAAAAGAAGGCGCCAGTGAAGACTAGGTTTCGCAAGGCGTATACAGTGGCTCTGCCAAAGGGTAATTTAGGCCAAGGCAGCTCCAGTGTCCCTCCTAGCAACATGCCTTGCTGGAACTGCAACAAGCCAGGCCATTGGTCCAGGAATTGTCCTTACCCTAAGAAGAATGTCAACCAAGGTGGCCGTCAAGTGCACGCTCATTATAACAGTATTGAGGAAATCCCATCTGGTGAGGTTGTCACTGCTGGTAAGTTCCTAGTTGACCAACATCCTGCAGTGGTACTTTTTGATTCAGGTGCTTCGCATTCCTTTATCAGTCCTAAGTTTGCATCAAAGTTTGCACACAAATTGCATACTGTTGAAGGTGGAGGTTATTGCATTAGCGCAGCAAGTGGGAATATTTTCACAAATAAAGTAGTGGGGAATCTTGAGCTTGAGATAGAAGGGCGAAAGTACTCGCTTGCCTTAGTGGTTTTGCCGGGATTAGGCATAGATGTTATTCTGGGCATAAATTGGATGAGTCATAATGGGGTACTCATTGATACATCCACTCGGGTAGTTATGCTCAGAGATCTTACAGATCAAAAGGGTTTTCTGGTACAACTTCCCAGAAAAGTTGATTTGTCTGGGGAAGTTCATGCTGTGCAAGCAAAGGCGTTGGCCGAAATTCCCGTAGTGAATGAGTTTCCGGACATTTTTCCCGATGATTTGCCGGGACTCCCTCCGGATCGGGATGTGGAATTTAAAATTGAGTTGTTGCCTGGCACGGCTCCCATCTCTAGGAGACCTTATAGGATGCCTCCGAATGAGTTAGCTGAACTTAAGGTGCAATTGAATGAACTTTTGAAGAAGGGGTTGATTCGTCCCAGTTCGTCTCCGTGGGGATGTCCTGCTATCTTTGTAAAGAAGAAGGATCAGACCTTGCGGATGTGTGTGGATTATAGACCTCTGAATGCAGTCACTGTCAAAAATAAGTATCCTCTATCGCGCATCGACATCTTGTTCGATCAGTTGTCTAAAGCTAAAGTTTTCTCCAAGATCGATCTAAGATCTGGCTACCATCAAATTAAAATCCGCCCGGAAGATGTTCCCAAGACAGCTTTCTCTACCCGATACGGTCTTTATGAGTATCTTGTTATGTCCTTCGGCTTGACCAACGCCCCTGCACACTTCATGTACTTGATGAATTCGGTGTTTATGCCCGAATTGGACAAGTTTGTGGTGGCATTTATTAATGACATCCTGATATATTCTGTAAATGAGGAAGATCACGCTGAACATCTGCGTATAGTCCTCACAAGACTGTGTGAACATCAACTATATGCAAAGTTCAGTAAGTGCGAATTCTGGCTTCGAGAAGTACCTTTCCTTGGGCATGTGTTGTCCGATGGAGGAATTATAGTGGACCCTGCCAAGGTACAAGAAGTACTGAACTGGAAGGCTCCTATCTCGGTTTACGAGGTCCGGAGTTTTCTTGGTTTGGCTGGCTATTATCGTCGCTTCATCCCGGATTTCTCCAAAATAGCCAAGCCAATGACTCGGTTGCTGCAAAAAGACACCAGGTTTGTCTGGACTCTTAAGTGTGATGCGGCTTTTCACCAACTGCGAACCCTCCTAACCTCAGCTCCGGTTTTGGCACAACCGGATATCGAGAAACTATTTGATGTTTATTGTGATGCCTCAGGCATAGGTTTGGGAGGTGTGTTGATGCAGGAAGGCCGAGTAATTGCATATATCTCTCGACAACTTCGGAAGCATGAGGTGAATTATCCAACGCATGACTTAGAACTCGCCGCAGTTGTTCATGCTTTGAAAGCCTGGTGGCATTATCTGCTGGGCAATGTCTGCAATATCTACACAGACCACAAAAGCCTCAAATACATCTTCACCCAACCCGAGTTAAATATGCATCAAAGAAGATGGCTCGAGTTGATTAAGGATTATAACCTTTAAGTGCACTATCATCCTGGCAAGGCAAATGTGGTTGCGGATGCTTTAAGCCGTAAGTCTCATTGCCATTCCCTAGTTGAAACTGATTTTCATCGATCTCGCCTTCTACATCCAGCATTCTTGTACAATATTACTGTCAGTTGCACTCTCAAAAGTAGAATTATTGAGCTCTAAAAGACTAATCCTGGTGTATTCCACATAAAACGCAAGATGAAAGAGCAAAAAACTACACCATTCAGGGTAGATGAAGAGGGTGTGCTATGGTTCAAGGATAGGTTAGTTGTGCCTAAGGATCGAGAGCTTAGAAATGATATTATGTCTGAAGCACACTCCTCTAAGTTGTCCATCCATCCTGGTAGCAAAAAGATGTATTATGATTTGAAGCCATACTATTGGTGGACCAAGATGCGGAAAGAGATAGCTGCATATGTGGCTAGGTGTGACACCTGCTGTAGAGTTAAAGCTGTGCATATGAGAGCTAGGTTACTTCAACCACTTTCTATCCCAGGTTGGAGATGGGAAGAGATAAGTATGGATTTCATTGTCAGACTTCCTCCTACTGTTAAAAATTATAACTCCATCTGGGTAATTGTAGATCACCTAACCAAGTCGGCTCACTTTATTCCTGTTCAAGTAGACTATCGTCCTACTGACTATGCTGAGTTGTATTTCAATCAGATAGTCCGGCTCCATAGGATACCTCGTACTATCATATCTGACCGTGGTCCCCAGTTCACTGCTCGCTTTTGGGAGCACTTGCATCACCTTCTGGGAACCAAGTTAGTGAGAAGCTCTGCTTATCACCCCCAGACGTCTGGTCAGACGGAACGGGTTAACCAAATCTTGGAAGATCTGTTGCGGGCATGTGTCATTTCATCCAAGGGTTCTTGGGAAAAATGGTTACCTCTAGCCGAATTCTCGTACAATAATAGTTACCAAGAGAGTATTAAGATGGCACCATTCGAAGCTTTGTACGGTCGTAAGTGTACCCCACTAAATTGGATAGAAGCTGGTGAGAGGAGATTTTATGGTATTGCTTTTGTTGAGGAAGTTGAGGAACAAGTCCGTACCATCCAAAAACATATGGCCGCAGCCCAAGCTAGACAAAAGAGTTATGCTGATCGTCGCAGAAAGCCACACGAGTTTGAAGTTGGAGACTTCGTTTATCTGAAAGTTTCTCCAATGAAGAGTGTCCAACGTTTTGGTGTTAAGCGGAAACTTACGCCAAGATATGGGGGTCCTTTCCCGATCATAGGCAAGAGTGGAGCTGTTGCGTACAAAATCCAGTTACCTCCTGAAATGAGTGCCATATTCAACGTCTTCCATGTATCTCAGCTCAAAAAGTGTCTTCGAGTTCCTGAGGAAAGAGTCCCTTTAGGAGATATCAGGCTGGAATCCGATCTAACTTACGAAGAAAAGCCAGTCCGAGTGATCGATACTCAGGAACGAGTGACTAGAAGCAAAATGGTTAAGTGGTATAAAGTAATGTGGAGTAATCAGGGTAGTGAAAGTGACGCTACATGGGAACGGGAGGACTATTTGCGGGATGGTTATAAGGAATTCTATGAAAAATGGTACGCTTTCCAAATCTCGGGACGAGATTTTTATAAGGGGGGAGGGCTGTAACACCTCAGGTGTTTAGCTCCATAATTACATTACATTTGCATAAGCATAAGCATGCATCATTCATATTATTTTATGTGGTTGCAACAAATGTGATTGTTTTTAGAATTTTGTTTGACTCACATCATGTGACACTAGGGAGTTGGGGTAACTAAAGGGTAGAGTAGCCAATTATATCTCACAACACCTTAGTTATACTTAGGGTCCCTAATGGAGCAAGGTTCATGTTGACCAAAATCACCAAAATGCCCTCCAAGGTGTAGTTGACCAGCATTTAGCCCTAGGATGCTCTAGTTTGACCAATTAAAAAGTCTAGCTTAGAGACCTTGCATGGAGGAGCACCCTTAAGCAAAGTTGTAGGGAATTTTATGGGGAACAAAAGTCTCAATATGACCATCTCATGAAACTGGCCAGAACATGCTCAAAAATGACCCACAAGTCAGCTAGAGGGGCTGTCTCAACACTTAGAATTTTTCTAAGTCTCAAAAGTGTCCCTCCAGTTTTACTGGGACCTACTTTGAAAGCTTGTAGTTTGCAAACCAGACCAAACCAGCTCCAACTTATGTTGACACTTTTGTAGTACTCATGTAGCTCTACAACATTGCCAACATCACCATCACCTAGTTCTAAATAGTTTAGGAGATATGGTGCCTAGAAAAATGAGTTTCAGTCAACATAATGGACTGAAACTAAGTTTCAGTTTTCGGGTACTCCACTTTGGAGCTCTGTAGTTTCAAATCTAGGCCGAACTAGTCCAAGCTCCAATTGACAAATTTATAGCCCTCATGTAGCTCTACATAATTGATGTAGTCATCTTCGACTAAATCTAGCTGGTTTGGGAGATAATCAATGTCAAACTATCACTGTCAGACCACCACATCGGGCTCTATTCAGTCGACGTCGGCTCCTTTTAGTCGATAGACAGCTTCGCTGTCGTGGCGACCGCGCAGAGCAAGGGAGCCGCGTGGCGCTCGCGCCCTGCCGTCGACTCCACGTCGCGAGCATGCGCGCGGGCGTGAAGTCGGGGCCGACGCCTCAACCCCCACCACTCGTGCTCACCCCTCCCCTTTCTCTCTTGCTCTTGCCGTGCTCACCGAGGCAAAAAACAGAGGCGCCATTGCCGCCGCATCCTTCCCCGTGCTCGCACGAGCTCATCGTCTCACTACAGTGACCCAAACCCCATCCACCGCTCCGCTAGATTCCCCTCCAACTCCTCCATCCGTTGCCTGAACCAATTGTACAGAGGTGAGGGTGAATTTCCATTTCTGCCACCGCGAGACCTTGCCGGCGTATCGTCCGCGCGGTGGCTCACCGTGGCCAGCTCACTACTGTCATCCTCCATTCTTGCTAGTTCCTGTTCTGGGTTCCGGATCGGGTAGAGAAGCTTAGGCGATGATGTTACCGGCTTGGGTGGACGGTACACGCCGAAACGCGGTCGTGCGCTGCCGCGCCATGGCCACCGACGCGGTGCTCACGCAGTCAGCCGCATTCGCCCCACCTCTATCCTTGTCCTTAGCATGGATAGGTCCGTCATCTCCTCTGGAAGCCGTAGCACGCCCAACCTAGGTCCCTTGCTCCCAGAGCTCGCCGGAGCGCCACCGGGTGCCGCCTCCGAGCCACGGTTGCCATGGCCGTCGTAGCTAGGGTTGGGTAGGATCCGCAAATCGAGGGTTAGTTGATGCGGGAGGTCACGTGGAAACCGTTGGTGTCTTCCCGTCGCCGGAGACGTCGTCGTCGGCGAGCAGGAGCTCGCTGGAGTCCGCGGCCTTCCCTCTCTGCTCCCCTCTCTCTGGCAGCGGACCCCACCTGGCAGGTGCCGCGCGCGGGCGGGACGACCGAGCAGGGCGCGCGTGCGTCGTGGGCCGCGTCTTTTCCCGGGCCGGCCCAGTAACAAATAAGATTTATTTTATTTTTATTTATTCTGTCATAGTTTTAGATAAGATTTGGAAAATGTATATCTAGGGTTTTACTTGCTCAAAAATTATGAGATAAATTTTGTTAGGATCTACATGGGGTGTAGTATTTTAGAAAAATATGAATTTGGTTATGTGATGTTTAGTTCTGGGAGATTTAAATAGGTTTTTGAAATGTGTTTTAGATTGCATGCAAACTTGTTTAAATCATATCTTGAGTTTCAGTGTTCCAAAAATTATGAAATTTGGTGGGTAGGATAATTTATGCTTGCTCTAGCTTTGGTAAAAATTTGAGCAGTAGTGCTTAAGTACTTTTCAAGTTATAATGCTATCTTGTTAATTTAGGAAATAATTAAATGGATTTTAGTAATTTTTCTACATGTGCAATGTTCTTATAACTTTTTGGAGAATGTCTTGGTACCCTAAAGTATCCAAGAAAATTATGAAATCTGTTGTTTGATACTTTTTAATATGATTTGTTAATTATGCAAAAATCAGCCTTTTGGGCTTGTGAATTTTGTTTAGGGAGTTTCTATAAATAATTTTAGTTCAAATTTTTACAGTGGTCTCTTTTTGGTTCATAGAGTCTCCTGTAATTTTTGTAGAATTTTAGGAATAGTTTACATATATGTTTAAAATCCCAATTAATTAATTAAGTAAATTAAGAAATGAGTACAAATAAATATTCTAGGTGGGCACACCTTACTTTCTGGTGTTTTTGTGACCTATGTGAACTTATGGTAACATTAGTTTGGTCTTAAGGGATGTTTGCCACATAAATAAATATTTAATCTTTGCAATTCTAGGTTTTCTGGACAGCTGATAGTATTTCTAGGTTTGACCTTTGATAAAGGTGGTTGCTGGAAAACTTGTAAATACCAAAGTTGTAGTAAGCTTGATAAACTAGCCTGTGTCAAAATTTGGGAGCATTTGGCTTAGTAGTTTGGGAGTTATTGCTGTTTAAAGTGACAGTCCAGAATTTGCTACTCTCTGTTTAGAGAGGACAGATTCTGGAACTTATGAAATTCGACATGGAAAACTTAGGAATTTAGGGTTGAGATCTGAAAATGAATTGTAGTGCATTTCTTAAGCTTTCCAGATTGTCTTAGATCATATCTTTTGGAGTTAGGAATCTTCAGTTATGTTAGAATCTTTGTGCTTCTGTCCAGAATGTCTTACTGTGATATTTTGGTGTTGGATGTGGTAACCTAAGTAATGCTACTCTTGTCATTGTTAGGTGTTAGGGCCTTAACCGAAGAAGAACAACTATATCTTAGGTTGAGTAGATTAGGTGAGTACTTCTCTACCGGAGAGGAGATTTGCACCTAATCTTTGAAGTGATTTGAATAGAGCTTTAAGAATGTTGTAGTGCATTTCATTCCGAGCATACTGCATCTTTTACTATGCATACATGAGATTTATTATGCACTCATGCAATAGGTGTTCCAGAAGGGGTAACACTCCTCGAATTCGAGCAAGTGACTCTGGAGGAAGTTCAGGACCAGCCGGAGCAACCAGAGGAACTAACCGGCGACGAAACTCCTGCCGAAGATCTACCCGAGTGTCCTGACCACCGGCCCTCGACCTTTCTAAAAGGCAAGCGCCGGTGCATGCTGAACCCATCATTTTATAAATCTATCTTGAGTACTTTTAATTGTTTAATGCATTAAGTTGTAGGAGTTGTTTGAAAACAATTGTTGCATTATACCTGTCCTTGCCCAGATATCGTACTTAAATCCTAATTTAGGTTTAGGCACGTATCAATGCTTAGCCCTGCTTAGTACGGTAGAAGTCGGGTGATTTCTGGTCATCCGCGAGATGTAGGAAGGAGTCACAAGTGGCTTTATAGCTATCGTGGATGGAACCATGCTTTAAAATGAAATTGAGACCGGGTGGGAGTTCGATAGTACAGCTGCAAGACACTTCACGTCTTGGGTGTGGAGCTATGCTCGTCTGAGTCGTTTAAGGACCAATTCGCTGTACGTCCTTGAGTCATGTTGAACGCAGTCTAACACTTAGTTGGCCGGATAAGCCGTTCCGACCGCGAAGCCGAGTAATGTGATTCAGGCCGGGAATCGAATGGTAGGTTGCTTCTTGGAGGAGAGAAAGGATGTGCTTGGGGACATTGGTGTGAGACCAAGGAGGGGGTTAGAGTCCCTATCACCTGGCAGAGTGTCGCCCTTGGGGTCGCGATATCATTCAGACCCGCGATTCCTGAATCATATAAAAAGGTGGCCTGTGCGACCCTGGCAGGGGTCTGCACGGTGAGTGTTGGAAATACCCCTCCAGCTGGATAGGAATTCGATTCGAATCGCCGTCGCTCCCGGTTAGTGAGCACTTGACTTGAGCAGCGGCAACGTAGATCTCATTAAATGAACAGATGGTTAAGTGAATGATATAATGTTGTCCCAATTTATACATACTCTGGATATAATGTTGATAATTGTTTAATTATAATCAAGTGCATGCTTAGTACAGGTGCTAAGATAGATGACAGATAAATGCTAAAAAGAACTGCTAGTACAGGTTATAAGAGTTTCAATTACTTATGCCTTTATGCAAAATGTGATGTCAGCTAGCCTCTTGTGTAAGCCTTGCATAATCCTTGGTGTCATCTTATTTCTGGTTTTTGACGGGTAAGTCTAGCTGAGTACATTCCAGTACTCAGGGTTTATTCCCTCCTGTTGCAGATGATATGCTCTATCAAGGCTTCTGCAAAACTTGTCTCCACCCTGCGGGTGACGAAGACTAGATCACTAGGGCGTGATCATCTTTTATGTACTTTCCTGATGCTTTTGCGGGTGTTCGATCATTAATACTGGCAGTAGTATGTGAACTAATGCGTGTGTTATGCTTCCGCTACTTTATAAACTTGGTTTGTAATAATTGCGACTCCGTGTGTGTAAACTTATTTTGGACCACTTGTGAAATGTAACGTATGATGTTGTATGTTGAATGATGCGATCTTGGTTGTAAGCAAGTTGGTTTGAAATCCTTCGTGATTTCGATTGACTACCGGGATTATATGGGCTCAAGTTCGAAAATTGGAGCGCTTCGGTGCTTGTTTTTGTATTTGTACTCTTATAATTTGGTCGGTTCTGTTACAAGTACCGCTCCTAGCCGGCTTGGAGATTGTTGGAGGCGTTGGCAAGAGAAGGTGATTGTTCTTAGCCACCTTCGGTTGATTGTAAGAGGTTCTTGTGCTTTCCTCGGCGGAGTGCAAAAGCAACTCTATTACATTGCGCGTGTCATTGAGTTACCTCACTTGAGAGTGGTGTCTTGCGGTGCCTTGCGGGGCGTGCCTTGAGGGGCAAGTGACTTGAGGGTCACACCGAGGAACCATCTAAGTGTTGGTCGACACAACCGGTGACGTAGCTTGTCGGTGCACAAGTGAACACCGGGTGAACAAAAATATTGTGTCACTTGTCTCCCGGTGATTGGTCTTCATATTGTGTTGTTGTCAATATTGATTGATTGTATATCATCTTGGTGATTGGCAACATCTTCACTCCACCGTCGGTATAAGTTTCACAATCCTCTCTCTTGCATTTATTTTACTAGTTTATCTTGTGTAGCTCTAGTAGTAGCTTTGCTAGTAGTGTTGTTAGCTTGCTCACTAGTGTAAGTTTAGTGACATAGCCCTTGTGTGAACTAGAGATTATAATCTACTAGACTTGTGGATAGGAGGCTTGCATCACAACCGTAGGCTAAGCAAAACTCGCTTTGCGCCGTTTGTTATTCTAACAAGTTTGCTTAGTGATTCTTGTAGAAATTTTTATAGGCTATTCACTCTCCCTCTAGCCATCTAGGTCCTTACAAAGGATATGGACAAGTTTTATGAACCCGAATTGGTAGTATTAGCTCCCCCTACATATGTACTAAGAGTTTGGATTTGAGGCTTGTACATATACATAGATTAAAATTGTGGGAGAGTAATTACTACCGATGATGCTAAGGTGTATAGAATAAACCTTTGAAGCGTAATACCAATCGGAGTTGCACTTTTAAGTTCATCCTTAGCACCATGAATAGCTAGATGCCACTTGGAAAACAAAAACACTAGATACCCCATAAAAACAACATTAGAATCAAGGTACTAGCAATACTTGAAACCATACCAAGTGACTAGCTATCATCCTATGCATGCTAGTTTTTATTTCATCATTCAAGTTCTATAACTAGCATACACCACACAAGCATGCATATTGAAATTTAAAACTTATGCAATACAAGCAAGCACATGAATATGCACATATTAAATGCAAACAACCAAGTTCACGAGCTTGCTCCCCCTACTTGTGTGCTTCTTTTGTCCAAGAATTTTTGATCCCCCTCATATTCTTTAATGTTGCTCCCTCTTTGTCCATGTCCATGTCCAACATCATCTACCTCTCCCCCTTGATCATATCTTGATCCAACTTTATATCTTTATACAATCTCTCCTCCTTTGTCATCAATTTCTATAAAAGGTGTGCTTCTCATTGAGGTAAAGGCTTGCATTGGGGTAGATGGTTGAGACTTAAATCTTTATTTTTGATGGACAACACCACATATGTTGGAATGACATTACCACATAGAATCTTTGACCTTGATACCAATCGGTAGGGCACCTCTCCCTATGTCATAGCAAGAGTCATTCACTTGATAAACTTGATCGAGCTCTTGTAGGTGAAGGATGCATTCTTCTCTTGATGATCACTTAAAGTTGAGGATCACTTGTGGAACCATCGTTTTGCATGTCCGATACCACGTGTAGATACCACGTGAAGATGTGATACCACTTGAAAGAATTTTCTAGTATGGATCCACTTGTAGAATTTGTCAATAAGAACCATTTCTTGAACATTTGCTATCTTCATGAGTATCACTTGTAAGATATCACTTCTAAGTGGATCTAGACACCACTTGTGAATACCACGAAAAGTCATTTGAGCCTAGATACCACTTGAAAAACTAGACATCTATTAGCATTGTTGTCTTATTCTTGTATTCTTATCATCATCATGAGCTTCTAATGTGACTTGAACTATTTTGACTTGTCTAAGCTTCCAAGTCCGGTTTGATCTAATGATAAACTTCTTTACACCTCATGGTAAGGGTTATCTTGCCAATATTGTACTTGTCACTTGCTAGCAATCCAAACTAGATCAAGTACTTGGGTTTACTAGCTCATAAACAAACTCATACATATACCACTAGATCATTTAATCATTCAAGCAATAGTGGTAGGCAATGAATTTAAACATTTTTATTTGTCATGCATGATCCTAATAAACATGTACTATATGCACTAACCACAAACTAGTAAGAGATGAAATGATCATGCATATTACAATGATACATTTGCTATCTTGGAGTAGAGGATAGTCACATAGATTTCAATTTATTACTTAAATAGCAATGTGAAGTTCAATTTACAAGCTTGGTGAAGACTAATCATCGTAGAGAAATACATTCTTCATCCATATGAAATGAGAATTTATAAATTAAATAAAGATCATACTAAATTGAGAGTCCAAAATGAATAGGACTTCGTTTTTTATTAATTATATTTTTTTGGATAAATAAATTTGTAAAAACAAAAAAAATATAGTTCATGTTATCTCAAATTTGATTTTAACACAAACTCGCAATATGATCTACAATCATGATAATATGGGACATTGTCACGTTGATGTTGATCTCTCTCAGCATCCTGCGAGCTTGCTCATCTGCTTCCTCGTGCCGGAGTGCAGAGTGATACCGTTCTAGCTAGTTCTTCTTTGCGGTGAGCGGCCTTTTGGCGCCGTACATGCTTCCGCCGCCTGGTCTTTGCTACCCGAGCCTCCCTCTACTGGATAGGAGATCGGAGAGGATGCTGCCGCAAGGGGTGCCCGGAGAGGATGGGGAGGGGAAGCCGGCGTCCGGGCAGGAGGCCGCCGTTGCTATGGCACTTGCGACGGCCGTGTCGTTCTAGGCGGCGTACATGCATCTGTAGGCCGCTTGCCGTTCCTGCCGGATGCGGGGGTGTGATTGGGAGGGGAAGCTGGCGTCTGGGCAGGAGGCCGCTGTCGCTGCGGCGCTTGCGATGGCCTCATCATTCCACGCGGCGTACCTGTATCTATAGGCTGCCCACACGCCGTTCCTACTGGATGCTGCCGCGGTGTCGTACCTCAGGCAGCTGTCGGAGCTCAAGCGGATTGCGGGAGGAGACAGGGAGAGAGGCGTCTCTTCACAGCCGGAGCACGGGATAACGAGGGTGTGTTCACTTCGCGAAAAAAGTACGTGAAAAGTTACTGTAACATCTTTTGTTATTATTTGGCAAAATTTGTCCAATCATGGACTAACTAGGCTCAAAAGATTCGTCCCGACATTTACTGACAAACTATGCAATTAGTTATCTTTTTTACCTACATTTAATGCTCCATGCATGCGTCGAAAGATTTGACGTGATAGGTGGAAGATAAAATATTTTGGGTTGGGATGGGGAAATGAACAAGACCTGAAATGAAAAAGAGCGGCACAGTGTGGGTGTCGTGCGGTTACTGATGACTTAGAAACGGCGCTGTCTCGTTTCATCCCCATGCAACGATTCTCTTTTCTCGTCATCAATAAACCATCCTATTTAATGTCCATAAATAAAATCCCTAGAAATCTCGATTGGCCTAAGGCCAGTCTCAACGACAGTTTCGTAGTTTTTTTTTGAAGACGTCACCGGAGGGGGGAGCGCCCCACCTGAATGATTTCCATTGATTCCGGCAAGCCGGTGGATGGAGGGTGCCGTGCACCTGAGTTTGTTACATATGGATACATGAATTTAGTTCATTACAAATAGATTACACCAGAGGTCAGCATAGGAGCGATCTTGAGGGCGAAGACGACTGCTCCAGAGGCGACACGCTTCTTTGCACGAATGAAGAAGGCGGCTTAGAGAAGGTTGCTGATGACGAAAGACAACGTCGTACCGATGATTCCATATCTGCCAGCAGCAAAGCAAGATCATCATGGAGAAGTGCTTAGCCGGAATGTGTGCTGGTCGAGTCATTTGCCACAGATCAGCGAGCTGTGGCACGTCCTGCTCGGCCCAACCGATGTGGCTCCAAAATTGAGATGACACCGGACAGTGGAAGATGAGATGGACTGCCGTTTCCACGGCGTTTCCACATAACTCACATATATCATCTTCAAGTATGTGCTTCATGAAAAGGTTGGAACGACATTGGATGTGGTTGTTGAGTAGCAGCCAGCCAAAGAAACGCACCCGAGGGGGTGCCCTATTATTCCAGACGAACCGGGAGCTGTGGCTTGGTGTGCCGCTGGCATTGGATGTTCGGTACAGCGCTGCAGTTTTTAGATTGTTGAGGGTATCCGCAAACCTTGAGGTCCGACTGTCCGGCTGTGTGGTGAGGGTGATATTAGCAATCTGATCATTTAGGACAGCGAGTTCAGCAGCTGCTTGCGAGGACAGTCTTGGCACGAGCAAGGGGAGGAGGCCGTGGTGAAGCACTTCTAAAACGCTGGCATCCGGCTGTGTACAGTGGGTTAGCAGGCAAGGAAATGTGACTGCAAGCACAGCACCGTCCAGCCAAGAGTCCCACCAGAAGGATGTAGTTGCACCATCGCCAATTTGTACCTTTGTTATGGCTCTGTACGCTGGGAGCAAGGCTCGGAGGGCAGACCAGTGGTGTCCATCGCCGTTGTCATTCATGCTGACCAGGTTCTTGTGTTGACGTGCCCAGGCAGCCCAAGCAGAGTGACCCGGATGATGGAGGCGGTGTAGGAGCTTGAGCAAAAGGCATGCGTTCTGGGCAGCCAAATCTTTTACCCCAAGGCCACCCTCGGTCCTTGGCCGCTGCACATCTTCCCAAATAACCAAACATTTTGCACCGTTAGTTTTATCTTTCCCAGACCATAAAAAAGCTCGACGCCTGCTATCAATAGCTGTAATCACTCCTGGTGGAAGGGCCAAAGCTTGCATGATGTAGGTGACTAGGCCGTCCAGGACCGAATTGATAAGAACCAGCCGACCTTGATGGTTGAGAAGAGCGGCCTGCCACCCAGACAGCCGCCGATCTACTTTGGCAATCAAAGGTGCGAAGGCCGAGAGGTTGAGTTTGATGTTGGACAGAGGCAGACCCAGATACACCTGAGGGAAGCCAGCTTGCTGACACTGGAGAAGGCGAACAATGCGCTGCAGACGGTCGGAGGGCACATGCATGGGGACAAGGGTGCTCTTGGCGTAGTTGATCTTAAGCCCGGTTGCGGAGGCGAAATCATTAAGCACAACTTTGAGGCGCCGAATATCAGTTATTTCAGCTCTGACTAGAAGAAGAGTATCGTCGGCATACTGAAGAACGTGGCACGGACAGTCAGTTGCAGGATGACGGATGGAACCATCACACTTGATCAGCCGCTGCATGACATCAGCAACAAGAAGGAATAGGTAGGGAGATAAGGCATCCCCTGCCTAAGCCCCCGCCTGCACCGAATCCAATTTCCTGGGCAACCATTGATCATAACGTATTAGCAATAAATGAGGTGTCATGTATGCAAGCCTGATGATGTAGCAGTATATTTATGAAGAAAAAGAGTAAACTCGTTTCATCCTGATGAAACGAGCACGGCTCAGTTACCTACGTCCTGAAAATGGAGCGACACGCCACTGAGAGAGGCTCGTTTCAATATCGGGGTGGTTCGGCTGGTGGAAAAGCCGGCTGGTTTCGGCTGATTCAAGAGTGTTCTGTGAGAGCGAATAAGCTGAAACAAGTTGAAACAAGCCGAAACATGACTTGACGAGACATGGCGCAGTGTGGCCCCAGCGGAGGGAAGGTGCACGCTTGGTAGCCACACAATCTGGCGGATCCGTGATTCGTCATTTGCGCCGTCTTCTGCAGTACGTGTGAAAGCTGAGCACAATAATCTGCAGCACGTGTATGACATACTCCTATCTGAGGGCATGTTACGCTAAAAATTTTTGCATAGTAACTGTCACATTAAATCTTTGGACGTATGCATGGAGCATTAAATGTAGGTTAAAAAAATAACTAATTGCACAGTTTGTTTGTAAATGTCGAGATGAATCTTTTGAGCCTAGTTAGTCCATGGTTAAACAAATTTTATCAAATAACAACGAAAAGTGCTATAGGAACTTTTCCCCAAAAATTTTCGCATCTAAACACGCCCTGAATATGCAGCAATACGTGTGTGTGAAAGCTGAGCGGTTTGCTAGTACTCGATTTGAAACAATTACAAATGGCTACACGATTCATATGATGTATTTGATCACACCATCATGCAGCAATTGAATTCTTTAGCTAGCCTTGAAAATAGCAAAATAAAACCTTGCAATGTTGGAGTTGTTTTGTTCATGATTTCATTTCACTCTCGATGACGTGGTAGTTTTGAAAACAGTGCAATGAAACTAGCCACTGAACTGGCCTAAGGCTGTCCGCGCTAGGGTGCTGCAAAACACCCTGCACGACCACTTACTGGACGAAACGGGCGCATCGGGTTCTGCAAATGCTCTAGTATCCGGTGCTTGTACACTAAATATAGAGGAGCTAGAGCGCCATAGAGGATGAGCCGGTTGCACAGTACGTAGGCCCCACCATGCGCGTGTGAGAGGAGAGAGAGGTGGGAGCATCAGTGGTGGGCCCTACGTTTTCAAGTTACTAAAAAAATGTTATAACTCACAAACCAAAAAATCAAATTAAATTTCGATTGCACCATTAAATTTGTTTCAATAAATTCTTCAAAACAAGATCTCACATGGATATATTTAGATAAAGTGATAAGTGAGCTCTAAAGTGGATAGATGATATATATGTACGAGAGAATTAAGTATAGACGAGAGAATCTTGATGACCAGGAATCCAAGAGTGACCTGACCATCCACGTGGCTGATCCCACGGCAGATGGGCCTCGGCCGAAGGAAGCAAGCTGCCAACGCCCTTTTTAGTCGGCAAAAAGTGCTAAAAAAGTTTGTATAGTAACTGTCACATCGAATCTTTAGATGCATACATCACTAAATGTAGATAAAAAAAATAACTAATTACACAGTTTGTCTGTAAATATCGAGATAAATCTTTTGAGTCTAGTTAATCTATGATTAGATAAATTTTGTCAAATAACAACGCCCTGTTCGTTTGGACTTATCAGCAGAATCAGTAGCCATTCAGCAGTGTTTTTCTCTCACAACAAACCAGCGAACATTGCTTTCAGCACAATAAACCAGCGAAACGAACAGGCTGGAAAAGTGTTACGAAAATTTTACTCACATTTTTCACATCTAAACAGGCCTTGTCTGTCGCTGCCCTTGTTTAGTCCCCAATTCCACCCCAAATTGCACTATGCAAAAAGAAGATTCTCCATCACATCAAAATGTCGGCAAATGCATAGAGTACTAAATGTAGATGAAATCAAAAACTAATTATACAGTTTTGTTGTACTTTACGAGACGAACATTTTGAGTCTAATTAATCAATTTTTAGACAATTTTTTACACTAAAAAACAAAAGTAGTGCTCCGACACGGGTGCCTATGGGCATGTTTAGATACAAAAAGAACCAAAAATTTTTGCATAGTAACTGTCACATCGAATCTTTGGACGTATGCATAGAGCATTAAGTGTAGGTAAAAAAATAACTAATTGCACAGTTTGTTTGTAAATGTCGAGATGAATCTTTTGAGCCTAGTTAGTCCATGGTTAGACAAATTTTACCAAATAACAACGAAAAATGCTACAGAAACTTTTCCCCAAAAATTTTCGCATCTAAACACGCCTTATATTCGGGAACTGAACAAGGCCGCTGTTGGTGCTCTCTCTCTTCTGCAGTCGTGCTCTCCACTCGAGCAGTCCACTCCAGCATCCTACCGCACTGCTCCCGCCCCGCCACGATGCGGCCGCCGCGAACGCCCGGCCGCCGCGACGCGGCGTCGCCGCAGACGCCCAAGGGGTTCAACCCGGGCGACCCCGTGGAGGTGGTCCCCGACGAGGCCGGCCTGCGCGGGGCGCACTTCGCGGCCGTCGTGGTGGGGTCCAGCGCCAAGCCCCGCGGCGGCTACACCGTCGAGTACGACTCCCTCCTCGAGTCCGAGGACTCCGATCGCCGCCTCCGGGAGGCCCTGCCGGCGCGGAGCCTCCGCCCTCGCCCCCCGCCGCCCGCCTCGGGGTCGGGGGGCCCGCTGCCAGCGGAGCACGCCGCCGTCGACGCGCTCATCGACGACGCATGGTGGCTCGGGGTCGCCCTCGGCCGCGCCGGCGCGCCCGGCAAGATCAGGGTGTGCTTCCCGGAGACCAGGGAGGTCATGGAGTTCGACGCCGCCGACGTCCGTCCCCACCTCGAGTGGGTCGCCGGCGAGTGGCGCTCCCCAGATACCATGGTAGTAACACTAACAAGGGGTTTTCCAACTTTTCTTTTTCTGTTTGATTCTGGGTTTCCTTAATCGATTAATAAGCTTATAATAACCCATCAAAAAGTTCCTCCCTTTTCTTTCATTCTAGATGATTTTGTGGTGTTAGGGTTAGAAATGGCATGCACATTTTGTTAAATGGTGGCAGGGCGAATGTGGGATTATGATTTCCCATGCTTACTAGGTTGAGAATGAGAAGAATGTGGATTCTTGAATTGCTAGCTATTGTTGTATCTGATGGATGGATTTTCCGACTTTCGATTAAGCTTATAATAATCCATAAAAAAAGTTCTTTCCTTTTCTTTCATTCTAGGTGATTTTGTGGTGTTAGGGTTAGAAATGGCAAGCACATTTTGTTCAATGGTGGCAGGGCGACTGTTATTATGATTTCTTACTTTTGCTGTGTGGAGAGTGAGGAGAATGAGGATTCTTGAATTGCTAGCTATTGTTGTATCTGATGGATGGATTTATCTATTTTAGCTTGAGTAATACAGGTGTTAGAGCAGTTCAGGATGCTAGGGGATATGGACTTTGTGAGTTTAGTATGCTTGTGGTCCCACTGGCTGGAAAATTGCCAATCAACATACTAAGTTGAGTTACGAGGTCAAGCTACTTGGACGAGCTGAATTCAATCAGATGCGGGTCATGCTGGAATGAAGTTTTTCTAGTTAATGTGAACCATGAAAGCATTTGATCCCTTGATATCCATGGTGGACTTTAGTATCTGTACCTGTTTCTTCCCCCTCGGTTGGGCTGTCCATTCAGTGCTAATCATTGCTTGTTGCCTTGTAGGAGATACCCAAGACAATGCCATATGCAAAAGGAATGCAAATCGAAGTTTCCAAGTTGGAAGACAATTCTGTTGTTGCTTGGTCACCTGCAGTTGTCGCAAAGACTATCTGGAAGAACAACCTATTAGTCGACTACACTATTTCAAAGTGTTATAGTACTGCATTGTCTGAGGAGATTGTTGATGTGAAGCACGTGAGGCCTTGCCCACCACAAGCATCAGAGATTAGTTTCTGCATCAATGATGAGGTTGAAGCATTCCAAGGTGATCGCTGGTGGGTAGGGGTGATTACTAATGTTCATCCAGAATTCAAGTACACATTTAAGTCGGCGCATTTAGGGACGGAAGTTGAGGTGAACCAGAAATCTCTGAGGCTTCGATATGACTGGGTTGATGATCAATGGGAACAAGTATCAAAGGTAATCTATATTTCTTTCAAATGTCTGTTAAACTTGAGTTTTGTGCACTTTCTGTGCACACTTCTTGGATTGCTCTGCTCTTATTGTAATAAATTACAAATATGACTACTGGAATTTACATTTTTTTTGTTAATATTTTGTGCTATTGACATCAGTGTGTTTAATTGTTTTTAAATAGTCATTGGTAATGATATTGGCACTATTGGTGCATGTGAATTTTGCATGATTTGTGAAACAGATGCTGTTCTGTGTTACAATCTTGAAGTTTCTGTTCGGTCTGTAGTCAGTTGCAGTTGCACAGTTTCCTTCAAGCTTGAATTTGTTCAGATCCTAAAATATATATTGTCAGATTTTACATGGTCAGCCAGCTAGTGCTTGTCTGGCTAATTTTTCAGTTCTTGCACATTGCACACCACTATACATGGTTAGGCAGCTATCTGCTTCAGTGGTATAAAGATTGAATGCTTAAACTTCATTACTTGACAATGCTAGTGAAGTACCATGATTTCTGCAATTACAGTGACTGAAGATAGAATTCTAGAATGTCTGGTTTTTATTCCTCTCTTTAGTATTAGTGTTGCAAGAAAATGTTGAGTTTATTTTGTTTTTCTTTGTATAACTTCTGTCGAAACCTATAGAATAGTGTATGACTGACAAGTCTGCATCCTTAGTATTCCAAAAATTAACTTCATTGCTTAAGTCAGAGCTTAAATTGCTACTTACTTTTGGTTACTTCTTTTGCTTTTGAATAATACATATTAAAAGGGAGAAAAATGCCCATCAGTCCCAAAAGTTCAAGTTCAGACATTCCAAACTCTGTTACACCTTCATTATAGACCACCTTGATTGTACCTGTGATCATAATATTGGGAAAATATTGTATAACGTAATCTCTTAACATATTGTTTTTGGAATTTAATGCCATTCACTGTATGGTCACCAAGAAGCTTATTACATTGGATTTTTTTCCATCCTAAAGCATTATCTAGTTGTTGTCCTTTGACATTTCTAGAAAACATGTAATGTTAAGAGGATCTAGGCCCTTTACTGCTTCTGCTATTATTTTCTTACATGTGATCACCCTGAACTTTTGCCCTGGATGCATATTTCATGTGGTCCTTGTATCAAGGCTACCAGAAACTTTTAGCGAGCTAAGAACAAAACCTCTGCATTTTCTTTTTTGCATGGGAAAATTTCTTTTACACCAAAAGCCTTTCATTACTCAAGCATTTGATTCAGAGTTGAGACATTGTTCCAAGTGTTCTTGGTTTATGGATATGGATAATGGGAAGCACCTTGTCTGCAATCTATTTGTTGCTTATTGCTATCACAAATTATGATTCCAAATATACCTTTTATAAGCAGCCTACAAACTCTCACTTATATTACTCTGGCACGCCTTTACCCTGCTGTGGGAACGACTGTCAGCTTGCACGTTCTTCTCTTGCCTTTGTAAGAATAGCAAATAGCTTTAGCCGTTCAACCTTCCACGATGTGTAGATTCCTTGCTCTTCAATCTGCTAGTCTGATGCCATCTAAGTGGCATCTGAAGACTTTTAATTTTGTGAAGCCAATTGATAACTGTACTCCTAACTGAAGAACATAGTACAGTAGTTTTTCCACCCTATGTCAATGTCAGCTCCTCTCTACTATAATTTTTTATAGCCTTTACTTTTAAAAGGTAGCCCTTGTAATTTTAACTGCTTAGAATACCTGCACTACTTCCTAAATCACATCATTGGCGTTACTCGGGTTGTGGCTGGAGAAGAATTTAAAAATCGTCATCTACCTCATGTAGATGTATGATTATCTTTAGTGCAGTGTTATGGTCAGCAAGCGGGTCCGTGGTTGAGCGCTGGGCGAAGGCGTGCAGGTGCAGGTCTCCACGGCAACGACCTGCGTCCAGATGGTTATCAGATCCTAGAATCTAGGATAGTTATCTATTTAGTTTGCTATTTGGTTAAAGTTAGCTATGAGTTTGTTAGGATTGCTTGTATAAGTATTGGACTCTTGTTAATGGAGAGACAAGCCTGGGATTGAGACTTACGTCTCCCTTGGGCGCCCAGGCGTCTACTGCTCCTCTCATCTCCCTTGCCATTCGCGAGTTCTTCTCCGGCGCCGAGCACGGCGCCGTTTTGCCGCTGCGCCATCCCTCTCTGCTTTCGAACCTCCTAGCCCTAGCCCACCACAACATCTGGTATCAGAGACCATGTTTGGTCCTGGTATTTCCACCACCGCGCCTGCGACCTTTGCCGCCATGGCCATCCCGATGATCGGCGCAGGTGCGCCGTCTGCGCCGGCCCTGTTTCCTGCCCCAATGGCTCCGGTGCCGGCGTTCGAGACCCTCACGATGGCTGTGTTAAACCTCCAGCGTCAGATGGATGCTTGGCTCGCAACCCCGGCGTTCGCGCCGCCACCACCCATCCATCCCCCTCCACCACTGCAAGCGCCCGTTCCGCCGCCGCTGTTCACCCCGGTTTCTCCACCGGCGGCTTCTCCCCCTCCACCCGTGATGCCGCTACCCCAGGATCCAGACGGAGTCGGGCGCACCGAAGAATCGCCGCCATCTACTCCACTAGGGGCTCGGCTAGCACCCTCGGCTCCTTCCCCGCATCCATCAGGGGCGCCTGCTGCTGAGCCGCCAGCAGCGTCTCCTCCTATGCAACAGCCACCGGCGCCAACAGCCGCACAACCGGCGGCAATGGCGGCGGTGACGAACGCCGCTGTGGAGGTGGTCGACCTCGACGACGACGACCTCATGGACGAGGATGCCGGCCCAGACCCGGCGCCGGCCCCCACCGCAGCCCCCCGCCTCCGATCCACCATCGCGGGCAACGACGCACCGCGTAGCACCAAGGCCCGCGACTTCCGCGTGGGCGCGGGGGGACACGCCGACCTCGACGCGCTCCCGCGGTCACCTCGGCTCGACCGGGCGGAGCGCCAGCCGCCAGTGATCCATCCTCCATTGCCGTCACCGCCTTCTCCCGTGACGCGTGTGCCACCAGCGCCGCCAGCCGCTCCTTCACCACCACGCCCTCACAAGCCTGCTCCTGGCGACGGCGTGTTTCCTTCAGGCGGCGCTGCTTCGGGCGGAACTCATCCGCCTAGAGGCGCTACTCCGGGTGGCGGCGCTGCTCCCCCGGGCGGTTCTGCTCCTGACGACGGCGTCATTCCTCCAGGCAGCGCTGCTTCGGGTGGAACTGATCCTCCTGGGGGCGCTACTCCGGGTGCCGGCGCTGCTTCCCCTGGCGGATCTGCTCCTAGAGACGACGCTATTCCTCCGGGAGGTGCGGCTTCTGGTGACGGTGCTGTCCCTACTCGCGACGCGGGGCCACAGCAGAGGCACCCACGCGACACCGGGCCAGAGCAGCTGCATCATCGCGGAGCCGGGGAGGTGGGCACGCTCACCTGGGACACGCTCGAGTCGCTGTGGCATCGTCTGTTCCCGGCAGAGCTCGATGAACACTGCCGTCCGGACCTGTTCCATAACCACGACGAACAGGCGTGCGCCACGGAGAAGATTGTACCGGCCGTGGACACACTGGTCCATTTGAGCCACCTCGACGCAAGCACAGACGTCCTCATCTCGTCGTTCTACCAGGCCACGCTCGCGGGGTTCTGGTCAAGGGGCTTCTCGCGGGACACGAGAGAGCAGCCGCTGCGTCGTAGCGTGCCCATCGCGCAGGAGGAGCGGAGCGTTCTCGCGGAGGTCGACAGCAACAGGTCGCGCAGCGGACGCCCGCCCGAACCGCCAGAGTGCCAGAGGGCCACGCGGAGTCAGAGCACCGTCACCCTCCAGACGATGGCGCGGCGCGCGGGCGTGCTACCTGGCGACGCCGGCGTGCCCGCCTCCCTCAAGGCGGAGGACCGCACGGGCCAGATACTTGTTCTTGGCACGGGAAAGAAGAAGATGGAGAAATTGACGCCGCTGGAAGTGAAATATCCAAACAATGCTAGAGGCATAGCAAAATTCAATGTTCCATTGGCACTTATGCTGTTTGCTTGGGCTGACTTCATTATTGTCTCAAGTAGGTTTGAGCCCTGTGGTCTCATTCAGTTGCAAGGGATGAGATATGGAGTGATTCCCATCTGTTCATCAACTGGAGGACTTGTTGACACGGTCACCGGGTTCCACATGGGTTCTTTCAATGCTGAGTGTGAAACTGTAGACCCAGCTGATGCCACAGCAGTCGCGTCAACTATCACACGAGCCCTGCAACAGTACGACACCCCGGCATTCCATGAGATGGTTCAGAACTGCATGGCGCAAGACCTGTCCTGGAAGGGGACTGCAAAGAAGTGGGAGGAGGTGTCTGGGGACTTTTATGCGCCGTCACCGAAGACGCAGGGCCGTGTTCTGCCATGGTCCAAGATGACCAACGCTGACCTGGGCACGCTCAGCAACTCTGACGAGGCGCAAGCTGGTGTGCAACCACTCAATAAGGCGGTGAAGTGCAGGGAGAAGCTTGGGCCCCTGCTCAGGAACATGGTTGCTGTGCTGAGGCCTGACCCCATTGCCCTTGCTCGTGCCCTGAAGACATTCATCATCTGCTACTTCGTCTCCAGTTTTGGCCCAACAGTTATCTTGCTCACAGGTCTACAGGGTGTTGGGCAGACTATTGTTTGTGCAACGCTTGCGTTCTATTTAAAGCAACTGGGGACGAGTTGTATGCTTGTTGGTGCCGACGTTTACAGGCTTGCCGCCATTGATCAACTCGCTCTATTGGGTCAACAGGTGGGTGTACCAGTTTGCTCAGAAGGAGCAGAAGCCAAACCTACCCAAATAACCAAGAATGCTATGGAAGGGGCACAAAACAAGCATATTGTTGCTATTGTGGTTGCTACTGCTGGAAAATTGCAGATTGATAAATCAATGATGGATGAATTGAAGGAAGTCAAGAAGGCTGCACAGGAAGCAATAGCAGGCATGGGAGATCTCATGGTACAGCCTGGCCATATTCTCCAGCAGCCCGAGCTTGCTCGGCGAGCTAGCCTCCAACGCGCCCTTTGGCACGTGCTGCCAACGTGGGCGTGCCCACCCGACAATGCAGCGTGGGAACCAGGCGACACTTTCCGCATGGCGTACCCTCCTTTGCAGCTCGAGGACGAGCTGCTCGTCGAGGGGGGGGAGAAGTGTTATGGTCAGCAAGCGGGTCCGTGGCTGAGCGCTGGGCGAAGGCGTGCAGGTGCAGGTCTCCACGGCAACGGCCTGCGTCCAGATGGTTATCAGATCCTAGAATCTAGGATAGTTATCTATTTAGTTTGCTATTTGGTTAAAGTTAGCTATGAGTTTGTTAGGATTGCTTGTATAAGTATTGGACTCTTGTTAATGGAGAGACAAGCCTGGGATTGAGACTTACGTCTCCCTTGGGCACCCAGGCGTCTACTGCTCCTCTCATCTCCCTTGCCATTCGCGAGTTCTTCTCCGGCGCCGAGCACGGCGCCGTTTTGCCGCTGCGCCATCCCTCTCTGCTCTCGAACCTCCTAGCCCTAGCCCACCACAACATGCAGTCTCAATTGCGCTGCTGTTTAATCAACGTAGGCAGCTGCCAGCATTGATATCGCTTATTGTCAGAATAAAAAGAAAAGGAGAAGATATGTTGTTAGGCATATTCACGACAGCTACACGAACTGCTTGTGGACATTATTGTGTTTGAATTCAAACTTGTGATCAATAACTGTTGATGATTCAAATAGAAGCAAAACTCAATGTTATCTTTACGGTGTTCATCTCGCCATCTTGGGTTGGCGAATTTAGACTAGTATGTGCTGAGAACTGCAAGATGGGTTGCAAGTTCAGAAGTCACAACGATAATGATCAGCTGCTGCGTGTTATGTCTATTGATTACTAATGTGCCTAGCCAATTTATTTTCTATGTCTTTTCAGAATGTGTTGAAAGAATACTTACACTATGTTTGTTCTGCTATTGTGTCCTAAGTGTCGATCAAAGTTATAGTTGGATGTTCCTCTTAGGTTGGGTTATCTAGAAAGGATATGCTTTCCTGTTTGCTCTGCAACTACAAGATTTGTTACAAGTTTATGATGCACAGCTGTTACGTACCTAACTAACTAGTTTTGTTTCCCTTTGCCCTTTGGTTGTCTTTTTCAGAATGTGGCCAAGTTAAAATTTACACAAGGTGTCAAGGTTGAAGTCTGCAGCGATGATGAAGGTTTTCGTGGAGCCTGGTTCGAGGCGACTATTGTTAAACCTGTCGGCAGCAAGTTCCTCGTGGAGTATGCTACACTGAAGGATGATGACGATACCAAACCTTTGAAAGAAACTGTAGAAGCGCGACACATCAGACCTTGTCCTCCAGATATCCCTGTCACTGATGGGTTCAAGCTACTTGATGAGGTTGATGCCTTCTGCAACGATGGGTGGTGGGTTGGTGTGGTATCCAAGGTCCTTGGCGAGAAGAGGTGCATGGTCTACTTCAGGCCTTGGAAGGAAGAGATGGAATTCGAGCATGCACAGCTGAGGTTGCACTATGACTGGATGGGTGGAAGGTGGATGCGGGCTTCCCCGGTACGCTTCGCTTATCCCTGCATTACATCTTTGATTACTATTCCTAGTAAATCGCCACCAGTAATGAACTTGTGATACTGCTACCATCTTTGCATAAGTGGCCTTATGTCTGTTTGTTCTTGAGCTTAGTTGTCTATTTCTCTGCATTACAGACTTGTTTGTAATGTAACACGCAAGCTCATTGGCGAACTGACAACCCTTTTCAGGCACTGGAGATGTGAAGGCTGAAGAACCGTGCGATAACAGTAGAGTAGGAGCTTGGGGGTAATACCCAAAGTTAAAGTGTGTCCTCGCTAACTTACCACGTTTTGTCGTCCTCTCCGCGAAGTTGCCCTGTGCCATAGGAAGGTCAGCAAGTTGGGTGGTGATCATTGTGCAGTTGCTGCAAGTTGCCACACCACCAGGCCTGAATCTGAACGCTTGCGAATGGTTGATCCCATTGTCTTGTAGTAGGAACTAGTAAGCGCATTCTGCCAGTGTTAAGGATGAAGAACCGGAAGCTGGGAACTACAGTGCTAATGTTAGAGGTGTCAAGTGAACCCTTCATGATCGTGCGGGGGTATCCTGCTTCTTTCGCGTTACATTTGCTCTAGACTGCTTGCTTTAGCACCCCTATATGCTATCCTTTTAAGTTTATAACCGGTAAGAGAGACGAACATAACAGTGGTGTGCGTGGTAAAATGCTTTTCTGATTCTGGTGGATGAGCAGTTCGTCATAAGTGATGATTCTAGAGCGATTATGGAGGGGATTGAATGGGGGGAGAGATTTTTTTAGCTAGAACTTGGAATTTAAATGGAGAAACGATTCTTGTTAGATCTCTAGTAGAATTGTTTACCCGATTGGCTGTCTAGATGTGATTCTCACGAAGAATCTGGAGCTGGGAGCACTCCTAGGGCCATTTTAGCAGAGCTCCAATCATAGCTTCTTTGGAACAGATTCCAATGGATTCCTATCAAACACATGACTGGATTCTGGTGGAAAGCTGACAGAATCACTTCTCTATTTGTAATATGAGTCGGGAGCCTGGAAGCTTAGTAAAAAAAGAAAAAAAAACCTCTCTCTATCGCTCCTTACTGCTTTCTGTCCATTCACGATTAGAATCGATTCTTCTTGCTTTTCACCCTACTCTCCTATTAGAATCACTCCCTTAAAAAATGAACCCATACTCCCCTATTAGAATCACTCCATTAGAGAACGGAGAAGTTTTTTTTGTTTTGTTTTAGCAGATTAGAGAACAGAAGTGAAAGCTTAGGGATGGCTGCCAAACCGGGCCCTAAAACAGCCCAAAAGATGGCCCTAAAACAGCCCAGAAAGGAAAGCACGTAGTCCTAACATTGGGTGGCCGGCCGTTGAATGTTCATTCATTTCATCCTCTGCCACGCCTCATTGCAGCAATTTAAGGACGGCCCTTGATTTGATCTGGACCACCCTCTGCCTTAAAACGGTGAAGCGAACCGAATTCAATGTGGGCTGAGCAGAGAACATGGCCGAGTAAACCCTAGTGATGCCCTTTGCAACACCACATGTGATCGTCATGAAACTGGAAACATGGCCGAGAGTAATGGAGGCAGCTTTTATGCATGCCTGTACGTACTGGGAACACACTGGTAGCAGGCGTCCGACTTCAGTAGCAGCGAGGGAGGGAGGTCACGCGTAAAGTGCCCTCTAATTAGCGTGACTAGCTAGCTAGCTTACATTAATTAACGGGCTAATGGCTCATCCAATTTGCGTTGCTCGGGCCGGCCGGCCATTGATGAGAGACAGACAGAACCGCTGCCTGCTGGAGTGGGGTGGTCGAGCTGTGTGAGCGAGCGAGCGAGGAGTGTTGCATGCTTGCATGTCGCCGTCAGCTTTGGCTCTTTCCGGTGCGGCGGTTGGAGAGTCGCTCGCATCGCATCCCTGATCGCCTTCCTTCCACTATACCGATATTTGTCCCGTTCCCGGACATCTAACTAACACTAACTAGTGCTGTAGTCTCTATATAGCCATATACTCCATATGGGCCGTTTTAGAGCTGGCCTTGGGGCACAGATGTTTAACTTTAGGTAGCTCTTGATCAAGAAATAATATGTCTATCTCTATCCCAGATAATAAAGTCATTCCAACTTTAATTTATTCGTGAGTCAAAACATCTTAAGTTTAACCAAATTTATATATTATAGAATAATAACATCTATAATACCAAATAAGCACCATATTAGATTCTTTATTAATTCTATTTTCATAGTATACATATTTGATGTTAAAAAAATCTTTATAATTTTCTCTCTAATTTTAGTTAAACCTGAGTTGCTTTGACTCTCAAGAAAGTTGGAAAGACTCCGAAACGAAGGGAGTGGCTCAAGATTACTATTAGAGGTGTCATGAGGACACTATTTGAATTAAAAGCACTTGAATGCACGGGGCAGCCCAAAGGATGGAATTCGAACAGTTCACCGAGAAAATCCAATCAAATGAATACAACAATTAATGTAGCTAGGTAGAGAGTATTTATTTGTGCATCAACAGATCCACCGTACCTTTGGGATCTCCGAAAATAATTAATATTCCCGCCAGGAAATTAAATAAACCAACTTCTAAAATCACCGATCAACTTTACAGAAAAGAGTAACGACATCTATATATGACATCAAATAAGTATATCATTAATATATATTTTTCATAATGTATCTAATGACACTAGATTAGTGTCATATATAGTGATATCCCTTTTCTATAAATTTGAGTAAAATTTAAAATAGTTTGATTTAGAACATCTCTAAAATTCGATCTAGTTTTGAACTAGAGAAGCAAAGCAAGCAGGCATGCAATGCAAGCAAATGAATACTACTCCTAAATGACGTAGAAGACAGCAGCAGAAGCACGGTAGCAACGCCTTTCATTGCATTTGTCGTGCTGCAATGCAACTGGTACTGCAGCAGCTCTTGTTACCAGCTGCCAGAGCCGGACGTAGTACTTGTACGTGCTGCTGCTGCTGCTGTGTTTGCATGCGTCTCCGTCGTCGTCTCGTCTCGGATCCATCCGCTTTCCGCTGCGTTACGCATTCGTGCCGTCCGGCGTGTGTGTATACACAGCCATTCGTTCGTCCTTTGCAGGTTTTGTGCACATCCATCAAATGGTGCGGTCCCCGTCCTGCATGTGTACATTTTCTCGTACGCGTGTCAAGCGACTTTCGTTTCGCAGCCTCGTTGTCTTTTTTTTTTTAGCAAAGCCTCGTTGTCTTTTACTCTCTCCGTCCGTGAATACAAGGCGCAACTCCTTTATCACAGAGACCAATAAACGAGTTAACTGTTGTGCCTTCAAGGAGAGCGTTTCGGATCCATGTCTAATTAATTAGATGTTGCGCATGCGTGCATGCAGCAACTGCCAGCCCATTGGTTCTTCCGCGCAAAATCCATGTTGCATGCACCCATGAACAAGCGCCGAGGAGATTAGTGACGCAGCACTAAATGTTGCATGCTCACGTGAACAGATGTCGAAACTCGGCCGCCTTCTATTCTCGGTCTAAGGCCCTGTTTAGTTGCTTCAAAGTTCTAAAAATTTTACAATATTTCCTGTCACATCAAATCTTTGGACACATGCATGAAGCATTAAATATAGGTAAAAAAATAACTAATTACACAGTTTGGTTGTAAATCACGAGACGAATCTTTCAAATCTAATTAGTCCATAATTAGACACTAATTGCCAAATAAAACCAAAAAAGTTACTATGCTTCCAAAAATTTTACACCACCGTCTAAACACAGCCTAAACAGAAAAGTAGTTACGCCTTCTGTTCAGGAACGGAGAGAGTATTTAACTTCGTTTTCTAGTTCATAGGAGTAGTCAGTAGCAGCAGCAGCCAGCAGCTAGGACTAGGAGACGGCAGAAGAAACGAAGGTACGGTCGGCTACGGTGACACGTAGGAGTACGTTAGTTGCATCATATCCAGGACGTACAAATACAACCCGTATAACACGTACTGGTCATGGGCATGGATACAAACTCCAGTGACCACCGCAAAGCACTCACCGGACTAACCACGGTTACCAGATCCGACGACGGCTCAGATTTGATTAGGGATTTAAATCCCCTGGCTAGCCATTGCACTGGCTCTATATGCTTTCCTCGATCTGGTGCCTCCTCTCCGGTAGGTAGGCATGCACGAGCTAGCTGCTAGGGTGTAGTAGGATAGGAGGAGTACGTAATAATGCTTTTTGACATGCATGCACGTACGGTCTCCGGCCATTGATGGGTTTCTTACGTGGGTCCTGTTAATCTGGCTTATAATCCGTCTTATTCAGCTTGTTTTTTCAGCCGGAACAGTATTTTTCTCTCACAAAAAATCAGCCAACGGTGTTTTTCAGCCGGCTTATAATTCCAGCCGAACGGCTCCATGCATGCACGGTGACGGTGCGTCACACGCAGTTATGTGACGACGATAATGGCGACAGCAGAGAGGAGAGGGTGGTGCCCTGGTGCTGGCTGAGTGTGGCTGTGGCTGGCACGTTCACATGCATGGATCAACCACACCGCTGTTACGGAGTAATACACGGAGATCTGTCGCATCAGCTCGTCATGGCATTGAGCTACACGCAGTTACTCCGTATTATGTGAATAGTATAGCTCTAGCGCTAGGTCATGACGATACCAAGTTCCCTTCTTAAAATTTTAGACCTAGCACTAGCATCGATCGCCACATATGTAGCATCACGTGGCTGCCAGACACGTACAGGTGCATGGTCCATTTCGTTAGCGTTGCAGCAGATGCCTCAGATCGGATGCATTTCAATTCCCTTCCTGATCGACCTACAGAGATCCCCATTGTTCTCCTGGCTTTGGGCATCTAATAATCTGGAAAACATAAATTCTTCTTCTGGCTATTTATTAGGGACGGCTCTTGCCTGGTTGGCTAGCTCGTGTTAGAGTTGAGCTAGCAACCATGGTTCGAATTCCCGTGTGCACAACATTAAGCCATCTTATGGCTGGGGTTTCCACCCTATCAAATTTTTTGGGGAACGAGTGTTAGCTCGTTTGGTCCGGCTCTCTAGGTGTGAGGCCGGCCGTTCGGGTTCGAACCCGAGGCCCCGCGCGTTTAAGCCTTCTAAAAGGCCGGGAGAGTAGTGACCCCTTTCTCTAAAAAAAAAGATTGAACACAAGAAATCTCTTGAGGAAGAACAGGAAACTCGAGGATTACAACTGTGTTTTATGTAACAAAGGACATGAAGAAACCAGCTTCCGCCTTTTCTTCGAATGTGCCTTCAGTAGGTCTTGCTAGAACACCATTCCAATAGACTGGAGTCTGAATTTGCAGCCGCTAGATATGGTAATTGAAGCCGGAACGGCTTTTAGCACACTACTATAAAAAAAACTTTTCCAAAGCGTTTCCAATTGGACCTCGAAGGCGGTTGGACCGTCTGCCCACCTCGGTTAATGCCTAGGATTAACTGATGCGGTCATTTTTTATTAACCGAGGCAGTCACATTTAACCGCCTCATAAAATGGATTTACGGAGGCCCTAAAATTTATTAACCGAGGCGGACCTTATAATTGGCCCGCCTTAAAAATGCCTCTATTTTCGGAGGCGGACCTCCTAAATGTCCCGCCTTAGGAAAAAAGGCCGCGGCTCAAGAGGCCCAGACGAGGCCCGATATGTGCGACCAGTATATAAACGCAAAGTTAGGGTTTCATAGCTAGTCGGCCCCCTCAGTCCTCTCCCTCCTGAGCCGCCTTGCTCCCTCTGTCTCCTCGCAGTCGCGCACGCAGCCGAGCGGCGCCCCTCCCTCTGACGGCACCCTCCACTCTCTTTCCCTCCGACTCTCACTCTCGAGCCCCTCTCCATCCCGAACAACGGCGCAGCGGGCACCCTCTCCCTCCCCCACGCAGTGGCGCAGCGGACCGGCGCGCTCAGCTCCCCTCCTCCCTCTCTCCCTCCCTCCCTCGTCGCACGGTATGGCTGCATCCTTCTCACCCACACAGCGGCGCAGCAGGCCGGCGCGCACGCCTCCCCTCCTCCCTCGTCACACAGCCTGGCACTGCCCTCTTCCCCCACGTAGCGGCGTAGTGGGCCAGCGACGGCGCTCCTCCCAGTGGCGGATCCGGTGGTGGAGCGACCGGATCCGGCGGCAGCGCTCCTCCTGGTGGTGGATCTGGCTGTGGAGCGGCCGGATCCAGCGGCGGCTCTCCTCCTGGTGGCAGATCCGACTGTGGAGTGGCCGGATCCGACAGTGGTGCTCCTTCTCGTGGCGGAACCGGTGGTGGAGCAGCTGGATACGGCGGCGACGCTCCTCCTGGTGGCGGATCCGGCGGTGAAGCGGCCGGATCCAGCAGCGGTGCTCCTCCTAGTGGCAGATCCGGCGAGCGACACGGCGGCGGCCCATGGATGGGCTCGCTGGGCCCGTCCATGGATTTTCCTTTTTTGTTTTTTTTTATTTTATTAACCGAGGCGGGCAGGCAAACGCCTCGGTTAAGGCACGATTAACCGTAACCTTTTGTGCGAGGTGGTTGCAAAAACCGTCTCGATTAAGCCATTCCTCCCGCTTCGGTTAAGTTTCCTGTAGTAGTGGCAGCATCATCTTCAGAGAAATCTTTTATCACTGCATGTTGGATTATTTGGACGACCAGAAGACAATGGACAGATCGACCTCAGTGCTTGGAAGAGGCAGTTCAAGAATGAACTTGGTCTTATGTGCCACGAGGCTAAGCCAGCAAGACAAGCTCTTCTTAATCAGTGGAGAGGCAGTTATATATAGTGTAATCTCTCTTTTTTTGCTTTGGGCCTAGAGGCCTTGTAATGTTTCTTTTCTCTTTTTGTGCCTTGTACATTATATTCTTTCATTTAATTGAAAAGAAAAGAAAAGAAAAATAGGTAGGGGATTCCCTGCTCATTCGGTCAAAAAAAAATTCCCTTCCTGATCGAGATGCATGGTCACTCAACTTATTTTGGGACTGGCGATGATATCTCATCAATGCTGTTCGCCACGTGTCTAATCAGACTTGAATTGTTAGCTTGTTATTCACATAGCATTGTACATTTGTATTGTATATATCATGCCATTTGCAACAAGTAACCGTTGTAGTCCTTTTGACTCAAATTCCATCCATGAACTATCAAGTGCACTTTATTCTAGTTCCTGAACCAACTTTCATAGTTCATAGATGAATTTGATGTCAAAATACATAGTTTGAGGATAAAACGAGCACTTTAATAGTTCTATGATAAAATTTAATCTAAAAAATAAAATTTGTGGATTCAAACAGCCACTTTAAAAATTGAAAAATGAAATTGAGCCTCGAACCAAAATAGCTATTTTGCCATTACAGATCATTAGACATGGTTGCTTGCATGGATGCCACTTGTACATCTTTCATCAACATTCTCCTGCATGCCCATGTCCTTTGAAGTCTGTGATGCCAGCACAGCACACACATACATGCTCTCGTCAGTAATCACTGTATACAAACGTACGGCTCTGTCTAAATTGGGTCCAAAATACTGTACATTAGTCTCTCTTGTGCACAACAGCTCTTATCATAGAATGTAGTAGGTGAATTTAGCATGTGCGGATCACCAAACATTGAAGGATCGATCCATCGACATCGAGTGACATCTTCACCGGTTAATTGATTATGAATGGATGACACATGGTTTAACTTGAACATGTCAAGGTCACAAAGGAAGATATGGTCCAAGGACCGAGAAGGACCAATTTTTACCTTAACCAATACATATATACCATTGTATTGTATATATCATGCCATTTCCAACAAGTAACCGTTTTAGTCCTTTTGACTCAAATTCCATCCATGAACTATACATCAAGTGCATTTTACTTTATTCTAGCTAGTTCCTGAATGAACTTTCATAGTTCGTAGACGAATTTGAGCACAAAATACAAGGTTTGAGGACGAAAACAATCACTTTATTTAATAGTTCCATGATGATAAAAATTAAATCTGAAAATTAAAATTTGAGGGTTGATTAAAAGTTGAAGGATGAAAGTGAGCCTCTTATGGTAGTTGAGGACCAAAATAACTATTTTGCTATTACAGAATACAGATCATCAAACATGCTTGCTTGCATGGGTGAGACCTGTAGTACGTCCCATGCAGCTGGTTGATCGTCAACATTCTCCTGCTCATGTCCTGTGAGTCTGTGACGCCAGCGCAGCTCACAGCCTCACACACACGCAAGCTCTCGTCAGTCAGTAATCATTTGTATACAACGTCTAGGGGTGTTTGGTTTCCTTGTATTTTTTTAACACCTATCACATCGAATATTTGACACATGTATGGAGTGTTAAATATAGACTAATTACAAAACTAATTGTACAAATTGAGATTAATTTATAAGACGAATCTATTAAGTCTAATTAGTTAATTATTAGTATCCGAACATCCTATGGTCAACCCCGTGATCAACACCTGTTAAAGTTTAATAAGACGAACCAAACAAGCCCTAGATTGGGTCTAAAATACTTGCGTGCGCAACATCTCTGATCGTAGAAATGTCGTCGTAGTAGGTGAATTCAGCATGTGCGGATCACCAGACATTGAAGGATCGATCGAGCGAGTGACATCTTCATCCGGTTAATTGAGATTATGAATGGGTGACACATGGTTTAACATGTCAAGGTCACAAAGCTATAGTCCAAGGACCGAGGGTGTGTTTGTTTGCCGCCCAGACAAATTTTGGTTACCTTAACCAATTTTGGCCATATTTTGTACTGGATGGCAGCTAAAATTTGGTTTGGCGCCTTCTCCTTTCACCATCTTAGGGTGTCCCCATATGGCTCCAAACAGCTAGTATAGGAAGCATTCTATTAGCTATCAAGGAGAGAGATTAAATAGCTAGCGACTCCCAAGTAGTTAGTCTAGCATAATCTCTTAGAAACAACTTTCTTACGGCTTACATAACTCTCTACTGTAGTGTTCTTTTTTTATTATTTCTAAGTTCCATCTAGCTAGCTATTTGAAAGTTGTCATTGTGGGCTTCCTTAGTTCATGTTGGCGGCCAAAGTAGGTCAAATTCATCGCCACTAAATTTGATGACGAGAAACTTGGGCTATGCAAAAATTAAAACAAACACACCATCAAAGTGACAGCTTTAATTTATTTTGTCCGTTTCTTATGGTAATAATCTAGAATAACAATAAAATCTAGGAAACAAAAAAGGGACAAGAGGTGCCCACTCTTGGTAAAAGAATTGAAATAATGTACCTTGGAATTTCTCGGGTCGATTTAATTACTTGGAAAAAAATATATACTGCATTTACATTTGAGGTCCAGGGCGGTAGGGCATGTCATTTAATGTATTAAGTTTGGGTTTGCAAATATTGTTAGATTAGGTGGATAAATGGTCCATCAGGCTATCTTCTTTGATAATCATCCTATTCGCTTGAATTACTTTTCAGCCAACAAATAGTGTTTTCTCTCAGAATAAATCAACGTAAGCATCAGCATAAGCTAAATTTCAACATAAGCGAACAAGGTAATTATGTGTCACAGATAGAAAGACATGCCCCCTTGTGAATGAAGATATCAATCACCTCAGAGTAGTTGTCTAGATCCCAGCTGGTGCAATTCCCTTGACCCTTGACTCTCCAGAGTGCCCTACAAAGTCCGTGAACTACAGCCCATGACGTTCCTCTATCCGATATTCTTTTAGTGGGTTCTAAATCTCGTTACCAACGACGAGTGGATTTTACGGTCTTCAAATAAAGCCTTATATGGCAAGGGTGTTTGCAAATGTCTCTTTCCTTTGCTGTCTTTTCGGTGTGTTTTTTTAATCTTTGATAGGGAATGGATGATCAAAGGAAGAAGATGACTGGTTTGATCTTCGATATACTCTTTTTTTAGAGGTCATTTTGTGTCAAGTTGTCTTTTTATACGAGCTATTGTTTTCCTTCATATATATAAGATATGAGATACTCTTTTGAGTGTCTTTCTAAAAAAAACTAGTTAACTAATTCTTTACTCTCTAAGTATCCAAACAGATAGACTAATTGTTAGTCCACTAGTCATGGACTAAGCACTGGTCCACTAATCCATAGATAGAAGCTAATAGGACTAGTTGTTAGTCCTATCTAATCGATCCAAACAGACATTTAGACATGGTGACTCACACTCTGTGATATCCCATTGGGACATCAAGCCATTCACCCAAAGATTTCTTAATGCAGTGGCCAACTCAAATTGCAAAGTTCTCAAGGTTCATAGGAGTTTCAATACTACAGCTCATTTGTTAGCCACTCAAGCTTTTAGACGTTCAGAACTTCAATGTAATCAAGGAAGCTTCTCTTGTACCAATGTAAACCATGTAGACAGCTGCCCTTTGCACGAGGCACTGCAGTTTGTAACATGGGATCCTTACTCCTTAGGGCAGCTGCTTGCTGCTAATAATAAAAGTGTTATTTGTCAAAAAAAAAACCACCTTACTATGCATGCATTTTACTACTATATACAACAATTACGTTTCTCTCATCAATCTCTTTCCCACTTATCATGTACTTCTCTGACCTTCAAGGTTCGTCCATATATTAGGTGCTCAGCACTCTTCATTCCTAACTTTATCGGCATCAGTGGAAAATTATCAAGTAGGAACTTTTAGTCCCCCGGTGATGTCTTGGAAAAAAACTTGAAGAAAGAGGCCCCTGTTCGCTTGAATTTATCAACCGTACGTTCCAGCAAAATAACAGTATTTTCTCTCACAGCAAATTAGCGTAAGCCGTTTTTCCAGCCACCCAACGACACTTGCTCATGCATGCAGTGTTGTCCGGTGGTGGGGACTGGGACACTACGTGCCATTTAATACATTAAGTTTGGGTTTGCAGATATTATTGTTGGATTAAGTGAACTTTCGTTTGATATGTATGTCTAGCAGACAGAAAGGTATATTTGTCCGCTGTGAGGATATGAATCACCAACAGTTGCCTTTCAAACAAAAAAAAAAGAATCACCAACAGTTCCAACCTGCTTTGTCCTTTAAACAAACAGTATACTGTAAGGATATGAATCACCAACAGTATACTGTTTGTTTAAACGACCGTTTAGTCTAATTGAGACTAGTTAGAAATGATTTTTAAACGAATCACTCCTGAAAAACAATAAGTTGCTGTAAAAATTATTTGTGTATTATTAGCACAAAATAACAGGTGACCAACTGGATGCTGCCTCCATTCTGTGGCGGCCAAGTTGACATATACACAAATTGCGTGTGATCTTAACACTAAAGGGGTGTTTGGTTGGAGGAGCTAAAGTTTAACTAACATTGTAGCACTTTCGTCTTATTTGACAAAAAGTTTCCAATCTTGGACTAATTAGGCTTAATAGATTCGTCTCGTAAATTACTCATAATCTGTGCCGACATGCATGCAATTAGTCTACATTTAGTACTACATACATTTGAGGGAACATGGATATGATGGGAGTTAAACTTTAACTCCTGAAAACCAAACAGGCCCTAAAATCGAAAAGTTTTATCCATGACACCCTATCGCCAAAGCACGCTAGAGAGAATTGCAATGCAGAGGCGCTAGGCGGGACACCTTTTTTTAGTCTTTTTTCGAAAGATTCTCTTAAATATGCCTCTGGACCCTGGCGGAAAGATTTCAAAAAATAGACCCTTATCTTGGCGCCATGGTCGTCGGCGCCAAGGTAACACGGCATGGCGCCAGGGTAACTGGCGCCAAGACCTTAACGCGTGGCGCTGACGTGGCAGGGTCTTGGCGCCGTGATCTTTGGCGCCAAGACTTGGCGCCAAGCCTGGCGCCACAGATCACGACGCCAAGACCCTGTTTTAAGTACCGAAATTTACCGTGAGATGGACATGTTAGAATTTGTTAAGTCTTGATATTTACTAAGGTTTAGACATATGCAGATTGGCTAAGTCTGGAATTTTACCATGAGATAGACATATGCAAATTTTACCATGACTTAGATATTTAAAATTTTGGCTAAGTCTTTAAATTTACCATGAGATTAAGTCTTTAAATTTTGCTAAGTCTAGAATTTATAAATTTTGGCTAAGTCTTTAAATAACCAAGTCATGGTAAAATTTTCATATGTCCATCACATGGTAAAGACATTTAAAATTTTACCATGACTTAGATATTGCAAAATGGCTTCATGTTGTGGATTTGGATATTTAAAATTTTACTTGGGCCCAAAATTTAAAGACTTAGCCAAAATTTGCATATGCCCATCTCATGGTAAAATTTGCATATGCCCATCAAAATTTTACCATGAGATGGACATATGAAAATTTGTTAAGTCTATAAATTTACCAGGAGATCAGACGTGTTAGAATTTGTTAAGTCTAAAATTTTATCATGATATTGACAAATTTGTTGTTATCCCATGATAGTTGGTATTCTAACATATTCAGGCCGCAACAAAAATCCTGACTATCTTATTTTATCGTGAGATGGACATACAAAGCTCTAAATTAATATGACTTGGACCCTAATTTTTCTATGAGATGGACATATAAAATTTTGGCAAAGTCTTGATATTTACCATATGATGGGCAACCTAGAAATTGGCTAAGTCTTGAATTTTACTATCACTTGACTATGCTAGAATTAAGTATGGATTTTTACTATGATTTGAACATTGACAAATTTAAAATTTTACCATGATTTGGATATTGAAAAAGGGCTTCATGTTTTGGACTTGGATATTTAAAATTTTACCATGACTTGGACCCTAATTTTACTATAAGATGGAATTTTAAGTCACGTAAAAAAGGCTTAATGTTAAGTCATGGAATTAGGGTCCAAGTCATAGTAAAATTTTAAATATCCAAGTCCAAAACATGAAGCCCCTTTTCAATATCCAAGTCATGGTAAAATTTTAAATTTGTCAATGTCCAAATCACAGTAAAAATCTAGACTTAGCCATATTTCCATCCTCATTCCATAGTAAATTTAAAGACTTAGCTAAATAAATCTGGATTTTTGCTACGACTTGAATATGTTAGAATACCCACTACCACGTGGTAGACATATAGAAAAATAGCTTTTTTACCATGACTTGGACATTTACAAATTTGAAATTTTAACATGACTTGGATATTGAGAAATGTGACTAACTCTAGAGTTTTTACAGTGACTTTCTATTTGACCACTTAGAACAACCTAGAAATACTTAGGATAAAAAATGATATACATGGTAACAGGTCTGTGGCGCTAGGCTTGGCGCCAATGACGATGGCGCCAAGCTTGGCGTCAATGGGGACGGCGCCAAGGTGCTGCCACGTCAGCACCAGCTCGGCGTCGTCGACCAAGTGGCATGGGGGCTTAGCGCCAACGTTAACGGCGCCAAGCTGTATTATCTTGGCGCCAACGTTGATGGCGCCAAGCCCTAGGTCTATTTCCTAAAATCTTTCCATCAGAGACATATTTGAGAAAATCTTTTGAAAAAAGACTTAAAAAAAGACGCCTACGCGGAAGTAAAGGCCGTCCAGCTGCCCCCAACCACTATGCATCTGCAATTCTGCATGGCAATCGACATCCATCCATCCGGCTACGCTGTGTTTAGTTTCGTGAAAAGTTGTAAAAAAAAGTATTGTAGCATGTTTTGATTTTATTTGGTAAATAGTGTCCAACCGTTGACTAATTAGGTTCAAAACGTTCGTCTCGCAAAGTATAACCAAGTTGTACAATTAATTTTTGATTTTATCTACATTTAGTACTCCATGCATGTATCGCAAGTTTGATGTAACGGGGAATCTTTTGTTTGCATAGTATTTTTTTTTAAGAAGTAAACACAGCCTACCTATCTTTCCTTCCAGCGATGGACTGCGGGACCCCAGAATTCAAGGGCCGGTACTGGTCCTGGTACTGGTTGGTGTGCCGTTTAATGATCCTGCCAGATACGTACGAGCACCGTATCTTCTGCACCAACGGCACTGTATCTTGTACTGGTACTGGTAGGTGTGCCGTTTAATGAAATTACCTTCTGATGTTAAGCTGATAGTACATACATACATGCATCATCTTTCATCTCTGTCCTAGAAAGCTAGTAACAAGGATGGCAAGTCTAAAAAAAATCCTCAGTCTGTTCACTTGAGAGCCAAATCAATCAGCCAGTAGTATTTTTCTCTCAAAGAAAACCAACCAGCAATATTTTCAGCCAGCCAGATCAGCCCAAACGATCAACCCAAGCCAGAACAGCCTATCCTTTGGAGTTTATTGAAAAGAGTATTGTTATCTGACACGAAGTAGTTAATAAAATTTATTTGGTATCATAAACGTTGATATATTTTTATTACAAACTTGCTTGAACGTACTATGAATACTGTAGCGACACTTAAAAAAGGGACAGATGAAGTATTCAGCTAGCTCATTGATGGTTGCAACCTCCTCCTCCTCCCCTTCTTGTAAGATAATGACACTCCACTTGCTAACTGCTCAGTTTTATTTTCGTTTTTGACAGGAGTGGCAAATACCACTCTTCGAGGGGTGTTTGGTTTCACCCTACTAAAATTGTTCATGTCACATTGAATATTTGGACACATACATAGAGT